>JAUCRC010000003.1:9402500-10602500 GCA_032399595.1 Tetragonula carbonaria
GACTTGTTTCATTTGCTAAATGCCGTGAACGTTTTCTTTTTATATAGTCTCGCGTACTATACGTTCGCGTTCTGTGCATCGTCGGGCCCGGATTTAAATTCCACCTGGAAACAAAAAAAAAACAAAGAAAAGAAAAAAAAGCGCATAAAAATCCGTATAATCGAGGAACGTTAAGTTTACGTTAAGGGTAAAAACGTGATTTCTTAAGCGACAATGCAAACCTTTGATCTCTAACACGCGCGCACACGGACATTATAATGCGATACGCGTACGTGGTGCGCGCGTACACGTACATGTAGGTAAAAAACAAAAAAAAAAAAAAAAGAAATACGTAAACTAGTTAAACGAAATATGAAGAATCACGCTCGTTTGTTGCGTCCAGCATCTCTCCCTTGGTTTTTTTGATCCTTTTCCTTTTGTGCTCGCTTGTTCCTCGAGTATGAACAAACAGGGGATGAACCATCGCGTCGTTGTTCATCCTCTTGTCAAGGAACACGCCGCATCTTATACATATACATATATACATGTGTGTGTGTGTGTGTGTGTGTGTGTGTGTGTGTGTGTGAGAATGGTACGATTCGAGCGTTTACGGTGATTACGAGACGTGTAAGTGGTATACACACGGTGATACACACGTGGAATAGAATTGATACGCGTATAGTTATTATAAAAAAAAAAAAAAGAAAGGAGGGGCGGACCATATTTGTCGGGTAACCTCCCTGGAAACCTCCGATACACAAGCGATAATTGTAAAGCGTTCTCGCCACGAGTTCACGAAATACGTGAAATTGATTTTTTAAAGAACCGCCTCTGACTTGATTAATAAGAAATGAAATAAACGCTGCTTGAGACAGTTAATATTGGCTATTGTTTTCTTTTTTTTTCTCGCATGATCTCTGATCCAGCAGAGAGAAGCGCAAATAACGTTACATAAATTGTTCACGCGTTACACGAACAATTGCTCGCGAAATTATTCGAACACTTGTAGAAGCATGCCGCGAGGATAGTATCTCAAATTTTGCCAATGTATAATCGTGAAAAGTATCGTGTCTCTTTAAAGTGTTTTATGGTAAGTGTTCAAATATCTCCGTGCTTTCCAAGAAGAAAGATCCTTCTTTCTTTCTTCTTTTTTTTTCCTGCTGTTATTGTACCTCGGCCAAAATTTATGGACCTGCTTATTCGTAGCGGGAGAAAGAATCGGTGAAGATGAATTGGCTGGGTTTTTATGAAACGCTGCTTCATGTTGAATGAATAAAAAAGAAGAAGAAAAAGAAGAATGAGGAGAGACGAGACACAACATCATAGGTTCCGTGACATTTGGAGAGGTAAACGCTGCGTTTAGGCTTTCTGCCAAAGTATTAAATCTTCATGGTACATCATTGACGGAAATTTCCGTCTGAAAATCAGAGCCAGCCGCCGGGATCATGAAACTTGAACGCTATCGTTGAACTCGGCCCTCCTTAATCAAGACGTCGTTATCCTAAATTTACAAAAATCCGAATAGAAAAAGTGTCGTTTGCGTGAAAAGCGAAATTCAACGGAAAATGATTATAATTTTAAAGATTCGTACGTATCTTGAAATATGAGGAAATCTATAAGAATATTTTTTAACCGAGTAGAATAGAAATCTTTTCTTTAGCTTTCTTATCTCGAGTGAATGTTGTTCCACGTTCACTGGAAAGGAAAGGAATATAAGAGTAGAAAAGAATAAGGGAAGTAAAGAAAAAAGAAAAAAGGAAAGATATACGTAGAAATGATGATGACAGCTTGTTTGGTATTTTAGAATAATGCATTGAAGAAAGCTCTTCTAGACGAAGAAGTAGGGCTCTCGAGTTCGAATGAGCGTCGATGATTCCTCAATGTTCGTCACTTCAATCTCCACCTGCCTCTACATTCATAAATATAGGCTTCGATTAACACTATCAAACCAGTGAAAATGACTGGTTTTACAATTTTATTTTAAAATTTCTATTCCATGTTACAATTTATTTCCCCACGATGATGCAATGACTTTTACAGTGATAACTAAAGGAATAATATAATGAATTTTATTTTATTTTTATTTATTAGAAATCAAAATAATTTTGGTAGAAATAACCTCGTCTTAACCTTGTCGGTAGTTCTAGTGTTAAACTGGCTTCTCCTCTATCATATCAAGTGCAAACAACTGAATGATAATTACCGTGTGAAATGAAATCAAATTAATATGAATTAGTCATTGCTATTCCTTTCTTAACATTTTTAATATTAATATATTAATGTAAAATAATAATAATAGTCGTAAAATGTCAAATCTTGAGATTTGCTGAGATTATATATCAGATAATGTTACGTCTCGCAAAACTAAACGCAAACGTTGCACCGATTAATAATCAATTGACGAAACAATTGTGGATTTTAATACGTACTGTCACACTGTTCTCTATAAAGGTGTCGATTAAAATTCACGAAACGTACGTAGACAGCGAGCTATCGAATCACCGAACGATTCTTCAAAACACACGAGAGACAACAGCTAATTAATCAGAATATCGGCAAGCGTCTCGTTTTACTTTTCTCCCCGTGCAGTTTCTGCTAAGCGAGTCGTTAATCATTGACACTCAACATAGGTAGGACATCGATTTTCGTCCGCGTCTCTAAGTGTGTCACACTTGCAAAGCCTGATATTTTTATCCCGATCAGAAACAGTTTCCGATTTAGAGCAAAGCACCGGAGATTAGAAACAGTTGCGTGCCCGCATCCGCATTTTGTTTTTGGCGCTGTTTGGGGACTCGCTGGACGCCGGAAAAATTGATCCTGCGAGTCTGGGAACAGATCGGATTGCAATTACCTGACATTGAATGTTTTTCCGGGTCGCCATTTATTTTTAATCCGACGATGCGACAGTTTGCAAGAGTGACGTCAAGCAGACTAGGCGTGGATGATTCGCTTTCATGTATAATACTTCGGCAAATCGCCGGCGTGATCGCCGGTGATCGATCGATGTCACCCTCTCGTTCTGAACCGAACGTAATAACATTCCCTTTGTATTCATGATTTTCACTTGAAAGTTTCTTACGAGACCACGTTCAACTGTACCGGAATTCATATAATTAATAGAACCAGGGCCATAGATAATCTGCCCTAGGTTCACATTAAGGCAGTTATTAAAGTGTTCAAAGTGTTGAAGTATGATTTTTCTCAAAATCTGGCATCGCAGAATCTCGTGGCTTAAAGATTCTTTTCTTCTATGATGTTCAAAATTTCCAAATTTTATATTAAATATTAGATATTAATATAAAAAAAATTTATATAATAATAAATTTAATATATTTATAATAATAAATTTATAATAATAAATTTAATATAAAATAAATTTTATATTAAATATTAGATATTAAATATTTCCAAAAAAAAAAAAAAAATATATATATCATCGGTGATCCGTACACGGTATAAAGTTGTTTACAAATTTGTTGAATCATCGAATCAAATGAAGTACTACGAGAAATAATAATACGAGATTTCATTTTCATTTCAATTTTTCTTTCAAATTCTTTTTATACGTGTTATATACGCAACGAATTAATGTTGCTGGAACAATGATGCCGGTACTCGTCGGATGTTAAACCGGTCTTTGAGACCTGAAAGAGAAGATCGAACCTATGTCACCGCTCCTGTGCTCAATACCGACTACTTATTTTCGGTTCGTCCAAATTCAATGGCAAAAGATACTGGCTGGCTGCCAGCTATCGCTCCTGTAGTACGTTATCTTTTTACAGGTCCCTTGGGAATTGCATGTACAAGCCAATGGATGAAATTGCGATTGGATGGTATTTCACTCTTCGCAAAATAATTAACTAGCTGCCGTTCTATGGTTACTTAACGTTCATTAACAAATAACATTTTGTACGTGAAATCTTCCCTATTTCGTTTCTCTTGCTTTTCATACGCGCGTAAAAAAAGTAATTGCGTGAAAATAAAAATACATTTTTTAGTAGTAGAATATCGCGATCGATACGTGGTTGAGTACACGTTCGTCTAAAATTGGAACTGAAAAAAATATGTATGAAATTTAAAATTAGAATAGAACGAATATAATATGTGTGTGCCGACATTTCAAATTGATAGTAAAATCGCCTACTTGGTGGCGCACGAAATCAGGAATACACCTGGTGTTTTTAATAACTGGCCACGAAGCCAGTTCTTTATTTCACCAATTATTAAGGAGGATATGTTCCCACTGGATCTACGTGTTTGTTTATTTTATATTCATCGGATGAAAAGAATTTGAAGAATTGTCGCGACAGCTGTTTAACAAACTAAAATTCCGGTCCAGTTAACTATTATTAGTTTCCAACAAGGGTGATGTTAGTAATTCTACACTCCACTCTAATTCGTATGTTCAAATCACAGAGGAGATAAGTAGATCTTATGGGATTTCGTGTCCAATGCTCTGAAATACCGACATAGTAAAAAATTACTGGCTGTTTAGCGCACTCTACGCTTAAAAACGGTGAGTTGGAGAACTACACTAAGTAAACAGATCAAAGTAGCGATGAAATGAATGCACGAGCACGGACGATATATATGAGTATATACTTCGTCTGTGGTATGGTATAGGTCTGTTCATATACCTCGTCTGTGATTCAAATATTCATTATCAAATAAAATAAAAATTGAAAAACGTACTGAATTTACGTTAAAAAAAAGAATTAAAATAGAACGATACTTTTTTATACGTATATATAATTTTCTTGGTTAAGTCGTGAAACAACAACATTTGAAAAGGCGCCCTAATACTTTTAGCGCCTCCAACGAATACAAAAAGCGTGTTTTCTTTAACGTTCAATTTTTGTGCGGGATTTAATGAACGTTGAAGTAAGAAATATATTGTTGAAATTCTACAATCGTTAAAAAAGGATTTCGCGGATTACAAAGTAGATTTTTATTCATCTTTTTAACATATGCGCAACAAAAAAAACCTATATGCTGTTCGTTCTTCAACCGCCTGATGAATTTAAATTTTCAAAAGTGCACTGAAGTTCTCTTAAGTATATCTACGATGTGTTTACAATGAATTTTAAAAAAGAGAAACATACGCAATGTTGCGGATAACAATTTTTTTGTTTTTTCCCATTTCTTCTTTATTTGCAATTGATGGAAGCATAATATTGAAAGAATTAGGTGCAAGGCAATATGAAATAATTAAAGGTATATATATGTAAAAATATATGTTGTAACTTTAATTAATTATTTCTAACTTTACAATTAATTATGTTTCTATATAGCAAAATCTTCCTTATCTCAACATGGTATTTGTTGGCAAAATGTTATTAAAACCATAAAAATTAGTTGTGATAAATTAAATGATGAACAGCATTCTTTTCTTGCTTTGAAGTTGACAGATTGTTTTTTAAAAGACTCTGGGCATAAAACTTATGATTGCCACCTTATTGATGCAGAAAATCAACGCCGGTAAGTTTCTTACATTTTTTAACATATATGTACATCAGTTTTATTAAATTTAATAATTATATATTCATTGATTTTACAGTAATTGCATTAACAATATGTCAGATAGAGCATTTAATGTATATAATGAATTTTATATACATACTACACACATGTGCTTTTATTTGAATTATGAGGCTTGGCAAGCTGAAACTGACAATACTATTAAACAGTAAGTCCTTTTATATTTATTAGTATACTTTGAAAAAAGTGTATACATCTTTTTTATTATAGATTGTATCAAGTTTCTTCTCGGATGAGAGAACAATTGTTAGAAGCTTCAGAAATGCAAGAAAACATGCTTGAAAGTCAAAAACAGAGTTTGCAAATGCAAAACAAACTTTTAACTCATGGAAAAGAACTTGGTTCCGTGTTGAAGTCTTCTTCTGAAAGTGTTAATAATCTGGTTAAAGATTTTAAGTAAGTATATTAAAGTTTCTTACGTGTGATATAGGATTTTTATAAACGTAATTTAAAATTATTTATTGCAGAGAATCAGCTAAGGATCAACGAGAATTGTTGCTTCAAATATTTTCATATTTTCAAACTTTTCAAAGTTGGATCATTGGAGAAATTTCTTGGTTTCAATCCATTATATATTATACAGTCAGCTGTATCTTGTGCGCATTGTTTAGTTCTTCTAAAAGAACTGTGGATGCCAGAGTTACTTTATTTACAATTCTAAGTCTAAATGTTATTGGAGAGCGAATGTTAGTTCAATATTATAACAATATGTATCATTCTAATGACAATAAGGTAACAATAAATTCGAATTCATAGAAGTGTCGTTAAATAATGTTATTTTATTATCTATATATCAAGTACAAAAACAAAATAATTACTCTTTTTTAATCTAGGACAGTTTAGTGAATACAGTATGGATGTGTAGGAAAATAGCTCTCACTTTTTGTGCTATTACATTGGTTTGTACATACTGTTATTACAGAGATGAACATGTAGAAAGTTATAAAGCGCTAAGACGCATTGAACATCAGTTAAATACCATACAGAAGGTTACGTCTGTTTCTACTAAACATCGTATGTATTATAACTTTCGTAATTATAGTAGAAATTTCAAAGAATATTGTTAACATTATTTTGCTTATATTCATATACAGATTATTCTACACGGTTAAATATCAAGCGTTTACAAGCACAGGCAAATAAACACACTAGTACGGATGCTCTTTTATAAATTCCAGTATTTTATTTAATAATATTGATTTATTGTAATAATGAAAATATGAATTTTATACAAGTGACAATTGAAATTTAATAAAATATTTTCTACAAAATATTCTAATGTTCTATTCAAGATCATTATACAGTTGGATACTTTTGTAAAAGATAGGTAATTTGATCTTTAGTAAAAACTTTAGAATTAGGACTGGGAACAGTAATCTTTTTTAATTCCTTTTGTAACGCAGCATCTTTCATATAATTATTATAACATCCATAAAAGTTCTGCATCTCGTTGTTACATTTATTAGGTTCAAAATTAGTGTTTTTCCAACATGCAAATACTAATGACATCTCATATAAACATTTACCCTCTGAAAAATATGGAAATATCATTTATTGTTGAGTTGTATAAAAAAGACTTATCATATCATGAGATGTAATATTTACCTAACGTTTTGGTTGTACCTCCAGCAACTCTATTTCTTAGCTTTAATGGCATTATTTCTTTAAATGGCACTTTATCTGGACTTTGAGGGGCTCTTGCATTATGCTTAAAAAATATCTGACTTAGCCTCATTTTCTGGAAACAAACAATTAAATCATTATATATCTTAGGAGTTAAGAAATCTTGAATGAAATTATTTGCAAAATTCACTAATTATTGTTAATATCATTTCGTTGAAGAATTATGGAATTTTCCATAGTTTTCAAAAATAATTTCATTTAATAAAGAATGTACCTTTGATTTGATGTTTATTTAAAATGAAACGTTTCGTAACAGATGCTGTTATCAAAATGAAACTTTTTAAAAAAATAATATATCGTACTTTCGCGATTTACAGAAATATAATCATATTTTTTGAGATTCTTAGCTACATTATGATAGTTAAATTAATTGCAGAATAAAGGTTTATTATTCTTTAAAATTTGAAACGAATATCACATATTACAAATGTATACATTGCAAATGTATTATCTTTATGCATGTTAAAACTCAAATGGTACAAAATGAATAGTTTTCGAAAAATAAAATTATTATTTCTAGTAGTACTTCGATCTATTGAGCGAAATTTATAAATTTTTAAACGAACATTTTGTGGGTTAAATGGAACGTACGAAGGGAGCTAATGTTAAGACGCAATTATAGGAAGTCATAAATTAATTCGCTTAATCAGTTTTTTTTTTTTTTTTTTGCAAATGAAAGTTTTATTAATTTATGAAAATACTAACGTCGCGTTAGCGGTAAAACGAGCCAGCTAATCGTTTTGTTCTTGTTACACACTATTGTGCTCCTTATTACAGTTATATGTTTCCTTGTCGCACGTTGTTGCTATTCTTTTCTGCTAATTCAAGCACTGCCATCTATCGGATTTATTCTGTTTACTCTTTTTAGTTTCAGTTGAAGTTGAAAAAGGCTCAGGTGGCAGCACCATCGATAGACAAGGAGAGTGATGTGAGACAAGGACAGAGGTAGCAATTAGTTTCTCTCTTGTCGCTACGTGTCGCTAGTGTTTTAAGTAAATTAATTAAATTTTTATTTGCAAAAAATACTAATCAGAGAAATTAAGTCCTGAACTTTTGTTATTATGTCGGCCGAATTAAACGTCCGGCTTTCTTTTTGTACTCTGTTTGGTCTATAAAATACATGTATAAGAGTTCGCAAATTCTTCTTAATATATCGAAGCACTCGTGCAAATATTTATTTTTACGTATAATATTTTTATTAATTGATTTTTATGAATTATATATATATATATATACATATACTATGTTATATTTATTTTAATCTTAGATTTCAATGCTATTTATATAATGCTAATAATGTAGCTTGTAATTTTTATTATTATGTATATTTATTTTTAAAAATAATCCTTGATTTTTTTCTTCTGACTTTTGCATTTTTCGGTTATAATAAATATTACGGCATATATAGAAAGCAAGGAAAATTTTTTAAAAATTCATTTAACCATTATATGTACGTCTAATCTTTAATTATCATTCTACACAAATTTAAAATGTTTGTCGTAGAAAATCGCAGAGGGCGTAAAGAACACTAGTTTTCCTGAAAATCGATATTTCAGAACTCAAGACACGCCATGTCTATTCTGTCCTTAGTCAATGACAATATAATCGTTGATAGTACAAGAACTTGTATCGTTGCACACAATTTCATTTGCATGTAATTGCTATGAATTAATTTTAAAACTATATCATACAAAAGATATATTTAGTAAGATTTCATACGTGCATATCTCAAGGAAAATCATATTCAGAGATCTCTTAATAATATTTAATAATTAAGAAATAGATAAAATATTTATTTCGGATGTTCTTTAATTATTTGGTATAAAAACAGGCTGCATATACAGAAGAGAATGGACGAATAGCACGAGATTGGTGGACCAAAATGAGAGGTGGCGGGGATCTCGAAGAAATACGATCTTCATGAACAGGATTTTCAAATGCCAGTTGATCGGCTCATGTGTAAACCATCGCATTATATTTCCAGCGTAACCTTAATTTTGTGAAAAGCTTGTATGGTCATTTCGAAATACGCGAAATACGCGAAATATATATATATATATTTTTTTTTAATCTACTTTCTTAATTAACCAATTGAATTCACTTTTTCAAAATAGTGTCTATAATGGAGAAAATAAGAAGTAAGTTTTTCACTCATTCATAACATATGTATACGGTGCAAATTTATGCATTACTTACTCTGTAGTTAAAACAGTTTTTAGCCACTTCTTCTTTGCACGTATACCTTTGAAAATATACCAAATCTTTTTCTAGACTTTCATCACAAGGATAATATTTATAAACACATTATTTTTACACCAAATTGTTGCTATTTTCTTGAATAGCACATTCACATCACAGGATTACATGATAGATTTTTACTCTTGTAACATATTATGAGTGATAATTGTAGAAAAATGGCAAGAGTAACTTGTTTATTTCAATTTTATTTACGAGTAAACCGTTCACATATATATTCGAAACGGTATATTGGTAATTTTATCGTTTTATTTATGTATTGTTATCATTAAACATACATCGATATATATTAAACAATTATTGCAATAAATTTTAAAAAATAAACTATATTCCTAAGGCGCGTTACACTTTACATTCTTGCGAGTCACTGTGAATGGAATGAAAAGTAGGTCTGTAACATCAGTTTGACATTGGAAATTGTTACATCAAATACGACTTATCGTGAATGTACATTCACTTTTCGTCACACGTGTCGTCCAACACACGTATCGTACGAATGAATTTGAAAAATAAAATTGCTCGTGTATTAAAAATAGACTTGGAGAAATTTGTTTGATCTATTATTAGAAGAGTTGATCGATTGACAAGTATTTGAGGATTTGAGAGTTAGAAAAATAAATACTACGTATATCAGTGGTCATATTCAACCACCATGTTAGAAATCGCGCGACTTCGCGTGTCACGTGTTGCTGTTGATAAATGCGTAAAAAAAGCTTATCAGGCTATGCTTCGATTATACTTTGATTAGCATAAATGTTTGTAGAGTATCCTTTACGTAAAGAGCATTAAACAACAAATACTACATCATAGAAGTTTGTAAAATTTGTAATTAGAAATCTCTACAATGTTAAATTAAAATTTGTCGCAATTTATTTCTATAGTTCATCGCGAAGATTAGGATAAAAAAACCGTGATTTCCCTAACCTACGAGTCAATTATGATATGAAGTTGAACGCTATGCTGCGCGATGATAGAAACAGGTGGAAAAGAATATTACAGAGCAGAAACGAATAAAATTTTTAATAATTAATATTTATATAATTATAAAATGAATCAATCGTAAAATAATCATAGAATGAAATTATATTTGTTATATTAATCAAAGATTAAGTTTACATCGTTGCTTTGATTCTTTTGACAATTATCAAACTTACGTCAGCTGTGTAAATCTTGGTTGTGAAAACAATACTTTCTTTAACAAATTGATAATTTGATACTGATCGTGAATGATTCATGTACAATGTTGCTCGACTCACTTGCTAGTTGCAAAGTCATTGGCTCGTTGAATGTGAGTCACACGTGACCACTTTAAGTGTGTTCACATGCGTGCATAATACATACATACATGGAACACATTGAGTCAATGTCACTGTGTTAAACGTGTTAATCTTTTTAGATGTAAATAATATTTTTTACACAGATTTAGAAGTACAAAACAAATGGAAAATAAATAAATAAATGATGAAAAGATTAATTGAAAAATATGTACTTAATTTATCACGACGAACATCGTATGAAAACGTATTGAGATTACAACATGCCGATTCACTGTATTTATTTAATGCGTTTTATCGTGAAGAATATTTAGATGTTTAATGATGAATAATTTGTTTGATAATTAGTTTCATCATATTGCTTATCACATTATCTTCGTTCTTGATCATCGAGCCAATATATTTTCGTATCTCTTACTTATAGATAATAAATAAACAATAACAGGTGTTCCTTGCTAATTTTAATTCAGTTCATGTTTTCATGATTATTATTGCAACTTCATAGTTGTATATATATTAAAATTAGAGTGATTAAAAATTTGTAAGCAATCATTGTTGTTAAACGCAAAGAACGTAACTTACGTAATCAATGTACTTGATCGTACATATATGTGCTGATGATATTGAATGAAATAAACGAGTTGAGTAGAAAGAATTAAAAATTTATTTTAACAAAAAATAGTAATACCGTAGTTACGTAATGCATCGATAATATATGTGTTGCAATTTGAGTATGAGTTATATTTGTAGTTATCTATTACTATTATACGTGAGGACAGATAAAGAATGTTATTCGTTATATTTATTAATTTTTTGCAATATAACTCACGTATAAAATACAGACTGTTCAAATAAATTTATGACTTAAAGGAAATAATTTTAAAAATGAAATAAAAATTCCCTTGGAAAAATAGTAATATAAAATTAACTACAGTACGATAATGATTTTTGTAGTTATTTATATTTTTACGAAGTATCGTAAAAAATTGAACATAATTAAACATTTTATTTTCTGATTATTTACGGTACGATATTTTAGAGTACAATTGCACACAAAATATAATCGGTATAAAAGAAACAATAGAAAAAAGAAATAGAAATAGAATCTTTATGGAATTCAATTTGCAAATATCCTCGTCAAATATACCTGGCGTCAATTAAGTATGTCCCAGGTATTTCGATACAGCTAGTCTTCCTGAAGCTGCAAAATAGTCACAGCGGCGATCGTGACGATTAGTTCGAGTCAAACAGTTGTAGCGATCGGTGTGAAGACTTTGGACGTTCTGTTCAGATTACTTTTTTTTCAGGAAAAAACTGTGATTTTCTACGATAAACTTCGTTGTTAGGAAATATGTCTTCAATGATGAGTAAGTTTTATTAAAGTGCTTAATGCGGATTATTTTCTTTCACGTATATTTCTGTCATCGGTGCAATTTTTAAAAGCTGTTTCGAAATGTAATTTATAGAAAAGAATACATGTATCGAGTATAGATAAGTGATAAGAAAAGAAATTGAATTGATTCGTATGTGTTCGATCGATGTGACTGTAAAAGTTCATTTATTAAGTTAATTTACTTAAAAGTTTATTTATTAAGAAAACATTAATTTTTATTTTTAGAGAATTGAATTTTTTCAATTTAATTTGCTTGTCGGATCTCAAGGCTGTTGCTGATCAATAACGATTTATTTTTCAATAAAATAAGTTGGTTTTTAATAGTGTATAAAGTTGTAATTGCAAATAAAATTATGCTTCGAGTTGAAGTCTTTAGTATACTTACGTTGTACGGAATATAATTTACTCGTAATTCATACGTTTTTACTACAGTTATATCATCGAACTTTAGTCCCTTTTTTTCTTATTTTTGGATTTTCTTATACGTCCTTATTTTTATGCTATGCTAGATTGAAAAATAACTTTTAATGGTCAGATTAATTGTCGTTACATAAGATTTGTGGAACTTAGTTTGAATAATATACATCGGCATTTTGCATATTCAATGATACTAAGTATGTAATACAGTACGTATAGTATTAAGTTTTGGTTAGTAACAATATAGTATCAAGTTTTAGTTAGTAACTATATTCCTTCATTTATCCGTTTTTATTCAAATATACGATCGAAAAATGAAGTATAAAATAGAAAACTTAATTAGATCTTTTCTTCTACATTTTGTCATATTTTTCATGTTACCATTAAATTGTTATATAATTAATTGTAATATAATTACTACAAATGTGTATTTTACATATTTATCGATATTAGAATCTCACAAATTGTCGCATAATTGTTTATTTTATTAAATAAAAATTCAATCAACAAAACTATGTAATTAAATCTGTATTTAAAGAAGTAGAAAAAAGTCTCTAAGCCTCTAACTTGCATAAAAAGAATAATATGTCAACATTTTTAAATTCAATGAAAATAATCTTTGTAATTCAAATTCCTTATTTTCCTTACTTATCGATATATATATATATATATATATATATATATATATGTATGTATGTATGTATGTATGTATGTATGCATGTATATATGTATAATTGGTTACGCTTTTTGAACTCACGACGATTTTAATTCCTATATAAAGAAATATAAATGACTATAGAAGCTTTAGAAGCTCTCTATAATTTTATGGCGTTTTTCAATGTCCTCCCATTTTTAATTTTTATATTGTAATATTCTTAATGTAGAATAGCATTCGTACTACGCTTACGTTTGTCTTATTTTTCGAATCACGTGTGCCTTACTTTTCGAAATGGGAGATTGAAGATTTTTCTAAATATTTAACATGGAAATGGACGCGCTCAATTGCGTGTCATTTGACTAAAAATACACACAAAGTGCAGAAAGTTCAAGTCAATTTTCACGTATACTAGCCTGACAATATTGTCAGTTATTTTCAAGCTAATTTATCAGTGATTCAAGTCTTTGTCTTTTTTATGTAAGAAACATCCACAGAAGAAAGCCTGCGTTTCATCAGGCAATCGCTGAAGTCGGATGAAATGGATCATCTGGAAGGTACTCATTTCGACGGATTATACCCCCACGTGTTTGTTACGCTCGGAGCTTCTGTAAGTGTGATATTTCTTTTCAAATGTAAAAGTAACATTGATTTAAGCAGTAACACTTTTCAAATATTAATCAACAACTATAAAGTGTAAAACTAAAGCGTTCTTTACAAATAGAAAATAATACAAGACACAGATAAAAAAAAAAAGAAACGAACATATAATATGCCAAATTTAGGGTGACTTAGCGAAAAAGAAAATCTACCCAACGCTATGGTGGTTATTCAGAGACAATCTTCTACCAAAAACCACTACATTCTTCGGTTACGCGCGCACGAATATGACCGTGTCTCAATTGAGAGAAAAATGTCACTCGTATATGAAAGTGAAGCCAGACGAGCAAGAAAAATACGAGGAGTTTTGGAAATTGAATCACTATGTCTCTGGTATGTACGACTCGCAGAAAGGATTCGAGGTGCTGAACAATGAACTGAGACGATACGAGCGAAATTACCAAATCGCTCACAGATTATTTTACTTGGCCTTGCCGCCGAGTGTTTTTGAAAGCGTAACCGTACATATTAGGAATGTCTGTATGGGTGACAAGTAAGTTGCACATTTCACAATTACCTTGAAATATTAAACACATTGTCGTTGAAATATTAAACACGTTGTCATGCATATTTTTTCCTTTTTCGCGAAGAGGATGGACCAGAGTGATTATCGAGAAACCATTTGGTCGTGACGCGATTACGTCACAACAGTTATCCGACCATTTAGCGTCGTTATTTGGAGAAGATCAAATTTACCGTATCGATCATTATCTGGGCAAAGAGATGGTTCAGAATTTAATGACCCTGCGATTTGGTAATCGAATATTCGGCCCAACCTGGAACAGAGACAATATAGCTTCGGTACAAATTACGTTTAAAGAACCGTTTGGTACCCAAGGAAGAGGCGGCTATTTTGATGAATTTGGCATCATTAGGGATGTGATGCAGAATCATCTGTTGCAAATTTTATCGTTGGTCGCGATGGAGAAGCCCGCGTCTTGTCATCCGGATGATATCCGAGACGAGAAAGTGAAAGTGTTGAAGTGCATAAAGCCTTTGGTGTTGGAGGATGTTGTACTGGGTCAGTACATTGGTAGTCTCGAGTCCAGTGATCCTGATGGTGAACTTGGCTATTTGGATGATCCTACTGTACCAGATGGTTCTAACACTCCTACGTTTGCTCTCGCCGTGTTAAGAATTAATAACGAACGATGGGACGGGGTTCCATTTATTCTTAAATGTGGGAAAGGTAATGTATTGTAAGAGCATTAATTTGGAAAATGACTGTTCTCTTAATGTCAGTTAACGGTCAGTTTTATTAACGTGGAATATTTATAATTAGCGTTAAATGAACGGAAGGCAGAAGTTAGAATACAATACCAGGACGTACCTGGTGATATATTCGATGGAAAAGCAAAGAGGAATGAATTGGTAATTAGGGTACAACCAGGCGAAGCGTTGTACATTAAAATGATGACAAAATCGCCTGGCATTACATTCGATATGGAGGAAACAGAGCTAGATCTTACATATGGTTATAGATACAAGGTAAGTTCAAGAATCCTCTATTCATTGTATTCGTGAGTAGTTTGTTTAAACTTTAGAAATGTTTCTATTAATACGTATATGTAACATAGCATCTGAAGCTTCCGGACGCATATGAACGACTAATATTGGATGTATTTTGTGGCTCACAAATGCATTTTGTACGTAATGATGAACTTTCGGAAGCATGGAGAATTTTCACACCTCTGCTTCATCGAATAGAAAAAGAAAAAATCAATCCAATTCCGTATAAGTAAGTTACGTTCTACGTTAATTAAAAATATTTTCATTTTTTTTTACTAATCTAGAACCATTTGTTTCAAATTTAGATATGGTTCACGAGGACCTAAAGAAGCGGATGAAATGGCAAAGAGAAATAACTTCCTCTATTACGGTTCGTACAAATGGGTGAAACCATAAATAAAATTTTTATAAAATGTAAAATGTACATATATACTATGTAGATCGCAAAAAATTATACCACAAATCATCATCTGTGATCATTCCATATATTATACATCAAAATGTATAATGTGATCTGAAATTTTATACACACATTCCAGCTAATTTATATATTCAATTTATTAAGAAATTGAATTCATTTACTTTTCGAAATATTTTCTAAGTGTAAAATTTGTTTTACTAGTTAAAGTGCGTACAGATAATATTATATGAGTTGAAATAAGCTTTGGACATATGGTAAATATGCACATGAAAAGTAATATCTATAAATAAAATGTGACTGTTTCATTTTTAAACATATGTCATTCCAGGGAACAATTTGTAGTAGATACAAAATATTTTATATCTATATATATTATACACATATCTTTATATAACAAATGCAATTTTTATAATTTTTTAAAAACTTTTCCGATTTAAAAATTACAACTTATATGTAGATCATAATTTTATTTACTTTTGATGATTTAAATATAACGTCAATGACATAAAAGATCCTGTACAGTAAATAAGATAACATAAGTTATGTGGTACTTTGCGCTGAAATTATTTAAATATACATTACAATAAATAAATAAGAGAAAGTTGAATATTCAGTCTATTATTTATATAATCTACACTTTAAATATTCATCTATTAAATGAAATAATACTATGAGAGGGAAGCACCATAGGAGTGCTCTATAGATTTTTGTATCATAAGTTTATATACAATTGATTTTGCTACTCAGCTCTTTCTTTCTCTCTCTTTCTCTCGTATAAAGATCTATACGTAACACACAGGTCAAACGCGCGTTACTGCCACATTTAATAATGAAACATTTAATTTATAAAATTAACAAATTTTTAAGAAAACCAGTTTAAATTAAATTAATAATTATACAGTGTTAACATTTATATGTCTGTAAATACCGTTGTACACTGTGTCATAATAATAATTATTACCATTATACAATGGTGAGTCACAATGAAATAGAGTATATATAAAAATTATACAAAATATGGGAAGTTCCAGTTGGTACGATTCGTAGTTACATTAAAAATTAATTTACAGAAACTTAGATAACATGAATGCGAACAGTATGAACCATATATTTGAATAAAGTTATCCTAGTTCTTCTTGATTATATATATTCTCTTACAACTATAATAGTAATAATAAAATATTGCTGTAAGCAATGCACATTGAACAAATTAAATACACACAAACAAATGTAAAAATATTACACATTATCTCGCAAACCATCTTTAAAAAGTCACTAGTCTTTTGTCTTAAACGTTCATCAGATTAGGACCATTCACTGATCAATGTAACAAAACAAATATGAATTTAGTTTCCAATGCATCGATATGGCAATGTTTCTTTTTTTTTTTTTTTTTTGAACACTTCACAATAGTATATAATTTATAAAAACGTCAAAATTTGATCCAGGTCTATGAGTTGACGAAAATACGATTTTAATATATATATATATATATATGTGTGTATATATATTATATTACACTTATTAAAAATTTAAATCTCACACGCTTCAGGATCCAATAATTCGTCCCAATTAATACTTCTTTGAAATACTTCTTGTTGTAACCATAATTCATAATGTTGTTTAAATTCATCGCTTAATTCCACATTTACTCCGAGTACTGACGTAACAGAGTTATCAACAGGTTCCATATCTTTATCTTTAGGAATATTAGTATATCGTAAGTTATTAAATCGATCAACGCAAGAACGTAATACACACTCATCAACTTGGAAATCCCAAGGTCGCGCTTCTAGATCTAATAACAAAAAAATGAAATTATTTGTACTTTGTTTTTAAAAATACAAATTCTACATTACATAAGAAGTACTAAAAAATTTTATAGGATACATTACCATTGCCATAAGCCCAATCATCATTTAAACGATGTCTAACTTTTGCATATATTGCACTGATGGTTTTCATGTTAGTTTTCCGCCATTGTCGTCCTAAGTACCTAGTTTGCATTTTTAGTAATTTTAAGACATATAATTGCATCATTGCGTGTCTGACTTTTAATGTACGTTTCAATATAGGTGCCGATTTAAATACGACTAACATCTGTAGATGGATAGAGTTAAAACATTCATAGTAAATAAATAAATATAATAATTAAAAATAACAAATACCATAATTCTACTATGTTTCCATTTTGTAAGTTTGTTAAGAATACGTAATAAATTGATGCAAGAAAAAACGTTTCTCCACGAATATGGTAGATTATCTCCTATTTCGAGATTATCTAGAGCCACATCTGTCTGTTCTCCAATAACGCACATAGGAAAATCCAATATAGGAATACTGTAAAAAAAAAAAGTACATTTATACGATACATTTTCATTAATCTTTGATTTATACATATGTATACGTATGATTTTACAAATAGAACTTACACATTTTTGGTCTCAATATATGCTAGAATATTCTGATTTAAAAACTTTAAAACAAGTGGTATGCAATTAGCAAATACTAAATGTTGTGACATGAATTCGAACTGATATATGTGATTTAGTTTAAAATGTTTCAACAGAAGAAGTAATATAGCAGATACTGCTTTAACAATAATTTCTTTATGTCTGCTTACATCAATACCAAGTTTCATTGACTGAAAAACAGTCATGCTGTGAACATAAAGATATTTTGTGTATTAAAAGAGGACTTTCAAGCATATATTATTTCAAGCATTATTAAATTTATATAATAAACTTACGGCATTTGCCCTGGTAAAACATCAGCCATAATATTGGTGCTATCCGTCTTAGCTTTACTAGTGGGTGCAGCAGCTAATAAAATCTTTAATAATGCAATCATATATTGTGGTACAAATGGTAATATAGCATGATATACAATTTCTGTTGGTGTTTGACGAATTGGAAACCTTGGAGTGCTTATAGGATTTCTGAGCATTTGTTCCTCTTTTTGGATTTGGATTTCGGCTAAAGACGTATACATATGCTGGAAATATAAACATATATTTTACCTATTCTAAATTTAAATTTGAATTTTTGAGTATAAGATGTACAATAATTTAACTTACTCTTTTAAGAGTATTAACACCTTCGAGTATTGGCTGTGGTAAACCTGCCAAACTTTGTCTGTCCCCCTCTAAGTTGTAACCAACAAATTTTAATCTTGACACTTCAAGAAAAGTATCGACGTCCTTTTGTCTCACCTTTGGTGTCCATGGTAAACCTACAATAAGTAAATTGCTTTTAATAAATAATACGTTATACTTTTAATTAATAATTTCTCTCTCATTCTTTCTCACTTTTCAAAACTGTAATGTATTAATAAAAATATTACTTTTCCCCTTAGTAAGTTGTGGAGTATCAGGTCTTATTGGAGGTTGATTGTTTTCATTTTGACAGTAAGTTCGCAACTGGGTCAAAACAGCTTGATTCATAAATACATTAGCTTCTCCTTCACCTTCATTATTTGTGGTATTGTTTCCCATTTCTGCACCTTCATATTCCATTCCTAAGCCTGGTTCATCCAGTGAACTTTGTTTCATTAGGAACTGAAAGTATGAATTGTCAAATAATAATTAAAAATTTTTCAAATATATTTTTATACAAACACATAACATACTCGTCGATAAGATCTGTGATTTTTTTTCTGATTTTGTGTTTCAATCAAATCTGCTGCACTGATGGGAGGAGAGCTAGCTCTCATAGTCCTAGCAACTTCTAAAGTGTCTTCTTGTTGCGTATCAAGACCAGCTTCTTCACGATACTGTTTTTTTAATTCCCTTAGCGTATCAATACCACCCAATGATACCAAAATTAATTTCCACAGCAATAAAAGAACCTTTTTCATTGGAAAATGTGGGGCTGCTCCACTGCAAAAGTATGTTACCATGCCAAGAAGTTTAACTATAAGTAACTCTTCACCATATGGATTTATTAAATCTTCTTTGAAAGATTCAACATTATTCTTATAAATACTGTGCTCTAAATTTTTCATTTCTTCCCTCATCACTTCTGTTATAATATATAAAACAGACAAAATGACTCTTAAATCAGTGGAATCGTCAAGACTAACAGATATTTTCCTCATTGCAGAAGCAGCTCTTCTACTATTCCTAAAAATATAAGTAAATTATTATCAAAGAATCATAATTGATACACGAAGTAAAAAGTTGTACAAGAAAAAAATCAACATACGTAATTTCAATATTAAGAAGTTCAACAAATGCTGGGAAAATTCCAGCTTCATATAATAACATAACGTTTGTTCTGGTCCATTCGCGTTGCTCTTCATCAGATTGTACTTCAGCCCAACAACCCTGAGCCAAATACAAAATGCATCTTGCTGCCTTCATTCTCAACTGTTTATTAGAAACTTCTAACTGATCTAATAATTTGTAAATTACAGATTTCTGTTGCGCCTCTGATAAATTTTGCCACCATGGTCTCAATTTGTAAAATTCCATTTGCTCTTCAAATGCCTGGATATGAACACGTTCATGTTGTATTAATATTTCGTAAATTGTTACAGAAGATGCCTATACTCACTGTGAGGTTAACATGTAATTCAGATTGTTCCGAATAGCTGTACAATTCAGCAATTTCATTGGCATGCTTATCCGCATCGTCATAAACGAAGTCCAAATCTGTAGATTTAGATGTTTCCTGAACACAGAAACAAAAGAGAGAGGACATGCAAATGTTACTATCACGGTGTTAGCATTCTCTTATTATTATTATTATTTTTTTCTTATTTCAATAAAATATCAATTATAAGTATTGTATATACCATTTTATGTATGTTAATTTCAACGATTATTATTCAGAAAAGGATATGAGATGTTATTCACGTATCGTTTTTTGATTTGATAAACAGATTGTGACAATCCACATTAAACAGTAGTATATGCTTTTGTCAAAAAAGGTTAGAGACGACTTGATCCACGCCGATGACCGTTACGTATTTTTGCCAGGATTTTCGCACTTAGTTGACAAAGCATTTACTCACTTCGGTGCTCATAATTTGTTGCTGTAGAACTATTCGGGGAAGATCACGCTTCCCATTCCCATTCGCATCCATCGCTACGTCACGCATTTTCTAATAGTGATTGGAGATGCAGTATGCAATGCATCTCAGACTTAATTTATGAATCGATATCTTTCCTCGACTACTCGAATCGTCTGCGGATGTTCGATCGAAGGGTTTTATTATATCGATTTTTTTAAACGAAAAAAAAAAAAGGAAAAAAATCGATTCGCTATATTGTATTCGAGGATATTCAATATTTGAATATATTCAAAATTTTATTAATGAGAACTGTGAAGCGTACGGCTAGATATTTCTATACTTTGCAAATCTATCAAATGATCGTTGGCAACATTGAATATAAGATGATTGGTCCGTGGGATCTTTTTAGAGATTTTCGCAAGAATTTCTATAAATATTGGTATGTCATAGCTTCCATTTTGAAAAGCGAAGTTACTCGAAAAGCACGTTAAACTGCTCTTCACACACTTTCCGGATAAACGCGTCTGCTTGCGCGTCTCTTTTAGTGACTTTACATTTTGAACAGGCAATATTACAAACGAGAACGGTACATAATTGTATTAAAAAAATAAAAAAAAAATGCAAGGGACAATCATAGAAAATTTAAGCGGTAGAAAGCTCTCGGTACTTGTAATATTACTTGTTATCGCACAAATAGTTTGTTTTCTAATAGGCGGGCTTATTGGTAAGTGAAATGTCAAATATTTTAAAATTGTTTTCTATAGTTCAAGCGTTCTAATCTTTATTTTAGATATATCAGAGAATAAACTTAAATGGTTGTGTATTTATTTTTTAAAATTTTATGATAAAAAATTTTAAAAAAATTGATCTATTTGTAAAATTTTATGGAGTAAAATTAATGAATTCAATTACTTCAATTAATGAAATTTATCATTGTAAATAACTATTTATAATTCTATTAGATTGTACGTATGATATTTTAGCTCCAACTCCAGCTAGCAGTCAAAATATACTTGGCACACCTTGTAAGGATATTCGTATAAATGGCTCTGAACCAGGAGGAAAAAAATGGTTTTATTCAAGAGGAAAAGGGAAATGTATTCCTGTTGACATGAATCGGTTTAGTTTTGACAGTCATCATCAGGCATACCAAGTTGTTTACACATTTCAGGTAAGTTTTTAAAATTATGTTGTGTCAAGAAGTGTCAATGATATCTAAAAATCTGACAATTTATCATTTTTCTTCTATCTACAGATGCCTGTACCTCGAAATAGCATGCAACTTGATTATTCTAGATGGCAACAAAATTTGATAGGTGTTTTGCAAGTGGATATTGTTTATCATAGTCAGATAGAAATTGGTGATTCATCAAAAAATGTATATTCGTAAATAAACATCAATTGTGGATATTAACAGTTATTTTTTTTATATATATAGCTCCTAGGACTACGATAACATTGGATGCAAGGCTTGCTTACAGAAATAAAGGAGATCCGGATGATGCTTGGAAACCATATGCAGCCTCTGTAGTAGAAAGAATTCTGGATTGTAGCATTGATGATGTAAGTACAGTTATAATAATTGCATTGTTTAAAACAAATATACATTTATTCACATCAAGTTATTTTGCATAGGCAATGGAACAGTATAATTATAATTGTAGCGTGGTACCATTATTTGAACTTGGATCTTTATTTCATGATTATTATCTTCTAAATATTCGTCTTCCCGCTGACACTGATAGAAACATTAATCAGGGTTTGGGACACATAACTGATTTATGGCTCACAGTAAATATATAGCATTTGAAAATTTAATTTTACCTCGCGTAAGATTCTCGTAAGTATTAAAAATTAATATTTCTATATTTCAGGCTATCAATCAAAATGGTGGATTTACAAAAGTATGGGTCAGTTTAAAAACCATTTACTTTCCAATTGTCTTGTGTGTCCTTATTTGGTACTGGAGGAGAGTACATATGCTTTCCAGATCACCAGCTCTTTTAGAATATTTACTTTTAGCATTGGGCATAGCTCTATCATTTTTAAATTGTAAGTTATATAATTTTACTACACAAGAATTGATTATTTATGTTTGAATATAATTTTTTTAGTGCCTCTGGAATATTTAACACTTGCTTATGATATGCCATTTATGCTTCTATTGGGCGATATTAGACAAGGAGTGTTTTATGCAATTCTTTTATCTTTTTGGCTTGTGTTTGCTGGAGAACATCTTATGGTAAAAATATCAAATATATATGGAAATAATTTGATTTTTATGTACTAATGAATTTGTTTGGTTTATGCATCATCTTTCATCACAGATACAGGTAAGTTTAGTTATAATTTTTTGTATGTGATTGCATTTTTATCATGAAAATATAATTTTTTATTGCTTCTTAATTAATTAGGAAGGTGAACAGAGAAACTCTCTAAAATGTTACTGGCGTCATCTTTCTGCAGTAGGAATTGGATGTCTATCATTATTTGTATTTGATATGTGTGAACGTGGGGTCCAATTACGAAATCCATTCTATTCAATTTGGGTTACAGATCTTGGAACTAAATTTGCTGTATCCTTTCGCGTTAAAATTTTTTTTTACATTTAAATAATTTGCACTCCTTGACTTACAGCAAACTAGTTATCATTTATAATTTTAGCCGGAGTATCTGCTGGCGTGTATTTAATATTTTTGGCTTATATGATCTGGAAAGTATTTATGAATATTAGTGCAAAACGAGCTGCATTACCTAGTATGAGCTCGGCACGACGTTTACATTATGAAGGTGTAATATATCGATTCAAATTTTTGATGATCGCTACACTTTTATGTGCATCTTTAACAGTCGTTGGATTTATTCTTGGTCAGGTATATTTATTTAAATATTATGTTTAAAATATAGTGAGATGTTAAGAAAAATTAAATTAATGAGATAAAGAACTGTATAATACGCATGATATATGTAGGTCGCGGAAGGGCAATGGAAATGGGATGAAGAATTACATTTGGAGATGACATCAGCATTTTTCACTGGTGTATATGGAATGTGGAATATTTACATCATAGCATTATTGTGCTTATACGCACCATCGCACAAACAGTGGCCTATTGAACCATCTGGTAACTATATTTATTTTTATATTTCTTTATTAACTATATTGTATTCTTAATTTGGTGTGAATTTAATTCTGTTTCAGAAAATAGTATTAGCGAAGAAATTGAATTTTCACGTTTATCTACCGATCCTAACGAAATGTTATCTTTGACAGCATTCGCACGAAAAGCAGCAGTAGAATAAGTAGTACACATTTTTTATAAAAAATAGAGCAGTGGTAATTGACCAGTCAACACAATTTTGTACTTACAAAACATAGCCTGGGAAAGCTATAAATTACTTAAGGAATTAAGGATTTCCGATATTTATAGAGAATGCAAGGACTGATACTCTTACAAGTAATCTTTTAATGCCAAAATTAATTATTTATTGAGAAAAATATTTTTTATGCTTTACTTTTTCTACATGTTTTCTTAATATTTTATATACTTAACGATTTACTTAATAAGTATCTCTAAGCGAAATAAGTAGGGAGTTTTTTTTCTTCATTACGTCCGTCTCTGTACGTGATCATGCTAGGATACTGTACAGGTATTGTTACGTTATATAACATTCCATTTCTGTATTACTTACCGTAATAGTCTTTAATGCACTAAATAATCCACAATACCTATTTTCTTTAACAATCAATAATCTATTCCGTCGTTTTATACAACATATCAATATTGGGCATTTATCTATTATATATTTAACATTTGTAAACGTGCATTTTAATAGTAGCTATATAATATTGAACACGGGTATTTCAATATTATTTTGCATTATTATTATGCAAAAAGAATTAGTCTACATTTGGCAGTATTAAGTTCCTCGATAAATTTTTAATATTATATATATTTCTTACAAATTTTTACTAATTCCGATGCATTACTGATATAATTATTAGAGAGTAAGATGTATGCATGCAACAAAGTAGATCTGAACAGAAAAGGGGTGCAATAAATTTATACACAATTGCAATTTAGTAGAATGAATTTAGTGCACATTAGTTATTTATATTATAGAGTACTTATATTTGATGCAGCAGAATTAGTATTTTCTGTATCTTCGATGTATTAAACGAAACGTATTAATGAACAATAATCTCGAACAAATTTTGTATATCATTAATCATAATATTTTTGAAATAATTTTAATTGTATGAAAAATAACTAAAATGTAGTAACCTATTAGTATTTTAAGGAACTCAAATTTCTGTATCTATTTTTATTATTAGATTTTGGTACAACATTTTTGAAAAATTCAACAATTTTTCTGTTGTATATTAAACAAAATTTTATATTCGCAACTTTTATACATTTTTTAAATAAATCAATTTGTTAGAATAGCTTTATGGAATTACTAAACATTATGATAATATCATATTGTGCGATATATGTATGTACATATGTTAATTTTCTCGTTATAGGTGTGTCTTTTGTTTCAATGTTATTAAATGTCCGGATAAAACGCGAATTGTACGACATTCGACTTACCGAACAATTCAATTTCTTTTCAACCGTCCCCACAATATTTATTTACTTACAAGAGTAATTAACGTATAATTGAATTTTTTCATCATAATTTCATCAGTGTGTGCGCTTATTTAATTTATCGTAACATGTGCGTGAATGGTTAACTTCGAATGCCAAGTTTTTTAAAATTTAACAGACATTGGATTTTATATTGTTGGTTAAAAAAGGTATTTATATGATATTTATAAATATTTTGTACATTTGTTTATATTTTATTATCATTTGCACATACAAATAGCAGAATTTTCCTAATATATTTAAATTCAAATTCCAAAACATACGTCATTAATGTACACTATTTCACAGTGTTACCAAGAGCTAGTAATTTTTTCAATCACTATTTGCTTACTCTTCCAATTAAATTTAAATTATTTTCACGTTTAAAATTTATTCCCAGTGATTTTCTATTTATTTTAGTCGTATCATAAATGCCTTGCGTATTTTAAAAATCATAAACAATTTATCACGTAAATGGTTATATATTATGTACATTGTAATCATTTTATTTACAGAATATAACATTAGTTTAACATTTCATATAAATATATCAGCAACAGAATAACTGAAGAAAATATCGAGCAATAAAATGTAAATAAGAAAATGAAACATATTCTCTTTGGAACTTACGATTTTTTTTAAAAATATTTTTGATACAATTATCTATTGGCCATGGAATTTGAATTTCACAGTTTTCCAGAAAAAGAAACAAGAGGTAATATTAGGCAGTTTATATAGCATTCGGTCTAATTCTAGTGATATTGGTTGACCGAAAGAACCAGCGGTGATTCGTGGATCATAGCAGGGATTTTGTATTGTGCGCGCGCATTCACTGGCACAACGCGAGACAGAGGTAGCAGCAAGCAAGAGAGCAGTGCAGAAACGGAATCAGATGCGGTGAAGTCCGTGAGTTGACAGTGGGGTGCACGAGAACAGGCGTTTCGTAGTGGTGGAGGCGGAGGAGGTTTAGGGGAAAGAATTGTTTTCTGTGTGCGCGAGGAACGTGTCGACGATTAACGAGTCTCCGAATAAACGGGTCGTTGTGGGTGATAGTGAAATGATTCTCTAGCCCAAGGATTTTGACTTGGTCCGGACGGACAAAGAGGAAGACCTTTTGTATATCGCTGCTGTTCAAGGGATCGTGCGTTCGCTTATCCGTAGGAAACATCATTAAACGCTGACGTCGCGGAATTCGTCTCGTGTCGTTTTCCTTAGTGGCGAGCGTCCGAACATCCAACGTCTGATTAACGACCATCACACGCGCGTGTCTTTGTTTTTTTTTCTCGGTGCTGAATAACTGTACGAGAGGAAAATAGAGAGATAGAGTGTGTTATATCACAGTGGCGAAACAGACCAATATTCGTTTCGTGGCTTCTGCTGTGGTGAATAAATCCGTAGCAGTCAGAGGCCCTTCCTAAGCGACAATCGTCGGGGGCTCAGCTGATTCAAGGACTTGCTGCCGAAGGGCTCTGCTGTGTTAATAGACGATAAATATGTCGTCCCCCAGCGCTGGAAAACGACGTATGGATACGGACGTTCTCAAATTGTATCCTTGAAATTCATTTTTATTTCTCCTACTTGCTATTTGTATCTCTGTCTTCTTTCTCCTCCTTCGTCTTCTTCTTTTTCTTCTCGTCCCCACCTCTTTCCTTCCTTGTCTCTCTCCTCTTTCCCCCTTCGTTCCATCCCCTCCGCGTCCACGTCTGTTCCCACTCGCTTGTTCTCGTTCTTTCTTTCTCTTTCGCTCTATCGCACGTGCTTGCAATCGTGTACAAGAGAGGCCTGCACATGGGTTGCGAATGCAAGACCTACGCAGTATGCATGTGCATGTTACCGCGAGATCGCTTGTTTATCAGGTATGAGCAGTTTATAGGTCGACGAGAAAACAACGCGGTGCAATGTCAATGGTGTTTTCACGAGAGAGAGACGATGAAGGATATTTAATTCCTCGTTTCGTCGATGACGGGACACAGCTGTTTTTAACCAGCTGACTCTATACGTCCCTACGTGCTACGTGTGTGCGCAGCTTTATCTTGTTCGCTTAACGCACGATAAGTGCGTGCCGTACGGTTACGGGGTTTAAAGGTTAGATTTCATTTTTTTTTCTGTTTTTTTCCCATCCCCCCACCCCTCCTCCTCTTCCTGTCGTGTTCCCTTTCGTCCCTTCCCTGTCCTGCACAACGGATCTTCAAACGAAGTTTTTCGTCGTGAGACCGGTTGAGATCCGAGCGACGAGAGATCGCTCGTATTTCCAATGCCTTTTGTATTTATACATTCCTCGGCGAATGTAAATATTTAAAGTCGCGCGTCAGAGAACGGCGTACGTGTACAATATATGCGCAATGTTGGTCCGAAGTGGAGTAAAGTGCGATACAACGATAATTGAGACGTGTGATCATCGTGTTTCAACCTTAACCGAATAGTTCGACGGAATAACGCCAAGTGTTACATTTCGATTGATATATATATATATATAAAAGAAAAGAAAAAGAAAAAATGATAAACAGTATCAATGCAGAATCGAAACTGAGGAGGATGGGTGGGGTAGGGAAATGATAGAAAATGATGCAATTACAACAACCTCGTGATCGTTCCTCTGTTTTCACAGAACAACGGTGAATTTTCTATTTTCGGTGTATTTTCGCGTTAATGACGATAATGACTAATAACAATGTGCGTCTAAGCTCTTTGTCTAAAGTAGCAAGTTCTTCGAGCCGAGAGAACAAAAGGCGCACACCTTCGGCGGTAGAAACGCGAAGAAACGGTGACGTTTCCCATCGTTTCTAATCGATCGTTTCATTATCATCGACGTGTTACGAAAATGAGAATTCGTTGTTTCCAATTCTTGGCTCTTGGCGTGACGTCAGAGCGAATAATTAATAGGGGAGCAAAGGGAAAAAAAAAAAAGGAGAAAAACAAATGAGATTCAGAAATACACGCGAAACACATGTGGACGTTTTGACCTCGATTCGTAAGAAGTTGACTTTTGTGTAACGTAAGCGTCGGTGTTTCGCTTATCATTTCTGTGCAGACGTTGTTCATGTACGAATTTGCTAGTCAGTTTTTCTAGAACGATGATAATCCTCTCTCTCTCTCTCTCTCTCTCTCTATACCGAGTTCATTCGTGCCTCGTAACATCGATCAGTCTTTGTTGAAGCTTACATTAAATTTGCAAGCGCTTCAGCGGGCAAAGTGAATTGGATGTGCTCGTTCGTTCCTTCTTCTTCGATAGAAATCGCGTGAGTTTTCAAATTTTCCCCGAAATCCTTTCTTTCGTCGTCATTGTACATGTTCTATTGTTCCCAATATTCATTCCACTCTCGGGGAGGTAGACAGACGTCTTCGAACGCGTGTCACTCGATGCATCATTTATTTTCATTGCGTTTCGCGTAGTTGTCGTATTCATTTTTATTATTTTCCAATTCTTGTTCCCCGTGTTTTCAATCCTCACATTGCGTTCATTTGTTGCTATATCTTACAACCCACGGAAAGGGAAATAACCTAACCTAAACCGGTAGAAAGTTATCTGTTTATTTATTCACTTGAGAAAACAAACTGTTTGCTTGCATGATAATGAAAAAAAACACTGGAGGATGCTTCGAAGCGAAGCTAAAAGAAATCGATACAGATTTGCCTTCGTTGACATGATGGGAAGAATTTGAATTGTCACATTTTCAAATTCGCTGAATTTATTCCGGTGGTTGTTCAGTGGATAGATAAAGTTAGACAAATATTTCCATTTTAATAACGAAAGCTGCCTGTATACGCGCTGCTATAGAATCTGCAATAGTAGCGAGGTCGTGATAAATAGCCCTATGGTCTGATCTGTTATTTTTTTTATCAGATTCGATTCAGTAAAAAAAAAGTATAATCTTTAAAGGAAACGTTCGCGTCGAAATAAATTGAAAGCTGAATTGGTACGCGTATAACTTCGACTCTTTTTGTCTCGAAGCTCTTCATCTGTATTTCCGCTTGTATTTTCCAAATTTGTCCTCCCTTCGTCGTTGGACACTTTGAAGCTAATTTTTTCTAATAATTTAGATATTGATGAAAACTTTCTTTGGAGTTGGAATCTAATGAGTTAATTACATTCAGCAATCGTTTCCTTTTTAAATAACCTTGCGAATTCGAGTAACTCGTAATTTTCGTAAATTTTTAATGCATCGACATTTGTTTCTTAGAGAAATTAACAGCCGCAGGGAATCGTCATTTCTCTCGTCGGTAAATTAGCTTTCAATAAAACTGGTTTCAGCTCAGCATTTTAAGGGTTAAGTTTTCAATTAAATTTCCATGAAATTTTTTTTTTCTTTTCTTTTTTTTTTTTTTTCTTTTTCTTTTCTTTCTTGACAAAGTGCGAAACAGAACAGAACAGTTAAAGTCGGCTCTCGTAGTGCAATGGAATTTTTGATCGAAATAACTCGAAGGTATTTGCACATACTTTGCTCTTTGCTCGAGTCTCTTTTATCGTGCGAGTTTCCATGCATTCGTATTCCACGAACGCGAAGAGTAGAAATGTAGGAGTTCATTTTCCAAGATTTTATTCGAGAATGCGAAACGCCTGGTAAAGCGATCAATGTAAATCAATGTTTGAAACGAAAGGATGCACCGTTATCACGTTAACTTACGATACACACATTTGCTGTTAGTTACTTGAACTCATCGTGTCTTTTACAAAGAAATACTAACCTTCATCGACTATATTAGAACATCGAAATCGTTCGTTTGAATATAATATAATGCAATGTCAAATACACGTTCGATACTTTATTCGAATATTTTTTTATCACTTTTGTAGATTTAAAAAAGTCACGCATTCCTCGCAAGAGACGATGTATAATGTTGTTGACGTAAATCCAGCCGCATTAAAAAAAAAAAAAAAAAAAAGAAGAAAACACTGTTTAAAGTGTTGTAAAACGTATCTATTAGAACGTTCATCGTATGATCACTGGGGCTCACCTTGGACGCCCACATGACACGAATGACAAGGTTTACTTCCTCTTCTAGAATTGCAACCGCATATTTATATATGCCCTCCGACTGTTCTAACTCTTGTTTCTTATCATCTTGTTTTTTTATCTCTTCTCGTTCGAATATCCCTCGAACGAATGGATGGAATCGGATTTTTGATCGACAATTTTCGATGTCTGTGCATTCCTTCGTCGTCGACGTCATCTTGAAAGATCTTACGAAGATCCGTTCGATGATCCGAGGTATCGTCGCACACAGTCGCCGGTCCAAAATCAATTGTAATATCCGAATGTAGTATAATTCCGGCATAACGGAATAAACAAGATTCATCCATAATCGTAGTGGTGGTATGGATTCTGCCGCGATTCTGTCACGACGTAGCGTAGCGTTAAATTCTCAAGGCACCGTTCTCTTCCCATCGTTCTATACCTACGCGACTGACGTTGCGACAGACGACATTTAGACAAATCGAACAGTATGAAAAATTCAGTACGATTGCACAGCCGATTCTAATCACCAATGACGCAATCGCCTGCGCCTGATCGCACAGTGCCACGGTGCCGCGAATCTTGAATTGCGATGGATATGTATCGGGACACTTCTATCTATTTTTCGATAACTCGCGTTTATTCCGACGGATTTCTTCACGGATTACGTAGTCTACGGCTACGATCCATTCCCCTTGGCGGGGAGACTGATACTGTGTGCCGGGCAAAGGTTCGGTAAAAGATCGTCAAAGGTAAATTGCGTTTCTCGAGGCCAGACGCCACGCCACGCCACGCCACGCCACGGCACGGCGTTCCATCAGCTGGTTACGAATATAGTTGCGGTAAATTGCGTTCGCGGAAACTGTGTATATATTCTAGCCAGTAATTTCCATTAGTCCCGGCCCTCTAACGGTGCGGCCAGGTGAGATACACGCAGATGCGGTTCCGGAAGTGATTCAATTATGGATCGACGATACTCGATGGACCTCTCGGAAGATTCCTTGTCCGTCCACTGAAATCAAGCTAATCAATTACACCGGTAATTAACAAGCTTCTCGGTATGGACGGTTAATGGTTCCAGCCAGTAATGGGTTTCGGAGGCACGCGAGCACACCAGGGCCGTATCTGCGTGATGCAATTTTACCTGGGCACGCGTGTGTCGATGCGTGTTTCAATGGCACAATCGATATATATGTGTGTGTGTGTCCTCGAGCCGAGGAAGGCCTCGATCGTAGGAAGAAGTAGGACGTATAAGATAGGGTGCTCCCCTTTCTGTATTCATTGTTGGAAGCTTCAATTATCGTTCTCTAAATGCCAGAGATCAGAGTCAATCGATATCTGTGATCATTTGCACGGCGATCGATCCGGCTCCGAAATGAAAAAAAATTTGATTTACAAATGCATAGAGGAGGGGGAGGAGCGTCTCGAGATATACAGACGATTCGATATCGATATTGGGAAAAAATATATATATATATATATATATATATATATATATATATGCAGAGTGTAGTCTTTCGATAACTCGTCGTTGAAAAACTCTTGGAAATTCTCCAATATTTCGTTTGTGTGTTGATTTCTTCGATCCTTTTCTCTCTCTCTCTCTCTCTCTCTTTTTCTTTCTTTTTTTTTTTTTAAATTCAGGTTGATTCAAGAGTTTCGATTTAAGCGCGATCGAAGCAAGTTTATTGGATCGTAAACGGCCTGGCGAGGGGCATTCTTCCTCCTCGATGTTTAAACAACTTTTACTTGCAAATTTTCCACGGTTTGTCGGATTACTATGTTTGTTACGGAAAGTGCATTTAGCACCGATCGAATTTCGGAGCGCTGCCAAATGTGAATAAAGCGAGAAACGGGGTACGAGTTCATCTCGTATCCGTGTTGACCTTGTTTACGGTCAGGATTATATAGACTTTTTCGCTATCCGTGTGACTTTTCAACTTGTCGCCACGGTGTCCCGAATATATATTTTATGATGATGACGTGTTTGTCGTGTTTAACGTTCGACGCCCCTTATCGTTCTAGTTTTTACTGTCTGTTAAAAAAAAAAAAAACATGCTATAATTACTTACTGTGTTATATATATGACGCGATTCTGAACGCTTGGTGGGTTTTACCTTCGTGTTACTCGTATTAACCTATATTGTATCTCGACCATACATCTCAAATTTTTTTCTACACTTGGGCACAAGACTGTCGAACAAACAACTTTATTAGAAATAAAGAAATCGTGTCTGTATACTCTTCCATCATTTTTTCTTTTTTTTTAAATCTATCTCTTAAGTAAGATTGAAATATGACTTCCCCGAGGGATTGGAGTAGAAAAACGATGACGGCGAGCAAGCAAAGGAAAGAAAGAAAGAAAAAGATTGAAATTTAGTAATGCAAAGTATCGACACTCAGAAAGTATCGAGCAAGGTTACGTTTGTCGCCTCTGATATTTTCGATCGAACGCACACATGCGCCAGCAAAGTGTGACTCCACTTGGTGTATCCGTATCTCGTTCAGAGCTTATCGAACGATAAGCAGCTACCCAGAGACGCGTCTTCCAAAAATAAGATACAGCCAAGGGCGTAGTAGCGCGTATCGAGCCTTTCGAAACGAACCGAGCCCCGAGTGTACATAACTCGCTTTCATCGCTCGCTACACAAGGCACAATTTCGATCAAATCGAATGTTGATTTGCGCGATGCAGTGTATTTTCGATATACAGTCGTCGTGTATAGTTTTCGCGTGCGTATAGCCGGGGGAGTTTAGCAGTCGTTTCCATTGAATTCCATTCCATTGACGGAGAGAAGATCGAACAGATGGAAAAAGAGGACGAAGAGAATATCGCGGATAGCGGATCGGTGGAAACAAAGACGGGGCCCGATCTGAAAGATGGAGCGAGCAGAGTTAGATTAGGCGAAGAGGGGGAAGAAGAGGGATAAAAACGGACTGTTCTTACTTACTTAGCGAAAACGCTAAGGTTGATTCAGTTCGAACATTGCGAACAGCAACATCGACGCCAGAAGCAAATGCTCTGTAACGGTCTCTTCGGGATTGAGCAATCGCTTCCGTCCCTTTCTGAAGTCGTAGACCTTGCGTATGCGGGTCAGAATGCACGTAGGCTCTCAATGGAATCGAGGTCATTAAAACATTCGATAGTCTGTGTGCACACGATGTACAAAGGTACATGCGTCCCGATTGTCATCGTAGTGATTACCATCGGCGTGATTATCTATCGATTCACCGTGCGAACAGGACAGAAAGTATGAAATGAAAATTTCATTTTCGAGAAACTCGAACATCCTCCGGTTACGTATGCATTTCACTGTGTCGGCGTCGAAAAAAGATTTCGATACAGTCCATGTATCGTTTAGAGATCCTGTGTGTTTCACAGCACAATTTTACGGAGAATCTCTAGAATTCGATCTTCTTTCGATTTAACATCCTTTAAGATCCTTTGAGATTCATTTGGAATTTACGAATTTAAGCGGAATTTACTTGACGATACGGCTCGGTTTCACGTCCCGTATTTAAAAGCGCTTGTTTTCCTTTTTATTTTCACGGATATAATCAGCCACCGTTTGATAATACCGAGTTATACCATCGAATAATGCTCATTCAGGTTTACCCGTAGTCATTGACTAGTCGAATCAATCGTTTCGGCATCACGACGGAACGCGTTGTACAATCGCTCGGAACAATTATATGGCACTGTGTGGAATTAACTCTTCTTGCCCCCCGATAATGCATCGCGCGTCAATTTGTATGTTAATAGAGGATCGTTCGTTCCAACTTCCGCGAGTTGGCGCCCGCGAAATGAAACGAGCACGCAACAATGAAATTCCTCGTGCATAGAACGGGAAAGAAAAGAAAAGACGCTTCCATAGTAGTACATGTGTTCGCCCACCAGATATTGCTTTTGCAATTACCAGACCAAGGAAATTATTTCAGCTGACCAGCTGTATCGCGCGTAACGCTAGTGTTGGATTTTATTTCGCCTCGGCGTGCTCGAGGCGTGTGCGTTTGCTCGCGGCGTGTATATCTCTGGTTTATGCGTAACACGCGGCATCGCAGCGATGAACAAATCCACTGATACTGGCCAGAATCGACTAGACGCGATGCGTATTCCGTGTAACAAACGGAAGGCACGTACCTCTCTCTCTCTCTCTCTGTCTGTTTGTCTCTTCGTGTCTCGAGTGAGAGCTCTGCAATGCTCTGCAAAGCTCGCGTATAACCACTTGCCAAAACAAGAAAGTGGTTTATCGCGCGTTGAATAACACGACACGCATCGTCGTAATTCGATTTTCCTTTTCGACCGGCGAACGGCTGGAGAAATATGCTATCGACTGATAAAAGCGTTCGATCGAAAGTACGAAGCTTCGCTGTTAGTCGGTTAACTCTCATCGCACTGCTGAATCGGAGCAATTGCGCGATTGCTCGGTCAGAAATGATAGAAAGAATTACGTTCTTCTCCTTCGCGGATTTTACACGGACGAACTTACTTCCCTCTGTGCATTTAGCTCTCTTCGATTCCTCAAACACGGGGGAAACAGGCTACGTTTTCCTTTTACGTACTCATTTCAGCTCGCCTGGTAATGCGTGCGCCTTGCGAAATATTGTTCAGTGAACTTTCTCCAAAGGCAGGCGGTTAGAGTTCCGTTCTTCAGCTCCGTTCTGGTTACATTGCTTGTTTTCGAACTCGGTTTCCGACCTCGTTTAACGATGCAGCGCGATTCCTCCTGCCGAGTTATCCTCCTCGCCGCGGATCGGGATTAATTTCACGTGAAAATCGCACGACGGCGATGGATGGTGCGCGACGTTGAGAGCTGCGCCCGACGTCTCTCTCTCTCTCTCTCTCTCTCTGTCTCCTCGCCAGCTCTCCGCGCGCGGAGCATCAGGACGAATGAAGAGGGAAGAGACCGCCGATTAAAATTAAATGTAGCTTAAAATTCTACGGGGCGTGCTTGACAATTTCAGGCAACCGCCCCCGTTTGCTCTGTATTATTAAACGCGGCTGGAAACTTTTGTTTTCCTTTCTTCCGACCGACTCTTTCAACCGTTTGCCATTTTTCCACGCTGAGATTGAACGTGGATTTGAAAAGGGGCCTGTGTTCCGTTGGGTGTGTAAAGCGCAAGCCACGTAAGGTATTACAAAACTGTATTCTTCGCGACAAAAAACTCTCCTCCCCTCCTCTCTCTCTCTCTCTCTCTCTCTCTCTTTTTTAATTTTTGAAATAATAATGTAGCCTCGAAATAATACGGGTAATTGGATTTTTTTTCGGCCCTTCAATCTCGTTTCGGAATGCTGATTTTACTTTAAGGCAGAGAGAACCGTGAAAAAAATCTCTTTCAACGCGTGAATGTCAATACCAATTCCCGAGACAGGGCTTTTGTCTTGTTACATCTTGTAACTCTCACAGTCAGTGAAGAGAGTCTGTTAGAATTCTCGTTGATTCATTTCCAAGTGCAAAGGATCGCGATACAATCTTCCTTTCTTTTTTTTTTTTTTTTTTCGAATATGATTCATTATATCCAAGAAAACGATATTGATATAATAGTCTAAAAATATATAGAGGGTCTCTCGCGTAACTGGGACAAGATACGACGTCGATTAAATGGAGCTTGAAATATAAAAAAGAACTATTGAAAAGGAAAAAAAAAAATAAAAACAGAAGAAAACATATTTAAAAAAATACAGGCTTACAGATAAAAAAAAAATATATCTTTCATTTTGGTTGATGACCTTTTCGATCACTTTGAAGATGATTACGAAACTTGCGAAACAACTTGGTAAAAGTAGCTTATGAGTACTTATCCCAAGTTACATAGCATATATTTTGCACGTACATTTCATATGTTACATATGCATATCTTTCATTAGCACTTTCCCAACGGGATGCTTGAAACGAGAATTGCGCGTAAGAAACATTAGAACTATCATTGTAGAAGTTTTATAAATAATTGTACAATTCTATCATTTTATCTATCAGGATAACAGTCGAACCCGAGTCGATAATGATTTCAGACTGCTCGAAGCAGTATTCTTGCTAAAATTAATGTTAATTTCTATTTTGACGGAAACATGATTGCATAAATCTATTTATTTTAATTATCATTTAAATCATATATATATATATATATAAAATTAAAATATTATAAAATAATAATTGAAAATTATAAAATTACAATTATAATTGTATAAAATATTTTGATATCGTTCTAGTGTTGACAGATATTTTCATTTACTTGTATTAATATTTTTAGGCAGCCAAAGTCAAACGCACGTCAAATTCAGACGCCCATCTTCAGATTACTTGATCTCGAGTTATCGCCGATTTCCCGTGCATGAAAGTATATCATTTTATGTGATTGCACGCAACGAAATCGTCGACGTTGTCCACCGAGTGTGTGTATACTCTCGAAAATTTGTAATCCCGGGAATTGCGTCAGGAACGTTACACGAAGCGTTACGATCCACTCGGTTCGGCTCAGGAATCACGCGAGCTTCGGGTGCGTTTCCATCGATTGACGATGATAACATTACCGCTGGACTTGTGACACGCTTCTGCGTTCGCACTTCCATCAACATCGATTTCCCTCAGTTCATTGCACCGTTTTTTTCCCTCTCTCTCTCTCTCTCTCTCGTCGGCTCTCTCACTTATAAATATTTGCTCAAACGGTGTTCTCTTCTCGCTTGCGTTAGCCTTTGCACGACTTACCCGCGTTTTGCTTTCTTTTCCTCGCGATCGCCCGATCCCAAGGTCGCGAGTGAATTTTCTTGCAGGTTTTCGCACATGTTCCTTAACTCACAACAACCGTGTACAGAATAGAAAGCAAGCATGAGGTGACAATATTAGGAGGGTTAAACGAATTTTCCGTCAAATTCTACGGTCCACGGGGAAGTAAGTACTCCATTTATTAAGCACGCATATTCTGCTTTACTTTTTTACCTTAGAGTGTAAGCCGATTTCAACCCTTTCATTCTCGTGCAGTTATACTTACGTGCAATCTTTTTTTTTTTTTTTTTTTTAATTTATTACGCGCGACAAGGAGACGGAAGATCGGAGACGTACGAGGATTGTTTACAAATGAAGTGAAACTCGTTCGTAAGTCTGCGAGTTAGCTTGTAACGAAAGCGATATTTTAATTTATAATTTCAAATATACGGTCACAGAACTAACCGTGAGAACGAGAGGGTTAATTGTGTTTAGTATTAAGACGGGCAACGCGTAAAGAAGTATTAACTTACCTCCGTATTGATATTCGACTCTTAACTGAAATATAAATACATTCGGCAATTCTCTGAGCGGAGAAAAGAAAAAAAGAAATTGAATGCGCGAATTATACAAGTTTAGAATTACGATGCTCAACTTACGCGATCGAAGATTACCGAGATTTTGATTTTTTATAACACTCCAGTGGCAGTTAAGGGTTGAAATTATTCCGACCGATGACATTCATTGTTCACTTGTGTTGAATTTTATTGTTTAATCTGTGTGTGACTAAAAGAAGCTTATCTCACGGTTTCTTTCCCTATGGTATGTGATTTTAATCAATGATTAAAGTGATTAAGAGATAAAAAGTACAGAGTTTTTCTGAATATAGGCTGACATGATTGAACTTCTCTTTTGTTTTTACGCGTTTCTGCTGAACTAAAATAAACAAGTTAGCCTTTGATTGAAAAAAAAAAGAAAAAAATCACGCTATTCAGTTAATATTGAAAAAAACGTGTCGATAGACGCGAATAGCCAATTTTTCCTGACATATACGTTACATTTTGCAGAGCCTTTAATTTGAGAAAACTGTAGATCTGATTTAATTCTTCTATACTTCGAGATGAACATTCATAAATTACGGATATTACGTTCTCTTCTCGTGGAAATTCTAGACAAATGCAGATTCTTATTACGTTACGTATTACGTATCGTTCTCTGTATTTATTTCATTTCTTTCATATTTGCACATCTCTGCGGGAGTGCCCCGTTAAAAAGAAAAAAAAAAAAAAGAAAAAGAAAAATCTCAATTCTCGAGCACTGAATGATTCTTCACTTTGCTTTTCAATCAGAATCAAATTTCAGATTCTAATTAATCGCACGCGAAACGCGTTTAAAATCGATATACTATTCGTTATCCCACGAACAACGAGACGAGCGTTGATTCTATCGCCGGTACCGTCAAGTTGCGTCAAAGAGGAATTACTTTAATTTTACGTCGTACACCGTTATCGTCATCGTTGTAGTCGTTTTCCTAGTAACCTTGCCCTGCGCGAATAATTCATCCTCGAGGAGGAGGGAACGGCTCGCGAATCTGTCGCGTTTACGTGCTCATTCTACGTTTCCAGCATTTGATATTCCAAGGTCGCCTGCTCTTAGCACACCGGATGCACTTATGCAACAATGTGTGCATTTACGCTTTCCTTGGCCTGCCAGCTGGTCGACATGCGTGCGAAAAAGAGAAGAAAAAGGAAAAAAAGAAAGAAGAAGAAGTATCATCGATTGACCGACAAGGTTCCTTGACACCGCTTTCGACACGTTTGGCCAATCGAAGATCACTGGCCTTGATACCATCTGCAATTGAGTTCCCATTCAGGTGGTGGCCTGTTTCGTTATTGGCCGATTAGATTAGAATGCTGCGGAGGAAATTACATGATTACACGAACGTGGAGTAGTTCGAAGAAGAGTTGTGAAATTTACGACGGAGATAGGCTGTGCCGAGCCGCGATAACAAAGAACGTTTATTATCGTTGTTGTCAGTTTTTATATATTCACTTTCAAAGGAGAAGTTCGTTCGAATCGGATAAAGCGTTGAAAAGTGAGAGAAAAAGCGTATGTTATTTAAACGTGCGATGTACGATCTAAACTTTCTCTACACCAATCGAGAATTAAATTTAAAGAGTTCCGTAAAAAAAAAAAGGAAAAAAGAAATAGTGAGTTATAGTCGGCCCGCATTAGTTGAAACACATTAAAACGATCCTATCGATCGCTGAATTCTGCGGATTCAGGTTTGTCGTTTATTTATCCTTGGAAAGGCTGGTGCAATGTGCTTTTCTTCTCCTTTTTCTTTTTTTTTTCTTTTCTTTTCTTTTCGTTTCTCGATGGTTCATAAATTACTTACGCAATACGAACAGCTGGCAGTCGAGAAAAACAAGTGCAAGCAGTGCATGCTACTTAATGAATCAGTGTGTTTTCGAGTCTGCCGATCCGTCGATGATATTCCGGAATCTCGTGACATAAAAAAGAAATCTCGCGTTTGTGAAATTAATTTTTATCGCCGGTTCGGATCTTTCATTTCGCCATTCGGAAAATTTCACTCGGTTACTTGACTGCGCGATCATCGTTCGCTTCCCACTATTATTTATCGCAATCCAACTCTCATCTGATTTGTAAACATAATCTTTTTATTCCTCGATTGCGTACGTTGGTCATCTCTTCAGATACTAAATATTATACGTTGTACAAGTTACATAGACTGGGCCAAGAATCACTTCCTGCTAAAATAAATCCGTAATTTTTTTTATTATATATTTTCCTTATCACACGTTTCAACTTAAGTTTAATTTAAAATTAATAAAAATTGGTTTTGTCCCTTACATTTGGATGTTTCATTAAGAAAAAGAAAAAAGAAAAAAGTGGGAAGAAACTTTTGGCTCACCCTATCTATGCAACTAAATATTATATAAGACACTGTCAAAGTAAAAGATTTGCTACTAACAAAGATGGCTACCAACAGTCTAGAACTACAGGATTTGATCCTTGTATATGAAAACTTTGCAAAATTTGTTTTCATACAATCTCGTTCGTCGACGTCGGATTCTGTTCAATTCTCACCATCGAGAATTGATGAATCTGGCAGACGTAATTCCACTTAACTCTACTTCCAGTAGGTAGTCATGTGCATCGAAACTACCCGTTCGACACATGTATCTTTTACGTGCAGCCAGTGTTATCTGGGCCAGGCCTTCTTCCAAAAGTTTCTCCAATAACTTGTCTGGTTTATCGTACAACGCCGGGTTCACGTTGCCTCTTTCAAATTGCGTGTTCGCCTCGAGAGACGAATAGCGTGTTCCGTAACAAAGGGGGACCATTTTTATTTATGGGAGTCCTTTGGAACTTTCAAAAGATCGTTTCCTTTGGAAAAGATTTAACGATCCTTTTGCGTATACGGCGTATACACAATCTACAGATTAGGAATCCAAATGCCAACATCGAATAATTCTAAAATCTTTGTACGCGTCTTAAGCGCGTTGTTGCTCGGCGAAGAGATTTTCACTATAAATCACTACAACTACTTCGCCCCCCGGCGATCAGTTTCGATGTTTGCTCGATAGGGATCGAAGTGTCGTAAATCTTCGAGGTTCCTTAATACCTCGCTTTGCAAGCTTCTCAAAGAGCACTCTGTTATTGAATCAAGGTTGCCTGGACCTTCGATGGTAAAGCATTACCGTTTCCTCCGTTGCATCGATATTTTCCCATTGGAAAGACCTCCGTGCTGTTTCGAAACGGTTGTCTTCGGAACTAGTTATCTACGAATCTGCCGCGCGACGAAAATTTACGATATTTCAACTTTTTTTACGATATTTCGAAACGCGTAACGGGGCGGTTGTTTACAAGCGATAAGCTCGATCGTCGCCTCGTTACAGCTGCGCAAGTCTGGAATTTTCTGGAATAAATTACAGGCCCAAGGGACAGGAACGACGACGATACTCGATATTCGAGTGTGCATCTCGTCGATAGTTTCATCCTCTTCTCTGACTGAATGTAGTAAAAAATTGCGTGGCGCACGTTACGAGCACGCGGATGGCCCGTTCCTGTTGCACTGGTATTTATTTTATGGTTGAACGACAATAGCTTATTTTCTGTCCACTTCACAGAGCAGAATCGTTCTGACAAAGTGCCGAGACCTTTCCGAACATTTCCACAGCATTGATTCTCGAAGTTGATAAATGAAATTCGATGGCAAGAGATCTAACGTTATAATACATGTACCGTGCGAGAGAGTTGTTGTTCATTGATCGTCAAAACGTCTTGAAAAGCATCCACCGTAATGAGACGTGGCTATTTACATTGGAATTAATTCACCCTCTTCTTCTTCGTCTTGTTCGCTCGGGGTGAACGTAAGGATCTCGCATCGCCCTGTAAGAGCATACTGATTGAGTAGGATCTAGCCAGAGAAGGTAACGGTATCGTTGAATAGGGGGAAAAAAAGGTTACAACTTCCTCCAGGCTTGCTTGGACGAGAAGCGCCTGCATCTGGTGTTTTACTTGTCTTCTGCACGGTAATTGCACGATCGTGTTAGGTCGTCAAGCAGAGGTTGTTGCAAAACAAACGATCGTAGATGTAGTTGTAGGAGGACTGATAAGATTAACAGCGTTGCGTTACACGTGCAATACATAGGCTATCAACACACTATGTAGAAAATATCCTTCGATTTGTTTCGTATCTCTTTTGGAGAAACATTTTTTTCTTTTTTTTTCTCTCTTTTTCTTAATGGCACCGTATTTTATAGAAAGTTGCATTTCTCGCGTGTCCCAGGAGACCGATTCTCATTCACAGTGCTTTTCGATAGCGTTACGTCCCGTGGAGGTTATTTAGGATAACTCTATATTTTATAGAGGGCAGAATTTTTAGCGGTAATACCACAGAAGCTACTTTATAAAGAACGAAACTTTCTCCAAGACGGTATTTTACAATGAATAGAAATTTCCTCTACGAACCACAGAGAAAAGGTTTAGAGAAAAATTAAAAATATCAATGAAAAAGAAAAAAAAATGAACTCCGAACGAGGTCAAGATCTTTCATAAACGCTGTAAAGTCTCCCCTGCCACAGGGCACATTTCCTATGGCAACGCTACGAAGGCGATTTCTCAACGTGACGCTGTTGTGTATCTCGGCGTGAACCATTTCACGTCAGTACCTACACAATTTCCACCAACGTTGCTTCGTCTGGTTCGAAGGATCCGTTCTTTGCCAGTATAAAATCAATAACCAAAACAACATCGAGGCAAATACATACTAGGCGAAAGAATGCGTAATGGTGACACGGAGACACCTTTGATAAAATCAATTTCGTCTCATTCCATTAGCCCTATGGTCGTCATTTTTCTTTGACACTTTCTACCGTGTGTGTACATACGTGCATACATACGTACGTGGACGTGCGGGGCGTGCGCAGCATCTACGTTCTATCACACACGAGTAGTATAGTCGTTTAGAAATGCCTGTAAACGAGCGGTCAACGATACAACAACGGAGATATACCGTGTTCCGCACGGTGACCCACTTTAAACAGCCAGCCAGCCCTCTAATACGCCCCAAGATCCTCTTCGACACTGACGCGAGAACCACGTTGCTTCATCCCCTGTTATGCATGACTATGCCACCAGCATACTCCAAGAATATTCACGGGAATGGGCTGTCAGTAGTAGCGCGACGGTAGAATTTTTACGCTGACTCTTTCTCTCTCTCAACAGCTTAAGTGTTGGGATCGAAGCTTTGAACGAATTTTTCACGTCTTCTTCACGATTTTTCCTTGAAACCGTTAAGGCCGATGGTCTTTATCATCATAAGCGATAGTTTATCGTAATTTGGGTTTACACCTGCTTTCTCGCGTGATTTCTCAATGATTTTACTTGGTAGAAAGATTCAAAGAACCGTTGCCAAGATATCGTTCCTCTGAGCCGCGTCTCTTCGTATTGTGTATTTGCTCTGTGATTCGCGCGATGGTCCGAGTGATTCACTGGAGGGCCCAAGGCGAACAAACGACCGGATCTAATCGAATTTATGAAAATTGACGGGACGATTCTTTTCTCTCCTCTGTTCTCATGATTTTACTCAAGAAATTCCATCTATCTACGCGAAAGAATTCGTACTCGATATACTTTTTAACATCGCGATCGCGTGCGGCACCCTTCTTCTCGCGGTATCAGTTCCATTCACGCGCAAGATTAATTTTAACGTTTCTTGTCCGAGAGGGGCAAGCATTCTCCGTTAGTCTTTCCGTTTCCATAAATAGTTCTCGGCCGCGTTTTCGACCACGCATTTTCGAGCTCCGATCGGCGAGCGAGACTCTTATCGTGTCGAAATTGTGCCAAATTGTGCCAAATTGATCGCGCTTCAGTTGGTTTTTCCATCTCTCAGCGAGTCGAGGAGAGCGAACCGCGTCCGACTCGTTTTCATTTCGTTTCGGACTCTTATTCTCTTTCAACTTCATTTCCCGCGTATCGCTGGAAATACGTAATCGCTGGAAGTTTGGTCGGCTGCACTAAGGATATTTAGTTTCGAACTAGATCTTCAGCGACTGGACGTTGTTGTTCGACGTGGCTTCCGCTTCCTTTGGAATTCCTTTGGCCCCCGACTGCTTGACGCCAAAAAGCTTCACGTTTTCCGCGAAAAGAGTGGAAGCGGTCGTTGGGAATTTCACCAGCGAAGAAACTCCCGACGATAATTTACATGTAAATATACAGCCGTCACGTTCGTTTACATCGAAATCGAAATTGTTCCCGTTTGCAATCCGTTCCCGAGCGGATTACTCGTTACAGAAGTTACTTTCAACAATCTTGGGTAAGGTGCCTTCCCCTTTCTTTCCCCTCTTTCTTTCAGCGTTTCGTTCAGCGAAACCGAGGGCGGAAATTTTTAATTACGAGAGTCGAATTCTTGCACGAATCGAATCTCTTTCAATTTGATTTTCTCTCAGTTCAAGATAGGATTCAAATTGAAATGGCAATCTTCTTCGCAATCTCCTTCGAGTGATTCGATTGTGCAGGAAAACCGTCTCTGGCAATTTTCGAGGAGATATTTCTCTTTTTTTCTTATTTCACATTTTCGGTGGCAATTCACGACCCAGCAGCAAGTTACGAAAATCGCAAGTTGAAACGGAGAAGCGACGTAGCTCCCCCATTAATCAAGACCCCTTCGAACTGTGATCGTCTGCGATCGTTTGCTTTTTGCCAGATCCCAGATAAAAGCACTTTGTCTTCTTTGGCGGAACAAGTTTATTAATCAGAATCAGGATCGAGATATTTTTCCCGAGTGATTTTACTAGTTGACTCTTGACTTCCGCTCGGCCAGAATCGCGGAGCCCGTACGATTCGGCTCCGTGTATAAATTCTAAAACGCGGATAGTTCGCCGTGACAGGTTTTCTCGTCTGGGGCAATCGATGCACAAACAAATGTGGTTCTCGTGGATTTCGTAGTTGGACTTGTACCTCGGAGCGTGGTATCCATCAACGAGAAAGCCAATCTTCCTTCTTATCGAACGCGGGAGGGAGGAGAAAAGAAATGTCGCTTCTTTCTTCAATGAAGGAACCAATACGAGCGCTCTGTTCGCCGTGTATTTATCTGAAACTTTCGAAATTATATCTTCGATATATCTGGCTGGAACGTTGAACGAGACCCGAGGAAAATCAGCTACGCGTTTGTTTTTTTTCTTTTCTTTTTTAAAAAGAAAGAAACAAATTTATCTACTACAAGCCACGAAAAACACTTGACTTATGCCGAAATGTTTACGACGTGCGGGCCTGCTATTTTCACGCGCCAAGATTTCCACCAGTTTAATCATTTCATCGTGTTTATTACGGCAAGAGAGGAATGTCTAATTTTCCAGAATTACCGGAGAATTCGGAGTTTCCTCTGTAACAATGGAATCTCGAGATCTTACGATCTTGCATCGAGCGACAAGCGTCGCAATCGGATTAGACGAACGCGCGTGCAGGACAGACGATGACAATTTTGTACGTCGATTCGTAAATTGACAAATTTCTCATTGGTCGCAGCTCGTCCACTAGCCCTTGTACGAGAGATGTTGCAGTGACGTATCGAAACTCCCTGCCCGCGAATATAATTTTTCGCCCTTTGCCAACACTGGAAAATCGATCATCACCTAGCAAACATATCTCGATCTCGTTGCCAGCAGTCACGCAAATTCATACTCACAAAGTCGCGAAAACCAGACTATCGTGCAAGGATTCGCGACGGAACACAATCACACACACACACACACACGTAATCAGGTAAAAATTTTTCTTCTACCTGTTCTGATTCGCAATGAATTCCTCCAAATTAATCCAATTCGATTGACGTATATAATATTCAATGGTTTCGATAACAATTTATTTCACTCAATACGCTGTTTTAATTCTATTAAGAATATTATGTCGTTCAGAGAAAATTTTTCATTCACTTTGTGTGATCTTCCGATTTGTCATCAATTCGTTCGAAATTAATTCAAGCCAGTTACATGATATTTAATAGTCGTTCAATGATTTTAGTAATTATTATTCTAATAATATATATTAATAACGTTAGTAACTGTTATATTAGTGATAATGGCGTCATTCGTCAGACACTATTCTAATCTGTTAAAGAATATTACATCAAGTTATTGAAGAATACAGGCGCGTTGACCCCTTCGTAATGAGTTGATCGACGAAATTCACGATCAAGGTCTCGAGTACGATTTTAATCGGTCAGCATCCACCGAAGCACGCATAATGCGTGTTTTTCGACGCGTGCGCATCTGTCATAGATATAGAAGGTCGGTCACCTCCTGTTATCCGCGTCGTTGCATGAATATTAATTCATCGACGAGTTCAGAAACGATCGTCTCTCGTTGGTGGACCCGAGGGAAAACGTTTTTCTTGCGAAACGTTTCGTGGTATTAAAGCCAGCTGGGCCTGGCTTTGTCTCGTTTGCACAACGACCGCGAAATTCTTTCTTTCGTCAGACTGTAATTTCGGTTTTCTTTCTTTCTTTCTTTCTTTCTTTTCTTTTTTCGCCTCTCGCGACGCAGCGTTTAATTTGCATCGTGTTATAATCACGTCGTCCTCCTCGATCCAGTTCGCTCGTGTTTTCAATGACTTATTCATGTTCTCGATGGTTCCACGTTCCACGTTCGATTCGCCTTCCTCGCTCGTTGACTCTTCCTCGACGAGTTACCCAAGAGTTTCGCAAGAAATTACGCTAAATATATTTCATGAAGATCGAACGTATCGATTCGAGGCGGGGACAGACAACTACGTGCAACACATGTCCCATTATGAAACTCCTGTCGTGACGGGTTTCATTAATCCAACCATTCAAAAACCTCGTGAAGTCGCCTGTAATAAAATTAATTGGAATGTCGCTCGAAATTTTCACCGTGGATCCGTGGGGTTCCCAGTGTGGGACAATTCGGGCAATGGGAAAGAATTTCTTTAAATGAAAATTTAACTTTTCAATTTCTTTCATTCGTCGATGTCGTGTTCTTGTTTAGACCTTGAAATTAATTTCACGCTTCCTCCGCGTCAAAAATTCTTGAATTAATAAGAATTATGTGTCACGGATTGCGTTCGACTTTTCACACTTTTCACACTTTTCACGTATCCTTCATTTGAACGTACAATTTTGGACTGTAGCGTAAAATCGAGAATCTACTTTTCGATGTGGCGGACATTGAGAGTGTATGAAACATTCGTCTGACGGCTTTCGCGTGAGATAAGAATTAAAATAATGCTTACGTCGTCTTCAATTGTCAGGCAAACACTATTTTTCATTTGACGTAGCCCGTGAAACTCACGTGATTTACGATTAGGTGACGAATATTAGCATTAGAGAAACAACCATAAAAAAATTCAGACGCGCGGTATGCCGCGGTCGTGAAATGTTTCCTTTAATACACAATGCTTTTCATCAAGCAGTTTACGATTTTATTAGCTCCTGTTGAAAGCGTAATTAAATTACGATTCTAATAATAATAATAATAATTTGAAAAAAGGAACACGTCTTGATCGAAAATTATGCCTTTTAAATGAGCGGTAATAGTTGACAACGAACGTATTTGCCTTGTCCGATCTCGGTGGTCGACGAATTTTCTTTCCATTACTGCCTCAAGGTTATTTTAGACCATTCGATAAGTCATCGTTCACATCGAATGCGGAGAAACGCAGAGAGATGTGGCGATTTTATGTTATCACAATGGCCGAGGAATATCATGATTACACGCGTTATTGATACGTGCGTTTATGTGCGTGCCACTCGATTTAGGTTCATATCCTGTAAACAAGGTTCTCGCGACAACATGACGTGGATCTGATGGAGGATTTTAATTATTACTGGCGGCACGGTCGCGTTTCTTCTCGGTGTTAAATACTCGAAAATTGTTGGCAAATCGTTCGTAAGCGCGCGTATAATCGAGAGTGTGCATTTTTGCATGTTAATAGACTGTCGTAACTTTGCTCATCGATTCGTCGCTCACAGCAATTGTTAGCTTATAATTTCAACGAGATTACTTAGTTCTCTGGAAACCAGTTAAAGTAGAATATCCTAGTGATAGAACGAAAGTAACTAAGTTATTTCGATAAACATTACCAAATAAATATTCGGGCAAATAGATCGTGATCGACAATTGTTTAATTTTTCTCCTCGAGTGAGCGAAATTTTGAGCATTGCTCGTGGACAAATTAATGGCGAGTCGTTTTACAAAGTGAATTTCACCGTGGAATCGCCAAGCCATAAACTCCGCGGTATAAACTTTATGTCTTTGCAACTCGAAACTGGAAATCGCGTTTCGCGATAGGAAAAATTGTCAAAGTCGGAAAACGTGGACGTCGCGGTAAAAAAAAAAAAAAATCAAATCAACCGAAATTTACGAAGCTTCATTTCTCATTAAAATGCAGAGGACTGTACGATGCAACTTTAATGGTTTCCCAACGGGCAACGAAATCTTCCCTCCTTTCTTTTTGTATTCATCGAAATCAAATGGTTAAAATTACCATGGTTAAAAATGGTTAAACTAAACTCTTGACAGGAATAAAAGAGTGACAGATCAAACAAGAGAGCAAGAAAAGCGAGGAAATAAAAGGAAAAGAGAGAGATTAATAAACAATTGAACTATTAACTCTAATATTGATCGCTGCTCTACGATTCTCTCTGAGGAGGACACATGGAAAAATAATGAAAAACGATATCGAGACCATAAAAGTAGAAATATTAGGCTAATATCCTACGATGATAGAACACTTAGATCTATTCATGCGGCCCGCGCTTTTTGTATAGCCAAAATTGGAATAATTGAATAAGAATTTTATTATTTGAATAATTTTAATCAGCAGATTTTTTTCTCTATGTGAAGCACACAGAAAATAAAATAACGAAAATTTTAGACAAGCATCTTGAAAATATTTTTCATTCTGTTGCCACTATCTGTATCAGACCAGATATCGATGAAACTGGTGTCTAAGAAAAACAAGCTTGGTATTCTCATATTTAAAAATCTTCATATTTTTTTATTAAAATCTTTTATTAAAATCTTCATATTTTTTTTAATTAATATAAATATAAGCCCAGTATTCTCATATTTAAAAATCTTCATTTTTTTTTAAATTAACATAAATATATTTTTCTAATCAATGTTCGATCGATAAAAGTTGTTTCAACATCCTCGTGAATAATATAGGTTACGTGAAAAAGAATATGTGCGGCCGTCAAACTTTGTTGGCCAAATCCGAGTCCCGGAAGATCTAAAAGATTTGGACACCCATGATTTAGATGTCAATGACAGTCGAACGAGCGCTAATTTCAGATTTGACGTGAATTGATATTGATGAAAACAATTTGCCGATTACTCGCCCCTGAGAAATCGTTCCTCCTCTCCGCCTGTTGTTCCTCGCGTTTTTATCTCGCGCGAGCGAGCCATTTCGTCGAGCGATTAACTTTCGATCGAGGCTTTCGATTTTCCTTGCTGCGGGAAACAACACTGGCAATATAGTCTTCTTCCGAGGCTTTGCCTTTCGAGATATTGCCTCGCGAAAAGCCGCGGAAAGTGAGATAAGGCAGCAAATCTCGGGTAATTGCATTTCTCCTTTTCTCGAAACATGCTTTTCACGACGCTTCTTAGCATCTGCACGTGATCGATCGACGTTGCACGACGTACGTACGTACGCGCGAGAATAGGCCTCGGACTCTCGTCTCGCGGTACAACCTCGTTCTTTTTTTAATTCACTTTCAAACCTCGGTTAATTGCGAATGGTTAACTTGGTGACCTTGGTTCCGACGGGGCTAGTGAAGTTAGTTGGAAAGCGAGAATGGAAAGGAAAAAAAATCGACGGAAGAATTCAGCTCTTTAAACAGTCGATCTTCTAATTTCCTTACGAGCTTCGTACACTGTTTAATTTTCCTTTTCCCTTCTTTTTCTTTTTTTCTTTCTCTTTTTCTTTTTTCCCTCTTCCGATGCGTCTAAATTGCTGCGCTTATAGTTGACCCAGTTTCCACACGCAGAAGCTGTCTGCGTCACGCTGCAAATTATGTTGTGTATAAGGGAGTCTCTTCACCATCCCCCGTGTGATCTCTCGTAGAATCGGTTGCAAGTGTGTGTGTGTGTGTGTGTGTGTGTGTGTGTGTGTGCCACGGTGGTTCGACTGTGGTTCTAAGGTGACCGAACGATTAAATTCTTCGTTTAACGAGATTTCGTTTTGGTCCGTCGACGCTCGAATTCGTCGGTCGCTCGACAGTTTAGCTGTGCTAAAGTTGGGTGACTGCATCCGCTGGCACTGGCGTGAAATATTTGGCAAATACTCGCTTGATAACGACGTTATCGATACCAAAAAAAAAAAAAAAAAAAAAAAAACGATGCACCTTCGTGTTTCTGTTTGTTCATCAATAGATAAAGACGAACGTCTTCGTCGCTAAATGAATTTGGTCATTAGCGATTCTCACAATTTTTCTATTAGTTGGGAAACCAATTCCTGGCTGTATCATTTCCTCTGGTAAATTAACAGTGAAATTAATCGAATTAGTCAAAGCCCGTAAAACACGCGTGTGCAATTGAATAGTCTTGCGATTGGTCGTCTTATATATTCGCAAGCTACATTCGGGAAGCGTAATATACGTAATTGAGCAATCATGGCGGCCATCACGGCTCAGTCATCAGTTGCAAAATATAAGTATGAAGGCGCAGTCGTCAAACTACTCAAGAATTAAGAATGTACGCTCGACGAAGGAGAGGCTCACTCGGAACACTCGTCCACGCCGCCACAGACGTGGAAATTCGAGGTAGAGTCCTGTTCAATTATGCACCGCGATGAAAAGTTTCGTGGCATCGAACATGCACGATACTGTGTCGACGAACTTTCCACGATATATTTTCGGAGTACGTCGACCGCGCAGCGTGTGTGTCTACGTGTGTATTCATTCCGGCGTTTCGCAAAATTCTCCGAGATCATCTCTCGCCATCTTCTGCGATCGCTCGATTTTCCGCTCGTAAATCATCGTCGTTGTTAAATGATGCGCACGTGCGAAACCAGCGCTCGATAGAGAACCCCTTTCGACACGTGTGTTTTTTGTTTTTCTTTTTTTTTTTTCTTTTCCTTTTTCTTCTTTAAGGGGATCCCACGCGTCGCGTCAATTAACCTGGTTCCATCTGCCTTTTCGAACGCCTGCCTGTTCTCTCTTTCTTGCGCTTCATTTCCATATTATTTGCTTATTAGCTACGTACGTTGAATCCGGCACGTTGTGAATGTACGAGGCGTATACTCTGTATATCTGATAATCTCCGAACGAATCTCCTTTTCGTCGGATTATAATCAACTCCATAATCATCTCCAATGAGTTTGATCGAAATATTGGCACTAAAGTATTAAATGCACACGTTCGTTGATTCGGAACGAATCATAATGCGAGACTTCGCGCGGATTTCGTCCGCAAGATTCTCAATGATTAATTGGAATTGGCTTCTTGAAATTCGGTTCGAAATTCTGCTTCTGCTTCAAGTTGAAACTTGAAACAACCTGAAGGAATCAAGAAATTTGTTTAAACGACGACGGCATTCCCATAAAAGTGGCCGGAACCCCAAACCACCAAAGAAACCTTCTGAAAAAAACAAACGAGAAAAAGGAAAGTACGAAGGAAGAGGAAAACAACGCCGTAGCGCGGATTGAATCCCACGGGAATCGCGTTGACCACACACGCGCGCAGACACACACACACACACGTCCTCTTCAAACAGACACAGCCGGCCGTTTCCATTAATTTAACGAAAAGTAATCCTGCGTCGTTGACCGCATTGTCGGTTTCGTTTGCGCGGGCCCGTTTTAACCTCGGATCGCACGCTCGAATCGCAGAAATGGAAAATTAATGCGTGGCACGGTCCTCGCGAGCGTGGCTCGCGGCAACGCGATGAAAAACTGGGTCACTGGGCCGAGCTTGCAAAAGAGAGAGAGAGAGAGAGAGAGAGAAGGAGAGAAACGAGCTTCTCGTATCGAACCTGCATCTGCATCCGCGTCGTTCCAGCCTCTCTCCTCTCTCTCCAGTCTTTCGAAACGCGTCCGGAAGAGTGAAAAAAACCTTGAGCGGGCACTGAAGAATGAAAGGGTTCGCGCGGCGCTCGAAGAGCCTGGTACATACATCGAAGATCTCTGAGGGTGTTGTCGCGTACAGCAGCAACCGACCGTCGTAAAAAAACAGAAAAGTCGTAGAACAGCAGCAGAATGGCAAATTAATCGCTGGGCTTGCGGACTTTTCGTGTCCTGTGAAATTTTAAAGAAGCGAAAGTTTACACGAGGACGAGACACGTACAAATGTCCGTGGCGAGGCAAGTAAATCTTCGCCACGGATTTCATCTTCTAAATGTCTTCTGCGGCATTGGATATCGAACTTTTTCAATTATGTTCTTATAGATTCTCCGCAGAAGTACGCAGTCTGTTAATCACTGTTTCCAGTATTAATCCACGATTGAATATAGAACTTTTTCAATTATATCCTTATAGATTCTCCGCAGAAGTACGCAGTCTGTTAATCACTGTTTCCAGTATTAATCCACGATTGAATATAGAACTTTTTCAATTATATCCTTATAGATTCTCCGCAGAAGTACGCAGTCTGTTAATCACTGTTTCCAGTATTAATCCACGATTGAATATAGAACTTTTTCAATTATATCCTTATAGATTCTCCGCAGAAGTACGCAGTCTGTTAATCACTGTTTCCAGTATTAATCCACGATTGAATATAGAACTTTTTCAATTATATCCTTATAGATTCTCCGCAGAAGTACGCAGTCTGTTAATCACTGTTTCCAGTATTAATCCACGATTGAATATAGAACTTTTTCAATTATATCTTATAGATTCTCCGCAGAAGTACGCAGTCTGTTAATCACTGTTTCCAGTATTAATCCACGATTGAATATAGAACTTTTTCAATTATATTCTTATAGATTCTCCGCAGAAGTACGCAGTCTGTTAATCACTGTTTCCAGTATTAATCCATATTAATTATTAATCCACGATTGAATATAGAACTTTTTCAATTATATTCTTATAGATTCTCCGCAGAAGTACAGTCTGTTAATCACTGTTTCCAGTATTAATCCACGATTGAATATAGAACTTTTTCAATTATATTCTTATAGATTCTCCGCAGAAGTACGCAGTCTGTTAATCACTGTTTCCAGTATTAATCCACGATTGAATATAGAACTTTTTCAATTATATTCTTATAGATTCTCCGCAGAAGTACGCAGTCTGTTAATCACTGTTTCCAGTATTAATCCATATTAATTATTAATCCACGATTGAATATAGAACTTTTTCAATTATATTCTTATAGATTCTCCACAGAAGTACGCAGTCTGTTAATCACTGTTTCGAGTATTAATCCACGATTGAATATAGAACTTTTTCAATTATATTCTTATAGATTCTCCGCAGAAGTACGCAGTCTGTTAATCACTGTTTCCAGTATTAATCCATATTAATTATTAATCCACGATTGAATATAGAACTTTTTCAATTATATTCTTATAGATTCTCCGCAGAAATTCGCAGTCTGTCAATCACTGTTTCGAGTTTTAATCCATGGCTGATGAATTAGGAGAAATCCCATTCTCGAAATTATTAACGAATGTACTAGCGTAATTCCCCTATGTGATAAAACTGATAAAGGTTAAGATCATCGAGTTATGATTTTCTCAACCGTAAATATTCATTTTTTCTTACTGTATGTAATTTTAAGATCACACGATCGTTTGATGTCCTACATCGATCGATGTTATTCGTCGATAATAGCTGGATAAAGATTGAAATTTGTTCCCGATGAATAGAGAATGGCCGACTAGTGATTGCTTGCGCAATTTGGATGTCGCACAACGTTCAGTTCTGATTGTATTGACCCGGTTGAAATGTAACTTTGAAGGTGTGCGGCTTTTTCTGGAGCAACGTGTGTTTAATTAAGTTTTTTACGTCAAATGACGTCTCGGACACGAATCACTGTACTGTTTGACATAGGCGTGGCATGACGCACACGCATACACCGATCTCCGTGCATAGAACGATGAAAAAGAAAGGAACGTATGTTATTTGTTGTTATTTTAAAATTAAAATATTTCCGTCACATAGATTGTTAATCTATCTTTGTACATTCTAGTATGGCGAATGAACGGCTGTGCCGTTATTTAATATCGAGAGTTAACGCTCTATTTATTAAAAATATTTTCCCCCGTTTTTTTTTTTCTTTTTTTGACACGGTGCATATTGTTTTTTTTTCATATATCCGTTCAATATTTGGACGGAGATTCGAGCGAAATTAAGCAACGTTTGTACGAAGAAGTTCTATTAATTTGATGTCGAATACGTCGAAAGGACCGAAATAATTTTCCATTTAATTGTACGTTCTTCCTCCCATTGATTATCCACGAGAATTATCAGTTCTGAGCTAATTCGTTTGAATTTTGCTATTCAGAAGCTGCCGTTCATTTATAGATAGACAAATTGAGAGTGCATTTTAAGAAATAATCCAGCGGCGAAGGAACGTATTTCACATTCTAGTTCGTTCTTTGTTCTTTAATGGCTATTTTCCTTTCGTCTCTGTGGCTCCTGTCTCTTAACTCACGCGGAACCTATTTATCCACTTTCCTTACTTTTCTCCATTTACGTTAAGCGACGAATAATTGTAAAATAGCTTACTTTCATCCGGAATTCCGTCTCCATTTATCGTTTGCACCGGACTGTTTTCACTAGCTTTTTAATGTCTTTCTGCGACAGGCATTATTATTGATATTCTCTGCCATTCCTCTCTAATTCTCTAACGAAAGATCATGCACATGATCACATTCTGTTGATGAGTCGATCCTTTTCTTCCATTCGGAGATGATCACGGTTTCAACAAAAATTCTGCGCTCACCTGCGAGAAATGATGAATTTCCAACGAGAGAGTTACGTCTGCTTTGTTGAAAATATTACAGTGCGTATCTCTCTCTCTCTCTCTCTTTCTCTCTGTGTGCGCTGTTTAAGCAGTGATTTAGGTTCCAAAAGTGGTGGATTTTATATTTCAGCGTAGCGTCGTATTCAGATTACGATACGTCGTATTCAGATTACGCGTTTGAAGCGTTAACCCTCGATAACTAGGGTGAAATATACCGTTGCATAACCGGTGGAATGGGATAAGCATGATTAAGGCACCGACTGGAATATACTGGGAGTATCTGAACCGAACACGTGATTGTACGAGTGTAATTACGTTTCTATGGCAGGACAACAGGCTGGTTACGAAATTGTGTTATAAATTGTTGGAAAGACCTGTCTTTCCAAGCAACGAGTTGGATTGTTAAACAGAGGGATTGTAACCAAAGCGAACGCTTTGAGGATCAGAAAACAATATGGCAGGATCCTCGAAGGCCAAATTGTATTCAGTATTCTTAATAGCGCTCCGGGGTTTTAGGGACCATCGCCGATTCCATCGAAGCTCTGTTCCATTCGCGTCTATTATTTAGTTCACTTGCAGCTCGCCGATTAATCGCGATTCTGCGATTTGCAATAATTACGAGTCAACCGTTCGTTTACATCAAAATTCCATTGGAGAATTTCTCATTAATTACATGTGCATAGTGAATGGCAAATGACTTAAGAAAACGTGATTAACGTCTAAAAAATGGACAGAATGACCAAAAGTTATGATTCTTGTTAGATATTTTTTAAAAATTTAAAATATAATGGTTTCTAGAGATTAAAGTAAAAGCTCGTGTACTCCATTGTATAAATTGTTTTTTTCTTTGTTTTACTCTGATGGAGATTCTGTGCTTTGATGGTTCTAGTGTTAAATTTCTGGTTAAATGCTACTCGAGAAGAAAATTTCTTTCGCCAACGAAGAAAATAAAGGGAGATAAATTGTATCTTCTTTCTTTTTTTCGTTCTTTCTATCTTTTTCTTTCTTTCGTTTTTTTACTACATGGTCCCGATTAGATTAAACTGTCGTCGGTGTACGTCTTTGATAAAGACAATTACGATGGCCCTGCAAAGTTCGATTAGACATCGATAGGGAGAAAAAAAAAAAAAAAAGAAAAAAGAAAATGATTCTTTTCGTAACAATTTATTTTGCAAGAGTTACTCAGTTTTCGTGCGTTTCGTCACGGCGGTTGTGTCGATTTTCATCACGCGAATTCCAGCCAAATTCTCGCGAAAATTAACTCGTCTTACGGGAACTTGACGAGCATGTTGTCGAATGTGAAAAATCGTAGAACGGAATTGAATTTATCGAGATCTCGTTCGTGTGAGATTACACGACACATTGGGAGAGTCGATTTTCCAAAACCAACGTGTCGAACAAACGTTTCCTCTTCGACTGATTTATTAACTAACGCTAGATATTGTGCTTGCGAGCGAAGAAAGTTCAGGAGGCTCTAGCGTCAAGTTATCGCTGAATTATTTTTTTCTGCATGAGCTTCTCAGAGATTAAATTGCTGCATCCTGTGTTGTGCGAAACCGCAAACTCGATTTTCCACGAAGTTCTCAGTTTCAGAGACAGATGAAAGGTGGCGTAAATAATCGTCAATTTTCAAGGTAAACTTTTTTTCTTCCACGCGTTTTTCTCTTCGTACTCGGCGTTGTTCGTAGCTCGAGCGTTTGTTGCGTGTTTCGTTATTTTTAAGAAGCTGAGCAGTCGAGCTCTCCATTAAGCTCTCTCGTGGTTAAATCGGTTAGCTCGCGGTAAAAATTCAGTAATAAAGTGCTCTCTCTCTCTCTCTCTCTTTCTCGTTCTCAACCGGTCTTGCTCATGCTCGTTTAACTCTACCGATTCTGCAATTCCTCCCGGTGACTGCGTTAATTTTAATTCAACTTCTTTCTCGTCTCCTCGATCTTATCTGTCTCTATGACCTCTCTCAGGTTAACTTTTAGATCGATTTTCGTAGAAGAGATTATTCTCCTTCGAGTTGAACCGCGCTTCGTTTATCATCTCTCGAAACAGAAAACTGAAGTTCTCCGAGGAAAAGTCGAAAATTGAAAGAACATTAAAAAGAAAAAAAGAAATCAAACACTACGACGAGATGTCTTAACTAACAATAAGAGATGCAGAATATCCCTAGGATTCCTTTAACGTTCTTAGCGATCGTTCCTCGATCGAAGCTTCGACAATCTCGACGTGACCCGACGAAGTTTGAAGTTGATCGAACGTGAACGATGGTTTAAGAGCTGAAGTACGAAAAGTGATGGCTTTAGAGGATTAGCCGATAAGCAGGAAACACGCAGGAACAGCTCAGTTATCGCTCGAATGAGGGATTATCCTACGGTCCATTACGATTCAATCGAACAGAAACAGGAAGTGGCCAGGTTCAGTTACGGTGTTCGACTCGCTATTCGCAACACTTGGCGAGTTCCCGTACGCAGGGAAAATCGTCATTTTGCACGAAATCTCTCGCCAAGTCGTGGTATAATTATTTCTCTTTTCGTTGCCCTTCTGTTATGTTCGAATAAAGTAAGTAAATTGGAAATTGCGTTGCAACATCAACAACCGAGAGAAGGTTAATTATCTAGTTGTGATAGTTCTCCACATTGTAAATAAATCACGACAGTAAACTCAGCAAAATCCAGTGCTCGCGTATTACGACGCGCGTTAGCCATTACTACTTCCCCGTTTTATTGCTTTTTTACTTCGCACGAAGCAAAGGTTAGAAACTCACGCAAGGCTAGAAACGAGAAAACGATGCAAATTTATGGACATTGTACGAACAGTTTTATACAATCTCCGTATCACGATCGTACGTGAAAAACGTACGGCTAAATTCAATTTGGAGGGGACGCGCGTAGCATTTCGCTGATCGATAATATCGGCAGCATACCGGTGAGCGCGAAAAAGCGGGCTACGTCTATGATTTTTGTGTAAACCGTCGAAAACGTTGTGGACGGCCCTGGTCCACCGTGGAAGCGTGTTTAAAAGTATCGGTAATGAAACTCAGAAACGCGATACGTTCAGAAAAGCGCGCGCCGATGCTCCAATAACGCGTGCACGTCGTCGTTCCTTTGAACGAGAAAACTCGCGGTGTATAAAGCGCGAGGAGAGGGGAGAGAGAGAGAGAGAGAGAGAGAGAGAGAGAAAGAAAAAAGAAGACGAGGAAAATGAAAAAAGGAAAAAAAAAGAAGAAAAGAAAGGAAAAGAGAAATACGAAAGAGCGGAGGAAGGTGAGTTCGGTGAACTCTCGTTGAACGCCGGATAGGAATTAACACGGTGTTGCTCGTTGCATTCCCGCAGCTCCGATATCCGCGTGGATATCGATACTTTCACCGTGAATCCGCGCGCGCGTACCGTGTTTCCACGTGCGTGTACGCACAGGTGGGTCACGTTTCTCGCCTACGCTTGCCACCGCTTCCAGTGCATAATGTGCACTTGCTTGCACACACCGCCACGTGTGTGTAAGTTACACAAGCCGGCCGCGAGCGTGTTCCGATCTTTCCGAACGATTTTTCGATTTGCGAGATTGTAACGAGAGATTTTCGGAATAAATCTCGTTGACTTCGATCTCGACTATCTCGCGTGACGTGACTATTATCCCACCTGTGCGAGATCGCGTTACTTTTTTTTTTGTTGTTGTTGTTTATTCCTTTTCGTTAACACGATCGCCTTAAACGAGATCAGACGACGAAAATTGGAATTTCGCTTAGGGTTTCATTTGGAAGCGTGCAGAGTCTTGTGGTGTTTACAGATACTTGTGAACATAGTGGTGTACGTTCGTGCGAGAGTCGTTTCGCGTGTGGGTGTGATTCACGAGTGTGTACGTAACGCGAATCGTGATTCTCTCTCTTTCTCTCTCTCGAAGGCAAAAAGTCGGGGAGGTTCGCTGTGAACGGGTGGAAAACCGAGAGAACCGCGCACTCTAGGTCTGCGTAATAGCTAGTGCGGTCTTCTGTGTTTGTTACTTCGGAATACTCGAGCTGAATCGATTCAAGAAATTCGTATATCGTTCTCTCGGAATCGCGATGCTCGTTATCGAGTAAATTCGTCGATATTTTCAAAGGTGGCAGGCGATCTTTGAAAAGTTGCCGCGGTAGAGGAATTTTCTTCTCTCTCTCTCGTCTGTGTCATTTCGAGCGTGTCGAGAAAGAGAGTTATAAAAATAAAAGATCCTCGAATTGTATCTTAAGACTTGTAGAAAATTATAGAAAAAGATTTCCCTCAAGTTCTCTAGATTCTTTTCAACTTCGAGCTCTTAATCGAACTGTTAATTGCAATTGTTTTTGAACTTTAAACGGGTGAAGTAGCCCAGGACATTTTCTTCCTCCTTTTGAAAAGCCTGTGGAAAGAGATGCTTATTTTCTTAGGAGATAAAAGTCAGAGAGGAAAAGTGAGAAAGAGAGTTCGAGTAGTTAATTGTATGTGATTTCGAGTTGTATCTTACGGCAAGATTTATAGAAAAGATTTCCCTCATGTTCGCCAACTCTTCACCGAGTTCGAACTTAATTAATTGCGATTATTTTTAAACTTAAAGGGGCTGGGGAAATTCGAAGTAGTTCCAACTTTAGAGCGCGAAATTTCCTCGTCGTTAATTGATTAGTATCAGTCATCACACGTTATTGCAATTTCGTCGCAGATTGCTCAGGAATGAATATATCGGCGGGGTAGAGAGAACCGGATGAAATCGACACAGCGTTTTCCATCCGCCTCTCCCCCTCCCCCCTCCCCCCTCCCGCGCATCATCGATGCCCGCCGGCTTTTCCAGGCTCGATGCGATTATCATGCAATAGACAGTTCAATTTCTCTCTGTTTCCCACGATGATACAGTATTAATTTCGAAGATCGATGATTGCTGATTATTAATTAACTAGCGACCTGGCGGTGGTATAATCGTGCAAACAAAAAGGCAAATATCTCGAGGCCATTTGACCGATGCGGGCCATTTATTATATATACAATTTCGGCCTGATAATTTCCCCTGCACGTAAATAAATGACGATCGTGCGAAAAGAGATCGCTTTCCTTCTCTTTTTTACATCGGTGTATTCTCTACTTTCGTTTTAATTGCGATTCTTCGACTACTTAGTTCGGATTCTTCCGAATGAACGTTCCAAAGTTACCAGCAAGTTAACGAACAAATTGGTTTTTATAACGTCGACAACGCTCGACAACAAGTTTTGTTATTTTCTAATTCTGCGAGTCAGTGAAATGGTTGGGAAAAATGGTCGCCAGTGAAATCATTGCGCAAGAGTTCTCAATTGGTCTCGTTGTTTCGAATATTCGTGCTCGTCGACTAATTGATCGTCCAACCAGACTTTCCCGCTCCGAGTTCCGACTGGCTGAGAAGTACATACATTTCGTTCTTCTTTTTCCTCTGTATTTTTTCTTCTCTGCCCCCTCCTCTTTTTTCTTCTTCTTCTTCTTCTTTTTTCTTCCTCGACTTGTTTCGATCGTTCCCAGTGGTTGATTTTAATCCGCGGTGGAAGGTCTTGTTGCTCGTTGCGTTGTCGAAATAAATTTCACTCGGCGAGAGGACTCTCTTCTTTGTCTCTGCGTTCTCCGACCGGTGTTACGTTTTACTCGTGTACGTACGATTTATCGGCCGAACGCTGCAAATAATCACGCGTTCGCCTGATCCAAGGAGAATTCTTCGGGAGAATTTCGAGCAGAACACCAGACGGACTTGTGTGTTCAATTTCACGGTCCTTCTCGAATCATTGATAATTTATAGTAAAATGAAAGAGACGAAGGGCTGAGAATGATTTAAAAAAAATAATTGTCGCTTGCATTTGAAAGACTTGCTTCGAGCGAGAGGAAATGGGTAATTCGAGTAATTTTACGTAACATATGCATAAATATTATATATGTATAGATATTTATGTTTTTCGTTACATTTAAATAAATATTTATATTCGTTCAAATATAATAAATTTATGTGTAATAAGTAATAATATATTTATACTTAAATATTTATTTATATATTAATATCGATTTTGTCAAATTATTTTGCTATGTGCCGTGCTTGAAAGAGAGAAGTAAGAGAGAGAGAGAGAGAGAGAGACTCATGCAATTTGGAAATTCATTATCGATACATATTTTAATAATTGAGGTGTAAAACAATCAACGTATTCGTCATTATTGACGTATACGCTTCGGTTATTTAAAAAAGTAACTAATCTACCTGAAACAAGCAGCAAAGTCATCGCTCGAGCAGCGCGGATGGTTTCGATTTCATTATATATCAGGTTCATTCTATCGAATATATACTTGAGAAACAGGCGCGCTCCTCTTAGTGTGTTCTAAGCAATTTCTACAGAGTCAAAAGAGATCCCCGAGAGTCGAAGGAATTTGCATTGTCTCGATATATAGCCTGAAAGCCCCCTCCTCAGTGAATGGAAAGCTTTCTTGCGAAAGCTTCGATCTTAAAAACAGCTTGTTTCCTATCTTGAACTCCAATGGATTTTCTCATCCATTTAGTCCATTTTCTTGTTTCCTTGTGAGACGGAGCTGCACGTTCCAGGGGGTGGGTTTTACCGTTTAACCGTTTCCAGTTTCCTTAATCTATCGCGATTTATGATATGGCACTTTGCAGCTGCTGGGATATTGGCGATAATGACATTCGGCTATCTCGATGATCGAAATTCGTCGCCATCGACGATCGAGTGAACTACGATTACGCTTGTTGTTCGCCATAGAAGCTGTTTATTTAACCATTGAAACAACATCCATTGTGCTTTCGTCTGTAGCCGAAAGTCGCGTTCAAAATCACAAACAAATCCGTGATAAATTTATGTTTTAAAATAAATTTGTCACCCGCGAGGACACGCATGCTCGAAATATATCGTATTTGAAGAATGTCGATACGTCGCGCGAATCGCGGAGAACAAAAAGATTCCGTGGGTTGAAACCCGAGGTAGAGATCGCATCTTTTCGCCACGTATTTCACATAGAGAACCTTCAATGTGTGATCGTTACTGATACTGCATACTTGTATTACGTTACAGCGCCTTACGAGGGTGGAATATGGAAGGTGAGAGTTCACTTGCCCGAGCACTACCCCTTCAAATCTCCTTCGATCGGCTTCATGAACAAGGTGTACCACCCTAACATTGACGAAGTCTCAGGCACAGTGTGTCTAGACGTAATAAACCAGGCTTGGACTGCCCTTTACGGTACGTATTTACACGATCCTCGAATTTAATCATATCCCCCCCTCCCTCTCCTCCCCATCAGTACGTACAACGAATTCTGAGTAATTTGACCAGAGATCATCTCTCGTTTACTGTTGCAGATTTGTCGAATATATTCGAGTCTTTCCTACCCCAATTGTTAACATATCCTAATCCAATCGACCCATTAAATGGCGACGCAGCTGCCATGTATCTACACAAACCTGAGGAGTACAAGAAGAAAGTAGCAGGTGAGTTGAGAGGAGGAGACGAGAATTATATCTGAAGTATCTTTCAGTATCTTTCTCTGCGTTCGACGAACGTAAGTTCTCGTTTTCGTTCATTTACGTTACACGTTACGGGTTTTTCGTGGGTCAATTCGATCTCTCGCGATGGAATATCAATTGGAGGGTGAAACTTGTTGAGAGTGTAGCTAGAACGACGTTCTAGAAACGTCGTTCTTTCCAACGTCGAATGAACGTACGAGAATATATGCAGCCGGGGATGCAATTTCCTTTTTGATTTCTTGGCAGATTACGTGAGGAAGTACGCGACAGAGGAGGCGCTAAGGGACCAGGAGAACAGCGGTACCGAAAATGGAGTGTCGTCCGATAGCGAGTCTTCGATGAGCGACTTCAGCGAGGACGAGGCGCAGGACATGGAGTTGTAACCAAATATTTTACCATCCGTACCCATATCCTTAATCTCGATTCCCTGTAAACTCCGATCGCTCGTCCTACCAAATAGATGCTTTTACATTTCGAACCTCCGAACCTCACTATCGGTTTAGCTACGTGGCACACTCGTCACTTTGTTTCGTAGGGGAACGTTGAACCGCGACCAGGTTGTTTGTTAATTAATCGAGAGGTAAAAGAAAAGAAAAGAAAAGAAAAACAAAGAAACGATGGAAGGAAACACGTACGTACGAAAGAAAGAAAGAAAGAAAGAAAAAAAAGAGAATTCGAAGGAAACGGAAGAATGTATAAGAATAATGACGTATAACGTAGAAGAGAGAATATTCGCTTTTGGAGTTCTCTTTACGCAAGAGAGCAGCGCTCTCGCCGTCATCGTGTGTGTGTGTGTTTTTTTTTTAAACGAGGCACGTTGACGAGAAGGAAAATGGTACGCGCCGTTTTCGAGAAAGAAACGTTGCATCTCTCATTTTTTTTTTCTTAGTTTTCTTTTTTCTTTTTTTTTTTTTTTTTTTTTTTTAAATTCACGGCTTTTTGCTCAATCGATTGACGATTGAACGTCGAGTCTTTCAGATTGTTCGCGGTCTGACTGTGGCATATCGCGGTCCGATCGGACAATCGGTTGATTTTTCGCTTGCACGGGTGATCGTACCGCGAAACTTTCGCGACGAATTTCCGCGAGCGAAGTTGTTTCTTTTCCTCCTCTCACCCCTTCCCTCTCCGCCCGTTTATATTTCAGTTTGGTTATTCCTCCACGGTTTCGAATCCTTCGTCGATCTCCCTCTCGTTTTTTTCTCTTTCTTTTTTCCACCCTTCCCGACAGCCATGGACGTTGAAAAAGAAAAAAAAAAAAGAAAAAAAAAGAAAAAAAATATAGTGCACGAACACGAAACGAAAAAATTCCGTTCTCTAGGACAAATTTTGTACGTCTTACGGGTGTGTTACGTTTGTTAGTCTCTATCTCTCTGTGCTCTTGCTCTCATTATTCGTTCACGAGCAAGCAGCGGAGGCACGACGTACGTACATCTCGAATCGACATCGATTTCGAAATGAACGTTCCTCTCTCGTGTTCTTGGAAAAATGCTTGCTCGTAGAGTAACGACTCTCTCTTGTGATTTCCGCGGGAATTTGTCCACGGGGCTATTTTCATAATTGATAGAGGAACGATGATTCGAACGTTCGAATTCTGAATCCGTGATGAGTTTACGGTGCGATAGAATTGTAAAAAAAAAAAAAGAGAGAAATGTTATTATTTTCCACTCGAATGGTATTCGAGTCAATCTTTTTTTTTTTTTTTTTTTTTTTTTTATACCGTGGCTCAAAATTTGTTAGACAAAATTCTTTTGCCTAGAGCTACGTCAGAGAAATATCTTTTTTTTTTTTATTTTCTTATGTTGAAGATCGTGCGAAACAGAAACGAAACGAAAAAAGAAACGAAAAAAGAGTAAGAAAAAAGAATAAGAAACGGAAATGGAAATAGGTGCTAGGTCCATCTTCCTCTTTCTGTTCTGTCATCACCATCCCTGAACGTTTCCCTCGTAGGGCACAGCAACGAGAAAAGGCTTCGTCAACAGTGTTGAAGACACTGACAAATCTACGATATAAACGGCGTTTAAGTAGCGATGTTAATGCCGGAACGTCTCAGCCACAGTTGAAATCTGCCCGATCAACATTTTTCGACGGAAGGGAAACGATCGAAGACACGAGTCACTTTCGAACAACCTCGGCCTCCTGTCTCGAGACACACGCGAACACATCGAACGTACGAATTTTCGGAGAGTTACGAGAGGACAACGGCGCGACGTACACACCGGAATTGCGCCAGTATTCGGAAATGGACGTAGATTTCATTCACTCGGGAGGAAATAGAAGCAATCTGGACACAACCGTCTAACGAAAATCGCCGCGAAAATTTCCCTGGTGATACACTCTCACGGTTATTTTATCATAAAAAAAAAAGAAGAAGAAAAGAAACCCCCCCCCCCCAAAAAAAGGAAGAAGAAAAAGAAAAATAGAAACAAATTTATAGTAATGAATATTGTTTGTATAGAAATTTTTCTAAACGTAACGTAACGTAACGTTTGAGAACAACTTTCGTCAAATTTTTAGTCGTAACGAGAGAGTCCGCTTAGTAGATGAAGATGACAAATTTTATTGGAGCGTCGTGACGTGCAATACATATTTTATTTGTGTCCGCAAAAGAAAGGATGGGAAAGAGGGAAGAAATATATTTTTTTTTTTTTTTCTTTTGATACGGTCGATATTTTTTAGAGGTAGCTTTAAAAATCGCGCGTTTCATGAAGCATCGTATCTATGTGTCGTGTTTTTTTTTCTTTTTTTTTTTTTTAAGTTCTTATCGACGTTCGGCTTAATCGAGAGCGAGAACAAAGCAAAACATTGCGATAGAATCAGCGAGAAGAAAAGGGAACAGGTGGACAAATGGAAAAAATATAATATTATTTAGTGGAAATAAGATAATTTTTTTTTTAATGATATACATAAAAAGAGCTCGTATTAAACGGGAGAATATTAATTTGTACAAATCTTGGTGCACAATAATCTTTGTTTAGTTGTAACTCGCTTCAAATTGATCTCTCTCCTTTTGCGTGGTTTACGTGTATGCAATATGATCAATACTATACGTACAAGTATAGAACATGATATTTTAGTGCCTTCTCAGGCAGAAAATTGTGCCTTATTATATGGGTCTCTGTAAAAAAAAGGAAAGAAAAGAAAGAAGGAAAAAAAGAAAAGAAGAAACTTTTATTGGTGAACACATCATATTCGGTGGAAAAGAAAAATACGACGAGCATTAATTAAACGAATGCAAACACACACACGTACACATACACACGTACACATATACACTACATTAATAATTAAATCAGTCGCTGGAAGCTCGCAAAACTAATATAGCGTGTGCTTTTATTTTCGAATATTGGAATAACGTCGAAGAGCAGTGTTGAACTTTGTATAAGCTTTTTTTTTCTTTTTTCAAACAATCGAAAAATTGTTCGGCTGGTTTGGAGCGTGTTGTGATTAGAGAGAAATATTATTAGAGAGTGAAAAGAGAAAAAGAAAAACGAAAACAAGAAAAGAAAGAGGAAAAGATACGATAAAAATTTTTATCAGAGAAATGTTTATAAGAAACACTCGAAATTTTTCGTCTGTAATTTCGCAATAGGTTCACTCTTTAGTTTTTAATGAATAAATTTAATATTATCGTTCTATTACTATTCGTGATATGGGCGGGGCTATCGTTCTCTTTATCGTGCCCTTGACGCATCTTTCGTGCTCTTTCACAGAACTTAGAGACTTCGCATACCTCATTTCTTCGTTGTTTTTTTTTTTTTTTTTTTTTTTTACTTTCAACAAGTCGTAAATGTTATTAAGATCCTGATACTCTTTTCTTTTTTTAATTTATCACACGGTTTTTCTCTTAATCGGATCGTGAAACGAATTGTGAAATTCGCAAAGGCGATAGCTGCGTCCATACGTTTTTTTGATTGTTAATCTGTGTTTCCTTTTTCATTTAAGGAAATTAAATACATTTACGTGGAAGTAAGAACAACAACAAAAAAAAAAAAAAAAAAGGAAAGAAAGGAAAAGAAAAGAAAAAAAAATAACACTGTCATTTAGAATTTACAATTATTTATGATTATTTAAGACGTGCTTTCGTGGAATTTTTCGTATGATTCGCAGTGACTCTATCCGTTGGTGAAGTGTATAGCATTGTATCTACTGATTAGAGAAATGACTATTAAAATGGAGTGAAACTGACACGGCGTTTGTATGGCTTATTAGGCGTTCACATGCCTTTTCGACGTCTTTTCGCAGGCACTGTAAAGATTTGTATGTAAATTACATTCGTTTCATTTTGTCATATCTTTCTTTTTTTTTTGTCTCATCTCGTCATTGTGATATATATATATTCGTGCATCTTTTTTACCTTTGAAATTTCACTCGGAATATATAACGCAAAAGAAAAAGTAAAAAGAAAATAGAAGAAGAGTAAACGAGAAAAACGATTTCGCGTTCAGGCGTATGTATTCGTTTGTTCGAACAATTTCAGGTGTACAAACACGAAAGGAGTGATTCCTTTCTTTTTCACGATCATTTGTATTTAGAAAGTCCGTTTGTAATTCGTAACAATGATTTATAGTAATTCCTCTCGGTGTTTATTTGTGCTCTGTATACATACCTCTTCGTGGAACACTCTCTTTACTTCGAAGTGAGCTGATGTAGTAAGCTTTAATTCTCATTAGCATCTTTAGACGTCGCCTATGTTCTTTTTTTTTTTAAGACTTCGTTAAATGATAAGCAAAAAGGATCGAACAAGGGTAACGAAAAGAAAAAAAGAAAAGGAAAAAGAAAAAAGAAAGAGAGCGTGCGTTTTCATAGATTACAGTGATCGAGGTAAAAGTCGCCTTCACAGATCTCACATTATTTACTTTTATACATGTAACATAAGTTTATCGATTAATTATATGTTATTATCGATCGTATTCGCACAACTCTTATTATGTATATGGTTTTACTAACCGATTGTTTAACCAACCGAAAGGATAGTTTTAATAATCATTTTTTATTTTTTTGCAATTGTTGTTTGTCTCTCCTTATGTTTATTACTTATGCATCTTCCATCGTGTAAGTTAATTGGACGATTCGTTTGCTGTTGCTACACACCACCACCGCTCGAAAGTTTGGCATCAGTTGTTTCATGAAAAAAAACATTCAATTGAAAACATTCTTAACATACTTGCGACGACATCCTTCTTTACGAAATTTCTGATAACTTCTCTTGTGAGAAATATTTCTCTTTCCAATTATTTCGTGATTTAATTCCTCGACACGCGTTACGACATTTTGTCGACAGTTTTCATTTCCATCAGTAATTCAGTGGAATTATGAGATTACACGGCGTGAGCTTGTTGTTCAAAGTGAAATTCTTTGTTGTAACATTATTTTACAAAGGTAAGGAATAATAACGACTGTGCAATGAAAGAGAAACTTTTAACGAAGCTCTTCTCTCTGTCTCACCTTCTTTCATAGAGAAACGTGTGTCTGAGTCTGACTCCAAACTTTTGAACAGTAGTAACCTAACGCCTTCCATGCCTTCCACACGCCAATTCGTGCACTCCTCGAATTCACAATTCATTCGCGTACATATTAATGTCATTACAAACCAGACATCGCATCATTGCTTGTGTTTCTGCACTAATATCAATATCGTCTCATTGACAGAATATCGAAGAGAACGAAAACCCAAGATGTAATGGAGCAATGGTTCTTTCGTTTTCATTCTTTCCCCCCTTTTTTTCCGCGACGCAGTTTGGTTTTTTCTTTTTTTTATTTGGAAAAAGAAAACGCAACTACAAATACAAAGGTATCGTTATGAAACGACGAAACCCAACGTTTCCGCGATTGTGATTCGCTGTAATCAGGATCGATATCAGACGGATGTTACGATAATGATTTCTCAATGACGGTGCGATCGTATCGTAAGTCGAAAGGCAAATATGTCTCGCACGGCGTTTTAATTTTGAACTCGCGGAGAAATGAATGAGACGCAACGTAAGTATATTATATACTGTCTGAGATATAGACACGATCGTGGGACAACTCCAAAAGCAAGCAGTGACGAGCAATGCCATTCGTTGCCAAAGCGAGTGTCACTTGGTTCATTTCCATTTCTGGTGAGGGGAGGCGGCCACGTTTTCCGCTTTGTTCCGTGAAGGATCACTACTGACCACTTCGTTAAATGTTTCGTGTACTACCAAAAAAAAAAAAAAATTCTCGATTCAAGCCTCGCCGTGTTTCAGATTTCTCATCGTAACAGGGCCACGGCGAGGCCGACGTTTTAGACGTAGCCTGCAAGACTACGCCATTTTCATTGTCAGAGCAAGAACAGTCGTACGACAGAATTTCGTTACTTTCAACGAGAGACCAAATTGGTGGAAGAAATGCCACAGATTTCCGAAATGCTTCTTTCAAACGCATTTCTCTGCGGAGGGAAACACGTTTGAACGTAATGGAAGAATTGCAAACCATATTTTTGTTACTTACTGAAAAATTGTATTGATTTGATTTAAGTATCAACGCTTTTAATACGTTTAGTGTATAAAACTACAAAATAGTCGATCAAATCTGAAGCAATTTCTATATCAGATTTAACTTATCAGGCATCGAAGCAGAGAGAAAGAGAGAGAGAGAGACAGTCAACAAAAATATACACATTTTAATTGGAGAGAATCAACTCTTCAGAGACAAACTAGGTTATTGGATACTCCAGCGAAATTTCACTCTTTCATTTTCTTTTTCTCAATGTTTACTTCTATTAAGAAACTGTTCGACTTAACTTAAACGATTGCACTAACTATTAATAAAGATATTGATATTAATATTCACAAGATTATTCGAGGCAAGCCAGTTTAGTCTACATATGGATAAGAGGATATCTGGATAATTTTTCGTCCGTGAAAAATTGAAATGTTCATATAGTTGTCACGGCTATTGTTGCTCCGTCATCGAGACTCAACGATTGTTTAAAAAAAAAAATCTCCTTCCTTCGTAACGCCGCACACGTAAAGGCCGCTTTAGTTTCTCGATTGTGAAAATTAACTTCGAGCGATCTTCCCACCTTCGGATAAACTTCATCGAGACAAGGAAATAGCAATATTTTTGCTACTCGTTCGTAATAACTATATATCGTCGATGTTATCTAATGTGTTAATGACGATGCCATCGTACGCATTCGCAATAATGGTTGATTAAAACTATAAAGAAACTTATCGTTATCCTGTCGGTCAGAAAACGATCGAGGCTAGTTTTACACAAGATTACCCAACAACGATGCTATTACGTTAAAAACGGAGAATATATTCGATACGAGATTCCTCCATCTCCATCGATTCGCATCGAGTCAGTATTCTTTGCCTTTTGATTATTCTTCTTCGTTTCTTATTTCTGATTTCATTACGATCTAGTCTCTGTGGAGAACATTCTCGAGCCTGTTCGTCATAAGTTTAAGTAACTAGAAACGTCACCGCTCGTGCGAATTTTCAATTGGATATCGAAACTATTATAAAAATCGAACAATAACTACATCATTATTTGCCACGATTACGATGCAAATTGCGTTTCGCAACATCCTTGGTTAAAAAAAAAAAAAAAAAAGGAAGAAAAAAATGAATAAATAAATTTCATGTTACTATGCGCGAAATCGATATCCAATATGGTTTTACAATCAATGAATTCGTTGACGCTTGTTCGACGCGTAGCTCTGTGTTTAAATGTTTCAGCATGAACGAACGAAGGGAATCGTTGTGAAATTTTCTTCGTTAATTGTCAATAATATATACTTATTGTTAAAATAACGACCGCACCGCGAGAAATAATCGTCTTCGTAGAATATATATCGTCGAGGTACGAGGCCCGACTGTTTCTTTTGCCCGAGGAAATAATTGAAATTAAGTTTCGGGTCATCGAACAAAACCGAGTCAAACGAAATATATTCTCCAGTGATGTACGCTGTAATATTTCGAAATTTGTAAGCGTAGCTATGCGAGATGGGATGGCGGAGGCGGAAGTCGAGGAACATCCTATTCGATCGTCTGTAGCCGATCGCAAAATAGTTGATATATAAATGCAATTATATATATATATATATATATATATATATATATAAATACATATATGTGATGAATGATCAAGAGAAAAGTGGTGCACAATAACAGGAGAAAAGAGTGAAACGATAAGGAGGAAAAAAAAAAGAAAGAAACATATTTTCTTTTTAAAGCGACTTTTAATCGATCGGTCTTGGATTTCTCGCAACTGTTCATAAAAAGAAAACGAAAGGAAAAAAAAAAAGAGAAAAAACAGAAAGTTTGATTGCTCCATGAAGCCAAAAAAGAAAAGTCAGGTTCGAGAATGCAGGGCTTTAAAACTTAAGTATACTGCGTCGGTAGAAGTATTCTCGATACATAGCATGTAATGTTAGACTAACATTAAGATGCTGAAACATACAAAAAAACACGATTGTCATTAACTCTGCAGTAAGCCAGTCAGTGATATATCCTCGTTAGACTGTGGATTTTTATGCATTTATGGGAGATTTGCGAAAGAAAAAAGACGATGATGCAGACAGAATGCCCACGATCTGCAAAAGAATTCAAAGTATCGGTGTTCATTCGTATTTCGTTACTTACGTTGTATTTCTGGAACTATGAGTTTGTACAAACATTCACAGTCTACTCGTAACACTTCGCGGCACAGGCACGCGAGGAGATACACGAATGAATCAATTGAAAAAAAGGGAGAGAAAAAGAAGAAAAATAACGAAACCGCTCTTGTTACAATCAAATGTGTTCAGTTCAGTTTTTCGCAGAAAGTCAAACGTAACCACGTAAACCACTCGAAACGGCCAACCGACCAACAATTCGTTGACTCGTACGAGTACTGCAGGGTTTACGGGGAATCGAGATACTCGTTAAAAAAAAATATAAGTAAATAAAAAAAAAAAAGTCAAAGTTAAGCTTTATAAGAATTAAAAAAAAAGAAAAAAAGAAAAGTGGAGGGAAGCGAAGGAGGAACGTAGCGAGAACGGCAATTTTTTGGAGCATCTGTTTGGAATTTTTGTAAAGCGGCTCGATAGTAAAGAGAGAAAGAGAGAGAGAGAGAGAGAGAGAGAGAAAAAAGAAAAAATAAATAAAAAAGAAAAAATAAGAAAAAAATAAGAAAAAGAAGTAATGTTTTTTGGGAACTGTGTCTACGTTCCACGTACAATCGTGAGATCGAATTATTGGTGTCCGTAGAGGTATATATATTTTCTTATTGTATAATGGTAATTAGCTCCGCCGCTTTGATACATTTAAGGCCTTAGTACATTAAAATCAGTTACGTTTCGCATCGCGAATAATACAAGAAACGAGGGTTTCAATTGTTCGATTTGTTGTTCGATCGAGTAGGAACGATCGCTAAAACGTAGAAAGTGAAAAAACAAAAAGATCATCATTGTAATTGCGAATAATTGTTCGGTGAAAATGTTTGTCGGAATACGAAATACGAAATTATCGGTGAAATAATTGACGCATGTAATGTACACACATACACGTTCCTCGTTTGAATTCTAATTCGAACTGATTTAAGGGAACTAGAGCCTTAAGCTAGTTGTAAAATTTCCTTAGGTACCTATTGTTTCAACATACGGATTGTACATGTCTGAAATGCTCGCATCAATTAAAATTAAAAACACGGTCGAAAAGAGGCGAATGGGAAGAGATTAGAAAGAAGAGACGAAATAAGTTTCTCTGGTAATATGAAATCTGGGGAATTCACAAGTGTCTCCGCACTTACTCTCTTAAAAAAGGAAGAAAGAAAGAAAAGAAAAGAAAAAAAGAAAGAAAAGAGAGAGGAAGAAATGAAAAGTGAAAGAAGGAAAGGGAACGTAAACGGAGAAGAGGGAGAGACAAGCACGCAACCATGTGCTTCTGTTAATATGTTTCGTGGATTTATTAAAAAAAAAAGAATCACAAAACGTCTTTCTAGTTAGCATAGATAACGATAATTAAGAACTTGCTGATTCCACGTTTTCATGGCTCATGGCGAGGTTACACAATAAAGAATAACAATGAATACTACACTATTACAAATATTTATTACAAATAAGATATAACAAATATAAAGGATAAATATATTATATTGAATTAATAATGATTGAACGAGATGAAATTTTTTGGTACAATAAAATGAAAAGATTAACCGCTGTTGAGATTATTTTGTCCTGAGATTGCGCTTTCCCTTTGCTTCGTAATCCTTTCTGTTCGGAATTTCCTTGTTCCGTTAATTTTAGGCATATTTTTTTTAGGTACTAAATAATTTCTAATAATTTACGCCATTTTTCTCTTATCAAAACGCAGAACGCTTACTTACCTCGAATGATAAAATTTACAGGAATACAAATACGATAAAAGAGCGTCATATGTATTGAATTAAAATACACATATATCTTTCATTTCGCCGTGCAAAGATTTTCATATGTACTTAAATAAACATTTTGATTCATTATTTCGATTTTAATAAATATCTATTTATAAATTATTTCGATTTTAATATTAATAACTATTAATAAATACCTATTGATAAATTATTTCGATTTTAATAAATATCTAAAATTATTTGCAAAGTGGTGTTACAAAAGAGGAAATAATTATAGAAGTATGTATTATCTTTTTTTTAGTAATTCGAGTTAATTTATTAATTTCCTTTCATTAATTCGAATTAGTGGAGCGATCGTGAACAGTAGAGATAGAAGCTCATCAAGCTCGATCGAGGGTGCTAACTGATAGCTCTTGTCCAGTCTGTTCGCGTCTCACGATCAGAACAATCCTACTTAATTGTACAATGCGTCTTTTATGAAATTAGAGCGATATAAATGACTTGCAGATATGATTTCATGTTCCTTGCACGCATAAAACGATTCATTCTTTTATAGTATTATTTCAAACTATAATTTTATAATTTTGTTATAGCATAATTTTAAAGTATAATTTTATAATTCTGTTACAAACTTATACTTTCAATATTTTGTTGCAACAATCGCATATATATATATATATATATATATATATATATATACTTACTGCAAGTTTAAGTTACATTAATATTTGTACGATAATATTCGTCGTGACTGATGTCAAAAATTATTTGTTGAACATGTATAGTCATATTCACGCGATCAAATAACATTGTACGGACAGGTATTTCAGTGTTAATACTCTTCGCTATGTTAAATAGAAATCTACATTTTCAATTTTCGTTTTCAAGTTTTGAATGTAACTTACGACAAAAATTAAATATTACTCGAACGAGTATTAAATATAATTCGAAGTGTTCCGATCTATTGAGTGGAATTTGAAGAAAATTTTATATTTCATGTTCATTTTATGGATCAAATAGAGCACAAAAAGAAACGTTGAGGATCTAATTCGAACAACATAATTGCATAAAAGTTTACAAATGACTTAATTGGTATTTTTTGCAAATGAAAATGTTATCAATTTATGGACACTGAAATACTAATGTCACGTAGCGGTGAAAAGATGAAACTAATCGCTATCTCTGTTCTTGTCGCACACTTCTGCATACGATATATATTTATCCTTGTCGTACGCTATTGTTTTCCTCGTCTATAGACGGTACTGCCATCTGAGTTTTATGCCTTCCTTAGTTATAAACTAGAACTAAAACCGATAGATGGCAGCATCTTGTTCATCGTACTTTCGCTTTTTGATAAGTCAAAGCACAGCCACAGATGAGGTATACGAATAGACCACAGACGACGTGTTCTTTCGTCTCTTACCATAGACGAGGTATACGAATAGACCAAGCATCTTACGGGAATTCGTGGCTAGTGACCTGAAATACCGACATAGATAAAAAAATCACTGGTTTTTTAGCGCACTCTACGTTTAAATAACGGCGAGTTGCGGAACTAGTGAATGCGCCAGCAATATGAGTTTTTTGTTCATTACAGTGTTGTCAAACTTTCAATATCGAAATGTAAAGTTCGTCTGTGACTATACCAAGTGAAATGTTTAATGGTATTTGCAGATTCCAAAATACGAGATTAGTATCTAAAATTATTCGATTATGTACGTATGTGTGTGTGTGTCAGAAAGAGCCCTATTACGAATTTATCGATTGGTTTTCCGTTGGAAATGATAAAAGTATTACTTACAACGGGATGCTTTATTTATTGAAATATACTAAGAGATATATATTTAGAACGGACGTGATATTTAATCAAAAAGAAGACGACATAGAAAAGATCTATCATTTTATCAAATCGTGTTTTAAGATATCTATCAAAATCTAAAGTCCACCGTCTTCCACAATATTTACAAATGCGCTAAATGTTATCATTAAAAAATCTATAATATTAGAGATCAACAATTTCTCTAATAACTCAAGAAATCCTTTAATTACATAAAAACTAAATCGCGTTCGCAGCCGATTAGATTATATAATTTCTTATAGTATTCATAACTGTATCGTAGGAATGCAATTAGTAATTGTATCACAATTACTAATTGTGATAACAATGATTTTCCTGGTTGAGATTGCTACGTACGGAAACCCATTCTTATCCCATCCATTTCTCCTTTGCTTCAAAACAAATTTATTCAACAAAAAAAAAAAAAAAAAAAAAAAAAAAAAAAAAAAAAAAAAAAAAAAAAAAAAAAAAATGAAACTCCTTTTGATATTGCAAAATGTTCACAAATTCTTATCATTGTGCAAACGAACGGCAAAAAGAGTTTTTGTAAAGAAAAACCGTTGAAGAGTAAACCAAAGCACAATATATTAAATACAAAGTTCAAATTGAAATTACAATTTACAAAGTTATAATATGTAAAATATTTTATATATTTAAAGAAAAAATAAAAATCGTTTCGCAGTAATCGTATAATCATTCTATAGAATGTGCTAACATTGAGTTGAAAATTGTCTTACTTTAGATTAACTAAAGCTAATTGTTCCTACAGTCCAGTTTAGATCGTGAAATTGCAAAATGAAAGAAATTTTCACGATCTAAGCTGAACTGTAGGCTGCGTAGCTCTTAGCTTGATATCGTTTTACAAACTATAAAGTATGTCGATTGTCGTCTTACAACGTGGCTCGATGACGTTTTACAAATTTTAACGTTTGTAGAAACGATAGCAATTACCAGGTCTCACCACGAGGAGGTGACTACGCACGAGACCCGCCCCGGGGCTTATAATACATTCCATCCATACATACAATCATACAAAACATAAAATGCATACGATCATACAATACATACATACAACGCGCACAATCATACCGTCATGCAATAAATACAATAATTCGCAGTCACACCAACGCATTCTGTACAAAGGCACGTTTATTGAACTTGGGACGAAATTAGGAATCTCTCATCTCCTCTTTTCTTTCGCTCGTTGTTGCTATTGCTACTTTGTTCGTTGCACTGGAATCCAGTTTCCAAGTTTCGTAGTCAGTGTGCCGAATGGGGGAACTGTGCCCCTTTAATTCGCTTTCTTTTTCGTCATTATGCAGAATAACGAAGGCAAAGTGGGTGAAAGTATGACTACACCCTCACCGATTTCGTTAATCTTTTTCTCAACGAAATTTTGTATTGCGAAGGTATTTTGAAGAGTTCCTTCTAACGGGGTACGTTGGACTTCTTCGTTCGTTCGGGACATCGATTTCTAAATGATATTTAAGGATCGTTGAAATGAATGAAAAAATGGTTCATCGGCGATCAGAATGGAGGAAAATACGAACGAGTAATTAATTTAAACTCTTAATGCTAACATATAAAATATTAACATAAAATCTTAGTACTAACATATATGTATCATTAAGTCACTCATACCTCATATTATTTTTATTAATAATTTATGACAATAAATAATATTCGGCCGTCGAAAATGCAACTCATTGAGTTCGTCTTAATAAATAACATTGTACTGTGAGAAAGAAAATATGTATATGTATATGTATATCGTTTAAAAATGTAAATTAGACTCCGAAATTACAAAACGAATGAATTTTGCAAGAAATAATTTAACAAAAAAGGATATTTTGTATTATTCTTCCCTCTTATCACGCTTGTTACAAAAATGAAAGAAACAGTTCCAATGTGTCAGACACTCATCAACTAGTTTTTTTTTTCTAATGATTAGCTTTTAATTATTACTAAACTTCGACCTATATAACCGAACGTACTAAGCATATAAAAAAGAAACATGTAAGGAAAGGTACAATAAAACTACAACGACATTACGATAAAATTACAATTTTTAAAATTACAGTAAAATTACAAAAAAACAATACGTTTTTTCAGCACGTCACATATAATATTATAGCCAACAAGACAACTGCACAAAATATTAGAGTTATATTATGTATCCAGTAGAAACTGAAATAAAAATATCATCAGTCAAATGTACAAAAGTATTAATATTATAACTGTATTGTATTTTTTATACCAAGACATTACTATACATACACTGATAACCGCTGAACTGCTTTAGAATCAGATTTTTCCTTCAGAATGAATTTTATACTTCCAAAGTAGTAATTTGCAAGATATCTTTTCCAATCAATATGTTGTAAATCCAATATCATTTTATCACTGTCTTTCAACACCTTTATATCCTCCGCCATTTTAGAAACATTATCTCTATGGAAAGACCATTCGCGAAAAGCGAAGTATTCTAACGCAGCAACCAACTTGTTGAAATGCTTGTTAATTTTCATCATCCTGAAATGACATTTCTGAATACTATTGTTCTAACGTGCGATTAATTGTTATTATTCGACGACCTACAGGATACTTACATTGGTTTCTTACCCCGAAGTTTTAAACCAATATCGATAACAAATGCAGGCAAAACATGCAAGAATATAATCAAAATATTGTAAATAAATTTGCTCTCTACAATTTTGCAACACGGATACCATAATAGATTGTTCACCGGCATTTCCTTGCTGCATTCCAAGCCTATATTAATTATGTCACCCCAGCTTAAAAAAAATGAAACATTTATGCTTGTAGAATTAATAGAATTATGTTTAAAATTGAGAATATTTTTATTGAAATATCCCGGAATGTAATTTTAATTATTTTTCTGTTTTTGTAACTTGAAAAACTGATGTGAATACAAACACAATGTATTTAGCAGATTTTGTTATGGATCTGATTTGTAAACAGATATTTTCTATAGTCAATGGAGTGTTTTGGATTAATCAAGTGTAAACTGATAGTCAGATAAAATACGGCTTTTGCGCTCAGTATCGAAATTTTCCTTCTATATGTCATCTACATGTATTTTAATTATGATGATGTGCTTTTGAGTTATGCACTCCAAATGAATTCTAAATCTTTGTGACTGCAAAAGTTGACGATATATATTTACTTAAGAGGATCAGCATTGCTTGTACAATTATACACTTTGACTTCATTATCAGGACGTATGGTGACATGCCATGCGGCACATATTATCGTGTCAACGGCGTAGTCTACAGGTATTAAATCGAATTTCACGTCTTTCTTAGCTAGTATCACCTTTATATTACCGTGACCGATTAGCAGACCAAGACCTGTAACGTTGAGTTGCTTCAGAAAATCATTATTCTCAATTCTTGAAATGTTTCGACCGAAAATACATTGACGATAAAGATAGACAAGAAATAATCATAATTATATGATCAACCCTCTCGTATCAACAAAGAAGTATAAGTAAAAGTAATATATAAATCATTATGATCTATTTGCAAGAAATTGGTAATCCTAACTTGTTTCATCGTATCACTATCGTTAAACGAATTTATATATTGCCCTTGAAAGCTGTCTAACCACTGTTAGTAATTAATACATCAAAACATACAGAAACAGTAATTCGTGTAATAAACAAAAATTTCTTTGATTGATTTCTTTCTTAGAAGAAAGCTAGGGAAAATCCAGTAACGTTAAGAATTGGTATTATTTGAAATATAATTAAAGAAATCAAGAAATTTGTATAATTATCACGATAAAGTATACTATAGTAGGTAAAATGAAATCTACTCATTTATATTAAAGCAAATTGATAATTTTTTGTAGGCACACCTGTAACTCCATAGAGATTAGCCACCCAACCAGCACAAGGTTGTTCCAAAGAGCCACCAATTATACTTGGTCGTACAATTGCGGTTGGAAAACTTTTACAATCATTAAACACGATCTGTTCTGCTAGATTCTTCGTGAATATATACGTGTTTGGATGAATTTTCAAAATTGCCTCTTCTAACAATGCGACCGAGTTTTTATCTTGTTTGTCGCAAAAGTCGATTACCGCAGAAGGTTCCCAACATGTGCTGCAAAATTATTATTAATAACAAGAGAACTATAGTTGTCGCACTGTATTCCGTACTGTAATTTTAAGTTACATATTTTTTGTGCATAATAATGGTATGTATCCGAAAAAAAGCTTTTGCATTATTCAATCTTACGTGTAAACTTTCTCTTCGATTTCTTGGAAATGAGCATTACTGTAAACTGTGCCCACGTTGATGAAGCTGATTAGATCCTTTAGCTCCTTGCACAGATCAACGACTCGACTGGCACCTTTCGTATTTATATTAACAGCTTCATCCAACGGTTGGTTGAAACCTACAGCCGCCGCTACGTTGAACACAATGTTCACTCTTTCTATCAACATAATTCTATCTTTTGGAGAAAGACCTAACTCTGGCAGACCCACGTCACCCTCTACAGGATGAAGTTTACTGAAAATCGAAGGACCGTGCTCCGCTTTGATGAATTCGAAAACCTGCAGAAGAAGGAAATCTTAGAAACTTGTACTATATTATACATAGCGTTTTATATTCAGCCGGTTTTCTTACTTCGAGTTTTTCATTTTTTATTGCTCGTTCATTGTTTATCTACCTAATGTACTATATTTATCAAGTAAATTTTATTTTCAGTTCTTCGTTTGGAGATGTTCTCCTTCTATTCTGATTCAGTTAGAGAGAAATGTTATTTTAACATTTTTGAAAAAAAATATTTAAAGAAACGAGATGTAACTTTGGCGTTCAAAGTTTAATTAAAAAGATATGACTGAATTTTAAGATTGCTGCCACCGTAAAAAGATATATTGTTCCGGGTTCCTTATCGATATGAAATGTGGAATTGAAGGAGAATGCGGGAAGATGCCAAGCGTAAAATTTTTTGTTTAGTTTTCGAGATATCGAGAAAAACTTTCGGTACAATCAATCGATACAACGGTAGTCGCATCGTCGGTCGACGACAGTTTCAACATGCTATAAGATGAATGATCTATCGCATAAACGCGATTAGTCACCGTGTAAATGAATGAAGGCTGGGAAAGTATACAACAAGAATCCAGTCCTAGCTCTTATAATTCTTAGCGAGAAATGCGAATAAAATTTAAAAATCACGGTGTCCTAAAATGAAGTTTAAACGTTCTGATTGTAAATGGGGTATGATAACCCTAAAATTCTGAGGATAATATCACTGATTTAGTTGCATCATCAGTCACTTGGTCGACAACAACAATTACGTATGAAAACAGTTGTCAAAGTAATGTCTATTTAGAATTGAATGTACTATGTTGTACTGCGAGTACATACCTCGACAACAAATAAAAACCTCAAACCTTATATTTGAATTTCTCCCGCTTTCTTTTTCAGTTCCTGAAAATTTCATGTCGGTCAGAAATTTTCGTTAACAGCTAAGAAAACTTTTCTCGAAACCTACGACCTACAATAGTGTAACAAATAAGTATACTGTTCAGAAGCTAAATCGATTAACTGTATAAATTGAAAAATATAGCGATGTATATATATATATATATATATATATATATATGTTCATAATATCCACTCATAGTATTTTACACATATAAACATTGCTAATCAAATTTATTACAAAATTCGACCTCTTCGATACAGGTTCGAGGTTCGAGAAATGCGTGTTATGTAATAAAGAATTATTCATAAGATCACAAGCTGCATGCAATATTAATTCACTTTGCTATTATCGGTGAATATCAAAGTGATTAACCACTTAATACAATCAATTCGTAATTGTAGCTTCTGACAGAGAGAAAAAGTAGAAAATGGCGAGAGTTTTATTTACTTACGGGATCATCTATGAGCTTTTTAAATCGCTGTTCTGTCGTCTGGCCTTTTTTCGGGCGCAAAAGTATAAAAATGGCGGTGATGCTTGAACACAAACGCAACAGTTTCTCCAAAAGACCTTTCCCAACGAAACCCGTAGCCCCGGTAACAAATATTGTAGTGTCGGCATAAAATTCCTCGATGGAATTTGCTTGATTTAATTTTTTATTAATTTCGGTGTTTGTCCTTGTCATAGCGGAGATTTTTTCTTTTCTTTTCCAAATTCGAATATCTGTAGTGAAATAACAGGAAGCAAGTGAAAAAAACTTGGACAATCGAAGGACGCAAGTTTTAATGCTTTACGCGAAATGTTTCGATTTTTTCCAGCTAAAATGTTCAATGAATGTGTACCATACGTTGAAACCATAAGAATGCAAATAGTTTGAGTTGACTCGCTTCTCAATTTTTCTCTCAATTCATTTTCAATGTTACTTAAACTCACGTGAAAAAAGTTTCAAGTATCAGAAACGCAGAATTGATAAAGATATTAGTATATAAGTAAATCTAATCCCTTCGCATTTCGGAATGAAATATCTCGCCACACTTCATTTTGAACGAACATTTACTATGGTCTGAATTATTTCATATGGTAAGAATTCAAGATTTCAAAATAATGTCATTTATTCGTAATAGATTTTTCCTCTGTTAATTTCTTTCATACTGACATGTGTATTTACGATTTTACTTTTATCCAAACTGTTGGCCGAGATATTTCGAATTTTTATAGAAAGAAACATACGAACTATTCTCATGATACAATTGAACATGCCAAAAAAATTTTCTTACTTGTTGTTCCGTAGCGTTACAGCAAAAGGCCGAAAAGAGGAGTAAGATATTACGAAAACACGTTGTCTCAACTAGTGCTGCACATTTGCTGCATGCAGCTTTTATAGGTTTCATAACCTGCCCTACTACGATCGCAACTACTGCCGTCATCAAATCATTATTATTTAATAGTACCGATGAAATCATTATTATTTAATAGTACCGATGAACGTATTTATGCATTCTGATATTCAAATTAGTAAATTAAATCACCGTATTAGCAGGCATCATTCATAGCAGCGATCGTTGATCGAAGCTCTTGAGCATACTTACAAAATTTCGATTATTTGCACAACCGAAAGTTTCTCGATTCTGATATATTTCCAAATTTGTCCGACGAAATCTTTCTAGGAAGGTATATCAAAAATCCTCCTGCTGGCGAACGGAAGTTTGGTAGCGAAGAAAGCACATTTCCCTGTCGGCCAGTTTCGTGGAAATTACAAGATTTATGAATATAATTAGTCGTTGTTGAAAGACTGGCGTAGAATTTATACGCCAAATGTTAAAAAATTTTTAACGATTTCTAAGGATATCTCTCAGAAATAGCTATGAATCGTGAGCGTGTTATGAAGCGTCATTAGCCATAATACTGGTTCTATTGGTTTTATTCCATTTATTTTATTAAATTAATACTAATTTATATTTTATTCTGGCTACCTGGCTAATTACCTACTATAAATCTTCCCTTCGGTCTTCGAATTTAGTAACCATTTGCATCACACAGCCTGAATAATTTCTTTTTGACGTGAAATAAATCAACATTGAATAGAATTAATTTGAAAATTAAAATGGACGGATACTGCATAGGCTCCAACAGAATAGAATGTACGATAGAGCATAGGCTAATTATTTATGAAAAATGAATAACACGAACCTTTTTTATTTGATTTATCTTGTTTTGAAGTCAAGTTTGAAAACACATCAAGTAGACAGAAAACAGAAATGAACAAGAGGTTGTTCAACGTGCAAAAATGAGCGAAAAATGTGGAACAAAATTTTCTTCTAACAATAAGATGCTTCATTTTCGAAAAAATATACTTTGAAAGCCTTTTAGCAAACACGCGCATATCAAAATAATTTCTGACGAAACTGAACATTTTCTTTTCGTGGTAATGTTGGTTTAAATGACGCAATATTGGTTTACATTTCCTTTATTTATGAGATATTTCAAAATTAAATTGAAAAAGTATCTTTACATATCCATTGTGCGTTTATCTACCAAAGAGCGATTAATATCTATATTCCCCAGCAATGCTTTCTTTTTCTTAATTCTATGTTAATCTTTCGAGGAAGCAGTATGACGTTCATGATCTTTGACACGAGCAACAGTTTTCAAAATTAGAGTAATTCATAATTACTCAAGTCAAGGAAATATTGTGCTAGGAAGGAATTATTTGAGTTATGTATGTTAACACTTTCACGACGTTATTATGTTATGTTAAATTGTTATTATGTGCTCATATATTAATATATTTCGTATTTCTAGTTGTTAAGAAATACCACGCAAATTGTTATGCAAAATAAATATGTAAGAAATGTTACTGTAAGTTAACGTGAATTTTGTAATTCTAAATTCATATTTATTAAAAAGAAAATATATCTACTGAAGTATTCTTCAAGCTCGTCAAGGTGGGGCTTCAATATATTTCATTGCATTTTTGTGGCACCATGAAAAGTCAACGATGGCAGTGTCGTCGATGTGTACGATTAAGTGGGAATTTGGATTGTCGTTTACATAAAGGATGATGTTTGCAGTGATATCTCTTCGATTGTGTTATTACAATAATATCTTTTTTAAAACAAAGTATCATCATGATTAGAAATATGGTGAGGACTTTAAAAACTCGATTTTATTGAACTTTGAATATTATATGTCTCCTTAGACGACGAAAATTCAAGAAATCGCAACATTTATATCGTCATATTCATTCTCGCTCTGATATTCAAAATTCAATAAAATGGCGAAAAGAGAATCGTTCGTCGAATTTTAAGGTATTGCTTTATGAAAGTAATAATTAATGCTTTTATATATTATGATTATCCATAGCATTTTTAAGAAGAAATTTTCACTTTTCCATCCACTAAGCGATGTAAAAGACATCTTAGAATAAAATAATGTATTTTGAAAGTAGCGACTTCAATGTTTAAAACGACTTGTTGTATGACTTTGTTTTACAGGATTATAATATATTAGATTCAAATGTCCGAATATTAATATGAGTAAATTATGAGTTTTACAAAATAATAAAAATTAAAATATTGTTTAAACTATATTAAACATTTTTAGTATACCATAGTATACTACTATGGTATAATTCTAATATCTCTTTTCGAAAAGGTTCGATGTATGCAGAAAAAATTGTACATTTCCATTTAAAACAGCGACGCGCGTGTACTATAATATTGTATTATGTATTTACGAAAAAAAGTATGGTCATCAGTAAATAGTTCACTTCGAATCATTTTCCTTTTTTCTAATTTCGACAAAAAAAAAAAAAGTTCGAATCACCTTGCATTACGTGAATCACATGAATATGCGAAACTGAAAATGTATAATAAATCAATGACGCAAAGCGAAGAAAAAAGACAAAAGAGACAGAAGAAAATTGTGAGAAATTTCTAAAAATTATGCTCAAGATAGTTACGAAATAGGGGGGAAAGCTCTCAATCGGAGAGTTCAACAAAAATGCCGAAAAGAAATATTTATACTAAGCGAAACAGAAGAAGGGAAAAGATTTAATTTCCAATGAAAATGCAACATAATCGGGTGAGAGTTACACGCAATTTTATGTATAATTAACATATACTCGTCGATTCGTAGAGAAAGTATGTTTCGAGTGATTTCAATATGTATCTTTCTCTTTCTTTTTAAATCGGCGATCTCAGAATGAAAGTGGACAATAAGGGACATGAAAGAAAGAGTAAGTCATTTAATTTACAGACTCCGAAACGTGCAGATTAGAGGATCGATTTTTTCACCTTCTCTTTTCACCGGTAAATGGTAAGCAAAACAAGAATCCGATTAGTCAATTAACAGATTGATAAGAAAACAGGATCATCTTTTAACAATCTCTCTCTTTAACAATAATACATACTAATTATACCGTTTTGCGTAATGTGACATACTTCAATTATTGTGTACTTATCGTAATTAATTGTAATACATATGTGTGTATAGCTAATTATTAGTTCTCAATATACGTGAATGATTGTAATTAATGCGCCACGATAAAGATATATAGTTTGCGGGAAACAAAATTTCTTCATTCAAATTTTTTTAATTCGCGGATATTTTAGATTCCCGAGGCCGGAAATCTAAGATCATTTTTTTCACAATAATGGACAACTTTCCAAACATTTGCAAAAATTTATATGGCTATTGCACTGAATTTCATTTATATGCATAATCTACGTACTAACCAATATTTAATCATATACTGTTCTTGACGCATATGATATGTACATATATTGGCAGAATTGCATTGTATGCGTAATGTAACTCACTCTAGAAAAAACTGGTGATGCAACAGAATTTAATTAATTTTAGACGTAATAGAGAAGAATAATTAACAAGGTGTTAATTATTCATATATTATATACATGAAGGTTACGGTTTTAAAATCCTAATACGAATAAAGAAACGTGGAATAAAAAATTAGTGGACTATTATCCGAACGATTCAATCATATTTTGTTCTCCGAACGATTGGGAAAATTGAGGGTCCACCCTTATCGTGTTACCATTTTCCTGTCACATCCTGTCATATCGACCTCGGAGGGAAATGTCTCCAGCACTACAGTGTTGGACAGTGTTGCCGCATCCACAGACAAGGTATATGTATAGACGTTGCATGATCATGTATTTTCGCGACCATGGTAATAAGGTCAAGATAACCTTACCATTTCCGTGTCACATCCTGTTGTACTGATTTTGCGACCGCAGCACTACTAGTGGGGAAAATTAAAATTAAAAAAATATGAACAGTCTGTTTCGAGAATTATTTATTGAATTAAATGGTACTTTATCAATGAAGGAATATAAACAGCGAATTTAAAACAGCGACTAATGGAAATTGAGATGAAAAATTTAGTACATATTTGACTATTAACATCTATTTAAAGGTATTAAAAAGAAATTGATTGAAATATGATATCTTTATGAATAACATAATTAGATATGCCGTCTTTTTATTTACCAATTTGTAAGTCTACAACCTGAATTATCTTTATCTCGTAAACTCGATTTTATGAAAATTTGAACTTGTTAATAAAATATTTCTACAAATATTGTTCGCAATAAAGGAGCACATTATGTGTTGTAAATTACTTCTTGCAAAATTCATCCGTTTCGAAATTTCGAAGTCAATTTTCTTAAACAATACCATATTTATATTTTCTTTTCTGTACGATGTTACTCGTTAAAACGAATTCACTAAATTGCATTTTCAACGACCGAAATCATTTTTGTTATAATTGTTGATATAAAGTATGAATGACTTAATGAATATATATATATATATATATATATATATATATATATATATATATATACACATATACATATACATGTACACACACGATAGTATTAAAGTTTTACGAGTTTAAAACATTGCTTATTTGTATTTTCCTCCATTCTGATTGAATTTGTAGATTAGCCACTCTCTCATTAATTTCGACAATCTTTAAATATCATTTAGAATTCGATATCCTGTACGATCCTTTCCTCTAACGATTAAAGTCCAACATATGCAAGAGAGGAAAAAATATCTTCGCAATACATTCAAAAATCACCAAAATCGGTGAAGGAGTTGTCAGTGGCTGAAAATTTTGTTAGTTGAAAATTTATACATAAAACCATGTATTAATAATTTAAAAATTTTTATTTGCTGTGTATGGAAAAAAGTTGTGACAAGTCCATAAAATATGAATAGACTTTCTTCTGATATAGACTGGAATGATTTAGGTTACTTCGTCTATGCTTACTAGCTTCACAATTCGGTATTGAAATTGTGACAACACTGTAATGGGTTTCAAAATCATATTGCTGTTTCATTCACTAGTTCCCCAACTCACCGTTGGCTAAACGTAGAGTGCGCTAAAAAACCAGTGATTTTTTAGTGTGTCGGTATTTCAGGTCACGGGCCACAAAAGTCCGTAATATGCAATGTCTATTCATATACCTCGTCTGTGACATGGTCATGCAATGGCTATTCATATAACTCGTCTGTAATCGTACCTTCGTTTTTTGATGAGTCAAAGCACAGCCACGGACGAGGTATATGAACAGACCACAGACGACGTATTTTTTTGTTTTACGATTTCTAGGACCCACTTACCGTTTTCGTATCACATCCTGCCGTATCGATCCAGGCAGGTTTTGCACTGCAGCACTACTAGTGGTGAGAATTGAGATAAAAAAATATGGACAGTTTTGTCACATCTGCTCCGAAAGTTATTTATTGAATTGAATATAAGTGACGATACCATTGATTAACTAGAATAGACCAGATGTCTAATGCTTTTCCGTGTCCCATATCACAGATTAGGTATATGATTTATATATCTGGTCTGTGGTGTTGCCATTTTATTCAAAAATCTCTGTAATACCGATCGATTTATCAATCCTGGAAACTGCCTCCTATTTGAAAGAGATACTGCCTCCAAAGAATTATTTTTAAATAAGTGATGAATAATAATGTTCCCTAACTAGTAGTCACACGAAATTTTCTGTAAATGTATTTTTTTTTCTATAACTTCCATTTAAATTCGTTCCCTTATCAACAAACGATGACCCTTCCACTGTTGCTTCAGAAGATAATCGCTACATTCAAATTTGTAACTTAGCGAGTGATGTTTATATTAATTATTATCTCCTTTTCTAATTTTTGTTTACAGAAGTAATAGAGGAATTTGTAAAACCATTTGAAGAGGAATCGGAGTCGATTGATCATCGGACGATGCGCAGCCATATGTAAAGTGGAGACGGCTCCCCTCCAGTGTTCCAGTCGTGCCAGAACCACCGACCGGTGCGAACGTGTTTGTTCGTGCGTCGTCATCCAAACTCGTGTGTAATACGTACCCGCGTATCGGTGATATTACTTACGGCCGTGCCAGAGTCGCACGTTCCCGACATATAATTCCGAGCGTCGTGAAACCAATTCTTTTTCACCAATTCCGTGTCTGCGGATCGGAAGCGTGATAATTCCTTCTTCGAAAGAATTCTGTGCAACAAGGGGATCCACGGTATCTGTACTACAGTGACCGTATACACGTACTCTCTCGCGTGAACGACCGACGAGGCGAAAGAACCGCCAACGTTTTTCGCGTTTCTCGTCAAGGTGCAACGTCGGGCCCGCGATCGTGAACGCAATCCGCGAGACACATTATCACCGGCGGTACGAGGAAAAGTGTCTCCCCGGCATTCGTAAGAAAACCGGTGCGTTACCGCACTCCTACGTTCGACGATTTCGATCGACAGCGTGAAGTGCTTCGAAAGTGTCGGAACTGGTACAGGCGGCGAGAACGTGAGTAAACATGTTTCTTTTTCTTTCTTCTTCTCCCCACCGCCCTCTCCCTTCCTCCTTCTCCCCTCGTCCAGTACGCCGACAGCAGTACAAAGTGCAAACTTCCTTTTTCGATTTTCGCCGCTCCGTTCCGCTCTTTCCTCGCGCGGCCTTTCATATTCTATGAATATTTCTGTATGTTTTGCTTGCATTGTTTCTCTTCGCGGAGAACAAGCCTGATCCGGTTCTGCACGTTCTTCAACGCGATTAGCTTGGATTACGATTTCGTATCGTGCATATCGTTTCAAAGCCGCGGTTCCCGATGGCTGGTGTCGTTGAGCTTCAACAGATCTGTCAACTGGCACGGGACAGACATTTTCCCTTCGACGATCGAAGGAACGCGCGTGCTGTTGGATAATTGTACGTGTGTGTGTGTGTGTGTGTGTTGTTCGCGCGCGTGTGTATGTATGCGTTTCGATCGTTTCCAATACTCTCTCTTTCCAATACGGCTCTCCATATTCTCATTAGGTATCAGCTGACAGTGTCAGAGCACGGTGCTCTTTCAACGGCGGATCCGCTTGACGTTAGCCACCGTTAGTTAACTCTCCTCCGTGTTCGAATCTCTCGATACTTCGACAGTGGCAACGTTATCATTCTATACGCACGGCCTATTCGTAGTCGCTGCTAATTAGAGAGTGCTTCCTGCACCTTTTTCTCGGAGCTGAAATCATTCCTGTACCAGGCGAAATATTCCTGGATAATACTGACACGAATATTGACAGCATCGATTATTCAAGAGAATTTGCTGCTGAAGAATTATAGTCTATTTCGTCGCTGTTTTCTCCAACGAAATTTTGGTATTCTTTTTTTTTTTTTTTTTTTTTTTAATATTCCTGTCTTTGCTTTCAATTCTTTTCACTTGTATTTTTACACTCCGAACGAATGAAATCCCTGTTATATTCGTGATATTCGTAAATTTTGCCCTCGTCGACGTACAATCAAATTTCTGCCTTAAATGTCAACTGCCATACGTATACGTGTAATCATTCCAGGTAGCTCCAGAATGTTGTTGTTTCTATTAGAATCGATTCACGATACGATTCGTCTCACAAAGCATTTCACATCGGTCGATTTTTAAATACGAGTACGTATTTTTATTTTTCCAGTAACACGCGAATCGTTGCACACGACTGTATTCGATTTCGACCGCGAACGCGAAAACTGCGAAAATGGAACGTGAAATGAAATTAATTCGTTTGACATTAGGGGAACGCGCGACCACTACTTCCGTTTCGCGGTGATATAATAAGCAAGCGCAGCCATGATCTGTCAGTCGTTTCTTTTCCTTTCTTTTTCATTCGTGAGCTTGCGGCGAAGGTTATCCACTAATATACTCTTTTAATTCTAACATTTGTAACTGTACCAGAATATAAATCCCGTATGAAAAGAAAATAAAAAAATTAAAAAAAAAAAATATAACGCAGGGGAAAACTTGAAGAAAATCTGTTCCCGAACATTTTTACAGGTTTTAAGTCCAAACTGTTATGATGATTTGGCACGAATTTTTTTGACGCAAATGCGTCTTTTCAAATTATTATTACCGCGCACTACGCCGACGTATAAATCGACGTTTTAAATGGTGCAATACATTTCTCAATACTAGAATACAAATCCTAATATCGTCAATTATGTTATGATTTATCAAAAAAAAAAAAAAAAAAAAATAATAATAATAATGCAGGGAAGAACTTGAACAAAGTCTGTTGACGAATATTTCACAAGCAACAGTCTACTATGAATTCATTTTTTTTTTTTTTTATTAAATTGACGTAACGCATTTTTCAAACTTTCTATTCTCTAAAGGGAAGTAATCGAACAAAGAAGGAAGTCAAGCCTGTTTCTTCACTTTCTTCGCACAATAACGTACACGTTACGCGTTATTGCAATTTCATTACGATACAGGCATACGTTCTTTCAATTTATATTCGCACGAGGTTACCACGTATTTCTCTGAAACAAAACTGGCGAAGAGGAGATATATATATCGGACGTTTTCCATTGTGAGCCGCCGGTACTAACGACTGTGACAAGCCGCGTGTAACATATGCACCGCGTTTATCGTTCACGTAAAACCGTTAAAAACGTTCACGTAACTTGTAGCCTAGAAAAAAAGCCACCGACTTGGCCGAACTCGATTTCATCTCGCGTTTATTACCGGGGCGGTAGACGAGTGCACCGGAGTGCGCGTACATATATTGTTACGTCAACGGTTTCGAAAGTTTCTATTATTAGTTTTATTTCGATGGAAAACGGATATATCGCATTATGGATCGTGTGCAGCTCCGTGGGTCGAGACGCACACACTCGGCAAATCGCGCAAAGGTTAATGACATTCCGCGCGGGTGGCGGCGAATCGGCCGAACTTCCTCCTTTTTTTCGCGCACTTCGATTCCGGCTGACCCGGAATCGATATCACGGCGTATCGACACTCTATCTGTACGCTGTGTACGCTCCTCCCGCGGCGAAACTACGAAACGCAAACTTTCTCGCTTTATCGGAAACGGGTGAATTTTTAAAAATTTCGCGGGAAAAGTTTCTGCGCTCTTCAGCTCTTCTCAGTATCGGTAATATATCGCAAGCTTGACTTATCGAGAGTTATCTGATTACTTTATATCTGATTACTTTGTAATGGTGAATTTTTATATACCGCGCATAGATCGCAGATTTGCGAGTACTATTTCATCGAGGTGTTATAGACACTTGTCGACACAGTTGATTTTATTGTAAAAGATGGCGAACGTGTTTCAATGATCGGCGATTTCTGTGCTCGAATTCTATCTCTCTTCTGTTTCTTTCTTTTTCTTTTTTTTCTTTCTTTCAGAACGAACACTTTCGAAATTCCTTTCTCGTTATTCGTGATCCGCTCCGAGTTCTGGAATTTATTTTACTTCGATGAGGCTTTGAATTTCCGTTCCGCGGAATTTATCGCTTTTTCGCAGATGTGATCAAAAATAGAGCAATTATGAGATCCGTTCGCACGATGATTCACATCGCGCGAAAGGAGGTATGATACGCGTGAGAACGTTTCTGTAAAAAGTCACATCGAAGCGAATCTTTTCCCGTGTGTTCCTTTCTTGCTGATTTCCTTGGAAAGAAAAAAAAAAAAAAAGAAAAAAGAAAAAAAATCGATACCCAATTGCAAGATTCGCGATGCGAATGACTCGTTTTGCGTGTGCATTATTTTCGCAGCTCAGCGAAATCGAGAGCCTTAGGAGGGTTTGATGAAACGTTCTATTTTTTACTCTGCAGCCATTTTCAAGTCGAGTTCAACGACCTGTCAAGCAAGGTCACCGTATGATCATGAACATCACGCCAGCAAGAGCGTTGTCCTCTTTTTCACAATTTTCGTCGTTTTTGATTCGAGATGAAACAGAATATATATATATATATATATATATATATCTCGTCTCGTTTTACATTTTGTAAGAGGAAAAAACAAAAAAAAAAAAAAAAGAAAAGAAAAAGAAAGAAGAAGAAGAGAGAGATAAGAAAATTCGAAATGCATGCGTGTGCTACGACTGCAATTTGAAATACCACGAAACACTCGAATTCTCACGATCCGTTCGAATTCCTCGCGCGTATCGAATTTTCCCCGCTGTTCGCGTCGCCTGATCCATTTTCGCCGATTCGATAACTCGCCTCCCGAATACGAATTTCAAATAATAATTCCAGCCATTTTCGTTTCTCTATTTCCATTGCTTCTTGCTTCTTACGCGTTTGACGAAACGATCTTCTCCAGAGAAGGTCTTCGAACTCCTTCCAAAGACCAATCGGTCAATCAGAAATAACTCGTTCAAGTACTCGTCAGTGACCTTGGAGCATCCTTCACCTACTCACTAACCAATTTTCCGCCGGTAAATTTGAACCGCTTACTTTCTCTTAACTCGTTCGAAACGTCGCGAAATGAACTCGCACAACGTTGTGCTACGTTATAGCATTATAGACAAGATCTTTCTGTCAAAATATTCCTAACATTTCTAATTTCGCTTCGATATATACTTTACTTTGTTTTCACTGAAGTATTCATTATAATATGATGTAACAACCATTGCGTAACGCGTGCCATGCATGATATATATTGTACAAAATAATAAAATATAAATGATAAAATTATAAATATTCATACAAATGTAAACGTACGCTATATTGTGAGGAAGCTTTTTTTGTAACATCGACAATGGTTTCATTTGCCGTTTCTATCATGTGAGCCTAGTTTCTGAGCACCGGAATATTTTATTCCGTAAAAAATGAGAAAATTGCAGATTGAAAGGTGTAAGTTTACTTCTTATATTTCATGCTGGAATTTTCTAAATTAATCATTAATTTAAAATTCTTTTGAAAGACCTGAGTTACACTTAAAAAAGAAAAGTTTTTTTGTTACACTAAGAAAGAAAAAAAAATGTATATATATATATATAGGTCATTTGCATCATGTTGTAGGCCTAGTTTCTAACTATTACAGTCTTTCTTATTCTTTAAAAGATAAGTTGAAACGATAAGCGTTTACTTCTTTCCGTCTCATTTGTCAGAATCTTCTAAATCGCTCGGATTTCAAATTCCCCTTTGTTCGCGCTGTCAAAAGAGTTGACGTTCAACTCTTTCTCACCAACGACGATGAAACAGTCGTCCCGCACGCGCGAAATAATAACGGGCATTGCAAATATTTATATCGGACAGCGGATGTCGATCGGGCATCGGTGTCGCGTTAAATCGATCGCTCGCGAAGCGTGAGACGCGTCATACCGAGAGGAAAGGGGCTAAAAAAGAAAGAAAAAAGAAGGAGAAAGAAAAGGAGAGAAAAAATGAAAAGGAAAATAGACAAAGGGAGAGAGAGAGATAGAGAGAGAGAGAGAGAGAGTAGGCGGCGCGTGTCGTGGAAAAACCTTGGAGACACGAAACTTCACGACGTGGTTGCGATGCGATACCGACGGGATTTCGCAATATTATGAAAACTATATTCTCGTGAAATGGTATAGCCTTTTATTGTTGCGCAGCCCGGGCGAATTGAAAAGCGCGCGCGTATGCTCGAGATCCACGCATCTTGTCACGGGATCGTTTCCCCGGGATCTCTGTCGAGCTGCTCGGCAAGGAGAGACCAAGGTGCACCGGCTCGAAAACTATTTAATTATTCCATTGTTTAACGCGCTGCTCCACGGCGACAGATATTCACCGTGTGAAATTTTGATTTCGCGCTATAGTCGCGAAAATGGGCTCTCGTTAATTCAACGCGCTTGGCTTGCCTCGTTGATTCGATGCGGTTAGCGATAATATGCAAGATGATGCACAATATGATTTATATATATATATATATATATATATATATATATATATATATATATTATAATACTGTCAACCGAATTTAATTGGCAGACTGAAACGCTCGATTGACGGAGTTTTCAGATAATAGAAATGATATTAAATTCTATATAATTATATATATATAAATGTATATTAAATTATATATTCAGTTAGGGACAATTGTCAGTTTATTTTAGTATTTGGGAATGCTATATTCTTTTTGGGTTATTGAACTACTTCTTTTAACATAAGTATTATATATTCTTCTTGTGCTTCGAACTATTGAAATCCTTTTTTTTAAACACCTTGAAATAAATTATTATTATGAAATAAATACATTATAGAACATTAATATATAAATACGAAGACAGTCCTCGTCATTTTCGTCTGTTGTTTCAATTTGTAGATAAGTGACATCTTCGTTGCTGATGTTAAATATACTTTTATATTTTCCATGTTTATGTGTTTCACATTAGAATTACGCGAAACACGTCAAACACATATAACAATAAATACAAAAAATAGTTTCATGCAAGGAAATGTATCTATTGCTAGTAAATATTCTGCTCAAATAACAGAATATTCGGATAATGAAGTATTCAAATGCTCTACTGTATTTCATCTTTAATTCATCTTGCTGATTTTAATTGTAATTTTTATTCAAACTTTCATTCAATGAGAAATTTTATTCAAATTTTCATTCAATAAGAGAATTTACAATAAGATCTTTCGAGACTGGAGACAATTTAATTCTCCTTGTAACATAGGTACATAAAATTCGATTGCAAATTTTCACGTATTTCTATTCTCGATAGGCAATTGCCGATAACTATAAAATTCAATATAAGTCTCGCAAGGTTTTTTCTATGCCTTTTGTAGCAATCGGACGTTGTTAATTCGCCCGATGCCTATTGCATTCGAAATCAGAGGAGAAGTAAAAACGGGTGAGTTTTCGAGGCGATATTTTACCTTCGGTGCATTGGCAAAGAAAAAAAAAAAAAGAAGAGAAGGATAAAAATCCGATGGAGAGAGAAAAGAGCGGACGCACGTGCAGATGTTTCCTTTATTTTCTCATCGGATGTCCTAGTGATCGAACAATAATCGTCAATTGACTGGCAATACGATCTAATGAAACCGTACTGATGCATCGACGAGCTCTGTTGAAATCCTGAGCTCACGCTCGCAATTTGTTATCTCGTGTCATTTGTCGTTCGGTTTTTCGTCTTGTGTATACACAGTGTGTAGTTTACAATGGAAACAGTGAACCAGCAAATAATATTAAAAACTCCTTCGTATTAATCTCGGAGACGATCGAAAAATCTCATTAATGTCGCGATTTAAAATACAATTTCAAACGCGATTATTCAATTCCAAGTTTCCTTCGATACCCAAGAAATACGACGAACGAACGGGAGGAGATATTATGGTTCACGGTTCGATGCGAAAATTTTTAATTAACGTCATCGAGACTGCATTTTATCGACGTTTCACTCGTGACGGGACATAATGTAAATTCAATATCGCTCTGTCTGTCCAAGAGGAGAGAAAAAAGTCGAATAAAAAGGCAAGAAGAGAAGGGGAAGAGGGGGAAAAAAAGAAGAAAAGAAACGTAAGTATGGATATATACACAATATTATACGTATTTCGAATATCGCGCATTTCTCGATGCTGCTCGTTAAATTCCATTAATCCCGTTTGATTGCTCGCGGATCATCCTCGATCGTGTATCATTTAGAATGAAGAATATTCATTGTACAACATTAAAATGTTGCGATTAAAATGTTCAACGATCATTTCGAGCACGGTCAGCGTGTGTAACATTCGTGGATTATTCGTCTATTTTTTTTTCTTTTTCTTTTTTTTTAAACAAAGCACGTTCGTTTTAACGATCCACGAGCAATTTATCAGCCGACCATTTCTATACAGAACACTGTCCTCGCACGTGAACATTGCGAAATTCCATTAAAACGTTCCATTAATTCTATTATTCGAATATTAAATAGCGGGGCAAAACTCAACGAATGTCCGGTTATTTTCGAGCCTGTTTATTTTCACAAATATAGAAACACGTTACATTAATTTCACTGATAATCACTTTGGTGTTGCGTTCTGATTCTTGGCTTGCAACCTATTGTTGTTTCGTTTTACGCAAGTTTAGGTGAGGTACTCTCGCACCAGCTTAGCAAAACGTAAAAGTTGAAAGTACTCTTTAGAGATTAGACTGTTGAACGGCAGAGAATTGTTTAATTTTCGTGGTACTACCGGCACTAGTACTCGTGCAAACACCGTGAATAAATAAAAATCGCGTTGGTTAAATGGGACACGATTTATGTTGTACAAGCTTATACAAAGTTGCGTTACAAGGTGGATAATGCGGCGAGCGTAGGAGACGAATGAAAATTAGGACTTAGAGTGAAATGTTAATACACGACCTGGTTCGTAATGAATTAACGGCAGCACGTTGAATTTTCATTAATTTAAACAGCTTTCTGTACTTTTAATTAAATTTGTAGACTAGTTACAGCTTCATACTGTCCTGCTTTTACGTATCTATTTAACATTTTCTATTGCCTTCTGTTCATGCCGTAGTTGAAGTTTGTGCAACATTAATGTTTTAAACAGGGACAATGCAGTCCCTTATGATAGTTCTTTTATTTTTGATATTTTTTTTTATTTGTATTAATTAAGTATCTAAAAACGACTTGATTAAAATTTGACGACTCCGTTAGTTTTTTAATCTTATGTTTATAGAAGTATTTTCAAAAACACGTTCTTTTCGTTTTTCAATGGGTTATTAGAGTATTAGAGTATTTGAAGGTTTTCGTGTTTCTTATATTTGAAGTAAAGTTTTGCTGTACAAGCCAGACGAAGGAAACAAAAAAGAACAATTCAATAATAAAACTTCGCTTTCCTTCAATTTCGAAATAAAAGATGCAAGATCTTAGCTGTGGGGAGCAAAATAAACTATCTTTTAGTGTCTTTTTTTTTATCGATAAGCATTGAAATCGCGATGTCGTGATCATGTCGAGATAAAAATTAAACACACCACCGTGACTCATTGTGACCCGTTGATCTTGCGGATCTTTTCTATGAATGAACACTGGCAATAGAATATATTGAATGAGACGAGTCATTTGACTACGTGTTGCAAGTAAGTTCGACGTGGATATAGCGACTTGGAGAAAGTAGAATACGCTTGCACATTATCGGTATATCGCGGAATAGTTTAAACACAGTTGAACACAGTCTTCTGTTCGGTAATAGGTGTGACTGTGCTCGAAGAAACTGTGACATGCTCTCCAAAGCAATTGAGAGACAAATTAGCTGAGCGAATCGTACTCTGGAGACAAAAGACGGTAGGTCGAAGTTTTCAGAATTCGAAGCTAAGCTGGTTAATTCGAAGAGGCAAAGCCTTTCGATCGTTCAAGCTCGAAGGTGGCAATTTTCGAATTTTCAAAATATTTCTGAAAATATTTCATCGTCCACTCCTTCCTATCGTTGAAACTCTGAAAATTTTAAATCTCATAATGTAACCGAAGTGTCTAAATTTTTGACGTTCAGGCTTAATTTGAACTCCGAAAATTTTTTTAAACGATCAATCCCATCAAATAGTTGAATTTGTCTTCTCAGAGTAAATGCGATGTGCATCCACGATAGCAAAATTAATTTCTAGTTAGAAAACGCGAAAACACGAGCTTTTTACATCAATCAAACGCAAAGGCGATCTTCTCGCGCGTGTTGTCGTATAATAACACCGATCAAATCAAATCAAATGATAATAGCCTGCGGTGCATGTCTTCGTGTGGCAAAGTAGTCACGCTGGTGCTTCGAAACGATTTAATTGCTCGACAATGCAGCTACAATGCCGGATGAATTTATGCTCGGTGATAGAAATCTGCCGAACAATAAGCGCCAAACGATCATTCGGTGTCAACTGACACGTTTGTCGATTGAATTAATGCCTTATATTTCTTTTATACATGTATATAAAATCGATTGCTTGTTCCTATGAAATAATGGAACCAAGAGAAAATGAAACCGCTAAGGTTTCGTGCTTAAGAAGCTTAAAATTAATGCGTCATAAGAGGGAGGATGAGCGACTGTAATCCACGTTGAATCATCGTGAGGACATTTGCGTTCAGATACAGTGGTTAAAATTCGACGAATTTATTTATCTTTTAAAGATGAAACGAGAACGGTGGAACGGCACATAAAAAAGTACACTTATTACAAGTTACTCTTCTGTTTGTCTTACTTTGTTCATCTGTTTACCATTAAACTCCAACTGAAACATAAAAGTGGTTTCGTATAGTGATTTTTTTTTCTTCTTCTTTTTGTTACGACGTTAATGTAAATCTTCTTGGCATTGTACACTCCGTTTTTCCGTTCTTTCGCGTTTTTTTTTTTTCAAACCGAAGATCAACTAGTTCGTTTCTTAAATGAAGATCTTTTAATAAGGGGTGCCCATAAGTAAGCATCGTTTTTTCTTTCGAATTGAATAAATATTGCCATCTAGTGACGATAATTTGAAATAAAATAAAATTTTATACAGTATCAAAAACCGATATCATTTATGGTTCATTGAATTAATTATATTTAAATCTTAATTGCTTAAATATTATCTAGGTTCCATTTTTTTTTTAATTACATTCACAGGAACGTGAATTTGCACAATATCCATAACTAAGATAAAAATATTTTCAATAGACGAAAGGTCTACAGTTTTTTTTTTTTTTTAGTAGCTCGTACAGTTTAGAATGTATTAGCTCCTATTATTCCTATTATTCCTAATCTATCGACCTGAAGATTTTTAATTTTCCTCATTGAAGAGATTTTTTTTTTAATTACATTCACAGGAACGTGAATTTGCACAATATCCATAACTAAGATAAAAATATTTTCAATAGACGAAAGGTCTACAGTTTTTTTTTTTTTTTAGTAGCTCGTACAGTTTAGAATGTATTAGCTCCTATTATTCCTATTATTCCTAATCCATCGATCTGAGGATTTTTAAATTTCCTGATTGAAGAGATTTACCGGTCAATCCTTTCGGAACAATCGCAGAGTCAGCCGGGGCTTCGAATGTTTCGTTCCGTGCAACAGCAGTCTTATTTTATGAGTTAATTGACAGACCTTTCTTCTTTGTTCGCCTCTTAAATTCGCCGATGAGAGGCGATCGAAGAGATCCACCGGGGCGAAACTATCTTTAATCAAGATGTCTTCGAGGCGAGAGAAGAATACCGTGGTTATGGCTGAAAATAAACTGACCTTCAACCTTAAACTCGGGTGTAAACAGCCACAATAGATGTGGGCTCAGTTTTGCAGAAGAAATCGATGATAATGTTCCAATGGCGGAAAAATATGGCGGTGAAACAGTTTGCATAGTTTCGCGCGAAGATTTAACGAGGTACACAGTTGAACGTGATCGAACGTGATCGTCGAAAGTTAGACCGTGGCAGAAATGTTTGCCAACTCGCGTTATGAGACGGGAAACTACGATGTTCGATCGAGCCTCCCACATTAGGGGAATAATTGAGAAATAATTTTACGATCAAACAGTTCCAGCCAGTTGAGATTCAATTAGGGGGCTTTAGACAGAATTTGAAAAAATTAGAATTTGTTTGTAAGTCTATGAGATTTTTTAAATCAGAAATTTGTAAGGACCCGAGGAAACAATCGTAGGAAAAAGGTGACGAAAGTATATCTGTTGACTTTAAAAAATTTCCAAATTCTAATATTCTAGATTTTACGTTTGCCTTAAGTTTTTATAATATCAGATGATACATATTAAATTGATTTTGCTATTCTGTGATGATTTATAACACGCCAACTGTCTTTTGAATCGTTGTAAAAGCAATGTTTTTACTGAAACTCTTTAGTTTTAAAGAAGCTTTAAATAATAGCCTGTAAATAACCAGAAGCTGATTCCAATTCCCTTGAATCGTCGCGAACCTCTATTTTTTTTTATCCCTCGAAGAGAAGGTTCAAAGATCGAGCTCAGTCTAAGGATAGGAAATACAGGGCGAATCAATTTCCTTCGTATCGTTTTCGAGATGGATTCAGTTGGACAGGAGAAAGATGGCAATTTCCAACGTGAAATCCAGTTTAAGCTGACCTATTTCACAATGATCATGGCGACACGTCGAAAACGACCGGAAGTCTCCGGAGGCAGACGCAAAAATCTCAGCTGGAATTACCTCTCTGGTCCCAGAATGTATAATGGTGGTGTAAAAATATACAAATTGCACAGGTTCAGCAAGGCGGGTTTAATCTGGCTCGCTTCGCTCAATTTGGAAACGCGATTTATTCAGTTTATCTTGATATTATTTCGGTTTTCATCCTGTTTATAAATCGTTTTATAAGGCGGTCGATAAAGAATTTAACGCGGTGGTTGGCGGCAAGCAAGCGATTTATATCGGTCAGAAATCATTTCCATCAATTTTTGATTCGCTCGTAATAATTTTTGCTGACATTTCCAAAAAAAAGAAAAAGAAATGTTTTCATCTTTCTACAGCTGTATCCACGTAAATTAATGAAACAAGGGTTAACATTAATTTTACGAGAAGCGTTCGTATGTCTTTAGTAATAGCAAAAATCTGATTTCTTGTAAATTTGTAATATATACAATAATAAATTCACGAGGAGTTTATTCGGTACAAAATAAGGATTTCGTCCGGAGTATATTTACTTTAGATGTTACAATCTCATTGTAACAATGTCTCGTTACGACGCAAAGCGATCCTAGCAATTTTCAATTAAATTCAGCCCCCGTAATGACAATTTATGTGTTTGAATTTAAATTTTTATGAGACTTGAAATTCAAATCGAGAAGCAGAATGAATCGAATTGAATTGTAGAATTAACACATTATGCATAACAGGGAAGTTTGCTGGCCTCCGGTCCTCTTAGATCTTTCAATACAGAATCTACATTGCAGATGATTCATTTCCAGACGTGACCATTTTCGCGATCAGCAGAAATTGCATTACATATATTTCGCAAAATATCCTACTTTTGAAATCATGTCTCAGAAAGCGGTCCTGTTAAACCACGAACCAATCTGCATTCCTTCTACTTTGCAGCCACGAACGTCACACACACACACATATTCAAAACAATCAGACATTTACGACTCCGTATCGAAATCCAAAGACCAGTCATTCGAAATTTTTCTTCACACGCTGTGGTGGACAAAAACATGTTCTAAAGTCGGCAATATGTAATGTAAACCAAAGTTAGCAAAAATTTATTCATTGTCAAATGTAAACATAATTATTTCAAAAAGAATCCGTGAGAATTCGTAATCTTTGTACCGCACATACTTGTACCATAGCTACTTAATTGAAAATTTAATTAATTGAAAAAAAAATCACCTATTTATTGTCCTTCTTATCATCTGTCTTTCAAACTCTTCCCTGTCCGCCATTATAAAAACGGCGATGCAGTAAACACACGTTGGCAAATCCGAAAGTATATAACTAACTCAACTCTCCCATTGGAATGAAAAAGAACTCCAATCGTCTCTTTGCAACCCTTAAATCTTAAACCCTTTATTATTCGACGCTGGATAAGCAAGGAACAGTCTTCGTTCGCCGGCCACGAGAAGTAACGATCGTTTCTACTCCCGCAGGTGTAGCCATGAATAATTCACTCGGCTAAAAGGTTGAGTTTCTCCGACTCTGAGGCAGCGCGAGAGAAAGGGAAGTGCGAGCGATTCCGAAGACAACAGCATCAAGATGGGCGAGATCCTCGGCTCGGCGAGTTTCCTTCATCTGGGCGACATAGTCAGTCTATACGCCGAAGGGAGCGTATCCGGCTTTCTTTCCACCCTCGGGTAAGCTGAATATTCATTGGATTGTTCCGACTAATTAGCATAGTTCCTCTAAAGCGTCGACGCTTCGTTATTTCGTGATAAAGAAATAAGCGTGCTCTCCTTTCTCTTCTTTTTATTTTTTTTCTTTTTTCTTTTTTTTTTTTTTTGAAACGAAGTTCCTCGACGTTGGCGCGATGCTTCCTGGGAACCATCGGCGAGGTATCTGCCTAATAATTAATAATCTCGGGATTCTCCCGAGAGTCTCTGTTTGACTTGCCAGCAGTCGTAAACGGGAGAGCACACGGCTAGAGCTTTCGATCGATTTACGAAGGCGTTCTCGCCTTTTCGAATTTTTAATCGGGATCGGGTCGAAGTAGTTGGTGTATTATCGGTGTTTTGTAAGCTGAGTTTTGACAAAAGACAGCAGAGTAATTTTCCTCTAGAAATTATTGATGATTAGTTTATTCCCTTTCTTTTTCTGAAAAAATTGATTCGAACGTATGGAGTATCTCTGGATAGAGGTAATAATAGTTTGAACATCTATAGAAGAGAAGATGAAAGGAAAAGAAAGGGGTCTTTTGTCTGGAGCTAGCTGGATTCGTCGACGTAGCTTTGCTCAGCAGATCGTGCTTTTGACGTGTTTGAGATAGATTCTTTTGTTATTAGTTACTTGGAATTAGTGAGGAACATGTCAGAATCTTCTAAATGCAAAAAACACGACCTCTTTGATTTTTCTGTTAGCAAAGTCGCACGCGGTCGAGCTTTGTACGAAGAACCACCTCTTCGGATAATTTTGTTGTGACAACTATTGCACAAAGTTTTACAGTTCACAGTTTTCTAATTGCTCGATTAACGAGATCCTTACGATAGGCCCGTTTTATACAAAACTCTCTGGCCAACGTTAATTAATCATTTTCAAATATTGAGCAGTCAATTGGTCTGGCGCGAGAAAGCATACATCGATCGGAGGATCGACAACAAGCGCGATAAACGGTAAAATTTCCTGTCAGCATTGAAACAACTCGTTCCCCCATAGAAATAAATGTCTAAAAGTAAGATCAACGAATTTCTTCTTCGCGCCGACAAGAAATCCTACGAGTTAAATTGGCGAATCGAATCGCCAACATTGCATATTGAAAAAGAAGAATATATTCAGAAGCCACAGGCAGTTTTTATCACGGCCGTGTGTGTGTTTACTCGGACAATGTTCATATTTCACTTACTTTCTTGATAAAAGTCGTATTGACCCTGTATCAATTATGTAATAAACACTTCGCCAACCAAGAAGATTAAATTTCTTCAGAGAGTTTATCAAACCGAGTACGTGATGTACTTTGTTAACGTTCTTCAGGCACGAATCACATATAAATAATCGAGGGAACTCGAGTTATTCGCGTCAACGTGTCCTCATCTCGGCTACTTGCCGCACTGGTGTTTCCATTTTACGCTCGATAATCCATTTCCCTATTCGTCTTCGCCTGGAAGGAAACGGGAACCAGGTTATTTCAATAATCTTAATGCACACGTAATATCCTGAAATCTTTTCTGCGATTATCTCTCGGGACGATTAGATATTCCGAGGCAAATATTGGTATCTCTTGCTTTCAGACCTCTCGAGACGTTGATTCAAAACATTCATCGTTCCATATGCATTAATTATTAGATTTTCTATAGAAAGTGCTAGGAATTTATTTATTTAAATTAGACAAGGAGTAGATAGTTTGATAAAAAAAGTGGATAGATATTTGCCTATTTTTATTTATTGAGGAGTGATAATTCTTTGTCGCTCGCACTAGCAATAGATCTATATCTATTAATAAAACCGTACATCTATTATCTGTATATCTATTAATAAAACTGTTCATCTACTTGAACGCTATTTTTATTGATTTTCATTAAGTCGCGATACGCACAAACGCAAAGATGAAAAATTTTCACGATTAAAGGAAGATAATGTTACAAACATTTAGATTCTTCCATTCGTAAATATAATAAAATATAAGAGAAGAGTTTAATTTAAATTTACATTGAAATAAAGAAATAATTTACATTTACATTTGAAATGAATATTGAAACTCCCTCTTCAAGATCAGAATCAAGATTCCACAAGCCACAATCAATCGACTACTCGTAATAGTCGGAAATAATGGAAATAATAATATTCGACGGACGCAACGTTGATCCTTAATGGGTTGAGGAAAATCCTGTTATACCTATCTGTTTACCTGTAGACTATTTTACTCCGTGTTGTGTGCTTTTCCGCGATAATGGCTCGAAGATGCACATTAACGTCAATAGGCAGAGATATCCTTTGAAAAGTCTGCGCAGCATGTCGGGCACACGATAGACGATAGGGTCGATCACAAAGAGATCGCCTTATTACCTGCCCGTATCGACTCGATCCTATCTTTGTGCCCGGCACGGAGCATCAGCGCGCGGATAATACACGCGAGCAAAGAATAGCACGTGTTCTCCGTACGGTCGAAGGGGGAGAATTTATTCGCCGGTGGCATTTATTTGCAAGCCGATTAACACATTGTTCGCGGGTAACGGGAATCGCAGTCTTACTACGGCCAATTGTTGAGTGCCGTGATTACAACTGTGATTACGATTTTCGAAAATACTGGGCGTTGCATGCGGGAAACTGTGATCAGTAGTCTGTAGAGATTCTTTATTGAAACGTTTGAATTTTTGTCCTGGCATCTGTCGACATTTCGTTTCACGTTACGTTTAAAATTTTTTCGTAAGAAATATTATGATATACATAGAAGTATAAATACATATTTAAATATGATAATATACAATGATATAAATATAATAACGTAGAAATGTTACGTTTTTTAAATAAGAAATATTTAAAAATCAACACATCCGGAACGCATATATTGTTACGTAAAAAAGACATTTTTTTTTCTTGGTTTGTTTAGTTTACCAATTTGAAATCCATCAGTTTTGCCTTGAAATTTCTTCGCTGTGCACGTATCCATATTTTGTCTAATTTTTTTTTTTGTAATAATTATTCAAATTTTTATCGGTACGAAAATGGACCCTGACGAAAGTAATTTAGAACGATAAAGGAGAATGTTTTTCAAGATACCATTCTTTAGCAAAATATTGATTTTTTTATACGTACATCGCGTATATTTTTATCCGTGTATGGTAACTAAAACTAAATGAAATGATCTCGAAAAACGTATCGGAGGTGCAAATATTTCTTTCAAAAAATTAAGGTATAAATGAGGGTATATGCAATTTTTATTCAATTTTTTGCTATTTTTTTCGGCGCAGTTCAAACCCCACAGAAGCATAAGATGTGTTAATAACTTTCCTTCCCTCGCCGACCGAAAATTTGCCCTGGTAATCGTTTCGAAAATCAAGCGTCGCGACGTCGTAGAACAGTTTCAGAGATTCAGCGAGTGAAACGAGCGAGAAAGAAAACTTCGGTTCGTCCGAATTCGGAACCGAATTGTTTTAAAGTAAAGAAACCGTTTTAAATTGTTTTAAAGTAAAGTAAAGAAGCGTTTAATTGGGTTTAAGAAGAATCGTTGCGTCGAGCTTGTTTATTGGAACAAATTGTTGGAACGTCGAAACGGTCGTTAATTTTGAAAAAACGAGAGCCGCGGAGAGTACTCGTTTCGAAGCTTGAGAATGGTACGAACAGAGCGGGGAGAAAAGACGTTCGAGGAGGTAAAGATCGTGTCGAATGTTAAAATCTACAAAACGAAAGGACGTTGTGGAATATTTAATCAGTTGATTCGAAACAGTTGATCGAACGGACTGAGTATCTGAAATTTTAATTTTAAAGCCAGAGACCTCGTTTAAATAAAACTTGGTCTCTGGCTAACGTGGTAAATTAATTGCTTGATCGATTAATCGAATCGGCGGCGACACGCCGTTAATTTCGTGGACCGGCTTGCATTTTCATTTGCATTAATCCGTAATATGTGTTTTACCTTTCGATTGGGTCTTGCTCGAGCGTAGAATTACATACGCGAACACACACCTGTCGCTTTTTACACCGGAACCGGTCTTCGATCAGTGAAAATTGCGTGTAACCGCGTTGCTTCGATTAGCGGCGCGATATGGGAAAAAAAGTACGTATTTCACTAGGACCTGACGTGTCACGAAATCCTTCAAAGGAGAGTTCAAACCTCTTTCACTGCGTTGCCAGAGTAGTATCAAACTGGTTGTTTAAACTTCGCTGCGAAGAACCTTTGGTTGGCCTGTCTTTCATTTCACTTACGATTATTATTTAATTCAATTCTTTCTCTTATTTTTTACAATTTTATGAGGCTTGGAAGAAACTGGATCAACGGCGCTGTACTACGTTTTTTAAACCATGGAATTTCTTTTTATTTACTCTTTCTTTCTAATCAGATCCAATATGACGGACGCTAAGCACATTATAAAGTTAATAGCCAACTGTGTTAGACTACCTTAATATCACGAAATCATTTTTTCTCACGAACATATTCATTATTTCAACGCGTTTCAACCTGCCTCTTTGCAGCTTGCGTAACTTGTACACGCGCGAACGAAGTTCTCCCATAAATGGCGATTTTCTCAAGCTGGAAATCGCGCGATGTTGAATTTTTATTTGGTTACATTTTCCTTGTTAGGGGGAAAACGATGAAATCGTATACACGTAAAAAAAAAAAAAAAAGAAAAAAGAAACGAGGAAACACGCTTGGCCAGTAGGAAGATGCGGTTTCCTCGTTTGAGAAATTCCTTGACATTTCTCATCTCGAAAGCTCGCTTGTATTCTTCAGATGAATTTCGAGTGAACGTCGAACGTTGGATTTTTCAAGGAGTAAGAGGAAAGGATCGCGGGAAAAATTTGTTTAAACACTTTTCTCTGGGAATTCTAAATAAAAGAGGGGACGAACGAGAAAAATAACATATGTATATGTATATATATATATACATATATATATATATATATATATATATATATATATATATATATAACATAAAAACATAAATACATTCAACACAATAAACCTTATTGGCAAATGATTTTGACACGTTCTACTCCAAGAGCGATTAATCGCCAAGTCCCATTTAGACTTGCCCCCGCCACTCGAAAAACGGGTCAGGCACACTTCGCTCCGACTCCAGTGGCATTCCGACACCGGCGTGAATGGCCACTTAAATAAGATTCCCGGCGATCGAAACCCGCGAATCTGGTTTTACGTACGCGTGACTCGAGTCCGCGGGCCAGGCGTCTGCGCTTCGCGTTGTTATCTCGCTTTTGTAGTGTTAGCCGAAAGATAAAACGCTTTCGGCTTAAGCGCTTAAGACAGAGAGTATATATGCGTATGACAATGGCACGCGAGCCGTCTTGCGTCTTTAGAACGTCTTTACTACGTTTCGTTTTAATTATTTCAATTGACATGTTTGGGTTGGCGATATTTTTCTATAAAATGAGTCAGAAATGAGATTGAAAGTACATATAGATCGTTCCTGATGTCTTGATGAGCGTTATCGAAGCTATAATTTTGTTCTCCCACAGTCCGTTACATATGTTATTTATGACCTAAACGAAATTAGTTTATTATATTATTTGCTTTTTTATTATAGTATTGTAAGTACGCTAAGAAGAATCAAACGATAAATAGAATGTTACGTTAGAATATAGTGAAATAGAAAGGGTTTGGCAAGAGTCCTCGATTATAATAATTTCGGAGACAGTGTTCGAATTTTGCAATATTCATTTACACGAATGATAAATTTTCTCGTAACGTCAAAATATCATACATAATCGTGCAAGATAAGCTAGCATTGCAACATTCCATATTTGTGTATATCTCGTCTTGGTATTGCAATCATATCAATCACTTTGAACCCAGTTTTATTTCAATAAAGCACATTAATGGAAAACATTACGTTAATAAACTGAATAATCTCAGAATTGCATCTCGTTTCTTCGACCTTTATTATTTTCTTTAATGTTACCATCCATCAATTATCAGATTCAATATTTCATCACGGCATTCGTGTTAATTCGCGGAGGATTCATAAAGCGTACAATCGTGAATCGTTGCACACCGTGGAAGAAGAAATGTCGAATAATTTATTAAAATGTAGATGTAGCGAGATTCCAGGTTTGTTTATAAAAAAAATTGAACCTGATTTTAGAAAGAAAGAGTCGATGAAAAATTAAGTCATGCTGTATCGAGCAAGGAAACTTTCGATCGTTCCGCTAACAACAGAAAAAAATTTAATTCGACGATGTCTGTATACACGATAGAAATCGAATAATTTCTAAAGACAGAGCACATGGTATCTATGATAATCGTGTGCACATGTATCGCGCCGTTGTTCTGATTTATGCCAACATATAGAGATAACAGGGAGATATAATTTGTGCGTTGGTCGCAGCTCGTCAAACTAAATCTCCGGCCCGGTGAATGGTGTATCTACTAATTCCTGTTCTATGCCAGCAACCTGATTGCACGGGCACTTGTCATTTACCATAACAGTGCACTCGATGCATTCGATGTGCCAGACTCGCGACGCGATTGAAACGGATGTAATTAATGTTTGAATTTATGCGTTTATCTATCTATCTAGCTTCGAGGCTTCCAACACTTTCGGTCAAACTAGCTATTCCGATCTATTGCATTACTAAATTCTCGTTTCTGCTCGATCATTCGAGAAGAATGTATCTCTTTCATCAAGAAATCAGAACTTTATTCCTCTCTTTTTTTTTCTTCAATTTAACTCGTCACGATGTAGTACCGAAGGCAATTTGCAAATCTTCTTACCGGAAGATAGAAAATGAACTTGTAACAACAATCATTAGCTGCACAATTCCATAAATAAATTCATGGAGTGACTCAACTTGAATTTTTCAGACAATAAAACAGTATTTCTTCATTTAATAAAATCCATCGCTTTTTATATTCGCTGACATTGGCAGTTACACAAATTATCGTGCAACAAAAGCTCGTTGTCAGATAAGTTCCGCGATGCTTATCAGCTTGAAGCGATATCAGTGTTCGAACGATCGTCACGATTTATTGTTATTTTTTTTTTCCTTTCTCGAGAGATCTTTTCAAGCGTATCGTACGACGAGTGCACGATCATTTTGCGTCAATGGTTAATTAATCACACGATTAGATTGCCAGCAGCGATATTCAACTTCTTAATCTCTCTCTCTCTCTCTCTTTCGTCGAGTACGAATCTCGCCTTTATAATGTTCAACCCCTTGAATCGCTGTGTGAACGTTTTCCTCCTTTTCTTTTACCACGAAGGAGAACGCCACGCCACGGTTACCAATTTTAAACGATCGTTCGACGAAGTTATTAATAATATTATCGAGGGCGTGGAACGTGGTGATTTATTGATCAGCAGGAAGTGCACGGTACGCAACTCGAAGCAACGCATATCGTGGCATTCCTGCATGCATTCTAGAAATCTATTATTCTCGCAGCTTTCGACTAGGTTTCGACTAGGTTTCGACTCGTTCGCATGTCCTTGACATTAGTCAATCAGCGTAAAAGGCGAACTTTGACGGGCCGCGTGCGCGGACGTGGGCAACACTTACGTTTGCGTAACCTGAGTTAAGTTTCTAAGCAAGTAGAGTACTTTTCCGTGTATACTACGTAGGTATTTGGACAGGTATTCGAGTATATTTCAAATGAGATTCTTTGATCTTACTTATAGACAGTCGTGTGTATACAACATGAACTACATAGATCACGCGAGAACGATGATAGATTTATATTCCACTTGTAAGTATCCCAAAGGGATGCAAATTGAGATACCGGATGGAAATAATAGATAAATTCGATTGGTATAAATAAAAAGGAAGAACAATCGAAGACGGATGAGATCTTCTTTTCACTGTTTTTTTTTCCTGAAAGTTTCTATAAATTTCACGAAGTGTCAAGTTACATTGTTTCAATATCACTTGCATTTATCACTAACAACGAGAAATATATATCGTTTCATCGTGAAACTTGAAAAATCTGTCAGTCGAGTCGTGCCAGTTGTCCAAATACGACGGCGTGAAACATTCTTGAAATTAGAATTTAGCGTTTCAATTTACCTTCTAAATGCTTTATATTTTCTTTTTTTCCCGTGAATTAACGACATAGGACAAGTTGCAAATTTGCGACGGTGTACGTTGTAAGGATTAATGGTAGCAACCACCGGGTTACACACAGTAACGTGGCTAACTTAATCACGGTTATGGACGTACGGTGAACATGATGTCACGTTGCAGGTGACACGGTATCGGCTTTTATCCGAACGGTCGAACCGTTCCCCCTAGTTATGTACCACCATGTATATTACGGGACAACCCCCGCGCGAAATTTGCATCGTGTGCCTGCGTTGTCTTTCTTGTTCGCTGACCCGACAGCTTCGACTCGCATGCCTCGTTGCAGAACACCTCTCATCGATCGTAATGCACTCACTGTTAAAAAACGCGATGTGCACCGCGAGTCGAATATTAAAATGCTTTGTTCTTCTCCGTGATTCCTTTTTCCCTCCCCTCCTTCTTTTTTCATTTTCTTTTCTTTCCTCGTGCTCGCGAACGTGTATTTTTGGTTTTTGGCGTGTGGGCCGGGTATTGGTATTTCAATGTACGTTTTCAAATTGGATCACGTTCGTTGCACGTTTTCTTTTTTCGAGATACGTAGGAAGAATTTTGAAATGAAAACGAATTTGTATATAGAATTTGTATTTGGGTGGTTATGTCTGAAAACAGAGAGTAGCAATTATTTCTACATTCTTGTCTCTTAGTGATTTTTTTTCCCTTTTTTTTTTCCATCGAAATGCTTCCTTTATTCGTGCATGGTTGGTAAACATACTTCGACGAATGCTCTCAGCCAAATTGAGTCAATTGGATTTGCGAATGATCTATGAATCGTTAGTAGCAAACGTGCGTGCTGGAACTGAAATATGGTTTCAATTGCAAGCATATAGCGAATCTGATATCGATTTACTTATGTCTTTCACGAATTCAGTCAATCAGTGATTACGGGTATTTCGCTTTAAATCGAGTCAGTTGAATTTACGAATTATTATTATTATTATTATTATTATTAGCGAACAACTTCTATTTCACGATTTTGTTTGCAGAATATCGCGAGATATTCGCTACAATTTATTCCTTTCTATTTATGCAATGGATACGCGACACGTAAATGATATTTCGATGAATTATTCTGTATCGTCCCGGTTTAATTGTGATCGTCTTAATTTAATTATTATTATACGAACGAGCTGCGGATTATTATTAGTGGGAAACGTTGGTAGCACCGACCGGGGGGATTGTGGTTTTCACGGTTTCGATTACAGAAGTATCGCGTTCGGGATGTTCGCGGTTATACGCCAGGTGCGCGCGAACGTCGATTCACGGTGTTTGTCTATCAGAATTCACGTGCAATCTCGATTTATCATATGATTGATTTCAGCGTGGTTTGCAGCGTGCACCGACGATCGTTGTTTATGCGTGTCTCGATATTCAAAAACAGGCACTCGGAATGATACGAGTCGATCTCGAGTACGATTCGCTGCGAGGTATATACCGAGTGCCATTTCTTCTTTTTTTCCCCCATCAGCAGGAATGGCATGTATAATTTCAACGAATAATATTTATAGAATCTTCGGCTCGAGTTTTCGGTTTGTTGTTTTTCTTGGAAGACGCACAATGGTTGATTTGTGGGTACAAGCGGGTTTCACGTTTTCCACACATTGTCCATTTGTCACGGACATCGGTGGATGCTACCAGCTTCTGCCGCTATTTCCGGATCACCCTTTGATTTATGATACCGGCTAATATTTATATACGTTCGATAACGATTTGTTACATAAATTGCTTCTGCAAGATCGGGAATTTTTATCGTTTTCCCGTATCGTTTGTAACTAATTGAGATTGACGTTATTGCGAGAGAAACGGCGAGATGTAAATTTAATTGCGAGGCAGTAATATAATGCTCGGGGATTTAAAAATTGTATTAACGCCCTTACAAGTGAGGGAAACATTTGTATTTCATGTTTCTTCGAGAACATAATCAAATAATAATAATAATGCTGTTGTTGCAGTTATTGTTTCACTCCAATAAAGTGCAAATAAAGTTGCAAATTTTCATACAATTTAAGATGAATTTAACAGGAATATTATTATTATTTCAAATAAAATTTGTTGTAACAAAACGAAATGAGAGAATATATTTACTACATTTTAGTAAAAGCACACGCGAGATGCAACGTTTTTATAAAAGTACAAATAAAGTACAAATTTTCATACAATTTAGTACAACAATTTAAGATGAATTTAACAGGAATATTTTTATTATTTCAAATAAAATTTGTTGTAACAAAACGAAATGAGGATATATATTTATTACATTTTAGTAACAGCACACGCGAGATAATACGTTTTTATAAAAGTACAAATAAAGTACAAATTTTCATATAATTTAGTACAACAATTTAAGATGAATTTAACAGGAATATTATTATTATTTCAAATAAAATTTGTTGTAACAAAACGAAATGAGGATATATATTTACTACATTCAAGGATATATATTTACTACATTAGTAAGAGCACACGCGAGATAATACAACGTTTTTATAAAGTACAAATAAAGTACAAATTTTCATACAATTTAGTACAACAATTTAAGATAAATTTACCAGGAATATTATTATTATTTCAAATAAAATTTGTCGTAACAAAACGAAATAAGAGAATATGTTTACTACATTTTAGTAAGAGCACACGCGAGATAACGCTACGTTTTTATTAAAACGTAGAGTCAACGATTAATATCGCGTATCGACAACACAAATATATTTCGAAGCGAATCGAACGTTTTTTTCTCCTTGCACACTTTCTTTCATGACTACATTTTACGGAACGCATTAGCCTTCGAGGTAGTTAAAAGAGCTTACGTTTGCGGATGAGAGAAGCCTAAATGCAATCTCGTTAGTGAACTCTGTATTCTATTAGTGACCAACAACAAGCGATGTGGGTACTTACGGAACAACCGAGGGGTGTAATCAACCTCGTAACAGCTTCCTTCTATTGACCAAAAAGCGGTCTCCTTGTAATTATTAATCGTTTCGCGGACAGAAATTTCGTCCTGGTTCTTTTTTTTTTTTTTTTTTCGCGACGTTGAAACGTTGCGGTTGAAACGTTCACACAGCGTTCGAGTTGATGCAAGATTCCGCGATCAATATGCACCTTCGTTTCTGTCTTCAGCTCGTAAACGCGCTTTTGTCGTGGCAAAATAATGCTCGATTCCGTTTCCATTCTTTGCTGAAATCTGTTCTTGCTCATCGGCATTTGCCGCGGCCAGAGTGTGCTCAAATATACGGCCGTTTATTCTTCACGCACGCTGATTTTTGAGTTGAGAAATGAATTTTCTACGAAAAATGAAATGATTCTTTCGAAGCTACTTCTGAGCTGATTATTTCATTACCATTGTATTTGTTTGAATATTCGCTTCAACTCCTATGCAGGCACTTCACATCAACTTTATCGCACGAAAAAACTATAATTCTTCACCGTTCGATTCTCTCTTTTTGTTCAGAAAAATGTCTGAAATTATATTGACGACACACGTTCGTAAGTCTACTCGAATTTTTTTCAAAGTTCGAAACAATGAAGAGATTAGGCTCTAGGTACAAACGACCCGGTTTACTTACCGACTTATGAAAAAAAATACGCCTGCCTGACCCAAGAACGAAAGAGGAATAAAACGTAAAATAAATATCTCTCCAACTCGTTTCTAACGAGTTTCCTTGCAGAAATATTAAAAAAAAAAAAAAGAAGAAGAAGAAGAAAGAAATGTAGGACGACTTTAAAAAGCTTCTGAAAGGAGGCACTTGTTAATTGTACATCGCCAAGTGCAATTTAAACGCTATTAAATTACATTCTACCTCGTTGCATCGTTCAACGCAGGGAAATATATAATATATATTAAAAATACCGTTCTTACGTGCAATTTCACATTTCGCCGAGTTTCAACTCGAAAGTATAGAACGTTGCTGCTCGAATAATTCGACGAAACTATTTTCATCTGCTTCACAGCTGTCGCGGGTGTCTCCCCGGTTGGAAACAAAAAAGCTTTCGAAGGTGAACACCTTCGTCCGGAAAGGGGACGACATAGTAATTTGTTAGAATGTAAATGTCATAGCCTGTTGTTGGGGAAGAAATATTGCCAAGCCGGAAATGTACTTTGTTTCAACGCGCGACAGCACGGAAACGAATAGCATAACGATATACGCCGATATTTCGGCAGATGAAAGCTCGTCCCGAGAGCTGCTGCGTGGCTTTAAAGTTCCCGGGCGAAACTTGGCCTGCCTCAATATCGATCTGCACCGTTTCTGCTTTCGTACTACACTGGACCGCACTTATTTCACAGACTATTCTCTTGTGTTATATCGTCGACCCCCGAGAGGCGTTGCCACCGAAAGGCAATCTCGTGGTCTCTCTCTTGTTGCTCTCCACGGCTCTCGTGGCTTTAAGTCAAGTTCAAATCAAGTTTAAATCCAAGGGGTGGATATTCTTAATTTCATGATTTCACTTTCACTTGACAGGTGAATTATTTAGATCTCGAGCGTGGATTATCTGTTGCGAGATTTAATTGTTGCCTGATAAGAAACAAACTATGGAGAGAGATAGGATTCTAGAAACGAGGAACGACGAGTTTTTATTTGATTTATTAAGGACTGATGTAACGTAAATGCAACATCTCATTTGTGTGTGTCTTTTTTCTTCTTTCATCAAATTAAATAATCGTCGCTCGTAAATTGATTTGTTCATATTTCCTCCATCTCGATTCTATGATTTTTTCAACCTTTCAAAAATGCCTATTTATCTGTCATTTTAATATATCCTTTTTTTACCTCGACAAAATCGAGACGTTAATTCGTCGGTTTTTTTTTTCTTAAATGCTTGCCTAAGTTGCTTCTTTAAATCTCGTTCTGATTATATAGAGGTTTCGTAGATAAAGTGGCAAAGAAAATTTATTAATTTCGTACGATTCACGAGCGAATCCATCTACTCGAGATTTCTCATTTAATTCTTTGATTCCTTTTCAGATTGGTGGACGATAGATGCGTGGTATGCCCCGAGGCTGGAGATTTATCGAATCCGCCCAAGAAGTTCAGAGGTAAACCTCTATCATAAAAAATAAATAACGAATCGCAATTCGATAGATCATTACTTAGATTTTACGGCCCTTTTAATCCGAAACTTTTCTCGTCCAATTAATGTTTCGTGTGATTTCTAGATTGCCTGTTCAAAATATGCCCTATGAATCGTTATTCCGCCCAAAAGCAATTTTGGAAGGCGGCAAAGCAAAGCGCCGGCGGCACCGACGCCGTGCTTTTAAAAAGACTGCACGTGAGTTTGAAAATTGCATTAAACTTTCACGTCTCTACTTTCTCGTCGTACGAGACTGGTGCATATGAAAATGTTTCTTTGAAGCTTGAATATCCGTCAATTATCGAGTTTGGAGAATACTCTGAAAATTGCTGGAAGCATATACATTTGGCATTTGGGGAAAATTTCAAAAGGATCGAAGTGAAAAGAAACTCTGCCCAAAAAATTGTTTAATTCTCTTGTACATTTGCAGTTGGAGAAACGTATAATTACGTATTAATTAAACGCGTGACACATTGAAGGAACTGCAAGCGAACAAAATTGCAACTTGAAAAGCAACAATTTTCTCATGCATCGATCTAGTAATAATAACAGCAGCGTTGCTTGTCTCGTGTTATTCAATAAAACTGTTAACGCGGATCGATTTTTTAGCATGCCGCTGAAATAGAAAAGAAGCAAAACGAGACTGAAAACAAGAAACTGCTCGGCAGCGTGGTCTCCTACGGCAATGTCGTACAGGTGAGAGGAAGAGAGAATTCGTGTTTTGTTTTTTCTAATATTTTTTTTTCTATATTTTTACATTGTCCCCGTTGTGCGAAAGTAAATCAATTTTACCTTGCGCTGCACGCTTGAAAAGGTCAGCTTTTGCTTTAGAATTCAAGGACACAACACTCTTTTGTTGCAGAAGCTTCTCCGCTTCGACATTTCTGTACTAATGAAAAATGTTAAATAATACCTTTTGAATGAAACGAACCTAATAATATCCCGTTTCTTTCCCTTTAACCCTTTCAACTTCTCAAGGTAATATTTACAAAGACCAGTCGCGGTGCAAGTTATATTTTTCTGACACCAGGATTTATCGAGGCACGTACGTCTCATTATAAATAGAACTATATATTCTACGTAAAAAAAATTATTATCATGCTCGACTCACCCTTTCCCTAATTTAAGCGATACATGGCCCGTGAAGAATTACCGTTTTTATTCTGAAAAGAGAAACGTGTCCCTAGAGAGTTGATATAAAATTTCATCCATTTTCCGCTACGTTTTTTATTTTCCGTTTCGCTCAAACCGTTTCCCCTTGAAAGCAGTCTACTTCGTCTACTGTATCACTGGAATTTTTCGCCGAAAGAGAATCTCGATCTCCTACATCTTAATTTCTCCTATTTGATTTCCCTTCTTTCTCTAGAGTGAATTACATTTCGCATTATTGCATCGCTACTTGTGTCCACTGTTGAAAGAAAAGCCTGTTAGAAAAGCACAATATTAAATATCAATTCTTTTCGTAAAATTTCCACTCTTAGCCTATTTTCATCGAATTTGCATGCATTATTCGTCGCGCTATTACACCGCTTCGTCGCGTTTTTTGTTGGAAGAGAACCTCGTTGAAGGAAAATTTCAACCAAAAATCTTTATCATTTTTTTTTTTCATTCTCCATGTTTGACCTAGTTTTTCCAAACGTTAGCGTATCTTACACTCTCTGCTATTAATATCTCGATTATTAAAAAAAATCCATCACCACGATGTTGCTATGAAACTCTCGATACTTCCTCTCTTTCATTTCTCGCTTTTCAGTTCACCCGACGATATTTTATTTTACTTTTTCTTCTTGCGCGTGCTCCTTCTTCTCGCGATTCATTGCGAAAACGGCACGAAACGATAACTGGTCGCCAATTAACAGACTTCCTCCCGCGATATTTATTTGTGTCTGTGTTTGCTCGAAGTTATCGCTCGAAGGCATCGTCAAGATTCGCGCGGTTCAACTTCTAAACGTTGAATTTCATCGCGGGGAACAAGGCACCGGGCTTGTAATTGCGTGCTGTTTTAAGTGTATGATCGAATTATTAATCGCATCCGCGGTGCTTTTAGCGTCAACAACCAAGGGGGGAACAACGTTACGCAGACAAAGTGATGGTAGCTAAATGTATTACACACGGAGGTGAAATATCGTCTCATGGCGAACGAGCAAGTGTCTACGAACGCCATTAGACGTCTACTTACACGGGATGCAATAACGTGTAACACTGGAATGCGTTTTGTCTATCTATCGAGCTACTTTATTTCTCTTATATATGGGAATTACGGCGAACTTAACACTAAACGTACCAAGCGGGGATCAAATGACCCCTTTTCAAAATTTACTTAAAATCGTACATTCATTGTTATTTCTTTCGCTGATCTGACTTTCTGTAAATTTTCTTATATCATCTGATCATTCAATTTCTCGCTTTTTGTTTTTCTCTTAGCTTATTTTTTTACCGAGAGAAATTCTTTGCATACCTTATGCACCGCGAGGGGTCAATTTACGTTTTTTTCTGACTGAATTTACAAATCAAAACCAACGAAAAAAGTTACGATACTAAGTTCGAGATGTAAATGCGTCGAAACCAAAAACAGTAGAAAGTGAACAACCGAAATAATTAGTTATTATAACAAGACTAAATTTGGCGTCGATGTGGTTGCACCGAATGGCGCGAAAATACAACGTCAAATCCAAATGCAATAGATGGCCTGTGCACGTATTCTTCAATATTCTGGATTTAGCTGGAATCAATGCATAGATACTCTTATCGGGAAACAACTGGAATAAAGATATCAAAAACAGCGTTTCCTGTTACAATTAGCAGATAAACTAGTCACAGAGTATCACGAATTCTTGAAGAAGGAAAGGAAAACCTACAACAAGGAACATCAAGCAGCCCAAGCAATATTTCCCAATCACGAAGAAAATGTCAAATGAGATTGTGCACGGGTAATAAAACCACTCAAACTTGCATAATTTGCAAAAAATTTGTCTGCGGACAAATGTATGAAGGAGAAACCAGTCATATGTAAAAAGTGCGATTAATTGATTATTTTTTTTATTTAAATAAAAATATACGTTTGATTATTTGATTAGAAATCAGAAGTTATGTTGCGAATTATTTCCTTTAATAAATTAAGAATTTCTTTCTAAAAATCAACGTTTATTCATAAGGAGTCAAATGACCCCTTATGGTAAGATAGGTATATGTAAAATGCCGGTACGTTTAGTGTTAAAACTCGGTATGACCAACCAAGTGATTGACGCATCGCCTTTTGTTTTAGCGTGTCGTGTTCTCTTTTTCTTTTTTCGTTTTCCCTCCCCTTCTTTTCGCTATCGGATCGAACGATAATGTAATTTTCGCTCTTGCACTCCGACAGGCTGCTAATTACTGTAACTTCAGGCAGTAATAGAGTAAACTCTAACGTGCATTACATTTTATGTTACTGTAGTTAAGGGAATTGCGTCGTTTAAAATATCCAATGATTGTAAATGATAATATTTTCAATTCTGGATAATGATAATACGTAGTCTCGTTTATCTCGCTACTTTCATAAATATATTTTCGATTTCGAAATTTTGCAAGTTTTTATGGTATTTGTTTTAAGCAAAACCGATACAATAATTCCAAATGGTTGCATTGAAAATTCTAAATAACATTTATCAAGATACTACGAAAATTCTAAACAATAATTATTGGGTATTATTACGAAAAATAATATCAAAATTTTCATTGGAATATTCATCAAAATATCCCAAATAAATTCTAAATAATAATTATTAAAATGTTGTGTCAAAAAAATAATGTAATATAATAATAATAATATAATGCTACAAGATACTACGAAACATTTATCAAGATACTACGAAAATTCTAAACAATAATTATTGGGTATTATTACGAAAAATAATATCAAAATTTTCATTGGAATATTTATCAAAGTATCCCAAATAAATTCTAAATAATAATTATTAAAATGTTGTGTCAAGAAAATAACGTAATATAATAATAATAATAATAATAATAATAATAATAATAATAATAATAATAATAATAATAATAATAATAATGTTAATTGATATTCTAAATTTATTATATCAAGGAACATCTTTTCCTTCTAGCTATTGCACTTGAAATCCAATAAATTTCTAACGGTGAACAAGAGGCTTCCGGCGCTCCTCGAGAAGAACGCGATGAGGGTGTACCTGGACGCAAACGGAAACGAGGGTTCCTGGCTGTACATAATGCCATTCTACAAACTTCGTAGCGACGGTGACAGCGTGGTTGTTGGTGACAAGGTGATTTTGGAGCCGGTGAATGCCGGAAGACAAGGCCTTCACGTGGCCGCTAATTACGAATTGAGCGACAATCCTGGCTGCAAGGAGGTGAACGTAGTGAACGCGGCTACGTCTTGGAAAGTAACGTTATTTATGGAGCACAGGGAGAACCAGGAGGAGATTTTAAAAGGCGGAGATGTTGTCCGGTTGTTTCACGCGGAACAAGAGAAGTTTCTCACGATGGACGAATACAAGAAGAAGCAACACGTGTTTCTTAGGACCACTGGTAGGACTAGCGCCACTGCAGCTACGAGCAGCAAAGCTTTGTGGGAGGTTGAGGTGAGACAATAGTTGTTTGATTAGGTGCTCAGAGACGCAAGAGCTTCAATTCTTAATAGCATAGTGCTTGCGTTGTTGGTACTTAACCAATTTCAATTGCTGTAGCGAGTGTCAAATTAATATTTATAGAAAAATTAACCGGTAATCTTGAATAATAACTGACCTTGCATTATAATGATTGATTAATGCCGACAGAAAATAGCTAGTCAAACTTGCAGTACTCGAAATATAGAATATATCTGTTGAAGAGAATACATTGTATTTGTCAACGATTCAATCTATATTGCATCGATTGAGGATTAAATTCGTGGAATTTTATTGTTGATTTACTTTTATAATAATTCCAATTTGAGTCACTGATGATTTACATGGTGCAGAAATATAGTAAATAATAGAGAATTATTTGCCATTGTATTATTGCATGGAGGATCATAGAATTTCAATTATTTTAATAATTCTATGTTTCTACAGGTCGTTCAACACGATCCTTGCAGAGGAGGAGCAGGCCACTGGAACTCCCTGTTCAGATTCAAACATTTGGCAACGGGACAATATTTGGCTGCAGAAATTGACACCGATGAACCACGTGAGACCACAAAAGGCAAGCGTGGTAAGATAGATATTTATGTGTAAAGTAGCATCGGGAATCATCAGGGAATTGTATACATAAAATTGTTATATTTCCTTGCACGTTGTAATAATAGAAAAGCCTTGTGTAGTCACGTAATGAATGTTCACGATATACGTGTTTCATATGGTTCTTAACATCATCGTGATATAGAACGTGTGGTTTATAGATCCTCCTGGACCAGTGTATAGATTAGTATCAGTGCCACACAGTAACGAAATAAGTTCCTTATTCGAGTTGGACCCAACTACGTTAACGAGAGGCGACAGTTTGGTTCCACAATCATCGTTCGTCAGGTTGCATCATATATGTACAAACACTTGGGTTCATTCGACCAGCGTACCAATCGATAAAGATGACGAGAAACCTGTTATGTCAAAGGTACTACTTTTACACTGATGATACATTTGTTCATTCGTTCATTTTTTAATGAATTAATAGAATTCCAAGCTGAATGTTCTCCGAATATAAAGACATAAAATTAAGAGAACTTTGAATTTTTAAGTTCTGTGAAATATGTAGCAACTCTAAATTAACAGAATTTTGAGCTAAATTTTTTATTTTCTGAATGTACAATAATTCCAAATTTTTCTGTATACATGCATTACAATCTTTCCAAAATATTACGTGCCTAAATTGAGATTATATCGTAAGGTTGGCTGTGCAATCAATAAAGAAGATAAAGAGGCGTTTGCACTGAGGTCAGTATCGCCAGTTGAAGTGCGGGATCTGGATTTCGCGAATGACGCGTGTAAAGTATTAGCGTCGATTAGTGGCAAACTGGAGAAGGGTACGATCTCGCACAATGAAAGAAGAGCCGTGACCAGTTTATTGCAGGATATAGTGTATTTTATAGCCGGATTAGAGAACGAGCAGAATAAATCCGAAGCTTTAGATTTAATCGTCACCAATGCTGTCAGAGATCGACAAAAGTTATTGCGAGAACAATACATACTTGGTCAATTATTTAAGATACTTCAGGTAAAATTACTAAATATTGTTAGATATGCTTCGCTTGTTAGTTAAAATATTCTATTCGATATTTTTTCATTTTTTTAAAATACATACAAATATTTGAAATTTATTATGATTTTCATTTTGCACGCTATATCAAAATTATACTATACAAGTTGCTTGCAAAATAATAATTAAAAGCATAATACAAAGAAAATAATCAAATGTAAATTTTTATCAGTCTTGAAATGGTGGATAGAATATTTTAATTAACAGGAGCAGTTATTAAATATTACAATTTTTAGGCAGGTAATTCTCTTGAACTTTTATTTGTAGGCTCCATTCTTAGAGTCTGCAGAAGGTGAGGGACCATTTCTTAGGATAGAAGAATTGAACGACCCACGACACGCGCCGTACAAATATATGTTTCGTTTATGCTATCGAATACTTAGACTGTCTCAACAAGATTATCGGAAAAACCAAGTATAGTATATTTAGATGTGATCCCGTCCTTTTAATTACGCTGATGTAAGATGCACTGATTAATCTATCCCACATAATGCAGGAATATATTGCGAAACACTTCGCTTTCATGCAAAAACAAATTGGATACGACATTTTGGCGGAAGACACTATCACTGCATTGTTACACAATAACAGAAAATTATTAGAGAAGCATATCACCGCAGCAGAGATTGAGACTTTCGTGGGACTTGTGAGGAAAAATATGCACAATTGGGAATCCAGATTCTTGGATTACTTATCAGACTTATGTATTTCTAACAGAAAAGCGATCGCCGTGACGCAAGAATTAATTTGCAAAAGTGTGTTAAGTGAAAAGAATAAAGATATACTTCTAGAAACTAGGTAAGGTGGATTAATTTGCAATAAAAAGATTGAATTTATATCCGCTAATATACAACGATTTTCTTTAGAATGACAAAAACTCAGGTTGAGGTTGAAGAGTTGGATGAGAAACAGGAGAACGACGAACCACCGCGAATCACTGTGATGGAAGAGTACGAGGTTTTTCTTGTATGGAATAATGGATCGGTTAGTATTGTTACATAAATGTACATTTAGTTTTATGCTTAAAGTTCCTAAAATGTTTAATAATCTACATAGAAATCAATGTCTTTAAACGAGTTATCAAGAGGAGCAAAGATAGGCAATGTTCAAGATGCAGCAATATTGGATTATTACAGACATCAATTAAATCTCTTCAGTAATATGTGTCTGAATAGACAGTATTTGGCGCTAAATAATTTGTCACCACATTTGGACATTGGTCTTATACTTAAGTAAATATAACGCCATTTTGTAACTACTATATAATTTATTTTTATACAAATTTATTATTTATAAAAATTTGTTCTCATAAAAAAAAATGTCCTCAGGTGTATGGAGGATGAGATAGTGCCGTATGAATTACGCGCCTCATTTTGTCGACTTATGCTGCATCTTCACGTTGACAGAGATCCGCAGGAGCAAGTGACGCCGGTGAAATATGCTCGACTTTGGTCTGAAATTCCGTCGAAAATGAGCATTAACGAGTAAGAATAACTACGTAGAATAACTCGTAATATATATTTCGAGAAATTTGCGGAATTTATTGTCTGCTTTCAGTTACGATGCAAACAGGATGCGGGACCAAAATAAGGAAGGCGTACGTGCTAAGTTTAGCGCGACTATAATGTTTGTGGAAGATTATTTATGTAATGTTGTGGCAAAAATGTGGTCTTTCGCCGATCAGGAACAGAACAAACTCACGTTCGAAGTAAGATGTTCAAAAGAATTCGTTCAACATAATTTATTTGCAAAATAAACACCATTGTTTGATGTTGTTTCAATAACCTTTCAGGTCGTCAAACTGGCGCGCGATTTAATTTATTTCGGATTCTACAGTTTCAGTGATCTTTTGAGATTAACGAAAACATTGCTCAGTATTTTGGATTGTATTTCAGAGAACGATGTAGCTGACGGGAAAATTCCAACTGGTGAAATTGATTGTAAGTGGAATGAAAGATTGTTCTTTATTTACCTGACCGCATAATTAACATATCGCTTGGACGTAACATTCCTTGTACAGCATTATTACCTTCCGATAATTGGCTCCTTTCTGTACACGCTATAGAATACCGTTGTATCTTCTCCTATGTAAACGTTTAATACAGAATAAACAATTTATATTTTCATTTAATTTTATCCTCCAATATTTCTATCCTTCAACATAAATTAAATGATGATATATATTAAACAAACACACACGCATACACACACACACACACACACACACACACACACACAGATGCACATATCTTAATATATGCTACATGTGTAATTAACTAATATTGGAAACTCCTAAAGCTGATTCTGTGGATTCTAAGGACATAGGTAATATATACATGTATATATGTATAACTGTGAATTAATGACGACTTAAGTTTATTACTAGTCTTAATTCTATTTGTTTTGCCCAGCAATTTCCTTTGATATTTTCCTTTTCATCATTACGTATACGTAAATGTAAATATTCAATCATTAATGATAATTACGGCTTCATGGATATAGTTGTTTCTAGTATTTTAATTTCTAACGCTTCGCTTATTTTTCTTCAATTTTATATAAAACACATCTGCTAGGATAAATGAAGAACGAGTCTAAAACTGTAACATTTCGTAGCGGAAGGTGGAGTGTTGAGATGTATCGGAGATATGGGCGCAGTAATGACGAGCTTAACATTGGGTCCAGCTGGCCAAGTATTGGCAGGAAGTTCATCACCAAGACCGAAACCACTTTTGAAGAAAGAATATCCTCTAGTAATGGACACGAAACTCAAAATAATCGAAATTTTGCAATTCATACTCGACGTTCGACTTGACTATAGGATTTCTTGTTTACTGAGTATCTTCAAGCAAGAGTTCGACGAAACTGAAAGAGCTTCTGGCGATCTGAGCCTTGGCCAGAAAACTATCGATTTAGAATTAATAGGCACACAAGCAGAGGGTATATTCGGTAGCAGGTAATTCACTATTTACGTTTTTTTACAATTCGTTAATTAGATATTAAAATATTTCGTGAATTGTTCTACTTAGCGAGGAATGTGCAGCGTTGGATTTAGACGGCCAAGGTGGCAGAACATTTTTGCGTGTTTTACTTCACTTGGCTATGCACGATTATCCCCCTCTGGTTTCTGGAGCGTTACATTTGCTTTTTAGACACTTCAGCCAAAGACAAGAAGTCCTACAGGCGTTTAAACAAGTACGTTGTCTGTGAAATTATACATTGAAAGTAGGTAAACAGGAAAGATTTATTAAATTATTGTGAACAGGTGCAACTTTTGGTTTCCGATAGTGACGTAGAATCTTACAAGCAAATAAAATCCGACTTGGATGTTTTACGGCAGTCGGTTGAGAAATCGGAACTTTGGGTTTATAAATCTAAAGCGTCGGAAGAACATGGCAACAAGAAGAAGAAGAGTAAAGAGGAAGAAGACGACGGAGCTACACCTCGGAAAGCTCCGCCTCAGTTGTCCACGTCGGATAAAAAAGGTTTCGATAACTGTTTTATATGTAGAATCATTAAAGAAAAAGGGAAGAAAAGAATATAGAACCGTAGGATACCAGAATGTAGATATTGTAGAATAAAGGAATATAGAAATTTAGGAACACAATAACGCGAAAATTATCTGTAATTGCAGGCTCTGCGATAGATCTAGACATTGGCCCGCCATTACACTCTGACCAAGCGGAGGAATATAAAAAGATACAACAGATCTTAATTCGAATGAACAAGTTATGCATTCAAACGATAGGTGGTCAAATAAAACCACGGAAACACGAGCAAAGACTTTTACGTAACGTTGGCGTACACACGGTCGTTCTAGATTTGTTGCAAGTTCCGTTTGACACGAAAGAAGACGTCAGAATGAACGAGCTAATGCGACTAGCGCATGATTTCCTGCAGAACTTCTGTTTAGGAAATCAACAGAATCAAGTCCTTTTACATAAACAGTTGGATTTGTTCTTGAATCCCGGTATACGCGAAGCTCAAACAGTATGTAGCATTTTTCAAGACAATTCGACTTTGTGCAATGAAGTAAGTGCTAAGGTGATACAGCATTTTGTGCATTGCATAGAAACTCATGGGAAACATGTGCAATATTTGAAATTCCTTCAAACGATAGTAAAAGCTGAGAATCAGTTTATTAGGAAGTGTCAGGAAATGGTGATGCAAGAAGTAAGTGATCCTTCTATTAATGGATATATTTTCAATCTGGAAACTTAGATTCTTTTTTTTTTAATATATTATAATTAATTGTTCTTTTCATAGTTGGTCCAAGCAGGTGAGGACGTTTTAGTTTTCTATAATGATCGTGCTTCTTTCAATCACTTTGTGGAAATGATGCGATCCGAACGACACCGGATGGACGAAAGTAGTCCACTCAAGTGAGCATTTAAGAAATATAATAACGTAGCAAATTACGTCTTATATCTTGTATTAATGTATATATATTTCAGGTACCACGTAGAATTAGTTAAATTATTAGCTTGTTGTACAATGGGCAAAAACGTTAATACAGAAATTAAATGTCACAGTCTTTTGCCACTGGATGATATTGTTGCTATGGTGTCGCATCCAGACTGTATACCAGAAGTAAGTTTATTCATAAATATTTTTAATAAAATTTTATTTAACATTTTATTTCAAATGTTAAATATTTTTTCGTAGGTGAAAGAAGCATACATCAATTTTCTGAATCATTGTTACATTGACACGGAAGTCGAAATGAAAGAAATATACACGTCGAATCATATGTGGTCGTTGTTCGAGAAGTCTTTTATAGTAGATATGGGAATTATAGCTACAGCCACACACGATCGTGATCACGCTGATATAGCGCTGGAAAATTATGTGACAGGTTGCCTAATGAATATCATTACAACGTTCTTTAGCAGTCCATTTTCAGATCAAAGTACCACAGTACAGGTATTGTATTCGTCTATTTTAATAATTTTAAATTGAACTTTTCGATTTCTCGATACTGTATCTCTAAATATAATTCCAACAAATAATCTAATTGGCCTTAATGTTAAATTCAAAGAAATGATGTATCTTTGTTATTTAGAAAATTGTTATACGAATTTTTAAATTAATATTGATATTTATTTGATAGCACCTAATCTCTTCAGCACAATAATTTAACGATATAAGGAATTAACAAGCAATAGGAATTACTTTTTATTACACATTTCTATGTACTTTTAATAATAGCACAAAGTTATTATTTCATTTTTTCAGACTATGTTACTCTTTGTTATTTTATTTTTACATAAACAAAAATTTATATCGTTTGTACTCAGATTGTACAGTCAATATTTTAATTCACCCAACTATTTGCACAACGAGATATTATACACAAATTGATAAAACGTTTTTTTAAAACGATTGCTTTTCAATATTTCCGTCGTATTTATATAAGTATGATTTAATTAATTTTCACTGTACTTAGGTACTTTAAATTAAATGTTTATTATGTTTCATTACTTAACTCCAGTTCGTCATAATGGAGGTAATTTTTCCAAAACAGAATTGCTAGAACCAATACAGTAATTTAAATCTTAAAGATTTATATCATAGTAAATTACAAGCATATAACTGTGAGAAGTATCTCTAGTCTAGGAAAATTGAACTTTCGAGTATATATTTACAATACAAGTATAATGAAATATACAGGCGTATAATATACATAGTTAATGTTACAAAATAATTATATGCAAAATCCTGTGCAATCATTCTGTCATACAATTTATCCGATAATTTCTTGCTTTGCATGACAAACATATTAATTTAGGTTTATTTATAAAAGCCAAGTACATATCACAAACATGTTAGAGCAGTATTTATTTCTATAAGTAACTTGATTTGTCTTTTATTTAATGCTTCATTGGTATATATTCCTTTATTTATTTTTTTATTTTTTATAATTTTGGTATACTTGTTTGTCTATCGCCTGGTACGCCAGAGTAATATAAGTCAATAAGCCACGGCGGTAATATAATTTGATGTGTGCTTGGTAATTGGTGATTGCATCAGCGGCATGTTCTGTGTTTTTGGCATGCAACACCTGGCCTTCTTTGACTCATCAACATTGGTTTACTGGGTCTGGGTGCTGGGTCTATATGGTGGTGGGTTGATTTACTAATAGAAACATCTCCACGAGGCTAGACTTTATTGGAGCATCAAGGAAAGTGACCGGATTACTGATACTAATGTCACTGGCTGTGTGAGTATCAAAATGAAAAGAAACATGCTCAGTCAATTTACGAGCAGTTGTAAATACACTTGCAATACTAATACCGATACGGTGTGATTTGGTGATTAGGGTTGATATCTAAAACGAAAGGAAATCATTTCTTGTTGTACATATATCGTTCACATGATAACGAGTTAATAACGAATTAATGAGAAATCTTATTATGCATTATAAACACTTTTATATGTAATACATATTTATATGTAAATACGTGTATCTCTTTGTAAACGAGTAACAGCACGCAAAGGAAAATTGAAAAATATAGATGTGTTTCATGGTTCAGTGTTTAAGATGGTTTTTCAAATTCCTAAATTTCGATGTTGTAAATAGAACTTTGTTTCTGGACAATTGTACTAACACATTCACTGTCTTTGACGATATTCAAGCTTGCTGTACAAATTCTTCCACAAGTACTAACCACAAGTCTGTTTATTTTATTTGGAGTACATCTCTTCTACATCTATCCTTTTGCATTTCATGCAGCATGAATCTCTGGTTTAACATATTATGGAAACTGTTTCTTTATTGAAGCTTGGCAATGAGTGTGTTATATACGAGAAATAATTCAAACAATAAAAATCAATTTCACTACATTACGAATATATAATGAATGCATTAATTCTATATATTTGGAATTTCTAATAATTAAAAGACGCTTCAAGATATTATTTAGACGAAAATTTTAACATAAAACTCTCATATTATATATATATATATTTTTTTTTTTTATACGTATGTATATTCACTCAACTTTGACGATATTAAAAGATGTTGAACTTCTTTTTTCTAAAACAGACACGACAACCTATATTCGTTCAATTGCTTCATGCGGCATTTAAAGTCTCGCAATGCCCGTGGTTAAACGCTGGTCAAAGATTTAATGTCGAAAATTGTATACGAACGTTGTCAGACGTAGGTAAGCTCGTTTAAATTACTACAACCATCAATTACCCCTGCATTCATTGTATAACAAGAAAACTATTTATTTACTTAAACTGTCAGCTAAAGGAAGAGGTATAGCCATTCCAACAGATTTGGAAAGCCAAGTTGCTTCTATGTTCAATAAGGCAGCGATGCTTAGTAGACAGACGAGCAAATGGCTTCAAGCTGCTAAACAACCAAAGATAGAACGTACACAAAGTCAGGTAATTTCAGATGAATAAACAGAAAACAAAACAGAGCAATTATTTGATGTTTTGCCATTTAACTTTAATAATAAACTGTTAAATGTTTGCAATCGATATATAATTGATTATGATCTTTGGATATATAGAGTGACTTATTTTGTGAGGAAGATACTTGTGAAAAAGATCAGGTAAAAGTCACTCGTAAAAGCCTGATAGATTTATTTAGCTCACTACATCTATAGTGCCTTAGTGCGTAGTATAATATAACATTAGCGAACTTTATTTAGTTTGTAAGTAGCGTAAAATTACGAACGAACTGGGTATTGTACATAAAATAGAGGGGCAGGAATTAATTGCATCATAGAAAAGGAATAACTGTGCGTGTACTGTGTAATTACCACGGAATGATGTATTTTTATTTAGCTAATGCGTTTGGATCGAAGTATCATAGAAGGTTTACAAGACATAGTGTCGTTGTTGGAAGAACAATTGAAACCACTAGTTCAGTCAGAATTATCATTGTTAGTGGACATACTGTATCGTCCAGAATTACTGTTCCCAGCAGCGACTGACGCTCGAAAACGATGCGAAAATGGCGGCTTTATCAAAAGGTAAATCACCTTCTACGGCGAATATTATTTCGATTACGTTTCAACGTAAATAATTAATTGATAATCTTTGATGATTCTTCGTCTTTCATTCAGATTAATCAAACATACCGAAAAGTTACTCGAAGAGAAAGAAGAGAAGTTATGCGTGAAGGTGTTGGGAACTCTCAGGGAGATGATGGCCATCGACCCTGAATACGGGGAGAAGGTGAGTTTTACGATATTATCTACTCTGCATGCAGTTACAAGAATCATATCTACTATACGGGAGAAGAGTATCACAGAGTATTATGGAAAAGGGCATTCAGTTGTTTCCGACAAAAAAAAAAAAAAAAGAAAAAAAGAAAAAAGAAAACAGTTGTTGACATTAATTAGCGGTGACAAATCCTTCAGGCATGCTTTCTTGCGTACGCTAGCTAGCTTGGTACTCCGACGATCGACATTTTGGAATGTAATAGCGATCGATGTTATTGTCCTTAGATATATGTAACAAGTTTCAGCAGATCGTTTCTTTATTTATTGGAGCTTAACGAGTTCACAAACGCAACGAGTTCAATTGCATGCGCAAATTTTCGTAGATGATCTTTTTTGGCGCGCGGCGAAATACACAGCAGTAAAAATTGCAACGCGAAAAAAGCGCGAGCACAGCTATCGACTAGGAACGATTTCATTTTGCAAACTGCTTCTTTCATCGAAATAATAACAACGCTCCGCTCCGTTGACTGCTCGTTAGAAAAGTGGACAGATTTCGAGAACATCATTTCGGAGCATGCCGTTTTCAATTGGGATTTGCTACCGTTAATTAGCACCGCACCTCGACCAGTTGAATCGTTATCGTTCTTTAAGTTCTAAGTTCAGTAACCTAAATTTGCGAAAATTTTGTGTCTCCATGTCCACTCGTTCGTTACATGTTTGCCGAAAAGCTAAATGCCCATATGTTCACGGCACATTTCTAGATGATCATAGCATATACACGATTGACAGTTTTTTTTTAGTTGATATTAAAGAAAAAAAAAAAAAAGAAAACAACAGAAATCCATGCGAACGAGATAAAACGAAAATACAGCGCAATAAAAGCTTCGCGAATAAGCTGCAAAGATTTAAAATTAAACAAGTGTTCGGGTGAGTAGGTTTCGTAGAATAGATATGTAGGTAAAGATGTTTTCATGCTGCAAACGAAGAGCGAGGGTGCTTTGGAAGAAGAAGAAACAGAGCAGAAGGCCGAGTCACAAGTTGGAACAGACTCTGTCGATGAGTCTGAGACACGTCATATGACTCAGCAAGAGCGGGTAAAAATTAAAGTAGATAAGAACGGTAATTTGTGGGCACAACGTATATAAATTGGCAATATGAATTTGATTTTAATGAGAGATTTTTATCTCACCATCACTCTATCGTTATTTATTATACATATATATATATATTTATACAAGTCTTGATATTGAGTATATTCTTTCTTCTATTTTCTCTCTCTCTTTTTCTCTTTCTCTTTTATCTTTCTTATTAATCATTATATACACGCATAGGGCATCCCGCTGATGAACAAGAGATCTCTGATCTACTGATGTATTAAAATCACAATATCTATAATTTTTATTTAATAGCTGCTTGCTAATATACAAGCTACGTACGATATATATACTTCAGTTCAATTTGCTCAAGTACAAAATACAAATGTACGTTGTGTAGGTTAACCTTCTGTGCATGTGCTTGATTAACTTTATTACATATATACACTTTGATTCATTTTCTAGTCCATCTTTTTATTCCAGCATTAATTTCTTTCGTTCTCTTAATGACTATGACGTATATAGCGCATATAGCGTAGGTATGTGATCTCGTGTACGAGAAACAATTATGATTTACGATACGAGATATTGTACATTGTGACTATGTCGATTTACTTGAACATAAGTAATTGGATTGATAATAATTGTTTCGAGTAAGTTGAACTTAGATTTCAACTAATCGTGAATCAAAATTTCCTGAGTGAAACTTCAGAGTATGATCTTTCTTACGTAGTAGTGCAAAATATCTTTCCAAGTACATTCCAGTATGGGCATAGAGTTTAGAAATAGAAACAATAAAAAAGTACAGTATATGTACATATTATTTTTTTTTACCACGGATAGAGTGTACCAATACGTCTATAGATTTTTTACTATTTTTACCACAAGCAACACATATATTTGATGGCATGAGTGAAGCGACGTAGAACGTAGAAAATCAGATTGTATCTTGAGTATAGAATATAGAGTTGATCGATGAATTAATGACAACGCTAGAAATTACAAAATAAATATATGTATATACATATAGTACGCCTACATATACTGTATGTGAAGCATTCAATTCTATTTTGCTATCTCCTCATGTTTGAAACATCACTGAATGTACGACATATAAATTTTATATGTCTCATACCTGTTTGATTCTTCGTGTGTATCTGCCCTGAGAAATTTCCGATCGAAATCACTCGAGTTTTTGCTATTGTGCATTTTTCAAAATATTACGACGATCTTTACGGCATCTTTTCTTGCACTTTTTTTTTCAAACACACTCATTGTAAAACTACACGTAAAAAGTTTTCATTTTCGAAATTTATCAAGGTACAGAGATTTGTACAAGTGTCTTTCTTACTCTGAAGCACAAACTAATGTACATACACATCGATTTAATTATTTTTAGTATGAAATCAATATACATATACATATATATATATATATATATATAAAATTATTGATATTTTCATGATGTATAACGAACATTGCACCGGTACTCCCTTTAAAATGTATTCAATTTTCTTTTTTTTCAATTATTATGCACGATGTATTGGTACATCTCGAGCGATCCAAATTTATTTCATCAACACCAACGTGTTTCCCCTTTCCTTTTTCCCAGGGAGATGTACTGAGACACAATCTCCTGGCTCGTTACTTCGGAAAGTCTTTTATACAGAAACCGGAAAACGTGGAGATTGGAGTGTCGCACACTGCTCCAGTTACCCATGGACCAGGGGGTATAAAACAAAATTTTTCAAAAGCCAATAGCTTTGCTAAAATAGCAAATAGAAAATGGTTAATTCTATCAAGTACTTCGTTTTGCATAGCTAAATTGTTGAGTCGGGCAGGACGAACGTTGCACGAGATTCAAAGTCATCTGGATCGCGAGGGTGCCTCAGATTTGGTGGTGGAGTTGGTGATCAAAAGCGTTCACTCGCCGAGCATATTCGTGGAAGCTATAGAACTTGGTATCGCGTTGTTGGAAGGAGGAAATCCGATTATACAGAAGAGTGTGTTCAATAAATTGATGGGCGGTGACTTGAGTCAATCATTTTTCAAGGTATTAAGAAATTTTTTTTTAATTCTTAATCGTCAGTTCTAAGTAAATTTAATTTTAATAATTGAAAAGCTCGAGATTCGAATTCTTTAAAAAGTTCATCCATGACAGATTAATTAATTTAATTCGAGACACATACCGTTTGAACGTATTTGATTCAAAATATACTATTTAAACTGCGTATTTAAACTTCGACGTTGCATGAATTAAATTGATTTAGAATAAAAATCACAATCTGCCGCACAGGTGTTTTACGACAAAATGAAAGACGCTCAGCAAGAAATAAAATCCACGGTCACGGTGAACACGTCTGACATAGCAGCGAAAGCTCACGAAGACAAGGAGCAGAATAAAGAAATAGAGAAGATATCAAGGAAGCGTACGTCAGGTATGATAGAACGAGATTCCAATTAGTCTCATTTCATATTACATTGACTTTTTTTTTCCACACACAGGAAAACCTAACGGGATAGTAATAACAGATGAATTACGAGAGGAATTAAATCAAGCCGCATCTTCCACTGTGCAGGCGTACGCGAATGTACGTAATCTTGCTTCCGGTGAAGATGCAACGAACAACGCAGCTCTGGGAAGCGCGTTGGAAGATATGATAGCAGAAAAATTGGAGAGGCATCGCACTGGTGGAACTGGCAATGAAAGGGACGAAGGACAATTGAGCGCGAAAGTTCTGGTGATGCAACCGATTTTACGTTTTCTCCAGTTGTTGTGTGAAAATCACAATCGCGACTTGCAGGTGATTCTTGATAACTTTTGGTATATCGATAGTTTAATGTTTTCTTTAATATTTGTACGCATTTGTAAAAGATTGTAGAAACTGCAAAGATACATAGACCGAGTGTAAAATATGTAAAATATGTGTCAAAGTATTATTATTTTTGTCGAAACAAAAACTTAGTAGATAAAACAGATTTAAATCTCTCCTTCAGATTTCATTTCTAATCGTAGCGGATATTTACAATATCGAAAATATCTTTTTACTTTTGTAGAATTTCCTACGTAATCAGAATAACAAGACGAACTTTAATCTGGTATCTGAAACTCTCATGTTTCTGGATTGCATTTGTGGTTCAACGACTGGTGGATTAGGATTGCTAGGATTGTATATAAACGAACAGAACGTTGCGTTAATCAATCAGACTTTGGAAACGTTGACGGAGTATTGCCAGGGACCATGCCACGATAATCAGAACTGTATCGCGACGCACGAGTCTAACGGATTGGATATAATCACAGCCTTGATTTTGAACGACATCAATCCTTTGGGAAAGACTAGAATGGACCTAGTTTTGGAGTTGAAAAATAACGCTAGCAAATTGTTGCTTGCCATAATGGAAAGTAGAGGTGATAGCGAAAATGCGGAAAGAATTATGTACAATATGAATCCGAAGCAGTTGGTCGATGTTGCGTGTCGTGCATTCCATCAGGAATCATTAGACGATGACGGTGACGTGGATGACTCGTCCACAGATGGTGAAGAAGGAGTGTCACCCAAAGAGGTGATAATTTTTGATTGAATGAGAAACATAATATAAATATTATAATTTGAATTTTAATTTCAACTTTAATTTCATTAATTTTACAAGTATTTTTATTACAATTAATGGTTAAAGTTTCAATTTTTTTAAATATTTATTGGTGTGAATTTAACCTTTTTTCCTCAACACTTTTTGGGTCTAATAGGAATGCCTCGGCGATACTCTGATTATCCTGACTCATATTATTGCTGAAACTTTCTATCTTCAATTGGGTCAATAATTTCAATAAATAGACTATTGTTTTTGATTTACATTATTTATGAAAGATTTGTATTTAAACGGCTAATTATTTTCAAGTTTAGTCAGTCTTTGTTGGAATGATTGAATAGATACCCTCCTTTTGATCATATACTAAATGAAATTCCACTGATTATTATTAATAAAATTGAAAATATTTTCAACAAGTAGTTTTCAGTATGGCAGTTTAGTGCTTTGAATTTAAGCTTCAAGTATGAAACTTAAGTTTTTATTAAAAATTTCAACATGAAATATATATATATATATATATATATATATATATTTCAGGATTCAAATTCCTTTTACTCGGACAATTTAATTTCGTTTCACAATTTTGTTATAATATTTATTATTATAATTACTTCATTAACTCTATTTTTTATTATCGATTTTATATTTAACTTTTACCTGAATCTTAATTTATTAAAAAATCATACTATTGAAATTGTCTGAACTCTAATACCTATAGTTATTCTTATAGTAATTTGTTACCCTTCATTAAAAATTCTATACCTTATTGACTTTTTACAAGTATTATAAGTAATTGTTCTTCTAGGTCGGACATAACATTTATATTTTGTGTCACCAATTGGCACAGCATAACAAAGAATTAGCATCGATGTTGAAACCATCCGAACAGAATAACGCAGATCCGAAAATTAATAAGGCGTTGCAATATTATGCGACTCACACAGCTCAAATCGAGGTACAACGTTTATACTTATATTTCATATATATCATTTACTGTTTTATATATATGTTATATAATTATTTGTTTAAAACTTATGATTGTTATTTTAGATTGTTAGACACGATAGAACGCTGGAACAAATTGTATTTCCAATTCCTGAAATTTGCGAGCTGATTACTCTGGACACGAAGATCAAAGTGTTGCACACTACAGAACGTGACGATCAAGGCTCGAAGGTTTCTGATTTCTTCGAAAGAACCGAAGACATGTTTAACGAAATGAAATGGCAGAAGAAGCTCAGAGGTGCAACACTTCAAAATTATTCTAACTATTATAATTATTTCGATTATAGTAATGATCGATATTTTCAATGTTCTTTTGCAAATTTTTCAGGACAACCAGTACTATTTTGGATGAGCAGCTATATGTCACTTTGGAGCAATATCTTGTTCAATTGCGCAGTACTCATAAACCTTATCGTAGCTTTCTTCTATCCATTTGTAGATTCTGTGCCTAGTAAGCGTACACACTTATATCTTCTTTAACTGAGACAGTTTTTTTTTTTTCACTGAGTAAAAAATATTCAAATAATTCTTATCTTGGTTACTATAGAACTAAGTTCACACTTGTCTGCTCTTATCTGGACGGTGATGCTTTCGTCGGCTATTATTGTCATTACCTTACCACGAGAATCTGGCATACGAACGTTAGTAGCTTCAACGATATTACGATTGATCTTTTCCATAGGACCAGAGCCAACGTTATGGTTACTTGGTTTTCTTACGGTAAATTGAAACGAATCGCACATTTAAAAAAAAAAAAAAAAAAAAAAGAATCTATCCTCGTAATCTAAAACGTATGATCGATGTATTTTTCCAGGTTGTATTAAAAGTTGTACATCTTATAAGTATTATAGGTAATCAGGGCACTTTGACAAAGAGCCTAGAGCAAATAGTGACGAACGTTGAAATTTTGTATCATATGTCGTATCTTACATTTTGCGTTCTCGGCATTTGTATGCACCCATTTTTCTACTCGGTTTTAGTACGTATATATCTATTAAAACAGATCCTGCTTAAAGTAGAATCAGATATAAAATTCTCTATTTTTCCAGCTGTTCGACGTAGTGTATCGCGAAGAAACGTTGCTCAACGTAATAAGATCTGTCACGAGGAACGGAAGATCCATCATACTTACCGCTGTATTGGCGTTAATTCTAGTGTACATGTTCTCTATTATCGGTTTCATGTTTTTCAAAGACGATTTTCTCGTGACAGTTGACGAGGATATCATGTGTACGTATTCTAATATTACACTTTATAATTGCGCTTTTAATAGGAAAAGTATCGATCTTTTTACGTGCATTAATTATAGCATCATACACGGACGGTGAAGCAGGTATTTGTAACGTTGCTGATAATGAGAAATGCGAAGCAACGGAAACGGTGTCCCGATATGTTCGCGAAGGTATTTCCCTTTTAGTATAAAATAAGAATAGAATAAAATTAGAATGAAATAAGAACTTTTTGTTAGAATGTAATTGTCCGTAATAATATTTTTGCAATAATTATTTTTATTATACAGTGAATGAGAAAAGACAGCGAAGGAGAAATAATTAACGTTGTATTCGCGATATATTCGCGAAGGTATTTCTCTTTTGGGTATAAAAATAAGAATGGAATGAAATAAGAATGAGATAAGAATATTTGTAAAGAATGTAATTGCAATGATGTTTTTATTATACAGTGAATGAGAAAGACAGCGAGGCAGATGTAATTAACGTTGGCGGAGAACTGAAGGAACGAGCATGCGATTCTCTGGTTATGTGCATTGTTACGACTTTGAATCAAGGTTTAAGAAACGGTGGCGGCATTGGGGATATTCTACGGGCACCATCTAGCACTGTAAGTAAATAAAAATAAAAGCAGCAAAAAAAGAAAAAGAAAAAAAAACGCTGTTGTTAACGTCGATGTTAATTTCGTTGCCAGGAGCCTCTGTTCGTTGCCAGAGTTGTATACGATTTACTGTTCTTCTTCATCGTGATAATTATCGTTCTGAACCTTATCTTCGGTGTCATCATTGATACGTTCGCCGACCTCAGATCAGAAAAACAGCAGAAGGAATTGATTTTGAAGAACACTTGCTTCATTTGTGGTAAATGTCTACATTGCATTTATTTTAATTTATTTGTACAATTTATTTGTCGTATCGTACATCCAGTTTATTTCATATTGCATCGACGTTTACTTGTAATACTTTATTCACAGGGCTGAACAGATCGTCCTTCGACAACAAAACGGTTTCGTTCGAGGAGCACGTGAAGCATGAGCATAACATGTGGCATTACTTGTACTTCATTGTCCTGGTAAAAGTGAAAGATCCAACGGAATTCACGGGGCCAGAGTCTTATGTGTACGCGATGGTGAAGGTAATAGTCCATAGAGCTTCAAAAAATTGAATCGTGCTTAAACTTTTAAGCTCTGTGTACTTTTTACAGGACCGAAATCTTGACTGGTTCCCGAGATTAAGGGCCAAATCGTTGGCAGCAGACGAGGGTGAGGGAGAACAAGTAGAATTAAGAAGTTTGCAATCTCAGTTAGAGTCCACGCAACAGTTAGTGAAGTGTTTGTCTCAGCAACTTACCGAGCTTCGCGATCAAGTAAGTTACATTTGACAATAATTTATCATGATTTTTCTATTGACAACTGTTTGGATATTATTTGAATATTATATCTTTATTTAAATATTATTAATTTAATTTGGATATTACTGAAGAACATAACTGTGCCCAACGACAATGACTTCAATTTTCAAAATAATAATGGATCTGGTTTTTCTAATGTTTCTACACAAGTTCGAATTTTTACAATTTTCAAGAAAGAAGTATCCTCAATTTCATCACCCGCTGTATACTGTAAAATCATCATTGACGAACAAAAAAAAAAAAAAAGAAGAAAATAAACTCGTGACTGTCAGAATAGAAGCTTCACGTTTTAAAATGTGATCACGTGATCAGGTTATACAATTTAAATTATCAATTTCTCATTATCATTGGTACAGTTATGCTCTTCACTGTACTTCATGTTGTTATTGAACTTATATTTTTCACTTTTTATTTTAATTAGATGACGGAGCAACGAAAGCAGAAACAGCGGCTAGGTCTTTTGAATTCTGCATCCGCGTTTTTACACAATGTGCCAACGTAAATCTAACAATAAGATAAGCGTACTTTCGGAGAATTTTCGTTTCTAATCACACAGGAATCTCAATTTGATACTCTTACTACTGAATGATATTTAATGCGTAAGTTTGTGTGTTCTTAAAAAGCATTTAAAGACACAGGGAAGTACTGAGAGAGTAACACGTAGCATTTGTACGGTTTTGTTCCTAATTTTGAAGAAAGTTATCTACGTAGTGTAATGAAACTCGGTTATATTATAGAATATAACGTTAATTTCGTTGTTTTCGAACGGGGGAAAAAGAATATCGTACGCGATGTGTTATATCGGTGAAAACAAATTGCAACACTTTACGTCAAATATTAACTGTCTTTCAATTGTCAAGTCAATTTCATTTCATAATATAATTTCCATGGAGGACCGTGTTACTTAAAACGATCGCGAAGAACTTCGTCACAAATAGAATGGTGTCATGATCATTTATATCGTTACACGCATATAGTAGCCAGAAGTACGTATCGAAGTATGTTGCTTTAAAGAGAGTATACCTAAAATTCTTATCGGCAAAGATTTTAGTATTTCAAACGACTTGTTCAAAACGAGTCTCAGAGAACTCTGTTGATGTTTCGTAATCCATAAAATGGATATGTAAAATAACCGTCTGATTTGATTTTTATAGATTAGCAAAGTTTCTCGGTTGTGTTTATAGATGTTTAAGTTTGTAAGATAGTGACACACTTTCCAACTTGCTTATTATTTAAATGAATCTTGCGCGGTGGTAATTTGCGAGGAGCGCTATATATCCTGAGCTACCTGACTCTTGCATTGTTATTCAAAACGCACAGATTTGTAAGTGTTTTACGTGCGCAGAAATATTTTGATGAAACGACTTGTTTCTTTTTAAACGTAAGCATACTGTAAGAGTTATTCAAAATATTGAATCATTCGCGAGAAGGATCGCGTGTGACAAATTTCTAAACCTATAGATAGATGTTACCTCGTTATTATCTTGAATGAATTCACGAAGCAATAGAAAGCAAAGGGCAGGATGATCGTTTGGAAATTCCGACGCTTGCCTATTTTTCACGACTCTGGTGAATAAGTGAGCACACGATAGTTGTGAGCAAAATATGGATACTCGATTGCGGCAATCGTTTCGAGCGATCATCGTGTGACAGATTCTCATGCGGATTGCTCTTTAATGTTTGTAGGGAATCAATAAATGTCAATAAATATCGTTGTTTAATTTCGAACGGATAGATGTATATTAAGATAATTGTTGTAACTAAAGTATGTTGAAATCTATAGAAATTGTTATACTATGCACTCACGGAGGATCGTGTGCAATATCGAGTTACGTTTGTCGATTCGTTAAAAAGTTTATTTTTTCCTGCTAACAACTTCAATTTTACACTCTCGGACGATATCCAACGTCCTTGTTTATATAAACATGTATGTATATGAATATATCGTACGTTGATCATTTTCCTTTTTTCCTTTCAAATAGCGAGATTAGATGTACTGTATGTATATATATATATATATATATATATATATATATATATATATATATATATATATATATATATATATATATTTATTTTATTGGATGTTTGCCACAATCTGTGAAATCTTACGTGTTGAGAGTACAATTTGCGAAGCAACAACTATCGTTTCTGTTCGTGCCAATCTTATGGGATATTAGCGAATTGTTATTTAAGACTTTCACCTTGCATCGAAGAGAATAAAATAAACCGCAGACGTGTATTATCCGTAGATGCACATGTTTCTCATCTTTCGACCGTAGGATGTATAAATATGTATGTAGATTGTATTAAAACTTGTATGTGAATAAATCGTAACCTTTTTTTATCAAATCAACCCTGAAGATTTAATCAATCTTTATGCGTGGTTGGAGGAGAAGGGAGTTAGATGAGTTCGTTAATTAATTCGACTCTCTGAGGTCATTCATTAAAAGATAAATCCAATCGATAGACCAATTTTTGCTAATTTTGGAATTAGTGACTGATGAATTTTACATCTACGTCGAATGTAAATTTTCTGGCGCCAAGAAAAATTTATGTAAAATATATTATGTAAAAATGTATCGATCGATTTCTTTCGTTCTTCGTAAAAATGAAAAGTTCATTTCACTGTCACAGTTTCAATCACTGATTTTTTTTAACGCCACACACACGCGCGCGAATCGCGTCGAAAGATCAACTAGCCTGGAGCCTCCAAAAGATTTTGGACAGGCTAGTACAAATATTCAGGTGAAAAATCACAATCATACGTGGTTTTTGTTTTTTATTTTATTCGTACTTTATATGAAACAATTGACTATTTATTGTGACTTAAATATACGCGACTAGTACATATATATATATATATATATATATATATATATAACATGTATCTTTTTTCTTCGTAAGTTTAGACTTGTGCCTTGTGCAAAATCGGTAACATTCATTGAAGGAACAAGATCGTATTACAATCGTTGTGAGGACGTGATCAAGTAATCGTAGAAAGGAACGGTTCACTCGTAATTTCATCGTTTCTCTTGGTTTTTCGTTTTTAACGACTTCGCTTCGTAAATTCTCCGCGAACCGAACAAACGGAATCTCTCGAGTCGAGAAAACGATTCACCGATTTCGAACACAAGTCACTTTAAATCACATGCCACTGTTTCCTGGCCGACGTTAATTACACTTATTAAACGACGTGCGTCTCTTTCTTTTCTTCCCCATATAATAATGTCCCTCCTTTATTTTTCTTTTTCCTTTTTTTTCTCTTTTTTTTTCTTTTTTCTTTTTTCTTTTTTTTTAGTAAAACGTCGATTAATTACACTTTGACTTTCATCTCTGTTTCGACGAGGTTGCAGAAAAGAGACTATCGAATATTTCTTCTTCTATACGAGCTTGTTCGTTTATTATACAGATCTTAATATCTTTACGCATCAACGTTAGACTGCTATCATCTGTATTAATTGATCGCATCGATCATTACCAGCCTTCCAATAATATGCGTACAAATTACACTCTGATAAAATTCAGTCTTTCTACGCGCTAATGTGAAACGAATCCTCGAAAAAATTTCCAAATTATTTCACGCTCGCGTGAAACGCGTTTCTCCGTTATTCGTTTCGCTTCGATGAAAACTCGACGAGGAATCGTTTAACTATATTTATTCGAACGCAATGAACGAAAGCCCGAAATGTTACCGAATATACATATAGATATATATATATATATTAAGTTTAATTGATAACGTCGAAGGTTCGTAATGATTCGACGAGTCTCATAAAACACGGGACTTGTTTTCATACGTGTCACGATTTTATCAGAAGTTTCAACAGGCATTAAAGTCTCTCTGGTAGCTGTATCTGTTTCGCCGTCAAATAATACAGTCCGCGCTATCGTAGAGTATAAAAAGGATATACACGAAATAAATAACAGAATCCGCTGTGCCACACACAGTCGCAAACAAGCAGATTGTTATTTAGAATGTGGCACGCGAAATAAAGAGTATCGTCTCTGTACAAATAATGACAGCAATATGGCGACGCTGTGGAACTTATGAGAATAGATGGAAACATCTTTTCGCATAGATGGATGGTTCTTTTAGTTCAATCAGCCCTATCACGTTTCATATTTTCCCCTTTCGATTCAAATTTATCAAACGTTCACGTTCTAGTCCTTATTCCCGGTTTAATCTAACAATCAGTTCGCGTTTCTGGAAGTAGATCGAAATAGCCGCCTCATTGCGCAATATTCGTCCGAAAATTGTTCTCATTTGTTATTCGTTTCGCTAACGAACTCCTTTCGTTTTCGTCCCCCTCCCCCTTTATTAATTTCTTTATTAATCAAAGACACAGAAAATTTCGACGAACTTCCGGAAGAACGCGTTAACAATTACTCGAAATAGTGCACTCCGGCACTCGAAGCTCGTTCGTTAAAATACACATCTGTCGCCGTTCGCTCTGGGCTCGTGCCATTATTTCACGATAAATTGTAATTTATAATACAATAATGTCGAGGTCTTAGGCGTAATTCGTGATACTCTGTACAAATTCTACTTAATCTCTATCCACGTATGTACAAGAACCTAGAATTATGTATAGAATATCCTTCCTCTTCTTACACGTTTTACTTTGGCATTTTACGTGTGTGAGTGATGACGCGTGGTTTCTCGCTACTTCAAATCCGTGCATCGCGTTTCTTTTTTCCCCCTTTCCCCCGTTTATATCTTCTCTCGTTACGTTTATACTCGCTATATATATATATATATATTTATATTTATACGCGTTCGCAGGATATGTGACGTTCGGAAAGAAACGCTAAAATACCGATAAAACACCGTGAGAAGACATTTTCTCCTCTTAATTTCGCAGAACTTCATACGGTCGATACGGGGAAATTTTACAAAAGATCTCGAAGTTTTTGAGACGAGTCTTCGCGGAGATTTTAAAATTTCGAAATCTTGGAAGGAGTGCCGGTGATTCTAAAATTTGAAAAAAGAGACTTTAGAGGGAGGTCGATAGATACGATTAAATGTTTCTTTCTGAACGTCTCACTCTGCATATAGATTTATGTATACGTATGTATATGTATGTATAATATGTACATGCTCTATTAGACTCTTATAGTTAAAACGAGTGGTATACACCGAGTGATTTGTAGTAGATGTATGTATATATATATCTTTTTCTCTGTTTAATTAATTTTATGTATATATATAATTCGACTAGAGCGTTGAATTCCAAAATTCGATTCTGTATTTTTCATTCTTTGCCAATTACGTCTGCGTCTGGTTGTGTCAATTTTGTCCAATGAAATTCAAGTGTGCTAATGTCCAAGTAATGGCGTGCGACTGCGTTAGTAGATTACGCTAAAACATCGGCGATGAAAAAATACCTTGAGAAATTTGGGCTACGTCCTTTTGGAATTCTCGCGTCCTTCGATTCATGTTTCGATGCTCTTGCCTCGCGCGATTGCGAATTAATCTCATTAATTACGCGTTTTGTTACTCGCCGTTTGTCCCGTGTCGATTAATTCCCCATTCCGTACGAAACAAAAAAAAAAAAAAAAATAAATTGCATACGGAGTAATAAACTTTTACGAATCAATTGTTGAATATTACCGACCAAAGTGACTCGGGAAACGAATTCCATTTAGTCGGTAATTATTTTCAAACAATATCTGTCCAATGTAAATAAGCACGGTTCTCGCAGTATGGAAAAATTTCGCGGTAATTTCATGGCGACTGATCTCAATATTTTCATCGAAAATAATACAATGAGATTTGGGTTGATTGATTTTTAAACTTTCAGATCTCAAGAAACTTTGACAAAACGTCTTAATTATACTTTGCTTAATTTTCTTAATTCTTCAGGGACGACATCTGACTCTGACGATTTAGATTTTAATTGCTCGCAAGTTTTAAAGGTGTAATAATAAATTCTGCGGGCCTCAAACAGTGGCAGTAAATCAGATGTTAATTAACACATAATAACTGTGAAATTTAGTATTGTTAAAATAATATCCGACAGAGATATCGTCTCTATAGAGTGTTAGTAACTTTCTGTTATCTTCCTTTTTTTCAGAAAACAGAATAGCTGAAAAAAAAACTTTTTTTTCCGAGGAAACGCGAGCATCGTTTGTATAATATTTAATATGTGTGTGTGTGTGTGTGTACACGTATACAGCGTACACTAGTAGAAATCTTAGGCTCGTTCGCAATATTTTGTCTCTCATTGTGAACAGGAACGTGCACGGTCTGTCGAGTTGGTCCATTCAACAACCGACCGCGTAAGCGAGAAGCATCGCGAACAGTATTAGGATTCGCATTTCCCGTGGCCCGTTTCCGGCTGAGGAGCTGAGCACGTGATTCGGTGCCGGCGATGGCCCGCTCTTGTGCGTATTTGCGATTACCGACTGGCTCCGCCACTTCATCGTGTATTCCGGTGCTGTCCTTCCCAGAGCCTGTAATCTGCGAACAGATGCAACAACAATGCTACAGAAGCTGGCAATTATTCGACGCGTCGTCAACACTATTGCGTGTCTTTTCAATCGACGAACTCGCCACGTTTGTTAAGAAAATTCGAAAGAAATCACAGGACAAACGCTTGTAAACACGTATTTGCAAGATAATGCGGATTCAGTTGATATTTATTTGATATTTGAGCGGAAGCAGAGTTGCAGTTTAAAGCCTCACTTTAAATTCTCTCTCGTCGATTTTGATTCGCTCGTTCGAGACTTGACGTTGCCCGCGATTGTTGTGCTTCAAAGGAATCAAGGATACAAAGATAAAACGGCTACATGTTCCGGGGAACAATTTGAAAAATGAGAAAATATATTTACAAAGATAAATATTACCTCCCTCGAGTTTCTTCAATGGACAAATAAAACGATCACGCGGTAAACGCACACGCAGAAGACGAACAAAGGGAACGATCTTTCGGAGATGCGTTTTCGAAGTAACGTATTTCTCTGTAACGCCTCGCCGTTCTCGACTCTCCGTCAGAAGCGAGCCGTATGGAACGCTGTATGTATGCTCATTCGCTAGAAACAAAAAAAAAAAAGAAAAAAAACAAAACGATCTCTCCGGAATTCTTTTCGCGGATTCTCGTATCGCATCGATAGACAGAGAAACCATGACAAACGTAATCTCCGCGAGACTTATCTCGGTTTTCGAACGATTCCACAGCAATTGTGCGCGTTCTATAAATCCTTCCGAGCAATCGATTTTTACGTAATCCGCGTAAAAAGAACCATTTGACGCGCGCGTGTTCGATACAAATTGCCCGATATAATTCAGACGACAGTCATCATAATCTCTGCGCAGAAAGTGTGCACACTCTCGTTGAACACACGCGTAGATGGACAAAGTTGCCGCGAACTTCCGGCTAATCGGGACTTTTAAGATAACTTAAAACGGGTGGCTCACCTAACCACCGCGGTGTTCGTTTTCCACGGGAGGGTGAAATTTTTGTGCGTGTTCCTCGAGCAGAATGTGTACAGTCTCGGTCCAGCTGGATCGCCGTTCTTGCTGTACTCGTGTATCGTTAAATTCCAAGCGGTGCACGGACCTAAAAAGGAAACAAAGACAGAAATTTTAACCGGCCGCGAAATTTGTCGAAAGAACAAAATAGTCGTGGAATAACAGCGGGCTGTTTTGTTATTTTCTGGAAAGAATCGCGTGGGTGGTTTTTTTTTTGGGGAGGGAGGCGCAAGCTTATTCCGTTGGCAATTTCTGCGCGCCATTATGCCTCTGAAATTTGGGATTCTTTTGTTAAAACGTTTTCGAAACACGTGCACTGACTGTTATGCGGCAATCGTTCCGAGATTATTTAATTTTATATTTTGTCGAAATATTTTCCGTGTTTATCTATGCAGAAGATACTTTTCAATAACCGGAGTGTTATCACGCGCCGGCCGCAGTTCGAATTCACGTAATTTAAAATCGATTTCCGAGCGTGGAATATGTTTTAAAACCGGCAATGACAAGGAGGGACACCGGGGCGACAACGTGATATATTTGTCGAAATCGTCATCGAGAACGTTCGTTTTTCACGTGCGGCACGTGTGTCACCAGATGCGAGAAACGAAATTCCTCCCTGTCCACGAACAACCAATTAAGGGAGGTCGTTTCACAATTAATTGCCGCGGATACAGCATTTGACGCGTCGGTGAAAGGGACCGGATCGACTATCGATGTCCCGGCAATCATCGAGGGGCCCCAGCGTATAATTGGAGACGATTGGTTCGCTAACGTATTCGAGACTGTAATTTTCGCGCGTTTCTTCTTTCTTTATCTTTTTTTTTTTTTCTTTTTTAAATCTCCTTTTACTCTCTTTAGCGTCATTCATGGTTCGGCAAATTTTTGTTTCATTTGCAAAACTATTTTGTAACGCTGCATTGTAAACAGAAACGAAACGAGTATCGGGGAAGCGTGGAAAGTAATACACACACACACACACACAGACGGAAATAAATACCTGGTAGACTTTCGCTATTTTTTGGTTTTATTTTATTTTATTCTTTCTTTTTTTTTTTTTTTTTTGGTTCGCGTACGTGTTTTCTGTTTGTTGTTGCTTTACGAATGATAAATCCATTCCGAGAAGAGAAACAGGGAAACAATTTTTCGTTTTTTTTTGTTTTCTTTTTTTTGGTCACATGCGTAGTTCACGACCCCTTTCAATGATTTCCACGAAATGTTTGAATATCAATAGCTTGAAAAAAATTTCGACTCTTGACGCATGCAAATCGCGAATCGCCCCTCTTTTTCTCGTTTTACAGTTTGCACCCAGGGATCTGTTATATATATATATATATTTTTTTTTTTTTCAGTCGATGAATCAACGTGAATTTCCGAGTTTCCCTGGACTAGGGACCTAATGCACAGGTCGGTGCTGTTGTATTTATCGCGGTGCACGCAACCTCGGCAAATTTGATCGATCAAAATTTTGATGAAAGACAGGCAGAATATTGCGTTCCAGCGTCATCGGTCTTTCCTTCTAATCAATATTTAATTTAGGTTCCGTCTCTTTCGTTTCGGCTGCTTCCATTTTGTCGTTTGTTAGTTAGTAGTTAGCTGCGGTCATCCCTCCCCCCCCTCCAATTCTTAAATTTAATATTCTCCTTGATTTTCCTGTAGGAATTTCAATTTTGCCCGAACAAGTAGAACAAGACCATTGATCAGTGATCAGACAAATGAGAGAAAAAGAGTTCTCCGTGGCTAATTAAACAAAACGGAAATATAGATTTAGAATACAGAAGCATAGATTTAGAATAAATTCTGAGATTCGTTTTACTGTAATTGCGAGAAACGAAGTTTCGTAAATTATATGAAAATTCAACTTTTCAGGAATTCGTTAAAAATTTTCCGGGTATTCTCAAATTTCTCAATGATGACCGACAATACATTTCAAACTAAATTCCGATGCAAAAAATCGATTTATATTATATACGCGTACGTTCCAAGAAAGAAGAACGTAAAACGTCGGCCACTCAATAATCACAGAGATGCGTTTAAACACACTTGTTTTTACAGAGGACCGAGTATATATCGCTCTTGCTCCATAAATTCCGTCGTTTACGAAACTTTTGGAAGATTCGATGGTGTCGAGGAGGCTAGCTGGAACAAAAGAACACCGAGCATCGAGCCCGATGGACAGGGGAACTCTCGGAGAATCCCTCGCGTGCGAGAGTCATTTCTGAGGCTGACTCGTTGCAACAGCTTCTTTCGTTCCTTTGCAACGTTCGCTGGGCGTTTGTTTCACGGCGCCCGGGTACAATCCAAGGGACAGGGACGCGGTGGAGAGGAGACGGGAATCAGAAAAGACCAAGAAGCACCGTCAGAAAGAGGAAATCGAGGGAAAAAGGGAATCGGAACGCTTTAAAGACCGAGTATTTCCCTCTGTGTCTCTCGTTGTCCTGCCGCGTCCAATAGTCTCTTTAATCTCCAGTTTTTCTCTCACTTCCCCACCCTCCTTCTGCTCTTCCTTTGCGGAAAAACCCCCCGTCACCCCGATCTTTTCCCGCGTTCTTTCTCCTCTTTTGTTTACCCCGTTGCTGGCCTTTCTTCGCCCTCGATTCGCACCCGTAGCAGACTCAATGGCGCGGATCGAAACACCAACGGAGCAGCTAAGGCACGAATTGAACGAAATTCGTCGCTGGATGACCGGGATGACCGGGATGACGGGGGACAAAGTGTCGACAGATGGAACTGGCCTTTGAATTCGCCTTTCAATTTCGCGGCGATCGGGAAAGAAGGTTTGAAAATTCGAGAGACGAAAAGTTCCGCTGATTTTCGAGTTTTTAGAACTGACGTTGTTGGAGTCTTTCTTTCTTTTTGGGAGGGAGAGTGGGAATTAGGATAACACGAGATTTGTCTTAATACCATTTCAAAGCCAGATTTTGATAATACGGAATTTTGGAATGGAATCCATAACGTGTTGGATCTTAAAGCTGCTAGATCAAGCGAGAAGTTGACTTGTTGAAGCACGCGAGAACCGAAATCGACCAGTTTGCTCTTATCAACTTCCCACTTCACGAACGTAGAAGTTTCTCTTTCAATTAAGTGACAATTGGGTTGAATGAATGTCGATATTCGAACGGCGGAATGAAGAGCCCGAAAAATCTGATTCTCAAATTTTGAAATTCGCCGACAACGAATTGGGCCTCCGAGGTTGATGAAACTCCGTCGATTAAAAGCGATTCAACAAGTTTAACCCAATTTTCCTTCGATCAAGCCAATTGACGATACTCAAGCGATGGACGTTTCGGAAAATGAATGTTTCTCTGAATGGAGCACCGTATGAAAACGATATGGGCGATCATCTTACGGCTCTGGGTAGATTTCACTTCGATGGTGAGCTGTCGATCCGTCAGCGAGTCCAAGATCCACGTGCACTTCTGTTGGTAAAACTCATTGAGCTTCAAACCGCTGCTGGCCAAGTTACCGCCGTTCACCTCGCCTTCCGGTTTCGTCGTTGTGTGATAACCGCAGTAAGTGTCCTTGATAAACTCGTAAGCCGCACGGAAATTCAGGCCTGCCTTCGAGGACCTCGACCATTCGATGTATACGGGCGTCCAGCTACGGATACCGACCGGTAGCCAATCCTGCGGGACACATACACTACAGTGGCGTGTATTTCTACCTGACTGCTGGGTTGCGAAGTTTATTTAACAGTCTCGTCATGTAACAATATTAGCACTGTAAATCAAACATGAATATTCACAACGGAAATCTATTATCGGGACTCACAGAGAGGAATTAATATCCCGCGATGTAAAATTCGTTCATTTATTGCGAGACGTATTTATTTATGTTAATGGCAGCTCTCTCTCTCTCTTTCTCTCTCTTTCTCTGAGAGTTATCAAGGGCTGTTTGCCTGATTGAAAAATATCGGCGGAGAATAAATAGTAGATTTCGCGCGGATGTTTATCCAGTATGGTTTATCGTTGATAAACGATGTGCTTCGCGCTGTATTCTTCGCCCATCGTTCTTCCCTGATCTTATGAAAGTTCGACGAGGTTCTACGGAACGTAGAATTACGAACATTTGAATGTTCGAATTGTATTTATTTAAATTGGTAAATTTGTTTTTTTTCTTTCTCTATTGTTCCCTGATCTTATGAAAGTTCGATGAGGTTGTACGAAATGTAGAATTACGAACGTCTGAATATTCAAACTGTATTTGTTGGAATATTTGAATATTTGAATTGTATTTATTGGGACATTTGAATATTGAATTGTATTTACTGTATTTATCGAACTGTATTCATTTGAAGTAGTAAATTTGTTTTCTTTCTCCCATTGTTCCCTGATCTCACGAAAGTTTGATGAGATTCTACGAAATGTATCGCGAATATCTGAATACTTGAACTATATATAGTGGAACAGAGAGAGAGAGAGAGAGAGAGAGAGAGAGAGAGAGTGGAGCTGATTCGTTATTGTCGTAATCCCGGCACGAAGTGAAATTAGAACGTAAATTATCACTTGTGACAGTCATCCGTAAACCAATGAAACTAAATTCCTCTGGAAAGGGGAAGAAGCAACAACATGTTTTCGGAACATCGAAAAGCGCAAGATTCTCGAAAGATTGACAGCGGCACGCACCACGTTTAAACATTCCGTGAGTTCCGTTCTCTGGGCTGCGAACGGATGACAGTTAGCAAATCAGTTCGACAAAGGACCCTCTTCCTTTTCTCCTCCCCTCTCCCCTACCCTCCCCCTGCCACGCTCGATCCTCCGAAAAACAATTTCTCCCCTTTTGTCTCACGTTGTCTACTTTCGCTCGGTACATGCCCGAGCATTATTTGTTTTATTCAGCGACCGGTGAAATCGTTCGAAGTAATTCCACGCCGGTTGATGGAATAGATGTTGAATAGAAACGGCAGAGAGCATTCAATGCCCCGCCAATACAATCGGCGAGCGGGCCGTTTGTCCGTGAATGAAAGTTGAATGAAACGGTGACAGTCGAACGTGAGCGGCAGAAATAAAATGCGGTGGATGGAAGGTGAAGAAAATAGAAAAAAAAAAGAAAAATGTACCAAGAGAGAGAGAGAGAGAGAGAGAGAGAGAGATGTCGTTTGGACGCTTGGCGAGCGTTTTTCGAATTAAACGATCTCGATAATCGACCATACCACCCCTGGTATATCATCGAGACCAAGGTGTCACATGGTTTATTCCTGAAACGAAAAACTCATCGATGTTTGAACGAACTTGTACACTGGCTATCGAGCGTTTCGAGAGCAAGAAAGGAGAACGAATTCTGACGAATTTACGAATTTTATACCTTGGCTTTTCTAAATCGAACGCATCTATATATTTCGAGTGTTTTAAACTTATTCTTTACTTTTTCCCATCGTTTTACGTATCTTTTTTTCGTCTCATTGTTTTTACTATTATACTTTACTTATTCGATATTACTTTGGCTTTGCTCCTGTTTTGACAAACGGAAAGAACGTTTGCTCTGTCGAAAAAATTTTTTTGAACGTAGAAAAATATCGAGAAAATCACCAGTTTCAATCTATATATATATTCAATACATATATCATACATCCATATATATACAACACACACACACACACACACACACACACACACACACACACACACACACACACACACACATATTCAATCTATATATATGTATGCATGTATGTATGTATGTGTAATATTCATTCAAAATTTCTTCTTCCTTATCTCTCATTTTGAACCTTTCCCTTCGTCAATAATGTCACCACTCACTTTCAAGTAAGACGAAAATCGATATCCTTTGGTTAATTAAGAATTAGTAAAACAGAGCTGGTTCTATAACCGTAAGATAATGAAAACAGTGCAAATATTTGCGGAGAAAGCCTGAGAAAGATCCGCGTTTGTTGTGCGATGGGGGAACGGAATACCGAAATTCTCACGGGCCATTGTGGATAAAGTTTACAGAAAGTCTAGTGTTTACCTGATAATTTCCACAGAGGCAAGTGACGATGTGACCGGTCTCAGAGACAAGCAGAAGGTGGTCCACGCTCTCCAGGGTCATGTTGCTAACGCAGTGACAGCCACTGTCTCCGCACTTGGTCTGGCAAGGGTTGTTCGGACTCTGCTTCGTACTGCTTTCAACCTACGGGGGCAAAGAAACAACAACCGGCGCGTTCACGATTTGGCATTGTGCGACCAAGTGGTTTTCGCATCGTATGGAATCAGTGGAAACTTTTACTGCTAGTTCCAGTTCCGAGTTTCTCTTCGCTGTTCTTCCCAACTCTTTCTTGCCAACTTGCCCATTTCTTTCGTTCAGTTCGATCATTTCGAGGCGGAGGATTTTTCTAAGATCGCGCACACGAGACGAAAGACCGCGAGAAAAGAACATGACGAGTACATTCTCGTTGATTCTTCGTTAATTTTAGTACCCGTTGAAATATATTTTCTAAGAAACATTTTTAAAATTATAAAAAAAAAAAAAATGAAGATGGAGATGGAGAGATATATTCAATAAGATATACCTAAGTACAATTTTGACAACATGTAATCGATCAATAATTTCATTTTTTATTCTCATTCCATCTCCATCGATATTTTATTTTATTTCCAGTCAATTAATAATGCAACATCCCAGTCTTTATACTACATTTCTTTTCTATTTCTCATGGAATGTCTCAAGATTCTATTTCATTACGTTTCAAATTGAATGCTCGAAATCCAAGAATGAGTCGGAAACCTTCTACGAGGAAATATCTGATGCAACGTAACGAGCATAGATATCTGTGAAAATGAGCATTATTCTGTGAAAAATGACCGCCGTCAAAGGGTCTCGTCATCGAGTAAACAACGAGTCGTGGAACTTACGCGGATGATGACCGACTGATTAGCCGCTGGAATGAAGTGCTGCCTGCACTTTATAGGCCCTTCCATGGCGAATAATCGGTGAGGCTCCGGATGTACCACGGTACCCTTCACCGGTGACGTCAGCCCGTAATATTCGACATCGCACACGCTGGCCGGCTGTTGAGTGCCACCCTCGCGTTCTGAAATATCGACAAACGTCGTCGAACGGAACGAATACAATCGTGGCATGCAAAAATATCTCCAATGTTTCGATGATCAGTCAAAACAGTCGAGGTAACTAGACTCTCAAGGCAAACATGGTATTTAACGAAGGTTCTTAAGACTGCTTAACACTAGAACTACCGACAGTTAAGACGAAGTTATTTCTATCAAAATTATTTTGATTTCTAATAAATAAAAATAAAATAAAATTCATTACATTATTTCTTTAGTTATCACTGTAAAAATCATTGCATCGTTGCAATGGGAAAAAGTTGTAACATGAAATAGAAATTTTGAAATAAAATTGTACAAACCAGTCATTTTGACTGGTGTGGTAGTTCTAGTGTTAAAGAACTGTCTAGGTTTCATTAATTGTTCATTTAATCCTTTTTTTTCTTTTTACTCAAATTCTTTGCAATTCCGATGTAAATTTGTTCTCTTTAGATGGAGATTGAACGGGTAGGAAGATAATAACTTTGATCGAATGAATATCGGAGCGCGATTTGTAGCCTTTGGCCTGGTGGTTTTGTCCCGTCTGATCAGTAGCGTACTTATTCTACTTCAAACAGAGTTCTAATTATCTCGTGGCTTCTGAGACAAAAATTCTTCCTTTTTCCACCATTTCTTTATATAATTTACTTTCTTTCAAGCTTGTACCATAGCTCTAACTATAATTCGGTATATATAATTAAATAATTAAATGATAATCATCACTGTTAAATAATTTGATAATTATCAGTGTCGTTATTCCAGAAGTACAAAGCTTAGAAAGCCGTGTGTAAATTACTGATTTTGAGGAAATATCTTTGGTTATCAATCTTTAGTTAATCAATTAATATTTCGCAAACGTCAGAAACGGTTTGAACAGAAAAATCAAATATTCGTTTCAATTTTACACGCTGAATTAAATTAAATATATAAAAAAAACGAATGTTAATACAATGAAATATTCCATTCGTAGATACTGTTTACGAGACAATCTAACTTAAATGTAACATAAATTGAACCGACAGACGATTGTGTTGAAGTCATATGCAGGGGGAAGTGCGTCGCGTCGTCAAATCGATTGCGAGCCATTTTCGCGTAATCGAGGCGCGGCGGTCTGTCGGTGCGACAATTTCGTCATTCAGCGTCGGCGAGATGCCGGCTAAATTAGCGGTGCAATTTCAGCAACGTGAACGATACGTCAAACGCGAACTCGTCACGTTGTAAAAGCTCGCCGCCGCGTTGTTACGCCGGCTAACCAAAATTCTCCTCGTGATACGACCTCGATGGCAAATGAACGCTAGCGTCAATTGCCAGACGGTTGTTTCTCGAAAGAGCGTTCAGCTCTTGTAGAATTGGACGGACACTTATCGAATATATTTTCGAGCAAAGATAAGGAAAATATCAAGAATATCTGCATTTGGATCAGTAATTTGCTTAACATTAAAATTGATTACAAAATGCATTTTCGAAGGATTTCGATGGATCCGAATCAGTAGAAAAACGAAGATATTATATTTCAAAGAATAGAAATATTTCTATTCTTCATAGAATTTTAATAAATCCGAATCATTATAAAAGGGAAGATGTTATATTTCAAAGAATAGAAATATTTCTATTCTTCGTCGAATTTTAATATATCCGAGTTAGGAGAAAGATATCTTAAAAAATAGAAGTATTTCCTTCTTCATAGAATTTTAATAAATCCGAATCAGTAGAAAAACGAAGATATTATATTTTAAAGAAATATTTCTATTCTTATATTTTAAAGAAATATTTCTACTCTTCATAGAATTTTAATAAATCCGAATCATTATAAAAGGGAAGATGTTATATTTCAAAGAATAGAAATATTTCTATTCTTCGTAGAATTTTAATAAATCCGAGTTAGGAGAAAGATATCTTAAAGAATAGAAGTGTTTTCTTCTTCACAGAATTTTAATAAATTCTGAATTCATTAGAAAAAGGAAGATATTTTATATTTTATAAGGATATGAATATTTTCTTCTGAATTAAAAATATGTATCGTAGAATTACGACTCCTTCACCTAAAAAATTAAATTTAACTTTCAATTATAGTTCGGACAATCTTCCGTGTTACAAGAATTTGATTTTTCGTCGGAGAAATAAAACCGTTTCACGTTGCTCGTTTTTGCTTTTTTTTCGCGCAAGTTCTCCTCCAAGGGCCCGTGGAAAACATTGGTCGCGTGTATGCAAAGAAACAAGGAAACTTTCGCTGCGGGCACACTCCGATACCGTTCTATTTCTACTAACTTTACCGTGTCTCGAACTTCCTTCCCTTACTGCAAGTATTTTCCCTTCGAGTTTCGTTTCGAGGACACTTTCGTTTTGCAGCTCGCTTACGTGTGCATAATGCGTGTTCAAGGTATGATCTCGCGGAACATTTTAGCGTATTTTCACCGTTTATGATCGCGTTGTACGTATTAAGATCATTGCACGGTGCGAAAATTTATACGTACATACATACATACATATATAAAGTGATGTAGAATGTTTTTAAGTTTATTTCATTAAATTCATCTCATTCGTAAATTTTATTAAAAAAAAAAGTTTTTTTTTTTTAGAATAATAACACACGCTGTATTGAAAAGATCGTTTGCATGTTTTCACGGCGATACGATATGTTTCATCTTTTAATTACAACGATAAATATTTAAACAAGCTTCATAAAATCGAATGTACGAACATTTGCTTTTCAGATCATTTTGCAATACGTTCGCAGGATTTTTCATATTTGCGTTGACAAATATTAGCACTATCGATTTACACGATTATTTCAATTATTCGCGTTTTATTATTCCAATGTTTGATGAGTTTTCATTCTATTTGATTTTAATTAACAAACCTCCCGAATTATTTGAATTATCGAGAAGTAACCGATGTAGCATAATAAAATTAAACAACGTTCCGACCGGTGTAAAAAATCGCATATAACGCTTAAATAATTTTTATCCATCCCATCGCTTTTTTTTTTACATATAATTGTAAGAAATCTCCGAGAATCGCTCGTTTTCTTTTTATCAATCCCATCTTTTCTTTTTTTTTCTCGCTGGAAACTAGTTTCGATCGAAACAGGTCACTCTCTGTGTAATTCAACAGCGAACGGGGAAACCGTGGATTTTTAATTGGCGAAATATTTTCTGAATATAAAGCTGCGCCTGATTCGGAGTTGCATTCCCCAAGCTTGTAAAAATAAAAAAGAAGTATCATTCGATTTTCGTAACAAATCCAAGAAAAAAAAAGAAGAGAAAGTCACTTGATTAAATATCGTCGAACGAAATCAAGATTCTTGCAAATTTTGTCCTCCGCAAAAAATTATTTTCCCGCTATTTATCTCATTATTTTTTTTACTACCTTTACGAGAGAAAAAAAGAGGAAAACAAATATTTTCATTTTCAATCCCCTAGAAAATAGATTGAAAGAACTTCAAACTTCTTCGAAAAATTGCCAAACGAAATCGAGATATTCGCAAATTTTGTGCTTTGCAAAAAATTATTTTTCCTACTATCATTACGAGAAAAGAAAGAAAAAGAAATATTTTCATCTTCAATTCTCCAGAGACTAGATTAAAAGAACTATAATGTCTTTTTTCTCGCTCGAGAGATCGATCGAAATTTATTACCTCCTCGCGCGGGCGGAGAAGAGTGGCGAAAGCGAAATTCCCACGTTTCGTTTCGTATGCGAAAATTTCGCGAGCAGAAGGTCGACGGGTCAGAGCAGTTTTCCCATATAAGAAAATCGCTCTCTCTCTCTCTCTCTCTCTCTCTCTGGGTAACATAAAATTTTACGCGCCGATAGATTGTCTGGCGCTATTGCGGCAATATCGATACTAAAAGCGAGGATCGCTGAATTCGTACGCGAGCGAAATTGTATGGGGATCGCGCGTGTTCGAGGATCGTGCATTCAAGGACCTCTTCAAAGGAATACTCAATTAATCGAAGAATCGAGTCAACGTTCGTGATGATATCGAATGTTCGAATGCATAAATGCATAGACCTGTGTCGCGGTTCGTCGATCAATCTGACATTTTCTTATTAACGTTTCAGCGATTTCAATGTAGATTAAATCCTCTCCGTGTGCGGACAATCTTTCAGAAAATGACACGATCTACCAAACAGTCTGCTAAGCAAAGTAAATTTCAAAAGGAGGACGAAACATATCCCCGAGATTTCGATCGATATTTTAATTGAATCGAAAGAAAAAAACAGACGTGTAACTTTTAACTGAAAGTTCTGAAGAATGGAAAATTAAACAGAACTGACGGATGTCATTCGAAAATTAAAGAGGCGAGCACGAAATGAAACTTGTCGTTCTTCTTTCGCGCAACTGATTTCTTTTTTTTATCCTTGATGAGAAAAAAAATTGATTTTTGAAAAGGATATTTTTGAAGATATTTTCCAACTATAAACTGATGTTACAAAATACAGATACATATATATATATATAATTAGTGACTTTTTGCTCTGCGAATGTGTCGAAATCGAATTTGATCGATCGATCTGAACGATGCCCTCGATTTATCAGCAAACAGTAACGTCTACTACGGCATTATTTCGTAGCACAAAGTCATCGGAGCACAATGACGGCGGCCGAGAGAAAGAGAGAGAGAGAGAGAGAGAAGAAAAAATGAGTGAACGTTAATAACGAGCAAATGACACGAATGGAAAGTCAACATGGCGACAAACTGCCGGCATCGGTTTGACGGTGATTGACGGATGTCCTGGTCGTTCGTCAACGTTATTACGTTTACACGTGGTATACGCGTGTCTGAACACGGCGCGCGCCATTCGATCGATAAGCCCGACTCCGTAGTTCCATTTGGAAAATATAATCAATGGTCAAAATGTCTGGGAAACATTTTTCGGACGAAAGCTTGCCGTTGAAAGCAGCAATTAATCAATCGTCTAGTCTTACGAAGTAAAATCATCGATCTAAGTAAGATCTATAATTCATTATTTTTCCTTTGTAATTTAACGCTGGAACTATCGACGACCAAAAGTATGAAAACTGAGTCAGAAATATTGGTGAACGCAAGCGATAGGAAATAATACAACAATGAACGCGAATTTTTATCTATTTATATATAGATTATTTTATATTTTATATTTTATATTTTATATTTTATATTTTATATTTTATATTTTATATTTTATATTTTATATTTTATATTTTATATTTTATATTTTACAAAAATCATTCGAATTTTTGAAAAAAACGCAACAATTGTAAGTCCGAGAAATTACTCTAAAAAAATTACAAATTGATTCATTTCGATCATTTTGGTAGTTCTAGCGTTAAGATTGTTGGTGAAATGTTACGAGAATACTTACGACTGAATATCACGACGAAATCGTAACAGGTTAAAAATAAAAAATCCCTTATACATTTTGCATAATAGAATTCGGTAATAAAGTTTTGCAGAGCAGATTTTACAAATTTCAAAGCCGCTTGATTGTCTTACAGTCTTGCTCAAACTAGATAAGTTAGGCAGCATTCAAGAAACTTGTATCGAAACACCTTGAAACCGCTTTAATGGGCTAAATTCGTTATTTACTTGATTTGAAGTATCGTTAGAAGTTCCGAATGAAGTTCGGGATCTTTTAATTACTTCTTGATTCGAGGGAAACAATATTAGTCACCATAGAGTTTCGTTGATTCTCCAAGCGAATCAATTGAAACGTCGGGGATCACGAAATTTTCTACAATTTGTAACTTGTGATTTACAGTAAAGAACGTAACTGTACCAACGACAATGGAAAATTGTCGATAATTGAAATTGATACAACATCGTGGAAAGAAATTGCATAACGATTTAAAGCGTGAAGTCTCTGATTTGACAATCGTGAGCTCGTTTCTTTCGAAGATGATTTTACATTATGTAACTGCAAGGAAATGAGGACACTCCTCTCGTGGAAAATTTTAAAAATTCAGACGCGTGTGTAAAGTTATTAAAAACCTTTTTCCTTGATTAGAAAACATGGTTTTGACTTTTTTTTTCTTAGCTATATGATTCTTTTCTTTTTCACCATTATATTGAACTTTAAACATTAGAATTTTTGTGGTTTAACTCTAATATTCAAACAAATGTAATAATGAAAAAAATCGCACAAGTTTCAACGGATCGTCGTAAAGAGGAAACCTCAGTCTTCAAAATGATGATGATAGATGTAGTCGAATGAAAAAAATTTGCGTGTTCAAATTTTGACGTTAAAATTTTTGGAAAAACAGAATCCACGTCTTTCCACTCGTTACGCAAGGAAAAATTATCTTCAAAAAGATAAAAAAAAAAACGAAAAAAAACGAACTCATGATTGTCAAATAAAAAGCTTCACGTTTTAAAATGAGACTAAGTGGATCGTTATAATAATCTCTTTTTTTACGAAGTCATGTCAATTCAAATTATCAATTGACAATTCTTCACTGGCACAAATATGGTTCTCTTTGAATTATTACAATTATTAAATTACGAAATTAGGGTTAAAAAGGTAGCTAAGTAGAAACATCGAAGGGAAAAAGACGGCCTGAAAAAAGTCGATTCGCATAAATTCGCATCTTTCGTGCTCGGATACTTCTGAAATCTGGTAACCAGAGGTTCAGCACGATTAATCCTGTTTCCCGTACGGGGTTGCAAGATGCAGGTTTTATCAAATATTCATGGAAAGGTCCGATGGTTTCCATCGTTTATCATTATGCGTCTGCGTCGGCGTAAGATTGATTTTTCGGATGATTGCGTTTTACCGTGAGTGACACGCGATAAATCCAGGCTAAATTATCGATTTCCGTTTGATGAATACCTCATAAAGGTGAATAAAGCTGCCGTTACCGGCGTAATGAACGTGTCCTCCTTTTCCCGATTCGCGCGTTTCCTTTTCCCTTTTTCTTTTTTTTTTCGCCGAAAAATTTCCCTTTTTTTTTTTAATTTCGTCGAAAAATTTCCCCCTTTTTTTTAATTTCGCCGAAAAATTTCGATCGCGTCTCCGTTTCGCGATTTATCGCGATCCAGTTTGTCGTATTTATCGTATCTCTCTCTCTCTCTCTCTCTTTCTTTCCTTTCAAAAATTGTCGGAGGGAGATTTTCTTTCGTCAAAGAATTTTAAAGGAACTGTGTTTCATTATCTTTCCATATTTAGAGCAAGGAGAATTTACTTGTCCGGCGTATACTTTGATCCAAGGTTTTGTTACTAAGGCAGCATACATGACAAAGGCAATAAAGTAGCGGTATTATGTCAAAGGCTCTTATCTTTGCTAGATGATAAAGACGTGGCATAACATCGAACGTCTTCCAGCCCTCTTTCTCAGTCGAAGATGCTACGTGGAGTTATCAACCACGGAAATTACCAATAGCTTTGTCATAGTCTGTCGTCTTCTAATTTTCTTCTTCTAATTTTTAATTGGACGTTCAATCTACTTCGAGGGTGAAATTACACAGTTTACTTCTTCCTTCTTTTTTTTTCTCTTTTTTTTTTTCTTTTTTTGAAGATTGAAACTTGACGATGTAATATAGCTCTCGTGGAGTAGAGCAGAATATTTTTCTAAATAATTTTCTAAATAATTCTGATAAATATATCTTTTATATATTATTCATATAATATTTTTATATATTATTCATATAATATTTTTTCTAAATACAAAGATATTCGTTTTCACAGTCTTCCAAATATTACGGGTACCCACAAATTTTCTCCAGATTTAATAAACATTACCATCTAATGATAATAATTTAGCTTATAACATAACTTATACTCTAGTTAAATATATTGTGTGTGATATTTAGCGCGCTTATTGTTAAATTATATTACAGATTAAAACTGTATTAACTCTTGAATACGATAAAATTAATAATGAATAAAATAAATAAAAATAAAATAAAATTGAATAAAATAAAATAAAAAATAAAAAATAAAATTGAATAAAATAAAATAAAATGAAATTTTGTACGGTATTATGAAACGATATTACTTATAGATACCCCTAATATTTATCAATAATGTTTTTCTAATCAATTATCAAATAAGTAAAGCACTTTCATAAACATTTTCAGATTCCTCCATCGCTTTATGAGCGAAGAAAGAGATTTTTCGAGAAAAAACTTTACGAAGAATAACTGTTCTACTGGATGGTAGGCTATAAAAAGGTCCCATTTAGAAATAAGAAGGTTGGAGAATAAACTTCGTGACTAAATTGGTGATGATAATGCTGAAGATCACAAAGGTTGCATCTTAAAATGTGAAAGATGTTGATCGCGAAAAGAAGATTAATTGAATCTAAATGGAAGCTTGTTACATTCAGGTTTCCCTTTTTTTTTTTTCTTATTGATCAAAGTATAGATTTATCTAGATGAATGAAGTGAGATTACGCGATGATTTTATCTTTTAGAGGCAACTCGATGATGAAAGTGGTAAGAATATATACGTAGGGGATGATCTGACAAGTTAATAAGATTTAATATCAGATAGAAAAACTTGATATTCGATGGATAATTTAAACCTCTGTAATCCTCATACAATATTTAGTTAATCTAAATTGAATTTTCTTTTTCTTTCTCTAGTTTCTTTCTCTCTGTTCCTCTTTCTTTCTGTTCAAGTTCAAGTTTCTTCTTGTATTGTTATATTCCTTTCTAATTCCACAAGCGAGGTCGTGGAATTAAATAATTTTTGTTTACCGACAAATTCAACATCGATCATGAAACTGAAATATTGTTAACAAAAGGAGATTGTAGATTTTTATAAATACAGTTAGAAGAAACAGAGATCTAAATAAAGAGATCTGTTTCATCCGCAGTATATTATAATAAATGTTCCACTTTGGAAATTTGTATATATTTTTGCATATTGTAATACTGTAATAATGTAGTATTTTGCGCGTTGTAATACATTTTTGCATCTTTCAATTTCCGAAACAAATTCGTATAAATTTGAAATAATACCTTTATCTTATGAGATAATTGAGACTAGAGTTAAATTCGATATTATTTTATCCAATGTTTCGAGTATTTATGTCCGCTGGAATGGCGGAGAGAGCAAAGAAAAAAAAATATCCAAGATTGTAGCAAAACTTGCTAAAAAATATTTATGTGCCATGTGCAACATCCATCAGCTCTGAAAGAGTATTTTCCACAACTGGAAATGTTGTTAGTTCAAAGCGAACGAGTCTACTGCTGGAGAATGCAGAGTTATTGGTATTTTTGTACAAAAGATAGAGATATCCAATTTAAAATAGTTATTGCTAGAAAATATAGATTTACTAGTACTTTTGTACAAATTTAAAGATACTGGAAAACTTAGTGATGACAGATGATTAGATTTACTACTACGTTTGTACAAAGATAAAGATTTATTTAATTTTGCTTTGCTATTTATCGCTGAAACATAAATTAACATCGTAGATGTCCGAGTAATAATAATTAGAAATATTAGACAGATTAGTAGACAATTAGAGTAAAAATAACAATAGTCTCAAGTACTTCATGTTTCCAGGATATCTCACGAAATATCTACCGAGTAATTTTTTTATTCGATCCGAGAGTATCTCGCTAGCTAACCAAAACGTCCGAGGTACCTCGCAAGTAACAGCTCCATGAAAAACGTCCAACTGTCAGGAAATCAGATTCACAAGTTCACGAGTGATTAATAAGTTCTTTCCCCCGAATTGTTGTTTCACGCGAGTTGCAGCGCGACTACATTGACCGTAAGTGCACCATATGGATAGTTTCATGGCCACGTGCCAACCGGATTACTGTGCGCACGAACGCATCTATATTCATCCGATTAAGGATTTAGGCGGGCCGATATGTCGGCTCGCAGCGGCCGTAATTAGTCATTGGTAATTAGCAACCGTGGGCCAAAGCGTTCGGTCGAAGAATCGAAGACGAAAATAATCGACGCCTCTTGGTTTTCGTTCTTTCGTGAAATCGATCGTCCTCCCCTTGTTGGTTCGAAAATTTTCGACCGGGAGCGGGGGAGGGGGCGGTTGGTCCTCGAAAAGGCTGAACACGAAAATTCGCAACTCGGCCCGGTTTTTAATTAAAAAAATTTCCCATCGATTTTCTTTTAATTAACTGTGTGCTATTTTATGGCGAGAAAGGATGAGTTAACGAGGGACGCGCGCGCGCGGGCCACGTTGGAATTTTAATGGCGGATCAGTGCCATTCTTTCGTTACAATCGGGCCGCGTTCGAACGGAGGAGGAAAAAGTTAAATTGGACGAAAATGGCCGTTCTTGGCTCGCGATTTCATATTAACATATGAATCGCGCTGCGATCGGTCGGCCGCGTCACGCCGGCTTTTATTCGTTTAATTGAACAATGAGTGCTGATACGACGCGTGCTCCTTCGTGCGAATTGTCGAAAGAGAGAGAGAGAGAGAGAGAGAGAGAGAGAGAGAAAGAGAAAGAAAAAAACGGTTCGTTAGCCAGAGTAAATATCTCACTGGTTGCACACTGCATTCCTTCTCTTCGATTCATTACGCGATCTTTAATTAAGTCTGTGCAATCGAGATTTTGTTTGCCGGCGACGGATAGGAACCCCGTTGATCGATCGATCGTATCGTTTCGCATCGCCATCGAAATCGTTAATTCACGACGCAAGACAGACTGTGTTTAATCACAGATTCCCTTATAATTTCGACGCTTTTCTACACTTCTATTTTCATGCGGTTGCGGTAGACGCGAACACGAGCCGAACACGAGCGCGAAAAGCACATGAAAATATCAAAAGTAAAATAAATCCGACAGCAGTTAGATCACGAGACGCATTTTTACTCAAGTTTTCATCGGTATCTGTAAAAAATACCGCGCGGTATACAAAATGTCAATTTATAACGTTCGTAAAAATCGCGTGTCGCGTCTGTCGTTCAATTTCCATCGAGATAGTCGAGTAAAGAGAAAAGGAAGAAAAGAAGATTTACTCCCTCCTCGTATATATACCATTTACGTATATCACAGTTCCAAGAGTACGACATAAACCTGTTGCCCATTAGGATTCGAAAAACCGACAAGATCCCATTGAAAGCAGCGATGTAACGATCTGAGGAGCCTCCGGAACCTCTTTTTATATACGTACGTGATGCTCGTGTCGTTGAAAAGATGTGAAAGATAGTCGGCTTACCATCGTGGAAGTAATAAGAGACGTCCATGTATTCCTCGTCGGTTGGGCTGTTGGCGCTTCGTCTGAGAACGACCGTCATATCTCTGCCATTAGACCAGTACCTTTTCGGCTCGACGTACCTGCAAGAAAAAAAGAAAGAAAAAGAAAAGAAGAAAAGCGAAAAACAGCGAGGCGAAGGAAAGAGAAACAAAGGAGTGAAAACGGGAGGGGGGGGAACGAAAACAGAATCTGCTGTTTTACGCTGCTTTGGCTACCTTAGCCCCAGCACGCAGGCAATAATTCGTAAGCCGTGGGTAGGTTTAGGTTAGGTTAGGTTAGGTTAGGTTACGTTACGTTAGGTTAGGTGGTAGAAAGGGATCGCGTCATTTCTTTGCGGGAAACACGTCGTTCCGTGGAGACCGGCTGTAAATCACAGCGGTTGCTATCAGAAATGTCGTAAAGCTCGCGGATAACTTCTATCTTCCATCGGATATCTTCGAACGGATGCTTCCTGTAGTTTCAACGAACCGAACCGTGTGTTCCGCAGAGCCACACATGCACGTTCACGCGTTTCTAGGAATCCTGCTTTTTTGTTTCATACCGAGGTCCCCATTGTACCGAGTTAATGTCATTAACAAATAAACAGAGTTGCTCAGGCAGGTCGAAATTACAAGTTACCTCATTATCTTTTTTTTTTTAGTAGAAAATTACTACAAGAAAAGTTTATAGATCTGTGACTCATAACTTGTGAATATTATTGTGCTAGCTTAGAACTTATTAGTATTATTAACTTCACCGAACCGTGTGTAATTCACAGCCACGCGCACACATTCTCGCGCTTCTAGGGATCCTGCTTTTTTGTTTTATACCGAATTATATTTTTATACTGAATTAATGTCATTAGTGAAGATGTACAAGTCAGAAGTTAGAGCTGGTTGGTATTGATAAACTGTTGTATGTAACAAGCTTAACACTTTACCGACCGTGTATTAGCGGTGAACAGTTAGCCGATTAATAGGCTACCGGTCAGTAAAATGTTAAAATATGTTAGCCGATTAATAGGCTACCGGTCGGTAAAATGTTAAAATATGTTAGCCGTTTAATAGGCTACCGGTCGGTAAAGTGTTAATGACAAAATAGACAAAAGTTGCGTAGGAAGATTTGAGAAATTACGAGTTTGCCTGATTATCCTATTAAGTATATAAAGTTGTGAAGATGTTCATAGATCTATAACTTATAACTTGTTAATGTTATTACATTGATTTACAACTTGTCAGTATTATTACTGTGATCGTTTTTTGTAAGTTTCGAAGATGAAGTAAGAAGAAGAATACGAATCTGTTAATTTATCAATACGTTCAATTAATTATCGTATAAGAAGACAACGTCGATCTCTGGAAATTGGGAATTCTTTTTCGCTAATGAAACATTCTTGACTTATAGACTTAGACATTCTTGACCAAAGATGTACCTGTACCTACAAACTTCAAGCCATTCTATCCCCATAGAGACACAAAAAAATCTGCTGCCATTGTCAGTTTTGGCGTTTCTCGGCAGTCGATAGTAGCGGAGGAACGTCGAACGTCTTTCGACCTGAGTCGCTTCTACGAGAATGCGGCCGCGTGAATAATAAACGTCACGTTTGGCACGTTTGCTCAGCCGGCTATTACGAATAATGCTCGCTTCGATTTGTTCCACGAGGACTCTGAATAGAATTCACAAGGATTTTCCGCCGCGCACAGCGTGTATATGTGTATATGTGTCTGTGTCTGTGTCTGTGTGTGTGTGTGTGTGTGTGTGTGTGTGTGTGTGTGTACACGTGTGTGTGAGAGAGAGAGAGAGAGGAGGAAAAGTGAAGTCCTCTCGCAGCCATCGTTTTTCATCTCTCATCGTTTCTCTTTCTCGGTACCTCTTTCCCTTTATATCGCTAAGTCGAAAGCCCGAAGGAAGATTCCCGTGAATTATGAAGCCGGCGCCTTTATGTCAAAGAGGTACGTCTCACCATACTTGACAAGCTTACGTGTGCCGCCGCTTGTATACGCTGTAAGTTGGGCAAGTGGGTGGCACAAAGCGCCATGTAAATTTTCCACGTCGTTCACTTCCATTTTGCTCGGCTCGAAGTTGTAAATGGACGTCCTGGGAACGGTGTCTCGCGATAACCCGCGCCTGAATCCTCCATGAGGCAGCGTATAGTGATAAGTCAATGTTTGCCGCCCGGGTTTGTCCCCGTGATAACGTCTTGTCGCATACCATTCGACGATTATTAATAGATGGAATGAATTTGGAAATGGAATGAATTTTGGAAACGCAGTTTTTACTCTGGCAAATCATATTCGAACGAGGTTGTTCGATAAATTTTGGAATGATTAAGGAGGATGAAAAGAAAAAGGCGGATGGGAAATTGCATTGAAATATACAGTTCTGTGACATATGTAAAGTAGGAGGGGATGATCCCTCGTGAAAAAGTAGAATAAAATTTTTTCATCCAAGGCTTCGTTCTCGAGAAAGTTGAAATTTTATCGAGTAACGAAACATATTCAAAGTTCGAGAATGAAAATGCTTCAGATGAAAATGTTTTCGACTTATTTCTGCACGTAGAATTGATCATTCTTTTCTAACACGTCTGGAATCAAATTCAAGCACATTTGATAAATTTTCAAACTAATTTTTCTCGAAAAAATTTTTCGAACGAAGAAATTTTATTCATACATTTTTCTACTTATTTTTTACTTATACACCCTGTGCATTATCGAATTATGTCAAATAATCTTTGCTTCGGAATTCTATTATTTTTGATTAATAATAAAGATAATTCTATGTTAATGAGAGAGTTTAATAAGAGAGCTTAATAAGAGAGAGTGTGAGTGATTTTTTAATCCTTGAAGATATAAACCATGCAGATCTATGAGAATAATTTTTAAAACAAGCTGAATGCAGAAGAAGAAATTAAATATGAAAACGTAGCTTTGGTGGAATGTACAAGAATTCGCAAGTCGAACAAAGGTTCATGTAAGATTTAAAACTGTAATGGAAGTGGTTCTTCACAAACAAATTTAGAGACACGTACGTAAAACCTGCATGGACACATGAAATATCTCAATGGCCATTTTCTTCCACTTTAAAAACATTATGTCAAAGATTTTCGCAAAGCTCAAAGAGCCTCTGGAAATCTTCGTACTTTTCAACTTTCAGGTGTCTTTAATTTTTCAATGCAGCGCGATGTTCGCGATTCTTCCAAATTTTTCTTTTCTTTCCTGTTCTTCTTTCTTTTTTTTTCTGAGATATCAGAGAACCGGATTTTCAAAAAACTTCGAGTTCCTTGAAATCCTTTAAACTCCCGGCATCGCAGAAATGTCGACCAATCCTCGAAAGGTAAAGACATCTCCAAGTTCCGCAGCTCCGCGAACTTCCGAACTCATCCAATTCATAATATCCTTTAGATCCTGCAATATCCTATAGATTCACCGAGCTGGTTACATCGTCTGAGAGTTATTTAATGAGTTTTGAGGACACAAAGCTGGCCTCGAAAAAATTCACAGCACTCCGAGGCATCGCAAGGCTGCGAAAATTCATCTTCGCTTTTTTAAATTCGCGTCTTTGATCTCGGGCGATATGATTTACGAAATGATTAACGTATTAACTAGCGAAACAACAGTCTAGTCTTGACAATTCTAGGATGTTCGTTAAATATCTGATAAATCAGATCATGTTTCAGATGGTTGTTGCGAAGGGAGGACTTGAAACTTCAAATTTTCTGCAAAGATTCAGTCGCGAAAAAAATTTTGCAAATGCCCACTCGAAACATAATTATAAAAATATCCACTAGTATGCACGATTCAAAAACATTATACAAAGAAGAATGAACTGTAGTCCAATGGATTATCTCCACAGACATTGTAAAATTTTGTTAAAATAATCCGTTTTTAAAATTTTTCATCGTGAAATTTAGCGTTTCTTCGATTATGATATCGGCAGCGGATATATCTAATGGGAAAACAGAAGATTAATCAGGTTATTGGCACGGAGCCAGTATTTGTCAAATTATAACGGCGATTACGCTACGACACTCGGAACGAAGAAACGCGGCCGGTTTCCTTCATTAAAAACTTGGAAAGAAAATTCGTAATTGCAGGATGGGACATTTGTTAATGAATGGTAAACGAGCGTAAATAACGAAGGGAAGTTTAAATATAATTTCGCCTGAGCAATCGTGGCTTCGTGCAACGAGGAACCACCACATATACAACATACTATGCCGTTTATTTATCGAAACAAACGAGAAACCGTTGAAACTTAAAAAAGAAGGGAAACAATAATAATGAATAAAAAGGAAAAAAAGGGAAAAAATAGGAGAAAAATGTGAATTGAGTTTCACGGAGAAAACGAACTGGGGCGAAACAACAAAAACTCGTTGGAAATTTCATTCGCGAGCCGCGCATACACTGCGACGTCACGAGGCGCATAATGCCCCAGCGAAAAATTCGATTCCTCCGTCGAAATTTCGTTATTGATTTTTCCACGAGCGTTGTAACTTGTTCTGATACGCGTAACGTGTTGTTGATACACGTAACGTTTCTCGGCTTGATGTTTGAAACAATTCTATGCATTTCGTAGATGTAATTTTCATTAAGTAATTTTCTTTTGCTCGTTTCTTTACTCTGTTGCGTTTCAATCTCTCGCTGATTTGCACTTCGGTGCATTCTACTATCGTTGGAGCGATCCTTTTATAAGAAAGAAAGAAAGAAAGAAAGAAAAAAGAAAAAGAGAATTGTTCGACAGAACAGTGAGATATAATACGTTCGTATCGAACGAGTTGTTAAACAGTTGTCAGAAACGAGCGAGGAGATCAAGCGACCCAGTTGGCTCATTTTCAACTTTCATTCGCGGATTTTGGGGATATGCTAACGTCGCACGACGGCTCGAGGGAGCGGGGGGCAGGGGGGTGTACTTTTCTTCCGTGTGTACTTTTCCTGTGCAAATCAGGTCGGACATAGGAGAACACAGACAGAGTCGGATTTCCGGGTGCTTTGCTCGAGGAGATTGTCAGACACCGATCGTGGGCTCGTACGTCACTCAAACGAGATTTTAGCGCGTGCTACACCGCCGACCGACCATCATATCGCGTCATATCCCACCTACGTCTCGTGAAATTTCTTTTCTCCTGCTGCAATTTGTATGGAAGATTTTCCCTTCCGTTGTAGCACGGGGAGTGATACATGAAAGGCTTTTCTTCTCTTTTTTCTTCGAAGTGTTCATTTACTCTGGACTTACTCGTTTTCGCTTTTAGCGTTTCCTGTTATTCTTCCAAACGCATTCTGTGTTTAATTAAAATCTCTGCTGCCGGTGTTTGGATTCAAATTGCATCGTCCAGCCGTATTTTTTTGCGAACTATTTCCGTGAACGTGGCTAAGGAAATGAAAGGTAAACAGAAATTTCCTTTCGTTCGTTGAATATATTATATATTAATTCAAGCAGTGCGTCTTGAACATTTCAGTGTACGTGTTTCTATGGACATTTTTAAATTCTTCCTCAATGAGCGTTGTCTGATTGTTATTGAAGGTCGATTAGAATATCGTCCAAAATTGTGAAACTGAGGAAACGGGGGGGGGGGCACTTCAACGTCTAAAACCGAGTTAACAGCGCGAGTAAGTGCAGCAATTTATTGCATGGCATGATTGCCTCGCTAGTTGTCGACCACTCCATTTAAGTAATGCATGTATACAATTACTCGGGACAATGTCGAAGTGCAACGAAGTCCACGCAACAGTCGTTGCCATTCTGACAATTTATTTGGCGCGTGAAATTCGTAATTCGCGATTCGTCAATTGGAATCTTTGGCTGATAGAATCAGATTGTATTCTCAGTTACATGCTCAAGACAAACATCTTCCGTTCGATGATCTTGATGGACAATTTTTAATTTTCATAAAACTTCAATATGAATTTTATCCTATGCGCGAATTTTTAAAACTTGTTAATATATTTGTACATTATTTCGTTCAATTAAATAAAATTCGTAATTCGTGATTTTTCAATTGGAATTTTTGGATCACTCCGATGACATCACGATGAGTTAGATTATGTTCCCAGTTATGTTTAAGACAGACAATGATCTTGATGGACAATTCTTAATTTTAATAAAACTTCAATATGAATTTTATCCTATACGTGTGAACTTTTAAAACTTGTTAATACATTTGTACATTATTTCGTTTAATTCGATGAAATTCGTAATTCGTGATTTTTCAATTGGAATCTTTGGATCACTCCGATGACATCACGATGAGTCAAATTGTGTTCCCAGTTATGTTTAAGACAGACATTTCCGTTTGATGATCTTGATGGACAATTTTTAATTTTCATAAAACTTCAATATGAATTTTATCTCATGCGAATTTTCAAAGCTACATTCATTTAGCTTTTTCTTTCAATAAAGTAACAAGCTAAATTGTTCTTTATAATATCTTCCGGGAATCATTTCGTTTTCTAACAAGTGCAATAACGCGTAATAAAAATCCAACGACCTGTCGATCATACTGTCCATGAATAAATTATAACTCAAAGTCATACAACACGGCCCGTGTACCGTCTCATTATACCGATAATTATCCGAAATTTATTCCATCGTCCTAACCAAACAATAGACCATTAATATCCGTAGGAACAACGTCATAATCTCAGCTTCTTGACAATCGGCTTTCACTTTCGCTCAGCCTGCTCCAACGAGCTGCGAATCGAAGGCCAAAGTAAACAGTTCTAATTCGACGTGGAAACAATGGCGGCCGAATCACCGGCTTAATCCAATGGCCTGCCGCGTATACGGTGATTCGATCGCCGATCAATTATTATTGACCATGCTGGAAATTATATACGCGTGCATCCTATCGTCGTGATTGTTTGCTCGCTCAATCGCGAGCTTCGTGACAGTTTATTTCGTCGAAAGTACGACGCAGAGACTCCCCGATGATCATCCGCGCGGCGTGCAGTCGCTTCATTAGCCGTCCTGCTGACGGACGGACGGTGTGGAGGCTTTTAGTTGGTCACTGGTGCCGTCGCCGAGATTAAATTACTCAACAACCCTTGGCACCCTCGATTGATCCTCGATCTATCTCGTCCATGCATGGACGCGGATTAAACGGCGCGTGGCTGTATCCTATTCGTACGGATAATCACGGTCATCCCTTTTCATGCTATCACCTGGCAGTTGCTGTTGAGGACAGTGAAGTGAAATCGGTGAACAGTTTCGGTCTTTTCAACAAATGAAATTTGTTGTTCGTTTCGTTCTTCAATTTCAGATAAAGAGAAATTCAAATAAGAGATATTCGTTCAACTACTACTGTGAATCTCGACTCAGTTGGATTTGTTTTATATGTGGAAATGTTTTAAATGTGTCGTAGTTATCTTCGTTAGGGTTAAAGTTTCGATACTGATACAATTTTTCAGATACTCAACTTCATCGGGATTTATGTAATTCAATTTTTACCGTGTAAAGAGAAACGATCGGTAATTATGAATTTGTGGACGGTAAGTGAATATACACACGCGTACAGACAGTGTATTTAAATTGATTACAGTGATCATTTTTCTACGATTAATAATAACTGTTGGAAATCAGATGATCAGTTACATTATCGATCACTAGCGTTGAGAATCACACGACCCTGGTAAAGTCACACTTAACCGTCGTTGTACCGATAACAGTGGTCATTTCGTTCGTGCACGTACATATATAAATCGTAACGTCGACCACGTCGATTATTTATTCATTCTATATACGCTACGTGTGATGTCAGTTATTACACACGCAGGGAAAATGACAAATCTTTGAAAACACTGATGAAGTTATACCTTCTATCAACGATCAAACGACAATATCATCGACCAGAATAATTCTGTAACAAGAGTAGCAGAATAATTCTGTAGAATAATTCTGCTCGTCAACCAGTAAAACAATTCAGCCTGTCTATATTACCAAACCAAAACTCAAAAAAAAAAAGAAAGACCCGACAAGCTTCGTTACTGCGTTTTGTTTGAGTTTAAAGCCGCGGAACCGGATCCTCTCCCGGAGCCGCGGAGACTTTTTCTCCCGGTGGGTTCCCCGTGGAAACAGCTTGTCCTTGCAACCATGGACGAATAACGATAAGCCCCGCGCCGGTGGTTGATCGCATTATTACCGAGCGCAAAATATTCCAGCCGGTTCTTGCTCGCGCCCCCTCTTGCCAAAGTCGTGCTTTAAATGCGTCGTGAAAGTCGGACCGCGGGCTGAACAATGGAAAACGTGCCTCTGGATACCGGGGAGAAACGGGCCACCGGGATGAAACACGAGCGTTATTTTGCATGAATTTTTACGAGATTAGCCGGCGGTAAAACACGCGACAGTCCCATAGGCACGCACGTTCGTCGCGTAATGGTGGCTCGAGCATAAATCTCCCGCCGCGGCGTTAGAAATTAAGGTAGATTGAAAAGAAAAAAGAAGAGATCCGCGTCGCGTCATCGTCGAGTTAAGGCGGATGGTTTTTTGCGACCGAGAGAGAGAGAGAGAGAGAGAGAGAGCGAGAGCGATGAAACTTGGCCGGCAATATAATATGCGTTCACCGACTAGAATGAAATTGCTCGCGTTAAGGCCCGTTTTTGTAGAATTTCGAGGGAATTATCGTGGAATTTACGTGGCAACTACCGGTAATTTCGCCGGGCAGTGAATTTCGTTTGCGGTTTTGTTTATCTACGGATTACAGTACTTTTCCAGAAGATAGAAATAAAATCCTCGATGGAAATAGATTTTAATTAAGAGTTCGTCTGACGACTTAAGCGTTGACAGTTGATTCAATGTGAAAGAACAAGAACCGGAAATTAAGGAGCACGCTCGGAACTGAAATATAAAAACATATAAATACAACGAAGAACGGTAGAAAAAGAAGTATTCTATGTTCGCGATCGAGATAGTCCGAGGAAATACCGACATTTTGTCAAAAAATTTGTTCGCAGAAGACGACGTTTACCTTTTCTTTTTCTCTATCGTCATATAATTTTAATTAAGTAATTTTCATTCTAACAAATACCTCTTTTTTTATTACCATCTTATCTTCTTTGATTTTCTGATTTGATTGAAATGCGCAAGAACAGTACATGTTCAATAGTTTCGCTTTAATTATTGAAAATTTACGAACAGAGTTTAACCACGGATAGACAGATATAAATTAAGTTCATTCTAGTTAAAAAAATCATGTTTATTCAATTGAGAGAAAGAAGAAGAAGAAAATTGAGGAAGATAGCGCGGTCGAGTTGAAAAATTTCCTTTCGCTGGAGAAATTGTTCTCACTGCAAAATATCAGCCCTTTTACCGTGCTACGGCGCGTGGAAAACACGATCGGTGAATTTATCACAACTTATGAAGCACCGGTTAAACGCGAGCGGTATATCGTTAAAGTTTCAGCGAAGCTGTTCGCCGGTGTAATTATTGTTTTCCCCGGTGGAAAAAAAAAGGTACTTTTCAACGTGATATGATACATCCAGCTCAATGCGTTTGAAAAATTCACGGGAAATTGCAATCCACTTTATTCCACTGAAATAATAAGCGTGTTGCCCCTCTACGAAGTTGCTTTTGTGGAAACTGTTTCGCGTATACTTTCGAGAGGTGTAGATAAATTTTGAATTTATCCGTTCATTTGCGTAGAAACGGGAAATAAATTGTACACGAAGTTCTTCAGTTGAGCCGGGAATGAAATAAACATTCGTTTCGAGCACACACTTCGCAGCAACACTTCACGTTCACATTCCCTTTGATTTTCGTGAAATTTATCACACGGTAAAGAGCACGACGTGCGTTCGCGTTGTAAACTGTGTTTGAATGTTTCATTTTTCAGCGTAGACAATATCGTCGTTGTTGCTAATTTATGCAGAAACGAGGTATGTTCGTTTGAACTTTTTTTGTACATTGCAATTTTCATTTTTACGACTTAACTCGAGCAACAAAATATAAGAGTGCATATATATCAGGCCGTAACGGCGTAAATAATGTTTCCAAAAAAAAAAGAAAAGAAAAATTAATCTAGGCTTGAACTCTTCTTCGTGGATTTAATAAAACTTCTTCATAAATCAGACAGCCGCCTTTATGGATCTTATGAAGAACACTAAGAATTTCCACTCTGGATCCATCGTTTTTTTTTTTTTTAAATCTTTAATATCCGTTGTACCATATTTAATATTTATTTATATATTACATTTAACATTACATCTATATATTTACATTCGCACTTAACATTCACAATTCCTTCCTCGTTCTGTCACGAACAAAACTCGCACACTATCTTCCTCGAGCTGCTTCATCCATCATCCAGAATAAAACAAATTCGCTTCAACTACATGATGCATGAAATATTCCGGAAATATTCGGTTCGTTTAAAAAAAAAAAGAAAAAAAAATAGACCAGCCATCCTCCTGGCCTGGGGAGAAATGATCAGCAGCAGCTTTCCGCTTCGAGAAAACGGCCATCCATTGGCATTTTTGTTGTGAGGAAGTATCGGCGTGAGGAAGTCCACGGACATTTCGCGTCCGTCTGTTTCTCGCCGCTTGCATAATGCATGCGCCGCATCCGTGCACTCCGCGCGCCATTCCCTTTTGCACTTACTTCTGCTACCGCCGGCTTCAGCTCCCGAGAGGAAGCTTGCGATACTTTGTTTGCTATGTTGGCCGTCGTACGTCGTGCTCTTTCCACGGCTGGCTTGTCTCACGAGACCTTGCCCATCTACCGTTCCCGAGGTGAATCGACCTCGAGATATCGCTCCTCCCTTTCTTCATCTTTCTAGCTTAATTACGATCGTTCCGTCGAGGGTTTTAGTTAAGTTCGGGGCGTGGTGGAAGATAAGCGAAGCTTATAGCACCTAGGTTTCTCACATCTTCTGCAGCGAGTATTGATTTGATACTTTATATACGGAGTCTCGTTCGGAAAGTAACACCATTAGTTAGTGGTTATTCTATTTTCCGTTGCATTTAATTATAACGGATGGCCCCGTAGTATGAAGAAGAAAGATAATAGTGGCGCGAGAAGCGCGACGTTGCCGTTTTTTCCTTTTCGACAAAAGGAGAGGATCGAGCGAGTTGGAAACAGAGTCGATTTGAATTACGAGAAAGCGTCGATCAAGCTGTTAAAAAAAAGAGCTGATTAAGTTGTTGAAAAGAGTTTATCTGTGCTCTTTACCTTGTTCAATTATCTATTGTTTAATCGGCATTGTTATTAAATAAATATCATTTATATTTAATCTCTACAATAGTTTTATATATATATATTTATTTATTTATTAAATATATATATATATTTATATTTAATAAATATATATATATAAAACTATTGTAGAGATTAAATATAAATGATATTTATTTAATAACAATGCCGATTAAACAATAGATAATTGAACAAGGTAAAGAGCACAGTTATTATATATATATATATAATAAAATATATTAAACATTTAGATTAAACAATAGATAATTGAACAAGGTAAAGAGCACAGTTTTATATATATGTATATATTTATTAAATATATATATATATTTATTTATATTTAATCTCTACAATAATGGAATAGTTAATGGAATCTTCTGGTAGGTGGAGTGTGGCATTTCCGAATTTCGATTTGACTCGAATGAAAAAGAAAAAGAAAAAGAAAAAATACAGTGAACAATATAATTGAATGATGAAAAATTCTCGATAATTTAATAACAACTTTGTAAGAATCATTGGAACGCTTTATTTGATCAAATTGTTTCAAAACACAAAATCTACTCTTTGACAGTGCTGCATCGTGTAATAAGTGAGAAAGTTGAGACATTTTTTTTCTGAAAATTGTAGAAATTCGTGACTACGTATATCATCATTTTAAAGAGTAAAGTCTCAGTCCAAGGTTAACGAGTTCTTAGAACTTTTCTTTTCCCAATATTTTATTGAACTTTAAATATCGAGATCGAATGACTTTCAACGAAATGGTAAACAGAAATCGTACAAAGAGATATAAGAGGGGATCTTAATCTTTAAGATCATCACGAATCTAATCACGAGCAAAATTTGTACAAGATTAATATTAATAAGTATTAAAAAAACGAACGTTCTTACTTTAGAAATGAACGTGACACAAGTAATGGTAAATTCTGGCAATAAATATGACTTCTGAGCAACTCATTTTCCTCTTGAAATTTCAATTATCGATTGATACAATCTATTCTTAAAGTTTCTCGAATTCTGAAATTTTTTACAACGTGGAATGGAAAACAGATCGAAGTCACTGTTTCAAATTTGAACTTCGATTCGCAGCCGATTGCCGTGGATATTCCATCAAACTGAAAGCTACATATACATATATCCCTGTCTCGAAATTCAACAAAATCCAATTTACATTCGAAACTTACGACTTTTCGACTCTCGTTACTCTTCGTCTTTTTTTTTTCTTTTTCTCTTTTCCATCGCTACGGATCAGGATAGTCTTTCCAGCTGTGCATTAGAGTTCAACGGTACGAGCCAGGCACAGTATTAACCGCGTTGTTTACGTTCGCGCTGGAATTCCAGTCGCTTCGTATCTCACAATTAGATCCTTCGAGAACAGCTTCTGGACCGACGGCTCGTCCGTGGACGAACGATTCCCCGGATTGCGGAGGGTGAACATCGATCGCGGTTGAAAGGATTTGGAATGTAACCTATTCAGATCGTGCTGCTCCCTCCTTTGCTCCGGCCTTCCACCTCTCTCTCCCCCCCCCACCCCTCTGATGCTGATCAATATGTGCGGGGGAAAGTCTTCCTCGTGCCGGGTTTCCCGTCACGTTTTTCAGCCGGAGATACGTCCATTCTAGGCCGCGTGATTCTTTACCGAGCGAGCCACTTTGACATTTATCTGATTAAAATCGAACGGTCTGCTTCCTTTGAGGGCGAGACCCCTCGCGAGACCTGTCACGTTTTAATACGTCAAATACTAATTTCATTTTGATGTCTCATTTCCGGCAGGGCTTCCATCCGCCCGCGCGAAGACAGAGCAAACACTTTGGATATTAATACTTTCCTCCCTTTGTCTAAACAGACAGATCAGATTTTCATTTGGAATTTTTCTTTCTTTTTTTCCTTTTTTTTTTACTTCCCTCAGTTACTTCGTATTTCCGCGGGTTTAGGTTGTACTTTCGTTCGCGTGTTCGATTGTTGCATGTTGTGCATCGAGCTGCGATTGTGAAATACGCGTCGACACAGTTGTAATTTCAGCCATTTCATTAGATCGTTTGGATATTTTAATTTCCTATTACCGCGACGCAGACTGTAGCGTTTACAATGTCTAATTTCAATTTGTATATTTATCCACGTTCCGAATTACTCGTGAATTTAATCGTTAATAATTCTGTTTTCAATTGCGTCAATTCTGCCGCTGAAATTTGTTATAGCTGTAAAACCGGTGGACGTTCAATTTCCCAACTCTCAATCGACAGTGATTACTACAACGTAATTAATAAAACTGATTGTCATTCGAACGTTTTAATATCTATGATTTTTATACTACGTGATTATTCCTGTCCATTATTATTATTCTACAACTCGGCTTCAGAAACTTGTTACTACCATTTATATTGTTACTAGCCAATCGATTGTTCAACATTCGAGTTACGCTAATTAGTACCACGACCTCAGCAAGCTAATTTTATACTTCTCCTCTGTTTCCAGGACAGCGTCGAACCTTGCAACTCGCCTGATCGTACAAATTTCACCCCTCCCCAACCTTCCCCAGCTCATTCGCGCTACGTCCGTGTACATCTCGTGATACGTCCGAGCACACACGTACCTATTCTACTCGGCACGCATCGTACATACGTACCACTGACAAGGGCACGAGTTACGTGCACGCGTTACACGACAGTTAAAGGCATCTCCACGCCAGAATTTCACCGATCCAGCGATGTCGCCGTTGCTCACCCTGTCTCTGATATCTCCCCCCCTCTCTCTCCGAAGCATCAACGCATCCGTACCGATAATTCTCCGAAATTCCGCTTCCGCGGAACAGTGCCTTACACGTCGAAATTACGATCCCCGGATACCATGTCAACGAAGGTTCGGTATGTCAGGATATCAACGAGGGGAGGGGAGGGGGGAGGAGGAAGGAGGAGTAAGAAGAAAAAAAAAGAATCCGCAATAAAGGACGAGTAAAAGCGTCGTATAAATCGTGCCCACGGTCGATATTCAAATTCCACGACGGCAAAGGATAAGAAAGGAATTCGTCATCCGCAAGGAACGGCCTCCTTCCCCCCTTCCCCCTTATTGCTCCTCGACAACGTTCGCGTTATTACGCGTAAGAATCGGATCGATCGACGTTAAAGCGTTTTTTACGAGCACTCCGAGAGGCTCGCGTTGTTCGATATGACGCAGCGTGCAGCACCTAAAGAATTCAGTACACGGCGTTCGTCGTACAAATTTTCAGCCAATTTTAAATCACTTTTGTTTTGTCTAGCATTTCCTCTCTCATTCTCTCTCTCTCTCTTCCTCTCTTTATCGTTAAATTTTTACAATTCAATTAAAGTGCAAAAATTTTTCTCACTGGACGGTTTATTCGATATTTCCGCTTGGCGCACGAAATTCAACGAACTTTCCACCAGCAGATTATAAAAAAAACGAAACGTCCGATAATGGTAATAATAAATCACGACCGCGTGTTTTATCAGCAGTGTTTCAAAAGCATCGTAGCGAGTAACGAACTTACTGACTCTTGTGCCACGCTGTGCAGGGCGCGTAAAAAAGTTTGATTTGAAACTCTAATCCGCCGCAATTGCAGCGAGAAACATTAATCACGATCTACGGGAAACATGTGAAATATATATATTACGAAAAATCCCGCGAGAAAACGGTGAAAGATCGCAACCAATGCGTTCGCTTCGTTGTAACAGAATTTCTGTTCAAGGAATTTCCAAAAAAAAAAAAAAAAAAAATATCAGTCAGCAACAGAGTCGAGTTTTCAACAGGAACGTCCACGTCAGAAACGAACGATCAGCAAACTCGAATTCGTCGATTCGAGTCCAGTCGGAAGGATTCTCTCTCTCTCTCTCTCTCTCTCTTTCGTCTCTTCGGCAATGTCTTCCTTCCGTGGAGGATGCCGTGTACTCGGTGTAAATGCAAACGCGTGCACGCGGCGCGACGTGGCTTGGTCGTCCCTCATCCTCGACTTCCGACGAAATGAGCGTCGGCCTCGTGTCTCGTTCTCCCGACCGGACGCGCCAATGACGAATAGGTCGGGGCTGTTTCCTGATTACCTACCATTCTCCCTCCTGTTTCATCTTCTCGTGCACATAGACCAGAAATCGACCAGCCACGACGATCAAGTGCGCACGCATCAAGTTTTTTTTTCTTTCTTTCTTCCTTCGTAGATCGAAAAAAAAACGCCGTAGTACTATCAGGACTACGTTATCGCTGGCTGGTTGTTTGCTTACCTCGTCCGCTACGTCACACTGATTAGATCGAACAGAGGTAAAGGAAACGGTGGAAAACGCCGGTGGTCCATTCATCGGAGAGCCTCGTTGAACGCTCGTTCAATTACGTTCGCCGTTGGTACGAACGTTGAATCGAACCGTGCCTCGGTAAGGTGAATGCCGGGTTTTCATGTTTTCCGAGCATTGAGCGCGTTAATGTAGGCTACTGCACCGATAGTTTATGGTTTGGGGGGGGGGAGATTCGAAGATTTACTCCGTAGTGGGATTAATATGGCTTTCGCCGTGGAACAGCCATCCTTCTGCGAGAGCCTGTCTCTTCAATTGCAATTTTTTTCGCGACATTTTTCGTGGAACTTTCAGGAAGCTGATAGTTGCTGGATTAAACTTTCATAGTATTATAACGTGAGATGAGGGAACCTAGGTCGAAATTTTCTTCTTCTGTGGACCAAGAGCGAGGCAAGTGTCCCTCGCAATTATCACGGCGAAAGTTGGGCCTGTGTTTGTTTCAGCCGCCTAGATTTAGAACTTAAAATATCAGAGTATGGCTGTGTTCGTGTGCGTGAGCGTGCGAGTGACGAAGGTTTCGAGGATGCAAATCGCGAAGGAATCGCGATAGAGAGTTTCGAGAGTGAAGACATAGAGAGTAGCGAGTAGCGAGAGTATTGGGACTTTCTTTCTCTATTAATTTCTACAATACTACGAAGAAAATCATAATTTTTATGATTTGTATGACATCGATACGGACGCAGGGAGATATCGGGACAGTTTTTCGTAGTAGCGTAAAGCAGTTACGCGTTAAATTCCTTACAATCAGAACTGAATAATGGATGATCCGAAAGTTTGGCCCGGGCTTAAACTCTACGATATTTAACGCCGACTCGAGAATTAAGCAAGCTTAAAGCTAGACGGCCGAGATTTTAAATTCATAAAAGCTTGGAAACCTTGATTCTGAGTTTTAGAGGAGATCCAGGAAAACGAGGACGGGCGGAATTTTCCAAGCTAATGACTCGCAATACTGCCTCACGGCAAGAATGTCAACGTGAACGTTGCCGATCAACGGAATAGTTCTCCGCATTAATCTTGCAAGTTCAACGAGCTGTGTGTCAATTCGCCGACCCCCGGGGATGGCACGGGCGGTTTGCATTTCGCCTAGTGAATCGAACGGAATCCCAAGGACTTCTTAGTACAGTATCCGGAGTAATAAGCCGCGTACTGTAGACGACGTCGGTATTTCTCGTCTAATAACTGGAGAATCCACTTACGTATCTTGTTGCACGAATTCCGGTGGAAGTCTCCGCGCGGGGCTGCAGATTCTCTCGAGGGATCTCGCGGTGCTAGGCATCCCTCCTTCGGGAACGCCGTCGAATATTTCGATCGACGACTGGCAGCCCTGAGCACTGCAACATCCCGTTACGAAAATATATTATTCCCTGGAAGTCAAGGTTACAGAACGCGCGCCTTTCCTTTTCGAAAGAATTGGAAAGAGATCTTTTAAGCAAGAATTACAATACATTTTCCGTAATTGACGATTACACAGAAAAAAGTCGATCGTTATCGAAGGACCATTATCGGTATATAACGATTGATTAATCATTTTATTACGTAAAGAGATATTTCTGTAATCGTGAAACTGAAACGTAACCCTTTCAATAGCACCTGGATACTTTTTTCGTATCATCTAACAGCAATTTATTTAAGAAGCATCGTTTCAAATAAAATGGCACGGTAATTGGAAATAATCGTTCAAATGGTATTTAACACGGAATTTTGTTCGATTATGTCTGTAGCAATCGTCAACGTGCATTGCGGGTTTGCTAGAACAAGCATACACGAGTTAAATTGACACATAGTTTTAATCTCTCGGAAAATAATATCCTCCACCATTTTTTAAACTTCCGTAAGAAGCAATAAAAAGCCCAGTTTATGTGAATTACCGAGTGTGAATTCACTCAGGACTGTCTGTCAGGAATTTCTTCTTCCGAAACCCTTTTGTTCTTTTTACGTCGTTATATATATACTCTAGGCGTCTCTTCAAATATTATATTATTATAGCACAAAAAACGTATACGTATATAATTATCAGCAAATTATAAAAAGTGGAAGCCTGCGGATGTTAGCTAGATTTAAATACGATGTCCCTTCAGAAAGGAAGCAAAGGATTAATAAGGACGAGTTAATTTAATTAGACTGGTCTTTTGTTCTTTTAAACATAAATGAAATGTAATCTCTTTTTTTTTTAAAGTGAAAATTACCTTAAATTAGTATTCTGGACAATGGGGATAATATAAAAGAGATATAAGTAAAATAATTGTAATAATTAATAATCAACTTGTTTTCTTCGGTTTATAAATTAATGAGAAATTTGAAGATGATATCTCGTAAGAGCAATCCAAAAAAAAAGAAAAAAAACAATCTAAATGTCATTGTTCCCTTTTAAAAATTAAAATAAATGATTTCTCTTTGTTTACTGAAACACAGTTACTCATTTTATGTAAAAATTCCATTCCGAGCAGCGTGTAATTATTTCGGACAATCAGAAAATTCTGCAATATTTTAAACGCAGTTTAAAGCGAATGTTATAATTAAAACTAATGGTAATTTCCGATCGTTGCACAGAAAGATTGATTCTTTAAAATGCCTTTGAATAAAAATTTGTTTTCCATGGACGAACGAACATCGGCTCAAAGACTTAATTATCATTCTCGAATTTAATTTTGTGTTGTAAACAACGACGACAACGACAACGAAAGAGGAAATAATTTAGAATTCAGTGTGTATCGATTGCGATAAATAATGTAGCTTGGATAAATCGGCGTCGGAGGGTTGTTAAAAATTTCTGTATTCACGCGTGCACTTTTCGGCTAGCGAATATTCGAAGGGCCGAATGAAAAAATTTTATCAATTGATAAAATTCGAATGGAATATAGATTGCCGAATTTATCACTCGCGGACACAAATTATAAAAGTCAGATAAAATTGAAATTAATTTCTGAAATGTGGAGTTTCGATTATGAATATTGAACGTTCGCCTTCGATTGATAAACGCTCCTCTTCTTAATTTTACGAATTGTCCATGAATTAGAAATCTTCCAACGAGGAGATAACATTTGGAGATCTATTATAAGTATTTTACACTTTGGATCATTTTTTTTTTTTCTTTTGGTTAAAATTCTGCGACACTTTCGAATAAATTTCTACTTCACGTCTCACGATTGACTTGCTATTACGAATTCGTGTAATCATCTTCGTTACGACTCACTGTTTAGAGCACAACATCGAAACCATGATCCGATTACGCGTGTACCGCGTACTGTTACCTATTGTTGCGTCATACTCAAGCCAAGTTAAGCTCGATTTCGATTCTACGAGGACTATCAAATCATGTATCAAACGGAGCACACGCGGACAGATACGGTAACGTTGTGAATGACTTTCGCGACTGATCATATCTGACAGAAATTGTTAATTAATGATGGAACTTTGTCGCAATTTTGTAAATTAAAACTTAGAGACTGATCAGACAGAACAATGAAGACTTTGCAGATATAAATCGTCGTGGACGGTAGTACAATCGTTCGATACTGAATGTTCAACTTTTAAAACAAATGGAAACTAATTAGAGATTTATCTGTTAAATATCACAACGAACGCTACGCAAATTTGAAACTTAACTCTCTCAACAACTGTGAATCATGGAATATCCAACAACAAACAAACAATACACCGTCCCATAATCCATATTACTGGAAATGGAAGTCAAATAACGAAAAACAAACGGGGGAAACATCCTTCCTCCAAATCTGATCTCCGAAAACAAACGAAAAAAGCACACTGTCAAGCTAACGCACGTTAACAAATAGAAAAAGAGGAAAAAAGAAAATAAAGAGAATACGCGGTAAAGAGAACAAAGAAAAAAATTGCAAAAATTCCCAACCATCGCGCTGACCGTCTCTCTACCCGCGCAGAACATCTCCACAGAAGGACGTTCTTCCTTCGCCTAGAACGGATTCGCAATATTCCATTGAAAATTTATGTCACCCTCGATAAACCCTCGGGGGTGAGCTGAAGGCTCGTAGCCTCTCAGCCCTGTTCCTGCGTTTCTCTCGATGGCGCGACGGTATGCGTGTCCTCGCTTAGTTTATTCCCGGCATATATCTGCCGCGTATCTGAGGAGGTTACGTTCGTTCCTTGGCTACGATTCACCCCCCTCTCACCCTCCACCTCCGCCTGTTTTGAGGGCTGGAAGACGGCTGAGGAGCTGTTCCTCTCAGCCCACATCTTAGCGCGTGTTCCATCTCTTATATATCTACAAAGCCACGAATGCACGGTCCGTTCGCTCGCGTTGCAGCCATTGTGCATGATAATTGAAAATCCCGGGCATACGAGCCAGCCGCATTCCCGTGTGATTTACTGCTACTTCGTATCTATTACTTCCGAGATGGCTGGCGAAGGAGGAGGAAGCCCAGGGGGGGAGGGTTTGGATGGGTTTCTCCACCACGTTGGCAACGATTCGATGAGTTACGCTGATTGATACACCTACACGGACGGATTCTTCGGGTCTTCGACGACGAGAGAATTTCGCCGGAGGATCATTCGTGCACGTGCGTGCTTGATGGGATTAAGAGGAAGCGTTTCGGCTCTCCAATTACATTTGGAGGGCGTCGCGATGATGATTGATGAAGATGGAAATTAGGCGTGAGCGACATTAGATGACGTTAGATGACTATTCGATTGCCGAGCGGGGAAATCCTCGAGTGATTCAATTGTAAATGCACGTCGGATTAATTGAAATCGTGCACGGAGCTGTGGCAGCGCCAGCTGTTAGATGTACCTGAACTTGATTAGTCGTAGTTTACATTGTTTTCTTTTTTTTTCTCTTTTTTTTTCTAATCATATGACGCACGTTGGGGGAACAATCAAACGAAGATTCTGATTAACAACTGGCCTTGTATTTTAGTTCCACGCAGTCGAGAGTTCGAGTTTCAAATCGCTCTCGAATGATTCATCGAGGAAAGTAACAATTTCTCGAATCAAACGCCGCAAATGTGTGATATTTCTTGCGTTGCTCGTTGCAATATACGAACAGACTGCATTTATAAATATCATGAATTTTCGTAAAGGTTTTCCATTTTGTTTAATGTATACACGAAATCATTATAATGTAACAGTATATCATTATTACAATTAAATACACTATAATCATTATTACAGGTAGGAACAGTATATCATTATTACAGGTTACAATTAAATTACAATAAAAAAAGGAAAAATTATTCGTAATAATCTGCTGCGTGAATAATTCCTCGATATCAATTATTTTCACGAAATATCGTCAATGCGGTACTGATTATTAATTCGAACGTTACTTAATGCATTCGTATATCGGGTTTCTTCGTTCTTCGTGCGGGTAATTAGATCAAAAGTGTCGATCAATGACCAGCGACGAGATGTTTCGATCGATCGGGAACCAGGCGGACTGTGTTAACCCGAACCGAATTTGCGGAGTGTTTTCGATGACTGCTTCGTGGAAGAGGTAAACAAATGCAATGCAATTCCAGCCACGCGGCTATGGCACACGGCTCGCTACGTGACTGAATTCCGTAGCCGATTTTTCTACCCTCGCCCTTATGCTGCGACGCAATCGTCTTAATACCGTGTCCAAGACCGGTTCCCGGAGATCGTGTCGAGGGATCGCGTTTTTCGCCTGCTCGAGGCAAGAAACTCGAGACGAGGAAACGAGAACGAAATAGAAGAACCAAATTCAAGCGAATCTTACGATGGTTGTTTCATTCAGTATTGATTTTCTGATAACGTCGTGCGTGGAATTTTCACTGGGAAAGCACGCAGTCACGTTAAATTCAATATATCATTTTTCAAGTCTGATTTTTGTTACGTTTCGTAGAGATTGAAACGCGCAAGACTTGTGAAGCCAACGCTTGATTTGCGAAACAGATCTCAATTCTGCTTTTTTTCCAGCTGGTCTCATAGTGATACATAAATTTGCATAAATGTCTGCAGCGCGATAATTTCACATCACGCAAAAATTATTCATTTCACTCGGAATAAAATTCCTTCAACGTTGCGCGCGAATATTTTTTCATATTTTCGTTTGTTCATTTCTGGTGCTTTTTTCCTATTTTTTTATTTCTTTTTTTTTTTACGTTCTGAGATGTGTTCGATTTACGAGGTGTACATGAAAATGATAATCCGAATGTCGAATAACGGTCGTCGGCGAGTAAATACTGATTTAAGCTTAAATGTTGATTAATAATTATTTTATGTAAATGACCCAGCGAAAATAATAATATGAATACGGCCATATTATTAATCGGTTAATGGTAAATCTGTATCGACTGAATAAAATTTTACATAAGCTGACCGAGCTAATGCTCTTCTGTATCAATGCTAATAGGGGAATTAATTATAAAACGCACAAGCATTCCTCGCACAAGCCTTATCGATTTTAACCGTTTTTCTTGTTAATTCAACGAAAATCCTTTATTGGGATAAAAAGCGAAAGATCATCCGACAAATTATTCCTTTGTCTCTCGCGTGCCGTGCGATTCCGTGAGAAACTCGGAATTTCACGAATTATTAGCAGAATCTCAACGGAGGAAGAAATCGATACTTATGTCAGCGAATTGTAAACGAAAAACCAAAAAAAAAAAAAAAAAAAAAAAGAATCTCGTCAGAGTGGAATTTTTCCAGAGAATAATCCGATCACGTACTTTGTATAAATTGTTTCAAAAACATGAATCACGGACGTTTCACACAAACACGCGCGGGGGGGGGTGGAGGGGGGATCCGTGTAAAAAGTTAAAAGCTACGGTCTACGAGGTCTCTACGTTACCTGAGATTGTAACTGGCCAACGAGACGTGTCCAGTGTCATAAGCACGTCCACGGAGCACGAGCCTGCACGTGGTGGACTTCATTTTACCTCTGGTATCGTGGTGGCCGGATCTGACTTTGTCGCCGTGTACATCCAGGTCGCAGCTGCCCGATATCGAGCCCTGATCCTTCCGGTGATCCTGAAGATCCCGATTGTTGTAACGTACGTTGTAACCAGCAGCGTTAATCGACTTGGTCGTGTCCACTGAAATTCGAATCGGATTAATTCGAGCACACGTCACGATGGGCAATCGCAGGTGGCAAAAAGAAAACGCAGAGAGGAGTTCGGGCAGATCGTTGTTGAAATCGCTGTTCAAACAAGAACGACCCAGTTTCGGCGGATTATAATCAGATTGAATAAAAGCGGGGAGTCGGAATTAATTATCTCTGGCCACACGGATTCAGGCAAGGATTTTTCAGAAACAAATTCAGAATCCCCATCCGCGGAACGGGAAGATTTAATGAAGGAATCGTTTCATCGGTGCCATTTCTTCTTTTTTTTTTTTCATCGTGGCTCTTGTTAGATCAGATTTAAACAGCTCCATTCGTGATCGTGATCGTGATCGTGATCGTTTCGTGACGTTTGATCGCGAGAGCCGTTCGTTTCTATCTTCGCGCGATTTTATAATAAATGGTCATATGAAGTTGAAATAAATTATCATTTAAGGAATGAAAACATTACGGATTACAATATCCAAGGATTACAATATCACGATCAAAGATTGAAGTTCAAGGGAAAATAATTCTAGAACGTATTTTATTTCATTTCGTTTCTAGTTGTTTTATAGATATAACTCGTTGATGTGGTACACTTTGTCAAGTGTACCCGTTTTGCCTCGAAAAGCATTATTCGATAACAAGTTCAACCCATTTTAATCTCCGATTGAAAGATGAAATTTCCGATTCGTCGTATTCTTGCTCCGAATACTTACAGCTTTTATTTGTGCTGTCCGTAGTAACCGTAGTAGGTGCCTCCGTGGTAATTTCTATGAAATTAAGAGTAGCGACGAAGCCATTGTAATCGAAAGGCGGCACTTCCGGCCCCGCTCTGGAAGAAGCAACGTTTTCGTATTTTTTTTCTTTCTGTTTTTTTTTTTTTAATAGAATTCAAAGTAGGAGCCTGGTGATCGAGTTTGATCGAGTTTGATAAAATTTAATTCGACGCTAAAAGCCGTGGCGTTTGAAGGAGGCACGCGAGACGTTTCCTTCTTTCTTACCTGAACTCGACCAGCAGTTTCCGGCCGCTGTACGTCAACGAGGTTTTGTTCTTGAAACAGAGCATCTTCAGAAGGGGGCTCGACGTCGTTGAGCCCGAGTACACGGCGATGTAGTCGCTGGTGCAGTGCCTGGAACAAACGCAGACGGAAACGTGTGTTTAGTTTCAACGTCCAAATACGTGATTCGTAGACGGAATTCGTAAGGAAGCAACGTTTATCAGGTGGAAATTTTTTAACCTGCTCCGCTACGAGCCAAAGTATATTCCAACTTTAATTAAACCAGAATATTTAGCCAGCCGCTAGTATATATATATATATATATATATATATATATATATATATTCGAGTAAAATTTCATTCCTGCGATCGAGAGAATTCGTTATATATACCTTGTGAAATAATAAAAATTCTCTGTCACGCCAGTTCTTTAGTTTCAAACCGTCGCAAACATTTCGCAAATAGTCCCGGCGATCGGCAGCGACTCTAAAAATTTGCAAATTAAAAATTTAATCCGACGAAGCTGCCGATGCCACCGGAATTTTCGCTGCGCCTCTGCATTTTTAATCTCCGCCGGATGTAAAAGCACATTTGGCCAAACGAAAGCCTGGGCGAAATGGCGAAACGCGGTAGTTGGATTGAAATCGAATAAAAAAAAGAAAGAAAAAAAAAAAGGTAGGATGGTAGGCGCGCGTCGAAGGTGGTACCAGAAACCCGTGGGTGGTACCGATTTATCACGGACTTTATAAAGATGAACAGACGAGCCGGTTACCGTGGAAGTTTCACCATTAAGAAAATATCCAATATTGCTGGCAAAAGTGGTGGTGGTAGCTCCGTCGAATTATCGCCGATGGGGATGGGGGGGGGGAGGAGGCCTGCTGATTTATTTTACGAGAAAAGTTCCATCGTCGTTTGCCTGCCGGGGTGATCCTTCATTTCGTGGATCACGGCGATGCGATTTTAATAATCTGCTCAAATTAGAGGAACGTCCCGGGGACCTGTCCGGACGGATGCTCGGTCATTAAGGTGTAATTTAGAGTTAAGATTGGATCCACGGCGTTGGGCTGTGCAACGCCGCGCGAAAATATAACAGGGGCGGCGGCTGTGTAATAAACGGTGCGGCCTTCGGAGAGTCTTCACACCGTGAAAAGACGAAGCCGCTTCCTCTCCTCCTCGCCCTCGCCACCGCCGCCATATCTATATCTATATCTCTCTTCCTTCGGTGAAATTTAAATTTATGAAATACACGCAACCAAGTTCTTCCCAACCAAGTGATATTTACGATATCTCGCCGGTGCGAGAAATTCTCACGCACTGAATCACGTGATTTTCCAAAAGACAATTCGGTTCCTTCAGACGCTGGTGTCGGATGTTCGATGAAAAAATTAATTGAATTCGCGAACGATGGTTTCTCTATACGTTTGGCGATACGTATCCGAGCTTGTTGCTTTTCTAAGAGAAAACGTGCAACAACGAGGCACTTGCGAATTTTTCAAAGCAATATTCCACGAAGATCAAGCGCGAAACTTTCATTCCGCGCTTTTCACGTGCACTGTTACGGACAACGCCCTTTGTGAGACACGTCGCGCGTTCTGTCCCATAAAACGATGTATAGAGATTGAGTTGTATTATACGTTCGTTTCCCTTGCGTTACGTCGTGAATCGCGAAGTTACATCACGTTTCGAAACAATTACCAAATACGACGTCCTGACTGAATTGAGAATAAAACGTACGAAACGAAACAAAATTTGATGACGCGACGAATAGACTGCGGATGTTTGTGCATGTGAAATGTACAAACGTGCACGAAAGAATGGGAAAAACATGCACGTACAACAAGTAAATATGCACGAAAAATAGCCGAGTGTTATACCCGTCGTCTTTTTCCCGTGCACGTTTATGTCTATTTTTCGTGCATATTTGCATACGCCTCCCGCATATCTGCATATTTGCACGTGTTTCGTGCATATTTGCATATTTCTACGTGCACGTGTGCATTTATATAAATGCAAATCTAGTGCGTATTTTTATGCATACAGACACAGACACACACAGACACACACACACACACACACACACACACACACACATATATATATATAACGCGAATATTTATCTATTTGTAGGAAATTTGAAAGTACAAAATTGCACAGGAAAAAGAAAATACGTAAAATCTCTGTGTAAAACAATGTTCTACCGTTTCATCATATTTTTTTGAAAAATAAAAATCAGCGCAGAACCTCTGCAATCGCATGAAATTTGCAGAAAGTCCACAGTCTGCTAGATTTAAAGAGTAACCGCTGTCAACTGTGAGAGGCATTTAAATAATTCTCATTCAAAGAGAGAAAGAGAGACGTTATTCGACAAAGATTGTGTTTCGTTTCAATTTATCGATAGACAGATCACACACACACACACACACACACACACACATACACACACACACATACACACACACACACACACACTCTTTCGTTGTTCTCGAAGAATTTCATTAGTCGAGGGATGGTCGAACGCCGGAGAAATAATTCTAAACACGTAACAGGTGGTTCGGAACTTTTCCCATAATTTTAATTAATTGCCGGCGAGCGGTCGGCAACGTAAAGTAATTAATAGGAAAATCTCGCGATGCGAAAGCTTAGAGGGGGGGGGGGTTCGATTTAATCGCCTAACGACGCGTAAATTCCTTCCTTTTTTTTCGGAATTCCTTCGACTTCCAGCGAACGTGGAGGTGAAACGAGCGGCTAAGACGCGAGTCGGTCGTCGCCGGTTTCTGAATAATTAACCGTCCGAATGCCACCGAGAGCGCGGCCATCTCCATAATTGAGATCACCGGTCCTTCTCTCTTCGCCTCTTTCTCGCCACACTTTCTTCCGTGTAAACATATAAATTATCGAAGTCGAATTCGAGCACACCGGCACGATAATTACAATTACCGAAAGCGGAACGCGTGGAACTAGCTTCCTCCTCGCGGACAATATACTTGTCGACTCGACTTGTGTCTTGAGTGAAGTTCACTGCGCTACGAGCAGTTGCGGAAACGCAGAGAATTGGGGGGGGGGGACATTGAAACCAGGTTCGCTTGTCACGATCGAGTGTGATAACAGGTTTCGAAATTCTCCTTCTTCATTTTTTTTTTATTTCCTTTTAAACGTTACTGTTCAACGAGAGTGAGAGAGAGAGAGAGAGATCTCGCTTTTACGATCTCGATTACATTTAACAGGGAACTTTTACGAACACGGCGTATTCAACTGCGTTGAACAAAGAACTCTGCGAAACGTTAGAGAATAAAAAGAGAGGGAATTATTAATTATTACAAGCAGCAGGAACACCGATATCTGTCAAACAGTGTACACAAGTAGTTTCGTAGAAACAATTGATCTCGAAATAAAATTCCAACCGTATATAATTTTACTATTCGATTGTTAAAGTTCTATTCGTCGGAAGCGTTGGTATCAAAGTCGAAAAATGATCGTAAATGGATTGATATTTCGATTCCGTTTGATTAATCGAGTTTTCTTTTTGTCCGAGCGTGATTGAACGGAGGGAGGCATTGTTCAAAGGTTCGGCAGAATCGACAGATCCGAGTGTGGAAATTTTGTAAATTACACCGTTGGATTTGCGAACGAGTAATTCCGCGGCATTTTGTAGCCCGGCTTGAGTGAAGACAATACACTATGCACTTATTTTCTCTTTTCTCGCCTTTTCTCGATCTCTTTTCCCCTTGGACTTCGATTTTTTTCCCCCGTCATGCGTTTTTCGTTCGTGCGAAATGAAACCGGAGGAATCCGATTTTTTGTTGTTCGGACTGTTTTTTTTAGACTATCTTTCTATCTCATTTTCTATGTGTGTATGTATGTATGTATATGTGTTTGTGTGTGTGTGTATTGAAAATGAAAGCATCGATCTTTTTTATTCATTTCTTTAGCTCGTTACTTCTATAATAATGGCAATACGTTAATTCTCTAAGAGGAGACTTTGAACTTCAACGAGTTATTATTAATTGACCAGTATTCTAATTATATTTCTGTCGGAGAAGAATCACGACTATTTTCACAGTGTCATATAAATTCGTATCATTGAACGAAAGTTCCAACGAAATGTTGAAGAATAACAGATCTTACATTGAAGTCGACAATGTAAATCAAACGCGACGAGACGCGAGAGGCTCGAGGATGTTTCAACGTGCCTTCCAACCAGCAAAACGAATGCAAAACGAAGAGTTTGCTCAATTTAATTTAACGAATCAAACGAGACCTATTTGCAATCCAGCATTCGTACGGTAATTATAGTATTTTCGTTCGTAGAGCTTTTGTTAAGGACATTTCGCAGAAGTACGATGTCGTTCGCCCTTCGCTCGCCGCTGGAAGCTCCTTTAATGCTCAAATAATTGAGTGAGCCTAATTAAAGCCCCTCCGTTGAAGCGTGCTACTCTCGCTAATGGCAGAGTTTATCTACGAAGATAAGCTGAAATTGCAAACGACGCTGTACACCGTCGTCGGAATTGTCCTTTCTCTTTTTTCTTCTTCTTCTTCTTCTTCTTCGTTCTTCTCCTCCTCCTCTTCCTCCTCCTGAAGGAGCACAATCAAGGGCAGCTAAAAGAAAGCGGTGGAATAAATTCTTTGCTCGTAGCGACGACTCGAGAGTGGAGTTCGAAAAAAAAGAGAGAAAGCTAGAATCTCCGAAGAATCTCGCGTTCATTTCACGATCTCGTCCCTTTCGACTTTTCGCGAAAAAATATCTCGAAGTTGCTCGAATCTGTGATGAATAATTCGCGTGAGTCAGTTTGCAGAAACTGACTTTAACCTTCTCGCCTCTACGAGAGACAACTCTGCGCTGTAACAATAATTTGGCGAATAGAACACATCGATGAAGAGAGACAGAGAAGGAGAGAGAGAGAGTGACGTACGTATATGGGAGATACATCTCGTCTGTTTGATCACACGAACGTTCTTCGTTGCAGTTAAAAAAAAAATCGTTCGATCTCGTTGCGAGATATAACGTAACTCGTGGATCGTTGCGGGTCAATCCCGACGGGAACGTCATCGCAATAATCAACCGTTTCGCAAACGCATCGGGGGATTTCGTACGACCGCCTAATACATACAACACGCAGCTTTGCCGAAACTGTTTCGACTCGCGGCTATAATTCGATAACGAGCCACTCAATTTTATTTCCTCCTTCCGCCAGCCAGCGGAAATGGCTTGATATTTCCCTTCATTTAAACGTTGCCATTCGACTCTTTCCGCTCGAACGTTTTTCGGTCTTATTAAGCATTCTCTTGACGCGTTTCTCCTTTTTCGCCTCCGATGAAATTACACGGGAGAAGACTTTTTCTTCTTTCCTTCCCCCTTTCATCGGCCACTATGACTCGTGAAACGCGTGAGCGATCGCGGAATATTAAAAAGCGTAGCGAATCGCCGGGGAATCGAAACGAGTGTAATTATAGTAATAGCCCGGGCTGCAGTATTCGCAATAACACTGGATGCACACGCGGATGCATTAGACGCGTGGCGCATTCGTGCCACGTAATCAGGACCGTGCCAGATATTGTAGGTAACTGCGTGTAACTAATGTCGTAGGAATCGTAGCGCCCGGGCGCTAAATTAATTCACCGCGCTACGGTTTCTGTTCCGCCGCGATTAATGCGCCATGCTTCCGCGAACTTACGTCCGCGTGACGCGCGATTGTCTTCGACGCGGGTGGAGCGGAGGGGAGGAGGATCCTCGCGAGGCAGAAATTTATCTGCGGGAACCGATGGCGCGTGACAGCCATCAAATATGTAAAATGGAATTTCTATTTGTCATGGAAACCGAACCGTATCGCCGCAGACGCGGATAATCGCTCGTCGGAGAACCGACCCCGATAGGAATGTTCGAGACGGTTCTCGGATCGCGAGATCGCGGCTAGTTTTAAAAAAGGATATCGTTAACCTTTCGACGAGGATATTGAAATGGATATTGGAACAGTTGGCGAATACTGTTGTCCTCTGGATATTCTTCATCTATCTGGTTTGAATCCCGGTTGATACGCGAGGAAGTGGGAAGAAACGTCGTTGATGTTGAGGGAATGATAGAATCCGCGGTTTAATTTTATTTTCGATATTGTTATTCGTATTCGTGAAAATATCTATGGTAGCTAATATTACCACATCTTTTATGAATATGTTATATGTAACTATATGAATTGATTACAGGGCTGAGTCGTTTTTTTCTTTTTTTTAATTTAATAAACATTGCCATATGATGACGATAATTTAACTTATTTGTAACATGACCTATATTCTAGTTAAATATATTGATATTCAATGTTAAATTATATTGTAGATTAAAACTGTATTAACTCTTAGATAAAATATAATTTTGTACGGTATCGAAAAACGACATTACTTGTAATATATATTATATGAATTTTGAAACTTCACCAACATTGCTGTGCCAGCAGTGCTAATAAAATACTTCGTATTCACAATTTTGACAATAATAAAATAAATATTTACACAATATTATTTATTTTTCATAATAATAATGTACGAACAATGAAATAAATATTTTATATTTATAAGTCTTCTATAAACGTTTAATCATTTTCACTACATACCGTACATCAGAAACCTATATCATATCCGAGTGTCGAATAATACAGTTCATATACACATTGAAAGCACAGTTAATTATGTAACTGAATCAGAAATTAATCGCAAGAGGTGTGTGTGTGATCATAATCGAACCATTTTCCTTGGTTCAGCTGCCTGAATACCGACAATGAATTGCATATTCTACTTGCGAGATTCTATTTTGCGGTTGTCTGAATACGTATGCATATTTCACTGGCTTAGCGTCTGACTAGGGCCGGGCTGTTCTACTTACCAGGCGCCCGAACTCCAGAGAGTACTTGTACCATTAGTTCGGCCTTCAATCACGCGTTCGTTGAACTCGGATCAATGTCTGACTACTTGCTGCATCTACTTATTAAGAACATAATCATCGGGAAGCCTGTTTCTGTCAAGGACGTCTAACCGTAACCAGCAACATATGGAGGTTTCCAAGCATCTAATTAGGCAGTCATAGCGTAGATAAACATGATGTTGGGCCATATGCGGCGCTATTGCACTTGTGCCCCATTGCAAACAAAGATTAATACGACGAGATAGGGTTATTCGAATTATTTTCTTGTTTCTTGTACTTCGCCCTGGTAAACACGAACTATTCGATATTTTCTTATTCTTTCGTTGTTGTCACATTTGTTGAGTTTAAGGTTGTATTCTGGAATTTAACACTAGAACTACCACACCAGTGAAAATGACTGGTTTTACAATTTTATTTTAAAATTTCTATTTCATGTTACAATTTTTTCTCCGCAATGATGCAATGACTTTTACAGTGTATAACTAAAGAAATAATATAATGAATTTTATTTTATTTTTATTCATTAGAAATCAAGATAATTTTGGTAGAAATAACTTCGTCTTAACTGTCGGTAGTTCTAGTGTTAATGATCGAAATTAAGAGACATTCAGTCATCGTGCGGCCGTTAAAACAGAAAATCAGATATCTCCTCATTCCGTCACCGAAGATGCAAAACTTCGAAGTTTTCGTTTTTTCTGCGCGTTCATTTCCAGTCTCTGATTCTTTCGTTAAATATTATAATAATCCTTAATAATACGCTAATAGTAGCAAGCTTGTTCTTGGTTGTTCGTCCGATACTGAAGTTCAGCTCAAACTCAAACGACCCAAACTTACTTTATCCGACGACCGATATAATTGGCTCGATGGCCAAGAGAACTAAAAAAAAAAAAAATCTTATCGAAAGACAGAGAGCGTGGAAAAGAAAAAGAAAAATGTCGATATTTTAATCGTGGCCGTTTCAGCCGCCCTCCCGTGTTCTCGTTCCAGCAGACGGACCCGATAATCCGATGGCGTGATCCTTCCACAACCGCCATGCGACATGGTTCGCTGCTTTATCGGCTTCCCCGCTTTCGATTCATCCTCTCCGGAGTTCCAATAGAACGGGACCAGGAGGAATTGGTTATCCTTAATAATGGCTTCCGTGGAAGCCAGTCGTAACTTAGCATAGAATAAGGAAGTGGCTTGGATCATCCTTCCACCATCCTTCCACCGCTAAATCGAGGCTGAAAGTTTCCCGAGGAATCTATGTTTACCTATTGCTCGAATTAGCATCTCCTCGCGTAATGGTTCGCCCCCTTCGGCTTTCTTTCTTTCTTTCTTTCTTTCCTTCTTTCGTCCTGTTTCACACTTCGCGCCACGCCGCGACGAGTTTCCACGTCCCACGAGAGGAATACTCTCAGTCAGAGCGGAAACTTGCTCTGCGGTGCTCGTCGCTCGAGGGTCCAAAACGATAAAAAGATAGAAAAGTAATCAGGGACACTAAACGATCCCCTAGCTCGGTCACCGTGTCTCGGATTCCATCTAGATTACCCAAAATCTCGGTTGAATTTTTATTATCATCATCACGCGAGTAGTTTCGCACGAGTTTATTTCGTACTTTCAACTATAATTGTCATGTTTGTTACGTGATCGATGAAACTTCTTACGTTCGAGCAAACGGAATTTTCTTTCATTCAAAAGTAGATGTAAACGATTTGTAATTATCGGTGAAAACAGGTTTGATTACGTCTGACACTGTGAAAGTAAAATTGTTTAATATCCTAGACTCAACGTCTTCATAGACATTTAGTATTTCTATATTTCAATGATAACTATTTCATTGGGCAATCGTAACGACTGTATCAGGATCAAGATCAAACTTACTATTTTAGTATTGGGCAAAATATAATCAGATATAGAATAGACGGAACAAGATACTAAAATAGTTCGAATAATTTGGAATCAAGCTATATCGTTATATAATAATTTCAAATATGCAGATTCGTTAATTAACACGTGAATCGTTTTCACTCGCTTTGACAGCTACTCCATGGCAGACATTGGATTTCGACTGAAACGACGTTAATTAATAATTCATCGGGAGAAATTTGTCCGCAAGGTTCGCGTTTTAACAGATTTTAAACATCGATACGCAGTCACAACTGGTTTTTGAACTCAATCCGCTGCTCGTTATTTGGTTGAGGTTACAGCTGTTGTCGAGCTAGTGAAATAGAATTTAGAATCCCTCTCGCGGAGGAAACCTGCCGCCGTTTGCAAATGATCTTTCAGCGCTGCTGGCTCGGACGCGTTACTATTTGAAATCGTTTTCGCGAACTACGTTCTGCCTCATTTCCATTCTCACGCGAATTAGTCAAAACGAACAAAATTTAAACATAATTTTCACCTTTACTCACGCAGAACTTGCTGTACGATTCTTTCTTCGTCACTTCGTTGAATTTTGAACATTAGGATTAAATGATGAGATGATTAGAATTTTTTGAAATTTTCGTCGCTTTAACCCTTATATTCAATGTTCAATGAAATGGTTCTCGTGAGATTTTTTACCTTTAAATCGATAACGAATCAGTTATGTCTGGTTATGCACGTTTCAATTTCGACAATTTTCGAGGAAAAAGTATCCCCACTTTCCCATCAGCTACATAATGTGAAGTTGCTCTTTGACGAGAATAAATTCGCGATTGTCGAACTGGAGATTTTACGCTTGAAAATGAGATCAAGAGAATCAATGATCTCTTTTCACGAAGTTTAAAATTAAATTAAGCTTAAATCATCTACCTCTCAACGCTCTTCATTGCATAAGTATTGCATAAAAATTCGATAACCCGTGACAATTAAAGTTACCGATGTTACCATTAACAGAATATACATGCAAGAATAATAATTTCTCGCAGAGATTTTTTCGATCTCTGCAAACGAATAAACCACACAATACACGTAATCTACAAATATATTAATGTTTTTTACATAGTTATGCGTTCCGTGGGCTATTTTCTTTTTTAATCGGAATTAGGGGAAAATAGAAAATTGAAACGATTACACGGAACGCATAACTATGTAAAAAACATTAACATTTTTGATCTCTGCAAACGAATAAACCACACAATACACGTAATCTATAAATATATTAATGTCTTTTACATAATTATGCGTTCCGTGGGCTATTTTCTTTTTTTTTTTTTTAATCGCAATTAGGGGAGAATGGAAAATTGGAACGATCACACGGAACGGCCGATGATTCACCCGCCGCGGATACAATTAAATCGATTCGCCGGTAAATCAGTTATTTCCGCAAATGGAAAATTCGAGAACGGCGAAAGGAGAGGAAGGAAAACTTGTTCGCGCGGCTGATTTCATTACCCACCCCACTCTTCCGCTCTTCGAGCCATTATTGACACTGGTCGGAAAATATTCCATGTGGACCGCCGAATGGAAAAAATTAGGTAAATACCTAGGGAATTTAATGGCCAAGTGGACTGAATTCCATTTCTTCGAGATCTTTGGCATTTCGATTTTTACTGTGTGTGTGTGTGTGTGTGTGTGCGTGTGTGTGTGTATATCTCCGTCGGTGAGATTAGAAATGTACATACAAAAAAATCTGGCTTTGTCAAGGATTCGAGATTCTTCGATTCTGCGTGATAAATTTCAATTATAAGTATTTTGTATTACAAGTTCAATCCACTAATTAGAATGACGTGCAAAAGTACTCGCGCACTCGCGATGTGCTGAACAGTTCTGATTAATAAAAAGTCGTACGACGATCTTTCAAACTGTTTCAAAAACATCGACAGCTGTCGATCGAGCACGTTATTCGTACACTTTCGTGTGGCAACACGTGACTGAAAAATATCGTGTATTATGTACACATTTCTTACGAGTGAAAGAAAAACAAACAGGTTTACAATGCATAAACTTATGAATAAAGAACAGTACGGTAAATTACGTCGGTCATTTGTCCCAATGATTTATCCGAGAACGATCTAGAACGATCGTCGTCCAACGTTTGAAATTACCACTTCGAACGCTACGATTACTATGGCGGAACAACGCCGCTGACCTACATATATACGAGTTAACGAATATTTTCCTATCGGAAAGTATGAAAGGCCGTGGTACAATTATTCTTTTCGAATCAGCCAATTCATCTCGTTCAAACACGATCTCCCCCGCCGCGCTACGGATCGAACGAAATTAAACGTAAATCTCGTTACGTCAGTGACGGCCGATGTTAAAGTATAATCTGGATTAGTCGGCAAATTCAATCGGATTCGCCCCCCTCCCCCCGCGCCGCTCCGCTGCGCCGGCCGCGTACCGGCACCGGCGTAATACGAAATTTATACGAGACGGGCGGAAGACGAGCAACAGGATGTGCCGGATATTATTTCCCGCCGGTGCCTGAGAGAAAAACGGAACTCGGTGGCCTCGTGTCACATTTAATTCCATCCTGTTTCGACTGCGCGCTTCATTTCCGCGCTTCTGTTTACTTTAACGCGTCGACCCTTGCTGTTCAAATGAAATCTAACGGAATGAAAGAGAGACAGAGAGAGACAGAGAGAAAGATAAGAGGAGGTTGGAGGTGTATGAAAATCAAAAATAATCAGATTCGATGGGGCGAGCGGTCGGCCCCGCTGCACGGAAATTAACGAGGCTCTCGATAAGCGCGAAAATGGATTTGCATCGCGTCCGCTTGTTCCCCGGTAACTAACTTCCAGCCACCACTTATTTAACTTTTGCCGAAGCTGCACGCTCTCCCTATTCGAACTAACTGCTTCCCGCGAGCCTGTTGAATATTTATTTTGTTTTTCCTCGTTTCACGATAAGAAATATAAGCGACGACGCGCGGCCGGAACTCGATTTCTCTCTCTCTCTCTCTCTTTTTTGTCTGTCTTTCTTCTTCTTTCTCGTTCGTTTAATCACCCTTCACATTTTTGCGTCACCGACGCGTCACGATGAAGGCGTATCGTTTAATGTCAAAATAAAAATTTACCCAACGACGAGTACATTCGATACTGATCTATCGATTTTTCACCGCCGTGAGCGATTAAAACTGTGAATAATATCCTTTATTCGAGATGCCTGCAGTGATGATTACACGCGTCTGTTTTAGATCTGAATTACAGAATAATATTTAATAGTGGCGATTTAGTTGTGAATAGTATCTGTGTAGAAGATACTTTGACGCATTTGCACGAAACGTTCTCCATTTGCCTGTTATATACATTTTCACCGAAATTCAAAGTTAAGCTTTGGTATAATGTCCCATTCCATCTTAATATATACATATATGTATTAAAATGGAATGGGACATTATACCAAAGCTTTACTTTCTCATCAAATGCATGTGCAAAATGATATAATTTAATATAATGAATTGGTAGTATTCGATGAAAGTACACGAATATATATATATATATATATATATATATATATATTAATATCTATCTGTTTCATTGAATCACTAATTAAATAATCACCGATCTATGACACTTTGCTAAAAAGAGAACAATGAAAAATATCTCAAATTGCCGAATCAATTCGTTCGCGAATAAAATTCAATTTCGTTGTTAATTATATTACGTTGCTATCAGAAGTAAAATAATTCGCCGTGTCGCTGTTGAACGTTTATATTTACCCCGAGGAGCTAGGGTAGAATCGTCGCAGGGATGACCGTGGCTGTGCCTTTTCTCGAGGCGAATTTTCAAGCAGCGTTAGACCAGGGAGGTGGAATGGAGCATGAATGACGTCGAGTGGAGAATCTGGCGCACGGCTAGAGGCATGCCTTATCTCTAAGCTTTACACTCTATTACGTTTATTAAAAGCACCAGTGGAAGAAGTTTCACGGCCCGAGCTACTCGCGGGGGGAATAAAAATGGGGTCGTCCGTGTTACGTCTTCCGGAACACTTTCAACGTCTTACGCTTCCGTTGATAGATCAGGAACGTAATCCCAGAAGTTTCTGCGTTCGTTCACCTCCGTGAAGTCACCACTGTAATGATCACGAGCCGAGAATCTGACTGTTTAATCAGTTAACTGCGTTCGACGTGTATACAAATCTAGAACTTTATTTCGGCGAGGTTGACGTGTATACTCGTCGTGTGAAATAAATGATTGCCATTTGAAAACTGCACATTCCAATAAGAATTCGTAAGAATGTCATTCGGTGGTGTGTTTCCTTTACATTACCAATAAAACTGCTACGTATTTTATAAAATAATGTTTGATTATTCTCTTTGGTATATCGGACGTTCTCCGTGCAATGTATTACTTTTTTACAAACTCAGTTGATTATTTTCCCCAAAGCATCCGAGATTCCACGAATTGTTTTGTATTTACTTTACTGTGCGTACATATCGGATATTCTCCGATAACAATTTATAATTGTTTTAAAATGAGACGCGCCAATTATAAAGGCCCTTAGTGTAATTTCTGATTCGTTGCAAGAGGTTGTGACATTTATAAGATTCAAAGAAAGTTTCGCTTGGATTTTTTTACCTATTTTCTCAATTATCATCAATAACCAATTCAACGATAGATCATTAATTTTTCCTCGTTTTACTTTTTCTTTCTTTCGTAAAATTTATAATAGAAGCATTTGCCCTGCGTTCGACCACACTTGTCGTCGCTTGATTTTTAACTACGCAGCCGGCGAGAGATTTTTAAAACTAAACTCCGCAGATAACTGGTTAAAGCCCGCAGGAGATAAAAAAAAAATTCGGAGCAGAAAAATTTCTAAAAATTTATCATCCTATGTCGGATGTAATTATAATAACGTTTGAAAATAGGTATCAATTTGTACAATCGCGAAAATTGAAAATAATTCCACGTTCGCCTGTTTCAATTTAGATTATGACATTTCAATACGTTTCTAATAAATATTTCCGAGATATGGAGGCATCATGTATTTCACTCGAGCCATACGAAATTAATTGGAAACGATTGAAAGAAATATTTCATTTTCGTTTTCTTGCGCAGTTTCTCTGCTACTTCGCCGTCTTTCTGTTTCACAATTTTTTTTTTGTATTTAGTTCAAGCTGCGCAGAGGTATTCAGAATGCATTCAGCCACGCCAACCTAAAATCCTTGGAATACCTCTCTTTCCCACGCAAATCTCAAATATTCATTCTCGGTTGTTCGTCGTATTTCTAACACTCTGTCGTTCGTCACAAACATTCTCGCGCTTTCAATCGTATACATATCGTATATATATATATATATATATATATATATACCATCATATAATCATTAAAAAAATAAATACGAGTGGTTCCATTAGAAAATTAAACGGAAAAGACTCTGGCTACATCCACGAGATGAGAAGTTACTCAAGAATCCATTCTCTCCATTATCTCGCTCATTTCAAAAAGGTACAAAAACAAAAAAAAGAAAGCGAAAAGGAAAGACAGGAGAAAATGAAAAGGCAAAGGTAGAAGGAACAAGAACACAAATCTAGAGGGACTCTGTTGGAAAGTTTCCGCCGCAACAGAAACGCAACTTTCGCGAAGCCCCCTGCTCGTCCGGGGCGAACTTTCGCGCCGCTTAAATCCCACCGCCAGCCCCCCAGACTTATTCCCGTCATTGTTTCCTGCGCGTTTCGTCCCGCGATTTTAATTGCAGACTGACCGAACCGTCTACCAGTCCTCCTCGCGACAGGAAGTAGCGCTGGCTACAACATATTCAACGATTTGTAGCAACTCTAATCGCGGTTCAACCGCGTGCAACATCGAGCAGACTGAAGTGACGGGATCCGGCCCAAGCCAAGGAGAGTAGTTCGATAATTAAATTCAACGATTCGACGATCAGCCGAGGTAACTCCCACCGAAGCGAGGATCTCGGCAGCGAACACGTCGTGGACTATTCTTACGGCTTTTCGTGGAAAAGTTTCACGCTGGTCGTTACGCGGCGCTGGCTTGTCGCTACATTTCACCCGGGGAAGGAGGAAGAGGAGGGAGGAAACTTTTCTCTGGATCAAAGAAGGACGGGAGTTGGAATAAACTGGCGGGGAGGGGGGAGGCCATTGACTCGAATAGACGGAATAAGAATCCCTTACGAAGTCGAGAGAAAAAGCGGGAAAAGTCGAAGTCCCCGGTGTGAATCCGCGGTAAGATTTTGATCTCTATCCTCGCGGAGGGTGGATAAGACTCTGGCGAGTGACCCTGAATGTTACCTCGTGAATACCTCGTGGAAAAATAATCGTCCGAAAGATACGGTCGTAAGTGGCTCTGGTATCAGTTTGATGAAGTTCCACCGGCTTGGATTAAGAAGGTTTTCCAAGAACTTCCTTAATCGAATTGGTACACCGATCGAGGTTGCTCCTCGAGGACAGCTCGAAGATCTCTAGATAATTGAGAACCACCCACGAGAACTGATTCGCTCCATTGAGTTTGATAGTCGTTCGATTTGTTTGAAAAAATTAATTGCCAGACTGGTTGGTGGATGTTTGTGCATTCTGGAATGAAACTTATTATAAATTTACAGACTGTGGTGAAATTATACGAATATATCATTCAAATTACAATGTTTAGTGGATGAAATTTTGAGCCTAGTAATTGTTTTAGTAATCTATATATTTTCCAAGAGGAATTAAGAGCTTTTAGAAATAATTTTTAAATTCGTAATTGAAAGAATAATTGAAGTTTGTAAAATTAAGCGTTAAACATTGAGAAATTAAATCCTAAATAAAGTTAAGGAGCTATCAAAATAAATGGAGTTGATCAGTTTCGCTTTTGAACAGTCTAATTCTTTTACAAACTGATTGTTTAGTCCGTGTATGGTATTTTGTATTGTCTCGCCATGGACAAAATATGATCTACTTGTTGACTGTCTGATTCCGTTTAAACACCGCTCGACCATGTACAGTTATATTCTACTTACAGGTCGTCTGTATACGCGCGATCCTATTTCACTGTCCGGACGTCCGCTATACACCGTCCCATTGTGCTCGGTCATGCACCGGTCTATTCTACTTAGACTGACCGTACGTTGATCTGGTACACTTGCGGCCGTCCGACAAGATGCGATTTCGTTCTCCTTGGGCGCGTCTAATCGGTAATTTACTTCGACTGCCGCCTGATCGGATAGAATTGAAGAATAATGACTGTGCATATTCAGTCATAATAGTAAAATATCTCGTTAAATAGCTAAAACGAATAGACGAGTAATTCGCACTATCATCGAGCGATAGGAATATCTTGGAACAAGAAACGATTATTCGACAGCGCAATTTTCTTCCAAGTTTTTCTTTGATTTCACTTCACACGGTCGACGATATATAACGTAGCGTTTCGACAATCTGGAAGAGAAGCACAAAATATTTTTCGACGACAAAAGAAGAACGAGGAACTGGGAAGATCTCGAAACATTCGCGACAACTTTGTTATCCCATCATTTCTGTCTCGCCCGTTTGTTTTTGTCCTTGTTGCCTCAGAAAATGTCTTTTTATATTGGATAAAGTTTCGAAGATTCCCGTTCCCTTCGAACGCTTTTCGAGGACACTCGAAACGGAACCCCAAAGTAGTTGGCGATCTACGCGCGAGCACGAAGGTAAGGATAAATTTTTGACAGTTGGATCCTGTATCGTTTCTTGCTACAGGACAATCAAATAAAAATAGAAACACTCTACTAAGTGCTTATTTCTCTTGATTTCGATCGTTTGCAAGTGGAGGTCGATTGATTTTATTTTTATGCCGTGGCACGAAATTTATTTATTATCGTTAATGAGAAAAATATCACGCGAACGTAGCGAAGACGAATAAACACAGAAACGAGGAACAAAACGATTTGGAATACCGAGGTGTAACATTTTCAAAAAATAGAAAAAGTGATTATCGTGAGATCATAAACACGAAATATCTAAGTTGTGACTGTCAGTGTTCTTTTTACTCGATAATCAGTTATAGTTTCATCAATTTTTTTATTAAACTGCCTATATAAATTCTCTCTAGTTTCTTCGCTCATTTCTCTTTTTTGTTTTTCTTTTTGCTTTTTGTATCGTGACGGAAAGATTAGCTGATAATTGCAAAATAATTCTCGTTGCGGATCTATAAGACGATAAGGAAGAATGTAACGTCAGGGACGAGTCTGGGGTACAATTCGATACTCTGTGCCCGTGAGGCGCGATCGATCGATTGTTGGCGGTGCACGAGGCATAGTGCCCTCCTCGGAGGTTATAAATAACACCGGCTGTGAAAACGCAGCGGAATCACTTCTATCGTTGCTGGGGTAACACCGATAAGACACCACTCCGGAGGACATCAGGCGCCTCTCTCGCCTCAGACTTTTACAAGGAATTGGCAGATTCATCTGCAACATCCAACGTTATAAACAGCCTTATCCATATTGATGAAAAATGATCCTTGTGCAACCAACGCTAATCTCTCCTACAATATTTACGCAGTCACCATTCCTAAGTAATATATTCCACGGTGAAGAAGTATAAAAATCTCAGCTAGTGAAAAAGAAAACTTGCCTCTTTCGTCCTGCGAATCGATTTAAATAATTGAATTGTTCAACTCTTTAGAGATTAAAGCGATCGAAAACGATCGATTTTCAATTTTTCGCAGATCTAGTAGAATCTTCCCACAGATTTGAGAATCATTTTTCGTGAAACGTATAAATAAAAGTTCTCCGCACAATATCATTGTTTTATCAAAGTTTTATTACTTTTTAATCGAATATCTCTGCGATGGAAATTCGACGCTTCGGGTCGCCGGTGCAGTTCCAGCGTTAAAATTGCCAAAAGTGTGGAAGTTTAACACCGAGAGTGAGAAGCATATAACGAATGAAAAATATTAATTTTCGATATGAAAATTTGATATGTTACAATGTGTTATCCTCTTTGGACCTCGAGGAAATAAATCACTGAGCATAACATTATCTGCACAGTACAGTGTAGCGTACAGAAATGAAGAATTGAAAAGGAAAAACAATTCGCTGCTGTATTTTCAACTCTATGCCTTGCTCGATCACGGATAATTGCTTCCGCGCTGTCGAAATTAAATCTACGGCGAAGAAATTGATACAAAACGCCGGCTTAATTCTTATCGTCCGTGTCATTTATCTCGTTTGCACAGAGCAAAACGTCGGCAGACGAAGCACCGCGAAGTAGAGCGACTCGAGAGCATTTCAGAATAATACCATCAAAGAGAGAAGAAGAAGAAGAAAAAGAAGAAGAAGAAAAAGAAGGAGGAACCAACGTCGATCCTCAACGAGCAGTTTCATTTGCAAATGAAATATTACGCGTCTGGCTGTTGAAATTCCGTCATAATTCCGGCAAACGGGGATCAAGACCAAAGAACAATAGACTACGATAATAGTTGGGCTTGTCCGACAATTTTGGATCGCGCGTTGAAGTCAATGCGGCGACAAAAGGAGAGGAATAAAATATGGAACAGGTAGAACGATGGAGGATAGAAGAATTGGACGCCGACAGAGAGCACGCTTCTGGCCATTTTATCGCCACTAAAAATTTCATTACCGTCGTTGGAATTATCGTCCGTGGATTATTTCTATTTGCCCGCGAATTCATTGCATCCGAATAATAAATTTCATTTCTTTATTATTATTATTATTTTTTCCTTTTTTTTTTAAATTGTTACATTGACGTCTTGCGACGATTTCTTTTCATCCACCTGTCATCTGTTGCATTCTCTCGAGTTCAACTTTTGATTGCCTTAATGAAGCCACCAGGGTGATTTATCATCAGAACTTTGTCGTTGAAGGTTGGAACAATGGCCGGCCCTTGTGTAACTCATCCGCAATAAATTAAGTCGATTGGAAAGGGAACGGACGGGCGAAGTGGACGGACAGGCGGGCTCGAATTTCTGCCGAAATATAGCTAGCTGCCGAAACGAGCCAAGTGGCAGAGCAAGATCGATCGATCGATCGTCTGGCAATGGATAACCGTGTTTGGGGCATGCATTTGGAACGAGGACATTAAGTTTCGCGTCGGCGGCGTCGTCGCCGAGAATTTTCGATGAATCCACGAGCAATCGGTGCCCGAAGATCCGCCGTCCCGACGTAATTTTTATTTAAACTGATCCGCACGAGCCACGTGTGGCATAAATAAAACGGACGGAGTCCCTTTCTGCGAAGGGGAGTATTCAACGAACGAACGTGAGGTATTTAAAAATTAAAGAACGAGAACGGACGAGAAAGATCGGAGGATAATAATGGAGGACTGAGTCGATCCAAATATATCGCAAAGACGTCAGAAACGCGATAGATAATTCAGGTTGATCTGTTACACTTTAATTTTTGAGAAATATCGCGTAATACGTATAATTCAATCAACGTCAATCAACGTTAGTGCATTGATACTAGATTGTAGATCGTAATCTATTTGTGAGAGAGAAGCTGTAACAAAAATTACTCGTGATAATTTTCAACAGTGGAAGCAAATTTCTACGTGAACTATTACTTTTCTTATATCGATCAGTAAAAATATGGAACCGTTCGAAAATCCGCAGTTTCTATATTCAACAATTATCATGAATCGTACGAACTCCTAAAATACTAAACAGATCAGTTTCATTTTTTTGGAAACTTCTTAATTTCAATGCAATTAGTGTATCAGTCTTGGGAAATTATTTCTATAATTTCATTTATACAAAGCATCGAACAGACATTTGCGTTGTATTTTCGTTATTTTGAACTTAGAACTCAAATTGCCTTAGCAATTCAATGTACTGACGTATCAACAACACTGAGAATAATAATACCTCTCCTTTGAAAGTGTTCCTTTTAAAATTTCGTGCAACTTTTACAAGTTATCGCAGCGAGGACGCAGTATTCGATAGATATTTTCCATCGGACTAATAAAGCGTCGTTAAAAACGTAATCCGTTTTCGCAGTCGAAACGAGAAAGGAGACGTCGAAGTTTTACAGGGAAAACAAAAAAAAAAAAAAAAAAGACACGAGAAACAATGAATGAAAGCAGTAAACGAAAGGCATACGCGTGATATTGATCGATGCTTTCGTTCGTAGACAGGCCATTTTTTCCGCTCGTTTTCAACGTGGAGAATAAATTCTGTCATGATCGACAGCTCGAGAACACAAAAACATATAACAAATAGAGGGTGATATCACCACAACCTGGAAACAAAAAATTCGAGCATAGTCGTCATAGAAGGGTCAAATTTATCTCAAATTGCTTTCGTCGAGCTTAATCGATTTACGAGGATAAATTTTCTAGATTTCGCGCTGGAAATTCTGAGGACGATAGACCGTGATGATTTCGCGTCGAGTTTCGCGTCGAAAGTTGCTCACAAAAATGAAAACGGAAATCACGTGGAAAGTTAGCTGGCGAGTTAACGCACCGTTCGGCGAACGCTTCCTGTCAAAAGTCACTATAACTTGTTCCATTTTCCGCGATGATTTACATTTAATGTTGAGTATTAATGATAAACCGTGCGACGTACTATAGACTGCAAAATTTCCCTTCAGAAAAAATAGTAGTATTCTCTACGATGCAATCTCTACGAAATTACAGTCAGTAAGTTTGGATAAATAAACTCCGACTAATTGAATCTACTCATTAAACTCCTGCACAATCAAAATGGTAATGGAGAAAATTAGCCAGCCCCCGACCGTGTGAACTTATCGTTACGTGTGTGCACTTAAACGGAATTAAAAATTCCAGACTTAATTCCTATCTTGTTTCAAGCTGTGAAAAACTCCATTCATTTGTACGCGTACTGCAGCAGTATAATTCCACGTATTATAGATTAACCTTTTAAAGCACGGGTGTCCAAACTTTTAGATCTGAATCCCATTTGCCGACGAAAATTCATTGAAGACTGCGCTAATAGTTCAACGTAACCTATATTATACGAGGATATTAAAACAACTTTCACAGCGAAACAAATACATGAATACATTGATTAGAAATATATTAATTAAAAAAGATATAGAATTTCTTAACGAGAACACTGAGTTTGTTTTTAAGATACAAGTAGTGGAAATGAAAAAAATCTGCTCGCAAATGTAAGCACTGCCAAAAGGGACATCGTGAACGATAAAATTGTTCAAATAATAAAATTTTTATTCAATTGTTACAATCTTGGTCACGAAGTGTACGCCTTTGTTTTCAAGTGACAAACGAGTGAGAAATTCTCGAAACACACCTCGTATTTTACAATTCCCTGGTTAAAAACGTCATTAAAAGAGATATAAAATTTCTTAACGAGAACACTGAGTTTGTTTTTAAATATACCAGTTCATCGATATCTGTGTTCGATATAAGTAGTGGCAATGAAAAAATGTAAGCACTGCCCAAAAGCCACATCGTGAACGTTTACGGTTAAAATTGTTCAAATAATAAAATTTTTATTCAATTGTTACAATCTTGGTCACGCAGTGTACGCCTTTGTTTTTTCAAGTTGACGAACGAGTGAGAAATTCTGATTCTCGAAACGCACCTGGTATTTTACAATTCCCTGGTGTAAAAACGTCTTGGCCCGGAAGGAATCGAGTTTCCGTGGTACGTTCCCGCGCGACACGCGGCGGAAAGAAGCGAGTGAAACGTGAACTGGGCTACGTTTCGCGGCCGTTACGAGAGGCGGCCAGAATTCTATTCTCATCGCGTCCCTATCCGGTCTCTTAATTTAATGAAACATCCGGCGGGCGTTGAGCCGGGTCGGGCCGGCCGCCTGGCTTTTCCACGTCTGGACGGCCGGTTTTCGGACGTTGGTTGGCCGACGACGACGACGACGACGACAACGGGAATGGAAAACGCGAATAAGCAGTGAAACGTCGGCTGTGCAAATGAACGCGCCACTGCTGGCCCGATGTAGATTAAACACGCGAGGATCCTCGTGTGTCTAGCCCGGGAGATTTCCATTGTTTCGCAGAGAGGCGACCGCGCGTTTGTACGTTTCGATCAGCCGCGGCCTTCGTTTTACGCCCGCGAATAATCAAACGCGAGCAAGTTCCTTTCGCGAACTTGCCCGCGGGCCAATCGATTACCCGCCCCGAGAGTCGTGGATCCTCTATCGCCGATATTGGTATTCCTAATTAACTTCGGAACACGCTCTGATTCGCGCGCTCGTTGCAATTGCGCGTTGCTGTTGTAATTTGCGACCGATCGATTATGTGTCACGTTGCGCTTGCACGTTGTGCGAGATGAAATTGTTCGAACAGTTGTTAGAAATTCTCGCGCGTACCCTATTTTTGATATTTTATAGTATTGTTGTAGCATTCGTACAGTATTCTTATATTCTCGTTATTTTATATGTATTATATTATGTATTATATTCTTATGGTACACTTATGGTACACTTTGAAGTATTTTATTTTACGTTTCTGTTTCTGCAGTCTGGTAACGAAATGTATGAAAATTACAAGGTACGAGTGAGGATAATTTAGACTGTTATTACTTCGTAAAAGGAAATTATGCGACAGTCTACTTTAATGTTTGTTTAAAGATCTTAGTTTACAGTGCGAAGCTTTTATTTTCGACTATTCTCATTTGTTTTGAAAGTAAGAGCTACCTTCATTCTCGAAAATTGTCGAAAACGTCTGCGAGAACATTTAAACATTTTTTTCGTGTCTTGATTCACTGTAGTCTTGAAAATCGAAATTTTTCTCTTTACAACGATCTCTTGAAACTTACTGCGTGATTTTTTTTTTGGTATTTTACTGAACTTTAAATATTAAGGTTAGATGGCAAAGTATTAGGATTTTTTACATTCTTATCGTTTAAGCCTAATGTTCAAAGTTCAAAAAAAGTCGTACGATAAGTTTTAAGATGTTACTGCAGAGAAGATATTTGAGTCTTCAAAACATAGTCATAAATTTAGTCTTAAATAAAATTTTTTAGTTTTTATATAGGTGAATTTTTACAACTTTTGTAAAAAAAAGAACACTTTTCCATTTGCTATTATGTTAAAATATCTTGAAATGAAGCTGCACGAAATTACAACAGTTTAAACTATCGATAATTTTTCATCTAAATTAATTGTGGTGCAAAACTTGACTTCGTGAAAACAATTTATATTTGCCAGAATAGCGATGGTGATAATTTCGTAAAATTCTTTTCGAAAAAGCTAAAACATCCAGCAAAACACTACACATTTTACTGTCTTTGTATTCTACAATACTCGATAAAATATAATTTATGTTAAAATTCCACAAGTGTGTTCAGTTTTGCTCAGTCACTGTATCTATTAAATTGAAAAACAATTTAATAGAAATAATTTATATTTAATTATTCCCTCTAATTATTATCGACATTAATTACACGTTCGGGTATACACATTGTAATATCATTCCTTTTCTCGAAACGTTTTACAACACGTAACACATACATGAAAGTTTTCTATGATAAGTCACCGCGTGGATGGGGAAAAAAATTGACGCCAAAATGTAAAGCACGATGCGTTGGCATTCACGTGATAAATAAAAAGCTCCATCTTCATCCTATTTCTGGCGAATAATACCACGTTAAACCGAGATCGTTTAATGTCGATGAAAGACGAAAACTCCAAGTCATAATTACTATTTATTGGACATTCTTCTCGGATTGTTACCACCGAATGTTTAAACCCTTAAACCGGCTCGTTAATTCGTCCCGGGCAGCGATACACCGTCATATTTCAGACTTCAGAGTTGCTGGAAAATACAGGGTGTAATTTATGACCGGTTACCGGTGGTAGATGAATTATTACTCGGAGCAATTCTTGCCTGCCGCCTCATCGCAACGCATTAATCACCACTGCTTAGGATCGTTTCCACCTCGAACAATCGTTCTACCCATTCGCGCTCAAGCCGTTAGTCCCGGACTAAGTGACGTTCCACGATCTGCTTATTGGTTAATTACCATCTTCGAGTCGTTCAGCCGTTAATCGTCGCCGTGGCTCAGGTTTTGCCGAGAGTCTCTCGCGCGCGTACGGCCAGCAGAATCAAGGATTCTCCAATGGTAACCGAGTAATTGATTGACACAGCTAAACATTCCAAACAGATGTACGGTGTCCTGTTCCCCTGTTTGCTCGTATTACCGTGCTAACAGGGATGCTAACTTCAAATATCGAAGGCGATTAACACGTTCGCTGTTACTCGAATATGATGATCCCTCCGGCGCATTTATAGATTATCAGAATCGAAATATGATTGCGTACATTTTTTTAAATTGATTTCAGAAATTGTAGGTCACGGGATAAAAGATATGACTTCAGATTTCTAGATCGCGGAACGAAAATGTGATTCGTACAGTTTAGTTGATCTCCGTAATTTATTAATCGTAGACGTGATTACATAAATGACAATGAAAATTTATTAATAACTTTAACCGATATAATTTTGTAAAGAAAAAAAAGAAATCATACAACGATCTACTTTTTAGTTTCAGTTTGATGTGATCGAAAGTTTAGGATTGGATTTTTTTCAAACATGATTTCACATCATGCAGTGGACGGAAAAGTGACGATAACTTTTTTTTCTTCTTTTGTAAATCATAAAAATTCAAACGCGTATAAAAACGTAATTTTTCTCTTGCGACCTAGATACATCATGGTTTCAAAGATTAAAATTTCATTTATCAAACCATTTTATTAAAGTTCTAGGGGCTTGTGTTGTATTGAGGAGATTTTATTCTTTAAAATGATAGAATGGATCTAGTCAAAATTTTTGTTAACGTTCCTGCGCACGTTTGAATTTTTGACAATTTTCGAGGAAAAAATTATCCTCACTTTCCCAATCTCTGCACGATGTAAAATCATCTCCGAAAAAAAGGAATTGGAGACTTTAAAATGAGATATTGTTATATCGTTATATGAATTTTTTTCACAAAGTCATATCAATTTAAATGATCGACAAATTTCATCTTCGTGAAAATGAAGAGATGTAAATCTTTAGAAAGACAGCTGATTGAAACTAATTTTAATGAATATCGACGAAAAAATATATCTTTACTCCTTTCAAAATATTTTCCAAAGGGCTAACGCAACGATTTTCTTTGAGAGAAATAAAATTGCAGCTAATACGCTGAATTAGTCGATAACGATTCTCCACGTCTTTGCTAGTTGAACTGTTTTATCGCTAAATCGCGTCGATACTCATTAAAGTGACTTTACTCTGTCATAAATCAGCCTTGTGAAACCTTTCACCGCGTAATCTCTTTAGAATAGACAAATATTGCCCCAAACAAATTATATTCTCCGTCGAAATCTTTACGAAACTTATCGGCTGTCATAAGATTCATCGAACTTCTTTCTCATTTCAATGTAACTATTTTGACCTGGTGTCTAATCTGGTCAAAGTCTTCCTCTGTGTAAATTAAATTTTCACCCTATATTTCACTCTGGCGATATTCACCCGCGAAGTCAATGATTTCAAAATTGTACAGCTGAACAATGGCCATTCACGATTGACACTCGAAGCCTCAATATTCGCCAGTATCGAATATAATAGGGATCGATAAGGGGAGATTTCCATTTCCGAAAGGATCGATCAACAAACAGCCGATATCACCAGTCACCATCAGTTAATCTCGTCCCTTCCGATACGAAATTTTTCAATTGTTCTCCCATAGATTATAAATACCTGATAAATTGATTATAGTTAAATATTCATATTTTCCAAAAAAAAAAAAAAAAAAAAATAGAGAGAGAAAGTGAGTGAGAAAGAAATTGGCACGATATCGTGTCATGCAAACGAATTGGCTAACACACTCGCCAAGTGTTTCACCTCATTTATGAATAATTTAAGTACGCCCGCGTGCAATTTTCGTGCATTAAACGGAGTTACGTCAGATTTCTCGACGATTTGGGACCGTATCGACGTTGCAGAGAAGACTGGTAGCGATATTTGCCATGAAGATAGACCGACAGAGCCCGTCCTTTGACTGGAGGATGAGCGACTTTCTTCTCAATCAGCGACTTCAAAGGGGTTCAAACGGCAAAGGGGATCGAAATCGAGTTAGTACTATGCCCAAGGCTAATCAGTTTCATAAATCGACGAAACCATGGACGCTTTCGAGATGCCTCAGTGTAGATTACGTGCTGCTAATGCGGAACGAATTGTGACGATAGATTAACACTCGGGACGATTGAACTCGTTACTGATAAGTGTGTTAGATCCGATCTAGATGAAAAAAACTGTGATACTGGCTACTTTTGATGATGTTTCTTCCGCTGTATATACTTCTCTGTCGTTTTATTTGAAAAATAATGAAGCAATGATACCGGAAAAATGAGAGTATCATTCAACTGAGAATACTGTGGTGAATTTTTATAATTTCAATATTTCTATTTCGAAAACAAAATAATAATTTGTTCTTTATGAATACAGCAGGCAAACGATACGAATGATACTACCGTTCGACACGTGGTTAATTTTACTTTTATTGTCAAATAAAATGCAAATATGGTGCAATAATACGTCTAAACAGCAGCCATCTTAAATATGATTAATCTTCAGCAGGTAGAATTTAACTTTAATGTAAACAGTAAAATTAATATCAATAATAATAATGTGAATAGTGATGTATTAATAATGCAAATATAAATGTAAATAATAATGTAATAATTGTATTACATGATGTAAACAGCAAAATTAATATTAATAATAATAATAATAATTTATTACATGAAGCAAAATCGTACAAAACATCGCGTTTGTATCTAAATTAGGAACTAAATCCACAGATATCGAATTAATTCATCCAATATTGCATTAACAGTATATCACGTGATTATACACATTGCACGATTCGAAATATTAATCTATCGAATTTCACAACACTCTCATTGCTTTGAAATCCTACTAATTCCACGTCATTTATCTGCATCAATTCGAAATGCGTTCGGGTCGCGTTAATGACGAGAAGGACGGGAGAATCATCATCATCATCATCGTCATCATCATCGCCAAGATTGCTTGGGACTTTTCTCGTGCAATATTCGATTTGTTCGAGATTTTCTAATCTAGATTTGTTCTTGACCGACGCTGTGTGTTTCGCACGCACGAGAGTTCCATGAGAATTCCATTTCGCGCGGTGGATGAATAGCTGGATGAATGTTGCGGACAGTGAATGAAAACGATTTATTCTAATTTGGCGCTGTGTAACTTCATTATCGCTTCAGTTTAGTTCGAATTACCATGCCACGCTAATCCGTGTGTAATGTTTCTCGGCATTAATCGGGATCATAACGGATTATGAGGCTCCGTCTCGCGAGATTGTTTGCGAAACCGGGAATCCATTTGGGCGCTGATCACTTCGGAGTATCTGGCCACGTTTCATTGAAATTCGAACGAACCACCTCGCTGATTTGATGCCTCATGTTCCATCTTCTTAATTTCTCTTTTTTTCGAAGACTTCCGTCAGCACTGTATTTCCAGTCGAGCGTGTTCTCCAACGAGCGTGTTAAACGTGTTTCATCAGCACGGATATTCATCAGCTTGAATCTGACTGGATGTAAAACCTTGATTTCATACATATTTGGGAATAATTTGTTTCTCATCACAGTTTGAAGCAATATTCATATTTACGTTATATTTGTAAAAGTGAAATTCCATTTTAATACTCGGTTTTTTTTTAACACAATGTGCGTGGAACTTGAAGTGAGTTTCGGTCTTCTCACGAAGCATTCGTTTAAGAAATATTGTGCCATGTACGTAAATTAAACATATTTCTAACGAAATATTTTTTGTTTTTTTCGAAATATGCGACTAAAGAAGGACGTGACGAATTCCCGGAATTGGAAAAATTTACGAAAATTCGCAGAGATTCTCGCACGCGTTTCCAAGTTCTTTGGCAGAGTTCTTTGGGAGAGGGAAGAGTCGTTAATTGAACGGTCAATCGGGAAATCGGCGAAGTTCGTATTAACCGAGCTGGATGATCAGCTGTAACCAGATCTCGCGCCGTTCTCTCCGTTCATAATCGAATTAATAGAACGACAGTTCTAGTGATAGTGTGGTATCGCGTACGATTTGCAAGCTTGTTTACCAAAGCATTGCCGACGTGTATAATATCATACCGCCGCCATTACACCGCCTAATCACGGCGTCGAGAATCAAAATGAGATTATGATGGATTACCAATAGCGGAAGAGAAATTTGGTCCCAGCTACTGTCTCTCTCTCTCTCTCGCACACATATACACATGTACACTCTGTGTCTATATCTGCATCGACAAGCTGCGTTTTGTGGACGCGAAACGTGCGCATATTAGCCCGCGATATCGATGGCTGCAACCGGGCGGAAGCTCCTAGGAAAACTAAGCATTCAATTCACGTAGCACCGCGGCAAAATCAATCCGGTTACTAGCTCGACGCGTACCACGGGGGAGCGAATTGATCGGCGAAACGTTCGAAACGTATTAAACGGTATTTCTACCGCCTTCCCCCCCCCTCCCCCCATCGCCCTATCTGCTGAAATCACCGGTGTAAATGAATTTACTCGGGGGCCCTTTATTTCCCCCGGAATCGGTCCATTCAGAAAATTTATTCGCCGGAGTACAAACGTGAATGCCCGCGACGACGTGCACGAGTTTCGCGAAATCGACGTTCGAATAGTAGCGCGTTTAGACTTTCTCTCTGTCTCTCGGTGTGTCTGTGTTGAACGATGTTCTTGAAGCTTTCAGCAGCTTGCACACGGAGTGAATTACTTTAATTAGTAAATGAAGTTAAGGTACTACGAGCACCGGTTAAGGTGTACGTGAAATTGAAATGGGATATTCACTCGAGATTGGTTATTTTCTTTCTTTTTTTTTTTTTTTTTTAAATAAATCTGCGATATTTTACTTTTGGAGTTCTACTACTGATTTGGAAAATCACCTTGTATATCTGAGTATCCTCGAGAAGACTTCGAAGTTAAAACCTCCCGTCCTTCTGGGATTCTGAATATACGACTGCCAGGACTTTATATTTGTATATTTGTCTTTTTCTCAGGGAGCTTGATGAAAGGCGTTCAATTACGAGAGAGACGAAGGAAGAGGTCGCAGATTTATACACTTCAAGGTCCTCTAATTCAATTTCCGATCGTGCAATCGATATATGGTCACCATCATTCACCGGCTTCCAGTCTCTAATAACGCTTCTCCAATACTACACCGACCTCGCTAAAACTCTGGCCACCGTATATCGAACGAAAAACACCGCTTACGAATTTTTCACCGTTTCGTGCAACGACGTTGAGGTACTCTTGATGAAAATCACCAGGTCAAGCTGCTTGTGTGTCGTATTGTTTTACTAGTCTCGTGTCGCCTAAAGCGGCCATCGATTTCAATCACAAAGGCAACGAAAGCAAAGAAATTCATCCTTCGAGATTCGCGAAACCATCGGAAACGAGGTAAATGGACGATAAAGAAGTTTCCATGAGGTGGCATGATCAATTCGAAATATAATTCCCCGGCATGCTCTACATCGTCAGCGGAGTTCAAAGCGCGCTGGCGAGGCCAGAGAATTTATTAAGAGAGCCAGAGGCGGCGGCTGGTATAAGGTCTGGTTTTAACGAGTGAGTCCCATCTCCGCCTAAATGGAGATATATATCTTCCGTTGGGCGCACTTATCCATTCTTGGCTGACACCAACACGTACGAATTAATGGCTTTGCTCTCCTCTCTCTCTCTCTCTCTCTCTCTCTTCTCGCACGGGCCTGTAGTGACGGCTATAAACCACGCGCGGTTACGCGTCCAGTCATTGATCATGATTCCGCGGCCGAAATTTACCACGCCGCGGAATCGAAACTACGCGGCCAGCCTTCTACCCACTGCGAGTACGCGAACTCGCAATTCTCTACTTGTTGCTGTATGACTACTGGCAATGAATTTTTTAGTTACCGCGTGGAACAGAGCACGCTTTGCACAGAGTACGGCCGTGTTTGCGAGGTTTCGACCGCGTGGAGGACTTGAGAAATTTAACAAATGACAAAACGCAGAGACTACAATTTAGAATTTTGGAAATTTATTTCAAGATTAGAACTACCAACGTGGTCAAAATTTAATTTTCTGTAGAAATTTATACAGTCGTGATCTTAATATAATTTGTACAAGTCTATTTTTAGAGATTTGAACGATTTTTACTAAAACACATAAATAGAAGATTGTGAAGATCTTTATCTCATTTAAAATTTAGAATTCGTTGCGTTTCAACGTTAGAACTAACACAAAGTGGCGAAAATGACTAATTTATAATTTTTCGTAGAAATTCTATACATTTGTAACAATGTAATTTGAAGCGTATTTGTCAGGTTCTCGATCGAGCGAACTTGAGAAATTTAACAAATCAAAAGTGTAGAGACTACAATTTCGAATTTTAGAAATTTTATTTCAAGATTAGAACTACCAGAGTGGTCAAAATTTATAATTTTCTGTAGAAATTTATACAGTCGTGGTTTTATATAATTTGTATAAGTCTATTTTTAGAGATTTGAACGATTTTTAGTAAAACATATAAATAGAAAATAAAATTTGAAAGATAAAATTTTTTCTCACTCCTTGTATTTTAATTTCTATGTTTCGAACTTTATACTTTAGTTGTTGGTACTTTATGCGTTGATTTCTCTGCAAACATACGTTTGCCAATGCAACAAATTTTACAATACGTGTATTATAATTTACAAGAAAAATGGAAATTTGTAAATATTTATAGAATAACAAAATAAAAGAACTCTGTAGCCTGGCAAGATAGTAAGATAACAAAATAAAGGAAAGTTTGTTAGAATCCAGTGAGGTGTTTCAAGAGATCAGGGAATCAGAAACTTAAAATCTGAAAACGTAAAATACAAAATTGGAAATTAAAAAAATTTGTTGGATTTAAAACTGAAGGTAAACAAGCATGATGTGAAGCCAGTTGAATTTAGCGTCTGTGGAAACGTGGTCAAACCATGAATGTTTACGTTGAATTGAAACAAATTGGGAAAAATGATTGAAATAGTTATTTTCAAGATCTTTGTTCAGCTTCGAATGCCGCGAAATTGGTTTCCGTTAATAAAGGCAGCGAATGGAAATAATATTTTTGGCCCTTCTATGTATTATATTTCATGTATTACCCCTTCGAGTGGGCCAAACATTGGATTTTGTGTTTTAAAAAGCGAGAGATACGCGAAATAAAATTGAATTAAAAACGCTTCTGCATGAAATATAGTTTTTTTTTTATGCTTTCATACAAATAACAATGAATAGAAGCAGAGAGCAGAACCTCCGTAGCAAAAGCAAATTAGCGACTTTTGCAATCAATTTGGGTATTATTTTTTTTTTTTCAGAGCGAAGTTATGTCTGATGTCCGCATGCGAAACGCGCCAACAACGCTTGTTAAAATTCCAACGAATTTCGTCAAATGTACGCTCTACTACGTTCAATTACGAATATTTCCATATTTGAATTTCTTCGCCAGTTTGAAATTGTTTCGCTGATTCTCGGCCACGAGCGTCGAGCGTGTAAATATCGAAATTCGACGAAAACACAATGAACACTTGGTCAAAACTTCGATCGTAACAATTCTCTGACAACCTTTAAGGGTTTTTACGGCTAGAAACTAATAACAAAAAAAAAAAGAAAAAAAAGAAAAAGAAAGAAAAAGGAAGAAAAGGAATGTAACGAAAAAAAATAACGAAATCTGGAATATTCGGGAATCGTGACTGCACTCGATGATTCAACCATCTGTGTTTGATCGAGTGACATTTCCATTCGTACTAATAGCACGTGATCTTTTTTTTTCAAACTAGAATCGTAAACTGTACAAAACTGTGATAAACGAGGCTCGAAAAGAATTTTAAAAATAGATCGATATCGCATTCCCTGTGTGAAAAATTCTTCCTTTGTTTGGCGTCGCGTGCTTGCGTTGAAAAAAATACAGGCGACTGTGGATCGTACATCATCGTTTTCAAATATAAATCAAATTAATCGCAGCACCATAATTATGCTCTTTTATTCCATCTATCCTGTATTAAAATGTCACCTTTATCTTCGGGATCGTAAATTCGATTTTCTTTCTTTGAGACTTCGGCTCGGTTTCTTGGAGGGATCGAACATTCTTGAAAATGTAAAATAGCAGAAACGAAGAGTGAAAAATGATTGGATGATCGGTGTCAAGGCTGCAATTAACAAATCATTCTTCACGCGATTAAAAAATGATTTCGTAGAGGGAAGTCGCTAAGCAAGCACTCGGCGAAACGGGCGGAGAGAAAATTTTTTTCACCGGCGTTCTTGAATCGAGGCGGCGGTTTTAAACATCTCTTCGTTTCAGTGGCACTGAAAAGATTCGATGGTATAAAAGAGGAAGTCGCGGAGGGTCGGTTACCATCTGAACGAAAGAACACTCTATGTCATCTCTGGTTTGCTGGTATCCGACCGAGATTTCCTTCGCGGTGCGCTCTAGTTGTCCTCGAACTCATTATCTGGATGACTTCTTTACTCAGGGTTCAAACGGAATTAGACCAAAAACGTTACAGATTACGCAGACAGCGGTGTCGTTTCGCAATTTTTCTCTGACGCAGCCGAGCTAAAACTGAAACTGTTCTTCCTCTTTGACGTTTCCGATCGTTAATAAATTATTCTGCATTCATGTTTGGTAATTATATGCGAGACGATCAATGTTATCCGAACGACTATCGAAATACGATTTATCTAGACAAAATTAAAAAAAAAAAAACCTAAAAAAAGAACAGATCCAATCGCGATGTTGTTTAATTTATTTCTGAAATCGTACTTCTGAAATTCAAGCTTACGTTGGTCAAACCTCGAAACTCGAAACGGCTTGTTCGTACTGCGTAAAAAACAAAACAAAACAAAAAGAAAAAAAAAAGAAGAAAAGCAATTCTTCAATAGCTTCGCGAGGAAGTCGCGCAGAATCGAGAAGTTTCACCACCGGAAAAGGATCGACGATTTCGAAACGAAAATTAAAAACGAAAAGGAAGCGGAATGACGCGTATCGCGTAACAGGGAAAGAGGACGAGTTCTCGAGTTACCCTTTCGTTGAATTTCACTGGTAAATCTCCCGGCCAGAGCCAGAGGGGAGAGAGTCCCTCGTCCCTTCGTATTTTCCATTTCGGGCGCGCGGATTGCTTTTCCACGGAATTCTGAACCTGTCTCGCGAACGAAGATTTACTTTGTCCTCGATGAGAGGGATCCATCTCTTTTTTTTCTCCCTCCCCTCCCCTCCTCTATCCGTCTTTTTTCTCCCCTTTCTAGATTACTCTCTACTCCATCCCACGATCGTCTCGCGATCAATCTTCAATTACGTAACAGTAGCCGATAGCAGCGTTGACATACCTCCTAGGGTCTTAATAAAATTTTCTCGGTCGCGCTAGACGAAAAGGGTGGTGAACGCCGGCAACGAGGACAACGTGGCGGTAGCAGGCTAATAACAGTCCTCCATCATTTTCTTCGATATCCGGTAGCTTATTAAAATCCCCCCGGGGGGCTAGATCTTCGGATTATTTTCAGGAGATTTTCCACCACCGAGCCGCACCGAGCCGCTTGGCCCGCGGGCACCTAAACCACACCCCGCAAGAACTGCGTGTTAATTAATTCTGCGGCACCGGGGGTAACCAGGTCCACGAGAGCGGTGGACCCCGTGCGGTTTAAGGTTGTCTGCGCCGATGACCGCGTAGCCACGGCCACGCGGAAAAGATGCATATTTCACTTTCGACGCTCGGCTTACCCGCTCCTGAGGAGAAATTTGAAGGAAAATTCTCTCGCTACGCTAACAATATTAATATTTAACAATATTTGATTTAAATTACGCGCTTAAATTGCGAGAATCGAGGGAACAGAGAGACGGGATTATCAAACCGCTGATGTCGCGCGAATTCATATTTTTTACGAGTTCAAATTTAAAAGGACAACACGAGAGATTTACACGGAATTTTTCAGAGTATTCCGAATATTATCTTGTATATTTCTCTTCTTACGTGCGCACTACTCTCGGACTCTGTTGTTTAAATATTTTTCATAAATGTACGAAAATCTGCAATTATACTTTGGATTAATTTTCTATTATTTACTGCTGGGTCCAATTTATTTCATAGATAATGCATACACTTATTATATGGGTAAATGATGATTATAGCAAACAACCAAGACTTAGAATTTAAACATATTGGCAACGATTATTCCGTTTTTCCTTTTTCTTTTTTTTTTGAAACTTGAGAATTTTAAAGGGAATGAAGACTTTAAAATTTTGAACAGTCGTATGTTTTATAGTATCGAACTGAATAAGTTTCAGTGTATTTCAAACGTGATAATAATTAACAAATGTCGGAAGGCATACGCAGATTTCAAGATCCAACGTTCGCATCGATTCCCGTTCGACGTGACAGAATCAGAACAGGGCCTTTAACATTCGGAAATCTGCAGACACCTGGTTATCCCTGAGCAATTCGGATCTCCTCTATCTTGTCTGCGAGGGGAGCACGCGCGACATTTACGTATCTGATTTCCATCGGGGGTGTGTTTTCACGGTGGAGTGGCGCATCGAAGCAGAAGTTATCGCGGGACAGATTGTAAGAAGGGACTTGCGAGGCAAGAATTTCACGGTGTTATCTCGTTTCCCGGCCACGGCCTTATCTCTTTTCCATGGGGTGCCAGGATATAAATCAATACGTCTTAAGAACTCAAGCAGCAGAGAGAGAGAGAGAGAGAGAGAGAGAAAGACAGATCTCTCAGTTCGAACGAGAAGGGACGATGAAGAGAGGACCGCGTCAGAAGGGAAGAAAAAGCAGAAGGGAGAGAGAGAGAATCGAGCGATGGGATGAAAAGCTAGGTCTGCAAGGACCTGATGAACTCATTCCCTTTCTCCGGGGATTCCCACCCTCTCTCGTCACCCTGTGAAATCGCTGTCAAGCCCTCAGGTGAGATTCGCATTAGCGAAATTGTCGCCGTGGGTGGCGTGGAGTTCGTAGCGGAGAGCGACGTGATGCGGATAGCGTCGGAATAGGGGCGAGAGGGATGAGGAGAAGCAGGGTGGAAATAGCGGGAGGGGAGAGGGAGGTCGGAACGTAGAACGAAACGAGCATTTACATTGCTTTGACCAATCAGGCGTCGCGACGATTTAAATAACCGAACTACCACTCTCAGCGCCGTTCCCTTTATCAGCGACTTCTTGAAGCTGTTTCACCGACTCGCCTCGTTCCTCCTCCCCTCATTTTTCTTCCCCTTTTCACAGCCGTTCTTCCGTTTCGTCCACACAGTTCCAGGCCTTCATCCTCCCCCCTCCCCCACCTCCGAGTTCGGATCGTCGCGTCGCGATAGAATGCAAAGTAGCCCGATTATCAGCTGGCAGAGCGTCTTCTTGCGGGGGGATAATTGGATCCAACGATTCTCGTTCCGACGGGAATTTAATGTAACGGTGCACCCCTCCGGTCGCGGAGTTCCCGAGCAGGTTCGCGATACTGCTGGCCGGATTATTGTCAATGCCCCGGTGGAGTTCTGCTTAGCTTCTCGCTCTCTTTTCGTTTTTTTTCCTTCCGCCGTTCTACCTTTCTTTGTTACCATTGTCTCGCTTTCTTCTTCCGCATTTCGCGGCGAGGGCGTAATTGCGCGAAGCAACGATACGTTTTAACGAGCGGGCTCTGGTTGTTCGCCGAGAAACGGGGGGCGTAACGGGATATTAAGGATAAACAGGTATCGGAAGCGTTCGCAGTGCCAGGGACTTGAAAACGTTTTTATTGGCGGTCTTCGGGGACTGCGTTTAAAGGACGGAGATCGTTTCCATTGGTCTAATCACGGATACTTGCCGTTTTATTAGCCTCTTGCGGTCGGAATATGTTCCCGATAGCGCTACCAATTACTCGAAAACGTGATAAATAAACACGACTTCTCTCCGTTGCGAAATAACATATTACGAGTTAAAAAAATTTAGTCGATCTTTTAATATCAATCTATCTGTCAGTAGATCTTCTAATATTAAGCCTTTGCGGTCGTATTAAGTTTATACGTAGTGTCATGCTGGTCGGAAATAATTTTCGTTAATATCAATTAATGTGCACGATTATGAAGGAAAAACAAAATTTATTAATTCTTTTTAAATACTTTAGATATATGTAACACAATAATATTGTGTCTTAATTTTATGTAAAAATTATATTTATAGTTCTCCAGCGTGTGGTATCTTTTAAAACAGTCTCCAATATGAAGCCCTGGTTCTCGAGAACATGTGTCGCAAAAGTAATTAGTTTGGCGTCTTTAATTATTCCGTCCTTAATTTTTCTGTTTGAACAATACAGAACAATCTTTACTCTTTACATCTTCACAGTGCCGCAATATATGTAGTTTGCCATTAAGCCTTTCTTCTTTATCTGAGGACGATGCTCTACCTGATTTTGAAGATGTTCCATCACGAAAATCACCTACATGGTTGTTCCGCCAATTATCCGGACAAACATAAAATGTGGCATAGGCGTCTTGTTTTCTCTTCTAGCTGGCACCTATTGATTGCGCATATCTCTAATCCCCAGAAAGAAATTTTTCTCCACCACTTACATGACTTTCTCATAAAACAATATGAACTTGCATATTGCTAGAATCACTGGTATAAATATTTCCAAAACAACACGTTATCACTTTCTATGTCAAAGTTAGCGTTCAAAGAGTCAAAATAAAATAATCTGTTATCGCTACTTTGAATTTTACGGTACACTTCTTTCGGTAACTTTCTCCTTGCCATTTTAGAGCATTATTTTTAAAATACTTTAAAAAGCGAAAATGCCTAATTACATTTAAACACAATTTGTAAAATATTATTTCAAAGTCTTCGTATCTCCGAAGCTTGTCGACTTGATATAATATAAGATCAGTATGATTCTTTGTTGTGGCTGAGAGCGGACATACGACCGCAAAGGGTTAATACACATTTCTTTATCGAATGCGTGATTTCTTTATCAGCACAGCGTAGAAAATGAACGTGTCTGACAGAAATCGACACGTCGCAGAATAATTGTGTGCAAAGTACAAAGAGTTCCCAGACTTCTGGCCGGTCATGAAAAGAAATTGTCTCTCCATGGCGGCGACATCAATAACTGCAGCGAGTTAATTCCAGGTTAGCGCGTTGCATTCAATAACCAACGTATTCGTTATCGACGGCTGAAAATTTCCAACGAGCCGGTCCCGTAACGGCCGATGATAATCATCAATTGTCCAGACGTGGTTAATTAGTCAATTATCACCGTAGCCGGCGTAATAAATTCTTTTATGAATCGGCGTAACCGGCTCCGCCCTCTTCGGCTGATGAATTACAAATTGCAACGTACGAACGTTATTATGTGCAAGCGCAATTGATATTTATACGTAACCAACACGCGGTTAGATCACTGCCCGTACACGTGTATCAAAATGATTAGTATTCAGAGTTGTTAGTTCTCTCTAATTAACGCGTACACCGGATGGATCGCGGATAATGGCGGATTAATGAACGTTCAATGCTTTCGTTTCTTTTCTTCCACATATTAATTAATTCGTAGCAACGTGTCATGAAAAGAAATTGTCTCTCCATGGCGGCGACATCAATAACTGTCCAAATGTTTTGTTAACTGGAAATTTACCGAGTCGTTAACTAGGCCAATAATGCGTAAATTAATTTCCTAGCTATCAGACGCAAATGCGCACAGAGCCGCGAGGGTCAATTTGGTCAGACTGATCGTCTGCTAGATTTACAAATTACCTGAGTGTAATGTCGCTCGATTTACAAGATACGAGCGACTCGAAAGGAGTATTTCAATAGCCTCGTAATAGCACCTGTGACACGAAGGTGTCGCAGGTTGGAGGGGAAACATTCAAATTCACCCGTAAATTCTTTCGTTTTAATAATACAACGATATATGGCTTCGACGTGTTACATTTGGCCACGTTTAATCACCAAATGGGCTCATTTGAGAGAAAAACGTCGGATGCATACTACATTTTTTAATGACTCGGCCGTAATTTCTCTCTCTCACTCTCTTTCCTTTTTATTAATGGCAGATGGTTTAATTTTGAAACATTAATATTAGACATTATTGCGGATTTCCTAACAGCGTGCAGTGAGTAACTTTTAAAAACTCACTGCACGCGAACGTGAAAGTTACACGATATCGTTGCATTAAAGCTCTATGCATGCAATTTTGAAAAAATATATTTTAACGTTAGCCGTAATATACGTCTATAAATTACAAAAAAAGTATTGAAAAGATATTGCAATTACACAGTTTGGTTTAAAACTTTCAGTAGACCGTGTACAATGTCCCTATCAGTTCGTTTGATACTTTCGCCATTTTCGCGATGCACTTTGCACGTCGCAAGTTTCTTCGCCATAGGTTGGAACTTTAGGTTCGTTCGTGCACATCGCGTGCACAGACTTCCGATATCGAGTCCTTTCACCTTTCCACACGTTCTTCGTTCGAAAGAATACGTCGGCGCGTATACTTTCGCAGACGTATTCATTTAAATAATAGGATCGTTTTGCGCTCGTTACCCGATCCAATAGCTGCAAACTACGCCTCGCCATGCAACGAAATCGCACGCGATACGCTTGCACGCGAACACCGCGAATCTTGGTTGAAGAACGGGATTTTCGTTTCGTGAAAACCTTTTCACGATGCTCGTCAAATCTTACTCCTATCACGTTCCGCGATAAATTAACTCGCGATACCGCCATTTGTAAGCGCTTCGCGAACGATCGTTGGCGAACAATCTTTTTTCTAGCTATCATTCTCCTGTCATAATTTCATCGATATGATGAATGAAACAGTGTTGAAATTTACCTGAAGTATCTTCCTGCAAATATTTCTGAATTTTTCTTGAAAACTACTTTACATTAAAGTGCAATAAAATTTGATTATATATATAAAATCAAATTTTATTGCACTTTGATGTATAATATTTTTAATAATCATAGTATTTCCAATATAACATAGTATGTAAATAGGGAACGTGTTAATTTAAATGTTGATTAATTTCAATTTAGGATACTGCTATTTAGAATATTTAAGGTATTTTGAGCGACGTATGTAAATGGCGTGCGCGTATTTAAATGTAAATTAATTTAAATTGATCAGTACACCATGAATATTTAACATATTTAGAATATTTATAGTATTTATGTTCTTTGCATTTTTTTTGTTTTAAATATCTAGAATATCACACTATAGATATGTATCTCTGTCACCATCAGCGACACGCAATATTTCACGTGTTATTTCATCGTGGCGCAATAATTTCAACTCGTTGTTACACGTTGACACAATCAGAGAAATTTGTTAAATCTACTTGAAATTCTGAAGCTCATAAAATTGCAACAACAAGATACAAGATTCGGATTGCTCCTAGAAACGAAGTTTAACGAAGCGTGTACAGCTTGATCGAGATCTACAGAGGATCTACGGAAACGGACTGACGCGTTTCGGTGAAAACCGTTTATTCATGGCGATTCAGCGACGTGATGCAGCGTTGCCTCTCGGTGGGAATGGATGCAGCAACCGAAATCCAACACCGAGGGGTAACTCGCCTACTTAACATTCGATCTTCGAAGCGGATAGTTCACCACTCTCGGCCCGAGAGAGTGTAGTATCAAACGACTGAAACACACAGATTAGAAACCGTGGTATCGTGATATTGCCAGTGAGACCCACCTAACCTTGTTTCCTTGTTGGCGATGGCCACGCGACCGCAGTTTGCAACGGATCAGTGTCGCATAAACGTCGTAATATGGCGAGGCCAGACGTTTCCACACATTTCTAACGCGATAAATGCCGCACGGAAGGTTAACGATCATAACCTTGGCGTTATATTCTTCTGTTACGGCGAGTAGGTGGCGAGAATGGCAAAGGTATTGGATTAGCAGAGATAGAGTTTCTGCAGTTTCTCGTCTATCGTTTCTATTTCCTTTATTTTGGTGCCAAGAGAGAATTGTCTCTCTCTGGCTGTTTCAAGTTCAAGATGCGAGGATTGAATTTGAATTCCAAATAGGATTCGTTAAATCGACGTCGAGTTGATCATTGGGGGTTTTTATTTTTGCCAAGAATGGTCGAATCTTAGACAGACGTTTTCGTGAATTTCGCGATTTCCAAACGTTCCAGAATTAATTGATAATCTTCGCTCTACGGTTTACTTGTTTATATAGGTGATTTATATTTTTTACCTTACTTTATATTATCGCATAGGTGATTTATATACAGGTTATGTAAGTTTATATATCTCTAATCTATATATATTACGTCAGAATGTTTATTTACACTTCTTGTTTATTTGTCTATACTAGCAATCTGTTTATTAACACCGTGCACGCGTCTGTCTAATTATCATGCCACAACGTATTCATCGATATCATCTATCACAGTACATTCATCCATGTTATCATTCCCACGATATGGAATATTCGTTTCATATACCCGATAATGGCCGGTGACAAGAGCGTAGCTGAGGATAGATCGGAATTCACAGTCGAACGGCAAATAGATGCATAAATTTTTCGTCGACCTTTGCGGAAGATTTTGGTCAGTGTGTCGGTGCCGGACTCGGTTCGAAATTTATGTCTGTATTTTTGTCCGCTACCATCGAACGCGCGATTCCTTCCTACATTCTTTTTTTTTTTTCCAATGTACGTGTTCGCGCGTGCATGTGTCCCCTCCCTCTCTCCATTTTTCCCCCCCTCGCAGCAGAATTTTGAGCTAGAGTTTCAGGCAGCGTGAAAATCGCCGCAGTTTGTTTAACCGTGCTTCGTACTTGATTTATCGCCCACGGAAAAATGCGGTTAGGTACGTAATGGGAAAGTTACGTCGTTTTTTGTCGATGCGAGGTATTTCAGAGAGAGAAAGAGAGAGTATACGAACGAACACACGCATGCTCCTTTCCCTTCTCTCTTATTCTGGTTTTGCTTCTCTTTTCGTTTTTTAATGAACAATGGCAGATGATCTGAAAAATCCGTGGAAGTAGTAGTAGTTTTAAACCGATGATTTATCAAACAAATGTTATCGCTGTTTGAGGGAAGCAGTGGAAACTTTCGAACGAATTTCGCGGACGAATTTGTTTAGAAAAAACGAATTTCAACGTAGAGGATATTGTTTGTCACTATCGTTCGTATTTCGATTTGTTTGATCATCTTCTACACCTTGACGTATTATACATTTCAGAGAGTAAGCAGTGTTTCAATTCATTCCCGTACGCCTACGCATACACGCATACGCTTCGTTTCTCGCGTGGACTCCAGTTATATACAAAATATTTACGCAAATGTTATATAATATTTGTATAAACATACAAATATACAAAGTATGCAAATACGCAAATATTTATACAAATATTTACGGGCAAACCAAAGTTCCATCAAAGATCGATATCGTCCAAACGAGCCGCGGAAAGGCACACACGCAAAAGCGTTGAAACGAGAAAGATATCTCGACAAAATCTCTTTATATGCCTAGCCGTTCGTCTGTCTCGGCTGGGAAAGTCTGGCGAGCACCTCGTTTCACGCACTCCGTTCGTTTCGTTTTTTTTTTCTTTTTTTTCTTCTTTTTTACCATGCAGGCAGAGCGCTTGGTACAGTTTCAAAAGAAATTATGAAACCGCTCGCGGTGCGAGAGTGCGCGGATAAAGCGTTTAATCTCTGGATCGCGCACTTTTTAAAAAAAATGCCCGAGCGCGCGAATCGCGGCGGCGTTTCCATAGTTATTGCAAAATCTAGCAGCCAGAGATTGTCAGCTGTTATTACATCGGCGGAAAAGTTTGATGACGCTCGTTTGCCGGACGTTATTGCAGCCTAGCCCGCGACAAAGAGCAACACCCCTCTCTCTCTCTCTCTTTCTCTCTCTCGTTTTTCCATTCTAGCGTCACGTTTTCCACGCGCGGTAAATAAACGAATAAATATCGTGGAAACTCGGAGGGCACGCGAAAATCTGTGGGTCAGTAGGTCGAACGCTGAATATTCGATATTCAGGGATTTTCGCGCGAACCGAAATCAACGATTGGCCAACGATGGTGGATTTTTCTTCGATTTTTGTACGCGCGGCCACCGCGCCGCCGGTTTTGGCAGATTTCCGCCGAGCATCCTGTTGCGGCCTATCGAAATAATGAACGAGCTTATTTTCCCGCGGCAAAATCCCGCCCGCGTGTTTCGCGCCCGGCGGATAAATTATTCGAATAATTAACTGCCCGGAAAAGCGGCTCGTTTCGCCTAGCTCTCCCCCCCGATGTGTACCCGGGCTAATTTTATCGAAACTTTCGCGATCAATGATCGGAAAATTGACGCGGTAATGGGACAAGTAGCCCGGGATAGTGGAAATTCGAGCGAACGACCCTTCAAACTCGCCATTCGCAACGGGCACGTGTCACGGGAAGTCAATTGCGGCCGAATATAACGAAACTTTTCTACCAGGTTCGTTTGCTTTCACCTGGAAATTCTTTGGTGATAATTTAGGAAGTCGTAGCATCGGGACTAGATTTAAATAAAACAACGATGAAACAGCGATCATTTCGACGATTTCAATTTTATATGAATATTTGTCTCGCGTAGATTGGATTTCTCACTGTCTTATCATCAAATTCAGCTCGACGAATTCCTTCGTATTTAAATTGATTTCAACGGGAGTACATTGACACTTTCTTGCAGCGATATTTTTGAAATAGAAGAATTTCACCATCTACTAGCACAGTTTATAATCTCAATGGGAATCTAATTAGAAATTTTATTAAAATATAACACTATTAAGAAATATTATTGAAATATTATCGATGATCTATACAACGTACAAATAAGTAATATAACAATATAAATAATTTATATAAATATATAAATTAAAATCTACGTATGTATGAATCTCGTGAATAAAACATACGCGCGCTTTTGTTATTTCAATTTTTAAAATAAAAAAATTTCACCATTTCTGCAACCGCAGTTTATCCCCCAGTGGAAATCTAAGAAATATTATTGAAATATATGGATGGTCAATAAAATATATAAATAATTTATATAGATACATAAATTAATGTATATGCACACCTTCGTTATTTCAATTTATATGACATTCTCGTTTATTTATCTCAATACTTGGCCAAATGAAAGTTACAAACAGGCTCGAAACGTGCAAAAACCAACTGGGGGATAAAATTTCGAATCGGCGCCCTTTCAAATAATTCGGCGCATAAATTTCATCGTTTCCGCCTCGAACCGTAACCATAGATTTCCAGTGACCGGCAGAAGCCACTTCTTTCCATAATACAAGGAGGATTCCTCCTTCTGTGTCTCTTATCGAGGACTGTTCGATCCCTTCGATCTCTCCTTTTTCTCACTCTCTCTCTCCATCGATCGTCGCGCGTTACACCCCGAAAACGGTTACATAACACACTCGTATCGAATCAGAGCGCGATTCGTCGTTATTAAATCGCAGACGGGGTATCGATCGCACACCGGCTTGATTAAATATCCACGGGCGTTGCGCCGCGAAGCCTCGATACCAAGTCCGATGAAAAACGGCGATGGCAAGTCCGGGGAATTCGACGCGGGTTCGATGCAGCCGCAATAAATCGTCGGCGCAAATTCGTTCGTCGGGAAACGATTTACAGGGTGAAAGGGGTTGGAGACAGGGATGTGGACAGACCGATGCTGGGCAAAGAGAGAGAGAGAGAGAGAGAGAGAAAGATGGTCGAGGAAGGAACGAACATCGTTTTCAGCGGCCGATTTACGAGTGGCCGATGTCGCGAGTCGTCGCGCCATCAAGGATTCATTTCGCAAATTAAAACCGGTTTCCCGGGTGAAAGCGTCGGCGGAGAATTTTTCGCCAGGCGCGTAATGACGCGGTTGTTGTCGCCGGCCGCGAAACGCGAGGAAAGAATGGGCGAGGAAATTCGCGGACACAACAGGCTAATGGGGCGTCCGAGGCACACAGGCTGGCAGAGTAACGCGTGTACGACCAATTATCTTCAGTCGTGAGACGTCCGGGGTTTTTCTGGACGTGCACAAAAACCATTGAGTACACAACGCGGAGCGATACCGAAAGCCGTATGTAACCCTTTTGTCGCGTAAGGGCGTTCCGCGGACGGAAAATTCGTGCCCCCGTGGCTGGCCCATTGTGGCTGGCACAATGCGTCGGCTTTGTTTCGCTCGACGCGATTAGATAACGGGAACGCGATACCGATCGTGTCAGGGAAATTCAATTTCGACGTTTTATAATGGAACGGGGCCGTGTTGTACTGTGTGGCGAGATGGAAGATTTACGATACAGGGCGTCACAAAATATTTACGACATGCAAGATACATAAGATACGCGTAGCGATCCGAGCGTGACGTTAGAAAGAGAAAACACTCGTTACGTGAAACGTTAACGATGTTGATATTTCTCCAATCTCGAATGGAATTGTTCACGATTTCAGCTTCGTGTATATTTCTCGCCGTTCGCGTAGCTTTGACCCAACTACTACAGTGGAAGCACAGCAGTCGACAGTGATATAAAACGAAAATGAAATCGCGCCGTTGAGAGGCATTATGCTATCTCTAATTCCTATCCGTCACGGTGAATACGAAATTCCTTAACAAATTGAACAATCTCTTTCGCCCGGCAGAAAATTTAAGAGCTGCTTTATCCATCTATATTGTTTTGCCCGTTTCTCTGCTTTCGTGCCTCTGCTTTCGAGTTATCTTCCACGCGAGATGCATTCCGCACACGAACGTGGCGCAGAGCCACGGAGACTACCGGCTACTGTCCCCGTAGAAATGACGTGTGTCACGCGAAAACACGTGAAAAGCGCCGAGACGAGGGAAAAGTTCGACGTTCCACGGGCAGTACAATTCCGCCGTGTGTCTATGTGTCTATGTGCAGCCCCGCGTAATAATATCGTCTGCCGCCTTACGGCAGCTGACGTTTCGTTACGATGTTTGCAGCGGCGGGATACTCGCGAAACGCGCGTGATAATTGAGGATGAAGTGTTCCCGGATGAAGTATTCCAGGCTACCGGGCACTTGCTCGCTGCGCCAACAATATCACTCGCTCCAGACATTTTCCTAATTAAATAACGTTTCTTTCATTTCGTCATTCCTTGTGATGTATAATTCTGTCGCTACGAATGACGACGATGCTGGGAAAGTTTCTCGACGTTGTTCTGACGTACAAGTTTCGAGAAAGTTACGTACAATTTTTAAAATTACTACGCGTGTATACTACGCGTGTGTATTAAACGCGTGTATGTATTTTGTTACGTTCCGCTGAATTGAACGGGACTCCACGACGAAACATTTTGCCTGAGCTTGTTAATTCGCTTTGAAATAGGATATCTGATAACAGTTTTGACAAGCAAAAATCTAATTTCAAGTGTTTAAGAGATTTCTTTTGTTTTAGAATTGCGATAGATTACGAAAGATTTTTTTTCTTACAATAATTCCTTATCGTATAAATATCCTACTGTCGAATGGAAAAATTAGAAAAAGTTCGTTTCGATGGCTAAAGTGTGTTATATATTTTTAATATGTGACTGCTCAAATACGTCAATCGATGCCGGCGCTCGTAACGAAAGGGTGAAAGTTTGAAGATTCAATCGCTGTATTGCTGTTCTTACTTGGTTTCGAAAAAATATTCCGACTATTAATTTTATTGTAAGTGAAAGACAAATGTTCTACATTTGCAATAAATTACTGTCTTTGCCATTCTTATCGGCTAGAAAGAATTTGTATCTCAGTCGTAGATTATCTGTGTAGCGAATTTTTAAATTTTTAAATCGACAAAACGGCTTCCAGTTTCGAAATTACAGCCGCGCGAAGAGACGACGAGATCGCCGTTGAAGTGCGTTTCAATTTTTGCAACGCAGCAGAATTTAATGCAGACGAGCCGCGCAACTGGATTTCGTCGAGCGAAATTGCGCGTGTCAGATCCCTCGCTTATTATCCGCGTAGAGTTCGATTTTCGAAACGCTTCGTTAATTATCGAAACACGTAGCGTACTGATTTGATTAATGCTCCGGGCGGTGTCGCTCCGCGCGTCGAGGAGCTAAACGAAAACGCGTTGTCAATAGTAGTATGCAGATTCGTTGCGTTTTGGCATTTTTTATGCAAGGGAGTGACACAACGGAATTTCGTTCGCCGCGCGAGGGTGAAAAAAAAAAGAAAAAAAAGAAAGAAAGAAAGAATTCGTCAACGCACTCTCGCGCTAAAACTCTCTCGATGTCGCGGCCGACGTTATTACATTTTTCGACGTACACCGAATGCCTAGCACCGGTGAAAACGCATCGCGGAGATATTTAATTAAAAATATTTACAATACGTTTGCCGCAGATTGGCCCCCGTGTATCTTCTCTCGCCTGTTCTCCACCCGCCCGTTTAATAAGATTCCCCTGCTAGCTTTAATATCCACGCAGTTTTCGAGCATACTTAATTTTACTACCGCCTCTTCTTCCGCTTTTTCTTTTTTTTTCGAAATAGAAAGAATTCCATTTCGAAACTTTTCTTTCTCTTGGCTCAAAGCAACGCTCGCGATTCGCGGTAATCTCGTGAATTACTGCCGCGAGGAAAGCGACCGCTTAAGCACGTGTAAGCATGGAATATTTGTCGGTCATTGTTCTCCACAGAGAGGTGGATGTAACTCCGCGAACAATGTTCAACATCTTCGTTGTATGTGAACTTTCTCTCTCGCGATGTATCGTTCGTCCGGCAGTTTGTATTCGAAGTATTTCATCTCGACAAACAACGTCTGTTCTTCTTCGAAATGACACAGTAGAATGTCATACAGAGACGAAAGTCATACAGAAAAACACACACCCAATTTCTCTCTCTATGATCATTTCTATTTTCATTGGAAACGTCATATGATCTTCAGATCGTTCTATCGAAAGTGAAATCGAGATCGTTTAACTGTTTAAACTAAATTCTTAAGAGATTCTTCCGAAATAGTCTTCTATGAAATTCTTCTAATATAATCTTCCTGCATTCTGTATATTTCCACTTCTTCACAGATTGTTGCATCAAAAGCAAAATTAAGATTGTTCAGTTGTTTAAATAAAATTTTTAAGAAATTTTTAAGAAATTCTTCCAAGATGATCTTCTAAGATAATCTACCTATTCTAATATATTTTATCTGTATATTTCTACACCTTTTTCACTATCGTACCGCTGCATCACGCCGCATCGTATAAAAGCGCTGCTTAAACGTCACGAAATTGATACACAGCAACCGTTGCAATAAATGCTACCATGTGGAAACAGCTTTACGGTGTATATTAAAAATATCGCGAGCGCCTTTACGACGCGCAGACAGTAATAAGGAGCTGCGAAAGACGCGGTAAGATCGGCGATAAATTCCGCCGGAGGAATCGTCCGTTCCGTTGCGGAAGTCTTGGGTTAACGCGATGGCGACGCTGTTGGCACGGTTTAGCGGCACAAAGGTACGCAAACGTAGTTTCCTTGACAAGAAAAGCTGCGGGTCCGGCGGTGTATATACTAGCAGCCAATAGCGAGTGGAAGCTAGTGGCGGCAGAAGCTTGGTCTCGTGGCTAGGTGACTCCGGATGGCAAGTACAAAAGCTTTCAAGCCCCCTTCCTCCTTCGCCCGCCATTTCCACGTTGCACACAGGGCGATCCTAGGCGAGTGGTGCCAACACACGAGACCGCAGCCGTGTACCGACGCTTACGTACGCGGCGAACACATATTGGGCTCGCAGGTAGCCGAGCCTGCAACCCGTCGTCTCTCGAATAAACGAGAATCCGCCCTAACTTTATGCGGCTCTTATTAAATTCCAGCCGACGAGAATCGCTAAGGACCGACGATGGCGAGTACCATTATTTTGCCTCGTCGCCTGACGTCGTTCACCGCGGATCTTCGATTCCGCTCGTTGAATTACATTTAACGACTCTTTCGTCTTTCGTTAAAGCTTCCGGTTAGAAACTTTGATACGAGAAACTTCTTGGGACTGATTGCTTTGATTGCAATCAATTGAAAACGATGCGACACACGCAGTTCGAAATCGATAGATCAGACATTGTTCGTAATCGTGGGACACTGATACAGAACCGCGGGATTTCCGGGATTTGCACTACTTTTATAAGAATTTTATATTTCGATTCTAGAGACGTGTAGTAGGAATATTCAATATTTATCGTACGGTGGATGAATCTCGAGAGGCTCGATTGGTCGTGCATAGAATTGTATCACTTAGGATGCTTCTGCTGACTATGCGTCTGACCACGCGTCGAGTCGTATCACTGCGACGTTTCTACCGGCTATATTCGTTTCACTTCTCTGCGATACAAGCACGATTTCGGAAACTACACTGAACATTATCGCAAACAAACATCGTGTTTTTTTCTTTTTATATTTCTTCCACGTTTGTACTCTGTATGTATGAGTAGCAGCGTGAAACTGAAATACTTTAGTATTGTAAAATTGTGTGGGACTCTGAGCGGTGTAAAGTCTGGCAGAGCTTTGGTGATTTAAAGCGTGATCTGTTCCGCAAAGGAAGCAAAGAGGTCGACGAGGGAAAACAGAAAGCTACAAATCAGTGAAAACCTGCACTGACAGATGGCTATAACATTAATAACGTAAGGTTAACGGAACAGTCTCTCTGTATGGGATATAACATTATTGACGACAGATTTAATAAGACCAGCCGAATCAAATGTCCCGGAACGAGATCGACGTTGCTCGTCGTTTTGCGTGCCAGACGCGGGAAATTTGTTGAAATTGTTTCGAGCTTCTTGACGCGAGTCGTTCGCTGGTGATCTAATGACGGATTGATAGCCTATCAAACTCGTACGTGCTAAACAATTTTACCAATTAAATCAATCTAAAGAGAAACGGAACAATTTGACCAATTAAACCCAATCTAAAGAGAAACGAAATTTCTTATCCGATCACTCGTTATCGAAATAATTAGCAATACCGGACTTCGCAGAGACAGAAACTTTTCGGAAAAAACATCATTAACATTCGACAATATTAATTGAATTTCTTTAGTCTTTTTTAGTTTTCGTAATCGGAACATAGGCACCATAAGAGCTAATAAAATAGAAATACTCCAAGCAATATCCAATATTAATAATAGTATTCAATATTGGAAATACGAAATATTGGAAACTATCTGAAATCGCCGATAACGATCATTCTACATATAATAAACGCATTATTCACTCTACTCTAGGATCAAGCATGCAAGAAACGCTCGAGAACAGTTATAAACGGGAACGCAAACAGCGGTCCAAGAATTCGAAACTACGAAACTCTCAATAATAATCACTGTACATTCGACCAATGTCCAATCGTGACATACCTAATCAAGCACAAGAATCTCGAGCAATTATTGTGGCAAAAGTAACACAAAAAATTAAACCAAGGTTCAAAGTAAAATATAAAAGGTTTATTAATTTAAGGAATTGAGGAAAGCTGAAAAAGTCTGAATGCAAGAAGGCGATGATGAGAAGATATTAATTTCTCTTCAATACCTGCACGTTATCACGACTCACTATAACTCTCTCAAGGTGTGCACGCTATTACAACTCGATACTGTATATAACTCCTTCAAGATCTGCACGAATCGTTATTCGAAATCTTACCCTCAAAATCTTCATCCTCGATATTCTCATATATTTTACGTCTCAAGACGTTGAGCGGCTAAAACAGACAGAAACGTAGCTTCCTTAGCTGCGACAATCGGCAATTGGCTCGTACTTAGGTCGCATAAAGATGAAGTATTGCGAGCAACGAGATTTCCTCACCCAACATCGTTTTCAACTTCGAACAATCGACTGAACTGATACCACACCACCATGGTTCGGTACATCAAACAACGCCATAAATCTCATGTTTCTCATTTCAGAGGGAAGTCCAGCGTTGTACGCGGAAGACTCGTTGGCTATTCGCGCGTCCGAATGAACGCGTCAAGATGAAAGCGAAGGAAGCGCAGCTAAAAAACGCGAGTGTTCTGGCATGGCGATGGGAGAGGAAAAAAAAACAAAACAGCAGCGAAGAGGGAAGAAATCGGAGTACACCGCGGTGTGTAGTTGGAATAATTTCGGCGTTTGCATGGATGAAAGGCGTTTGCCAGGCCCGGGTTTTATTCGCGGCTAGCCGGTTCTCTGTTCCGAGGTCCTATGTTCCTCACGCTGTGAATTCACCGTGGCAGTGGGCGATCAACGTCTTTCAAACGGCCAGGCGAAAGTAAGGTTTGAATAATGAACGAGGAACGAGGAGCTCCTCGTACGTTCAGGCCGCCTTGAATCCTTTAAGGCTGATCCCCGCGAGATGTTCGAGCAAGTTACTCGGCCGTTATCCGGATGCATTCCGGTTTACATTCCGGAAATGTGGGAAATTCAAATGGCTACAACGCGTGGAACATATTGTCCTCCCTTTGTCATCGGGTGACGCGTACTCGTCGACCCAATGGCTTTCCACAATGGATGAAGCTTCTGTTTGCTCTTTCGAACGAGCAAGAGCGTATCGTCGTAGCTCGCTGACCACGAGATTGCGAGAGGGGTGAGGGGGGGGGAGGAGAAATTGGATCGGATTAACTTTCGATTTCCACAGATTCACCTTTCGTAGATTAATCTTTCTCTTACTGATAAAATTCTATTTACTCGGGAGATCTGTTCGGAAGTTAACGGAACTGATCAAGTTCGAGCAGTATCTTGGTTGGATGAAACGAAGCAATTAAACGAAATGACGGGTCGAATTTTATTAGACTCGTTTCGTAACCTGAATAACGTTTAATTGTATCAACTGTCCCCACTCCGGGAGATGTTTCAATTGAAAAGAATTTATCTGTTTATAATTATTATACTGTTTTCGAAAAAAGTTTTTAAAACTTAAATATTTGGTCGTAGAAACAAAGCAGAAACGTGTGTGCAAACTCGTTGAACAATAGGAAATGGAATGGATTTTGCAGAAGGCAGTCGATCGATGATAGTCGTTAACGTAATTCTGCACAGGTGTAGCAGCAGGTTTTTTTTCGGCTCGAAGTTACAGAATCCTCGATGGAAAACGTGTCGCCGGGTAATTAACGTTACTCGTGCTTACCATTTGACTTGGTGAATGCTAATAGACAATCTGCGAGCCACTAAAACTTTCCTAATTAACCGGTCATATATATATATATATATATATATATATATATATATTTTTTTATCGAAATCCTGTTAATTTTCTAGCTACGCGTTTCAAGCACGCGTTTTTCAAGCGAACGAATATTCGAAATGTAAATAAAACATACTGTATCTCGCATTGAATTGTTAGTGCACATATTAAAAATTTAACAGTAACTTTACTTCATAATAACAAGCTTATTCCATAATATAAGAAGCTTATTTCACAATAAGCTTTATTTCATAATATATCGAATAATCTACTAAGGTATGATACAATTCGAAACATGGATCAATGCGTAATCCTACCTCACGTTTCTCGTATTCGTAATGTATCTCCCTTCTTCCATTATGTTTTCAACACGCTATATATTTCTGTCTATTTGTGATTAATTTACTAGCACACACCTTTTCATTTTACGGCTATTAAATGAAATAACTGTAAGTAATCACGTTTAAATAATATATGACTAACAATGGAAGATGTAACTGTTGAACTACAATTCGCTCACGTCTGATTCAATATCTTATTGTTGCAATTATTCGATAACATTTGCCAGGCGCCTTTCGTTCCAGCGGACTGAAGTAAATCGAGTAGCCAAGGGGTTAATAAACAATGTTCTCGCCGCGTTGACGACGAATATTCGCTTAATTACAAAATACAAATACAAATTCCATTCCATTCGGTCTCGTGATATCGATAGTTCTCGCCAGTCGTGTTCGCAAAGTCTCGGGGAAAAAACTGAGGCGGTTTCCGCGGTAGAATATCCACGAAACGATATTGCCGATATCCCCGGGTTGTTAGAAATTTCCATGCAGACTCGAGCGAAGCGCATGAACGTCGAGCGTATACGATTAATCGCCGTTTGAAACTACCCCGTTGTTCGTTCGTTCCTCTTTTTTCTTTCTTTTTTTTTTTTTTTTCTTCCCCGACCACCACTCTTCCCTGGATTCACGGCGACGTTTCACTCGTTTCAATTAGCATCAGCCGCGGGGAAAAGTTGTCCGGCCATCGAGTTTTATTGCCGTGGAAGTTGCCAAGACGATCGCGTTGCGCTCGAATCGAAACTTTTCGTCTTTTCGTTTTCTGGCTTCTTGCGCCGTTCAACGACGAGACAATCATCGCGCTGCGGACAGTCTGTCTGCGAGGATTTATATTATTATTTTCCACGGTGAGTGACAGTCTCCGCGAGGGTCTCGGAGGGTTGTTTCCGATGGGACGGCGGCGAAACGTTGGAAGGGTGCGTGAGGTTACTCGGAATTTCGAATCACGTTGCACTGAGGGAAATAAGCTCCGTCCTAGGGGATTCTTCCCACTCGTCACACGTTTGTTGTTTGTCTTGGCGGGAAATCGAAATGGATTGCATATTCTATGAAAATTTATTACCACGAGGGGCAACAAAGGGGAACGAACGTCTCATAAATATTCCACCGAATAGGGTCAACACGAGGGTGTTAGCTGACTATTGGCTCCCTTCTTTTTTTCTTTCACGCCATCAGTCGATAAATTTCCTCTTTTTTTTTCTTTTTTTTTTTTACTCTCCGGATCGTTCTGAGTTTAACTAGGTTTAACTCCTCTGTCGTTCAGGAAAAACGGTTCAGGGTCGAGAGAAATCTGAAAAATCGTCGGCCGATCTAATTAAATGATCCTCTCGGAGCTGGGCAAAGGGAAGCACAAACTTCTGTAACGTTGCTTTTTATAAAACTCACGAGCAAATTGAATTAAGTAGATTATACCGAGGGGCGAGGGGGGGGGGAGAAAGGATGGAAGAAGAAGAAAAGAATGCAGCTGAATTTTAAACGACGGAGAGATGGCAGAGCGGGAAAACGAGACGCCTGTAGCAAGCGTAGAACTCTCTCTTCATTGACTTTTCAGTTTGAAATGATATTCGCCGGATGAAATAGTGAAAGCTGACTACGAACGTATGCAAGCCGAGCGAAGTTCGCACGCTGCTTCGAGGCTGAATGATTTTTGCGGGGTTATCCCGCTGCTTCTCGAGTCAAAATGTGATCGGATTTAGCTCCTCGCACGGAATGATCAGACAGCTCCCCTTCCGCTGAAATATCTCCCCTGAATTGGCAACGTTTCTTTGATCTTATATCGTCGGAAAAAATCAATCTCAATGTCAGTTGATCTCAAACGAGAAAAATCATTCTGGAATCCAAAGATCTGGGAATCTATGTTTCTTCTTCTTCTTCTTCTTTTTTTGTCAAATATTTGTCTACCGTGCAATTCTTGACAACTATATGTGTAACAAATATCGTAGAAAATTTCTAATCGCTATATGTAACCATCGGTGATAAATATTTGCCCTCGCACTGCAGAAATGACATCTGACCTAAATTGAATATTCTTTTTCGTAAACAGTCACAAATTTCAAATATCCCTTTCCCAGCAATTACAAATTTCAATTTCGAAAAATCAATACAGAGATTTCATCCTATCCTCTCTCGATAAATAAAACTAAAACCTATATAATAAGTTTTCATTTCCGCAGAGGCGACGAAACACAATGCAAAGGAGCACGGCCATGGGATTAATAAACGGGGAAAAATCAGCCAATTCGGTTAAAAACTGCCAGGCGATGCCTTCGAACGAATCGCGGGTCGGCTTTCAATCGCTTTGTCCGTCACACACGGAAGGAAGAATGTACGCGACGCTCTGCCGGGAGAAAGTGAAATGGGACACGATGCAGAAAGACGGGACGCGTGTTCGCGTTTCAAAGGAAGGTGGAAGTGCTCGGTGTACTTTTGACGTCTGCCCCTCGTCGTATGCAAGTGCTTTCGAGCAGCCGGCGCAGTGAAAAACTAGTCGACGGCAATGAAGAACGCGAAAAAAACGCCGCACTGCTTGCATGTGCCGTGATTATTTCCCCCCCTTCTCCTCGTTCTCTCTTTTCCTCCCTACTCTTCTCACCCGTTTCGTTCTTTCGACTCGCCGTACAGAAATTACGAATCATTCTTTGTCGAGTTTCTCTCGTCCACGAAACTCGTCCCCCTCCCGGCGCCTTAAACGAATTAAACATCGCCTTTTCGCCCGGAATATGCAACGTCCATACAGCTTTTCACATTTGCATAGTAAAGTGCGCAGCGTTGAGAAAAAGCTCGCAGTTCTCCTATCGAGCGATGTTACAGAATTAATCGCGACAATTACGGAATGCTCGAATCTTCGTATTGGAATTAGAATTCGTATGTAATATTGTAGTATTGCATTGTAATAATAATAATAATAATACGAGTAGGTAGTTTTTACCTACCAAGTGGTTTAAAATAAATATAAATAAAGTTTGTTAATTTAGGAATTGACAGGTACTGAAAAGTCACAAATATAAAATGTGTGATGACAAAAGGTATTGATCTTTCACTCACACGACTCGTTATACTATCTGTATAATTTCTTCACGATCTGTACTCTCTGATGTCTCGTTACTCTCAATCTGATTCCTTCACGATATGTACCCTCGAAACTTTCGTTCTTCGCAAATTTACACATACACACGCACACAATCACACTCTAATATTTTAAGTGTTAAAACTTGGGCGACTAACAGTCCCAAGTCTGGTTTTTTTTTTCAGCAGGCGACAATTGCTTAAGCCGCGCGGAGGAACAAGAAGTTCCGAGCAATCTGCCAAGTTTCCTCACCCCGCAATACTTGCGCGACGATATCGAAAATTCAGATCAGTTTTTTTCCTTCTCTGAGACGTGTATTCTGAGCACTAGAAGTTTCATATTTTCCTAAAAATTTTCATTCCATTTTCTAAACTTCTCCCATTTTCTTCTGTACATTCCCCCCCTTCTAACCGCCATAGACTTAACAACTTAGTAAATTACAATACGTCTCAATACATTTTCCCGCGAGCAAGTTTCTCGCGAAAGGAACTCGCCGCGAGGGGAATTTGTATCAATACGCGCGTAGCGACCTACATGCGTCTTCGGTTGAAGCTCGCATCAATCACTGAACGACACCGCGACAACAACATCGATCACGCCGCGGAACGTTTCGTCATTAATGCGCGTCTCGCGAAGAAGCACAGTCTCCGTTGATTTCGACGGATCGACGCATTGCACACGACTATAATCTCCCCGGTTAATCGTTGATCTGGCTTAAGAAGCAACGCACACAACGTTAACCAGCTGATGAGACACGGCAGCTGTGTGCGTATGTGTGTGTGTGTGTAAGGTAACTACCAGGTAGTGATTTGATAGTTCCTCTTTGGGATGTCTCGGCAGAGACAGCGCAAAGATTTCCTGCGCGTATCTTCTATTCGGATTACCATGTATAATGTATACACGTGTGTGTGTGTGTGTGTGTGTGTACACATGTACACGTGCACTTGCGCATGTGGAGGATAATGGACTGGAGTTACCGTTCGCGGTAAATTGTCGAAGTTCGAAAACAAGCGGTAACGAGAACCGAGAAACGATGCTTTATACATATTCAGTGTGAAATGAAATACGAAACTAGTTAAGAGTACGCACGCGAGCAGCTTGGAAAATGCGAGCGTGTCGAAGATGTACGCCGTTTGTTAATTAGAAAGCACGGCGCTCGTGCTCCGGATGTGCCGCGGTGCCCATTAGTTACACCGTGAGAGCTAAATCGTTTGATCTCGTCGAAATTTGGTCTACTGTCGCTGACTATTTTTTCTTTTTTCTAACTCGAGATCGTGGAGATCGACGAATTTGAAAATTTGAAACGCATCGATCTGACTCTCGCTAACGCAAATTTGAATTTACTTTTTTTTGAAAGATAATTACTTTTTCCAAACGCTCGGCAGAAACGGACCTCCGAATCTCGAGATCGACGAATTGCACTCCGAAATATTTAATAAAAAAAAAAAAAGAAAAACGCTACGTTGCTTTATTGCGTAACGTACAATGTGGTGTGATTTTGTTAAATTAAATTCGAAAGAAACCGCAGAATAATTTTTATTCTGCCACTCAAAATCTTGCATAAAGCAAGAAAAATCTTGTGAAAAGATTTGCACAAGAATTTCATTCAATTCAGTCAAAGAATATAAATTTCACTCTAATTAAAAAACTCTTGGCAAAACTCTTTGCGTGCACGTGTGCAAAATCACGGAATAATATGCCAAAAATGGTGGCTCTCCCCTCTCCAACAACAACCGTTAACGATCCTCCAAAACCTTTCCTTTCCTACTTCAATCCAATTAAACGCAAAGGAACAGAGAGGAGAATAAAAAAAAAAAAAAGAAAAAAGAAAAAAAATTCCTTGCCATCAAAACAAACACAGGCAACACAGGCATAAAGAGAGAAACAAATACCGGCAACACAGGCATAAAGAGAGAAACAAATACCGGCAACACAGGCATAAAGAGAGAAACTTTCGCCCTCTCCCGATTTCAAAGGCATTCCCGTAAAGTAAACGCGAGTCGTGGTGGAAATCGTTGCGCGATGATGATGGGAGGGAGGGAAGGTAAGAATGGCGGACTGGCTCGAGAGGTTCCGAGCTAACTCGATACACACGGAATAACAGGAGTTTTCGCGCGCGTTTCTTCCCAGCTCGAGGGGATGATTCGAGCAATGGCGATTCGAGGCGTCTGGCTGCGGCTCGTCGACGATGCAGCTCAACGAGAACGTATTATCGAGCCTCGTCGTCGGCGAAGTTTCACAAAGGATCGGGCGACCCTTCGCGAGAGACCCCGGGTCGCTCGTATTGACTCGTGACATTTCTATAGTCCTGAATTTCGGCGGAACGCCTTCGATCCCGGCCACCCTTGTCTCTCTTTTGTCGGCGATTGCCGACAGTGAGACATCGCACACGCGATCCACGGGATTGGTTTAGGTTTCGTGTCGTCGGTTGACGTTAAGAGGCGCAGCTTGCACTCGACGCAAGCTGCTTCTTAGCCGTATCCTCGCCGAACGAGGGGCTTGTTATTTAAATATTTGCAGACGAGTCGAACGTCAGAACGTCCTCCGTTGCCCCACTAACCTCGGAATCTTATTTGCCCCGAATTATGGCGCCACTTGGGCTGCTTCGTTTGATTTTACAAATTTTCGCTCGAACGACAAGTACCGAAAGTATCGTAAGTATTCCTGCTGGATAAATCAAAGTTCCAATCTCCAACTTTCCTTTCGAACTTTTCAAGCCTGTCAGAATAAATTTAACGACAAGAATAATGTATACGTATACACTCGTTGAAAAGAAATTTAATTCGCACGAATTTGCTTTGCTCAAGTTATTCTAATAAGCGATTAAGAAATAATCGTTTCGATTGTATTAGGAAGAAATATTTACTCTCGTTGTCTGCGAGAATGTAAAATATGTAAAAAAGAAAAAAGAGGAACGAGAAACATTAAACAGGCGTACTCACTTCTCAGGGAGAAGCACTGCAGTGAAGTTAATCGCGATGGACATCCGTGGACCAGAAGTAATCGAGTAGAGGCACCGGATGTTCGGAGGATACAGGCCAGGATATCCGGGGCTGGCTAACACGCATCCGTCGAGGCAATCCGTGTCCTTGTAAATCCAGTCGCATTCTGAAAAAAAGCACGCAAACGAAACGCTTGCATCAAACTCGCGGGAATAAAAAATTACAGTTAGCAAAATTTTACGTCTGTGAACATTTGTTACATCTTAAACATTTATTAATCACGCGCGACGCATTTAGTTTCGAAGCACTCCGTATCACGGTTAATTGTGCTCCGTTTTTCTAGTCACTAGGAAGAAAAATGCCAGGAACTGAACTCACGCTAATTCAACATTTCTCATGGATTTTCTTGAAATGAAATGTTATACATATACGGGAAGGAAAGTCGTAATTTAAGAAATATAGGAAGAAATAAGCCGAGTGTAAAATTCTTTATGAATTTTCTCGAGTACACACTGCACAAGATAAAGCAACGAAGCTCTCCGTGTCACGGTTGCGAGGATAAAAAAAATGTCACAAACTAAATCGAATTCGAATTCCCTTGAAAATGACATGTGTCTTATGCATAAGAGGAGAGGAAGCTGCGATTTAAGAAACATAAGCCGAGTATAAAGTTCTTCGTGAACACGAGATAAAACGAATATAATACATCTTTCGCTATTTTTATGGGCGAAAAGATGCAATACGAAAGATATATGAAAATGCGAGATACGTATTGTTACGTGTTATACGTTTTTCCATTAGCGTCTCTGGAGTGTTTGTTTGAACGGAAACCTCGTCGTCGACGAAAATTCAAGGCGAGAGAGGGGAGACCGAAGACGAAGAAAAAGAAAGAGAAAAAAAAGGCCGGATCGCAGCGGACCAGACATTCAATTAAAATCCGCGAAACACGGCTAGCAACGTCGCGAAGGTATTCACTGTAAATTTCCCCGTATGCCGATATCAGTTTGCGATTTAATCGCGCGGCTTCGCGGCCAGCGGCGCTCGCACGGCGCGCGGACATTACGGGGAAGTTATGGTGCCGGGCTGGCGCAGTTCGACGCCCATCGATAGTTCAAGTGCGCCACGATGATTGAGGAAAAACGAAGAGCCCGCGTGAAAAACGACGCTCGATCGTTGAACGTGAATCGCGATATTGCAAACTGACCGTGATACGGAGAGCGAGAAAAAAAGAAAAAAAAGAATTTCAAACGCGCTCCGATAGCTCGCGCTTCAGAACCGGTGGGGGGGGGGGAAGGGGAATTGTGTTAAAAATCGGTCTCGGTTCAGATTCCAGTGTATCAAGGTCTGAGCGGCATACGCTGACGTAATAATTCGTTCAGATTATGTAGAACTTTCGGTTGGGTACATTTCCAGCGTCGTCTCGATCAATTATTAATGTGAACGAAGCTTAACACAAATTTCAAGTTTTAGCCAGTAAATCCTTTTTCTCGCGATTTCATAATTTTCTGGTGTTGCAGTTGTTGTGAAATATTGATTGTTTTATTATCAATCTCGTTATTATTATGCGAGGTTAATTACTGCGTGAAGCTTACGAGTTGTGAAATTTTATCAATAGTATTAGCTGAATTGTGCGAGAAAACTTATTCTTTTAATAACTGATTGTTTAGTTATGAAAATTCTTGTTATTAAAATGAGTAGTCTTCAAGTTTCTTTTCTGCGCTTATTCTTAAATAAAGAAAAAGAAAAAAAAACAAACTCTATCGCGAGGCGATACAAGAGTTTCATGAGCAACGCTCGTGAACGCATGTTGTCAGAGGAGAGGTGTAGCGTCGGGACGCTAAAACAAATATTGTCTAACAAGCAAACCGTGTAACTGGACGTAGTGCTATATTTACGAATCGGCATCTACCTTTCTTTCTCTCTCCTTTTTTTCAGATATGCAGCGTGATATGTGTAAGCGTTTAACATCTCGCGTACAGACTAAGTTGAAAATAGAAACGCAGCGTGATTCCACGCGAAAACAATTTTTGGACGAGGTTTCAAAGATTCGATTCAGTTGAACGCACTGATTTTTACGAAACGTTTAATTTACGATACCATTGTTGTCAATTGTGAAGCCGATTGTAATTTTATTATCACTATACATAGCCATCAAATAACAGAATAACTCGAGTAAATTAAAATTACAAAACGAATGTTTCCATTTCCAAGAGTGAATAAATTTTTAGACTTACATCGTAACACTATCTTTACTAAATTACTTTTAATTATTTAAATCTATTAAGTAATTTCATAATTATCTAATTTTGTGTCTCTTCTCTGATGCGTAACCGACATAGATAAAGAAATATGTCTTGCACCAGATAAAAAAAATGGCGGAAGTGGTAAAAATTTACGAAGCATGTTCGTGCAATAAAACGAAAAGTGATTTATACCACCATCAATGACAAGGAACGATATGTCTTCGGACAGACGAGGTTACAAGCAGCGCCACCGATTCATGCTACTACAGTACGACTCGTCAGGTCGAATTAGAATCTCGAACGAGGCGAAACGATGTTTCCTGAGCCTGGAGAACAGTCGCGCCATCTTCTTCGCCTGTTTCTTCCGGCACAGTACAACGACGGCATATCGTTGTCACGCTTCGTTGTCCGTCCTTTTTTGCCTCAGTTCCTTTTTTCTTTCTTTTTTTGTTTACTTTTATATATCCGGGAGATGCAATTGTCATAATGGGTGGACCCATTAGACATGGAACGGGATCCAGCTCACGGCGCCGGTGCCTTTCTGAATTTATATAATGTCTTCCGCGTCCCCGAGACTTGTTTTTTGCTTTTCCTTTTTCTCTATCTCCTTTGCCCTTTAGCATATTCTTCTTTTTTTTTCACGCTCCAAGCCCACTCTTTCGGCTTCCTGCACTGAATTCCGCTCGTTCTTTTTCCATCTAATTGCTCGCGTCCGAAGGTGCTTAATTTCGTTCCTTTCTCCTCGCCGACCTATTTTCTCTCTCTCTCTCTCTCGCTCTCACTCAGTCTTTCTATTCATTTCTCGTTTTTCTTCCGCTCACTCATCACGGCTGAACGCGTTATCGTAATTAAATGGATTTTCCACGTTTATCTTTACCTATGCACGCTCGCGAACGTGAGCGAGATCGTCGTAAAAATCGCTGAACGAATCGATCCGCCGGTTGGAAATTTAAAATATTCCATCGCGAATCGGCAATTTCGCGGACGTAGCTTAATTAACTTAAGTAAAATTTTATTGACATTTCAGACGCTATTAATAGTGCATTAACCCTCCGGAACACGAACATTTTTTGTGGATCTAAGGGTATTCATGAAACCAGTGAGTGTCAACCTCGAAATGTAAAGTAACGATGAATTTATAATTTTCCAATTTTCCGTCGTATCCCGGTTAAAAGTGAAATTACATTCGAAAGATATTCATATTGATACGCCAGTGAGTGACCTCAAAATTGCAGTTTACAATCAAAGGAAAATATTTTTACGATATCATATTGTATGTTCCTTTTTCCTTTTCTATAACAACGTTGTTTCTTCCACCAAGAACTTTCGTGTAATGGAACATGATAATGTAGGAGAAGAACTTACGTTCGTGGTCAAATTTCCCGTGTTGAACGGACGTGTTAATTAAAACACCGCGAGTCGATTCGTTTGCGCAACCGAGGAGAATTTCTGCCGCGAAAGTGCAGAAAATGGAAGAAAGTTGCTCGCACCACCGTTTTCAAGGAAATTGGAATAAGAGGAGGATGAAGCGGGGAACGAGGCGCGTTAAGGAAATATTTGCACGAAGTTTCCTTCAATTTTCAAATACGGGGCGCGAATTTCCTTTCTTCCTTTTTCTTTCTTTCTTTCGTTCTTTTTTTTTTTTTGGTAACAATACGTCTATTTATTAAATTCCGGAGGATCTATTATACCTCTCGCGAAATGTATTTTAATCAACGGCTTAAGAAAGCCAAACGGATTTTCCCTGGAAAGTATGAAGATCCTGTCGCGGAGGGGGAGATTAAAGGGATAAAACCTGCATAAAGCATTCCCTTTGCATATTTTACATATTGTTCTCGTTCACAATAAAGATCTTTTAACGACGAATAAATGTTTTCTTCATTCAGGAATTTATTATCCTTTTAATTTTGATCTGGTTTTACCTGTGCTACTGCGTTTGATATCTTTTATTACTGACTCGTACTACTTACAACCTGTAATTTCTAGAATTACGAAAAAAAAACATTTTACAAAAGCCCTAGCAACCCCTATTACGTAAATAATAACATTTAACAAAAAGTTATTTGGAAAAATGTATATTAAAAAAGGTTAAATTAATGCATTGTGTTTCATATTTAATATTCAATCTTTATTACTGACACTCTACTATTATCGTTTCCTACTGAATTCTACAATATCTGTCATGAAAAAAATACTTGTTAATTATTATTCTTTTCTTTAATTATTATTATTTTCTTAATTATTATTCTTTTTCTAAAGAAAACTCAATTAACATTTTGTGTTTCGTGTTTTATTTTAGTCTCCATTATTGTATGTTACTGTATTGTCCATTATCAGAAGTCTACTATTATTGACTCTTACCACTTGATTTCCATTAAATGTGTCACGAAAAGATATTTGCAGAAAAGATATTCCACTTAAAAGATTCACGACAGAAACTATCACAAAAATAGCCAAGAAAAAAGTAGTTTTGGCGATTGTGGTTCACGCTTCGATCATCACTCGTCCCCTTTCGAGAGGTATTATAAAACCAATTAAAAACTGCCGAACGGTAAAAAGGAACGAAACTGGTAACAAAGGAAGAAAAAAAGGGGCTCCGTTACTGCAAACAAATCAGTATGATTGAATAAAGTTAATTTACCTCGGCACTGTTCGCGTCTTTGCTTTTCACTACGATCGTTTTCCTCGTTTTAGGTAGGCGTAGGTTGCACAAACCGTGTGCCGGGACGTTTTCGATTTCGCAACTACTTTGCAAACGTTTGCTAGGCCATTCGGAAGAATGTGAACCGAGAACTTCAAATATACATGCACGCATATCCGAGCAAGTTTTTCTCTCACCGCAGCTAGTTGTCTCTTTGTTCGCGTGCAAACGATTCAGTGCAGGCGAAAAACGTCGAACACGCCAAGCTTGTTTTCTCGCGGAAAACCTCGTGTTTACCATAACGAGTCGCGCCGCCCGTTGCAAATCGTCAATATTCAATATCGTATCGTCTAATGGCAACACGTTTTTGAGAAGGAATTCCTCGATGTCGACGCGCAAGTTTCTCCCCTTTTTTCCCCTTCATCTTTTTCGTTTTTTTTTTCTCTTTTTTTTTTTTTTGTTTAAACGTGTCCATTATATTTTCGGTGTTAAATATTCATAGGCACGTTCATTTGTAGCTTAAAGCTACAAAACGATCGGGAGGGAAAAATCCGATCGTTTGTCATTCGATTTTCGTACGTTTCATCGTACGTACGAAGAATTTTAATTCAGTTTGCGGAGTAATTTCTTGTTTCCATTTTTCCTTTTTTTTTTTTTTTTTTGTACGGAATTAAATTGGTCCTGTGTTCGTCGAAAGTGTATATAACGCATTTCAACGAAGTGTCAAATTCGAGTTAAGGTAAACAAGCGAATTTTCTTCTATTTTCTCGGAATCCTTCGTCGGTAGATGCGCTGCCGCCAAACACACGAGCGAGGACTGGGAATGAAATCTGACATATGTCACTACGTGACAACCTTTTAGAGATGGCAGTGGTAAGAGAGAGAGAGAGAGAGAGAGAGAGAGAGTGGCGAAGCATTTATGCAGCAGCCTGTCAAAGAATCGCGTGCTGCCAGAGAAATATATTCCAGGCGGAGTTTCTGGGAGAAGCAGCGTGAATGTGATAGCTGTAGAATGTTCTTGAGATGAAGTTATGGGCCCGCTTAAGAAAGCAATAAACCATACACTTCCCCCCCCCCTCCCCCATCTTGTTCCACCTATATATACGCTGTTCCTTTGTGGTATGATTTGTGTTACTTCGAAAATCGTTTTCTCCAACTTTCTCGTTCCAATATGTACGTGTCACGGGCTATTTTCCGCGTGAAATATTTTTTGAACTATGTAATAACTTCGCCTCTCTCTCTGTCTCTCTCTCTCTCTCTTCGAAATAATACCATACACTGTTAAGTTAAAAACGTCCCGTCACTCAAGGAAAAATCACGAAACCAAGCAGCGTGTGTATCGCGTTTAAACATATCTATCGAGCCGTCCGGGACTGAGACAAATCACGTCTGCGAGAGGATCGCATACGTAAATCCCGACGATTGATCTGTTTTTCGATCGGTCGACGGTTCGTTTCTCTTCTCAGTGGCCTGGTTACCGGCACGTTGCCTGGCACGTTTCACTCGAATATTTCATCCCCGGGACGCTGTAGCCTCTTCGAAAACATTCTGATTTACCAAATGATCCTTCAGCGCTGCCAGAGCGGTCTGACGACTATCTGACTTATATCACTGTGACACTTGCACGTCCTTCTAGCCAGTATACGGTTCTTCCAGTTCCCTAAGAGGATCTCTTTCTCTTTCTCTTTGGAGAAGAGATTTCTACCGCCGCTGGGAACGAAAGAAACGAAATCCACGCGGATTAAATGGAAAGCGAAACGAAGAGATAAAAGGGGACAAAAACGGATTTCTACCGGTGGAACGGGTGGCTGGGAAAAAAGAGCGAGGCAAAACCGAACGATTGATCTGTTTGTCAAGCGACCGCGACATTTCCGTTCTTTCCCTTCATTCTCACTTCTTCGACTTCTTCTCCAATCTCCCTCTCTCCCTCTCTCTCTCTCTGTCTTTCCGTTTCTTTCCATTGCCGAACCTCAATAAAGCCAGCCCACACGATGGTTGCCAAAAAAAAAGAGGAAGAAGTAGAAAAAGAAAACGAAAAAGAAGAAGAAGAAGGGAGGTAAAAAAACTATGAAAAAGAAAGAGAGAGATAGAGAAGGATTCATCCTGTGGGGGTGGAGTCACGTCGACGTCCGGAATCGTACGTCTCGCGCATATGGAAGGGCCCAGGCTTTCTCCCAGGGATAATCGAGAATCGTTGTCGTCTCTCGTTATACGTGGACCGGCGTTCCCTACGTGTGGGACGGTTGAAAGGAGAGGGTATGAGGAAGAGAGCTTTCACCCCGGACCACCGCTTTTACCACCGCGCGGGATTCATCCGCCTCTACCTTTCTTATTGCTACTCCGCCACCGGTAAAACGACCGCTCTACCACGCTTCTACCAGCGTTCGTTCCCTTCATTCCGCCACGTCTCGGCCACCCTATCGATACACACTCGGCTAGCGCGGGCAGCGCGCCCCTGTTGCAAAGGAAACCTTAAATCCGTTCCTTGGGAAACGTATGACGTGGCCCAACGAAATAGCTCGCGATGCACGTATCGCGTATCGTGTGTGTGTGTGTGTGTATGTGTGCGAATAATACACGGCGATTCAGACTTTTATCGGTATTGGAACTCGGTCTTCTTCTTCTTCTTCTTCTTCTCGTTACTGCTCGTTCGAAGATATCGAGCAACTATACAGACAGTCGATTCTTTGCTCTTTGAGAGGAAATTATCGGTGCCTTTCCTTGATATCGCGCGGAGTTTTGAGAATAGAGGATCTCCTTTTTTCCTTTTGTTGTAGTTTGTCGTTACGTCGAATTGGAATTGACATTATTTTCTTCTGCTGGAGGACTGAGAAAGTTCAAAATTGCTGTACGCTTTCTGCGACACGATCGATAGCGGAGAGATAGCGGAGATAGGGAGATAATGTGCAAAAAAATGTAGCGAAGTATTTAAGGTGAAATACCGTACGGTTATGATATCCGGATGAAACAGATTCCGCTTTCATTATCGTTCTCCTGAAATTATGAATTTTCCGAAGTATCCGTGCAGTCCGGCCACCGCAGTTTAATTCAACTATTACATAATAACGAGCGAAACAGGAACGTGGTAAATTCTCGAACTAGATTTTTACAGAAGCTCGAACTTCTCGGAATTTCGTCTGGAACACGCTTAAAAAAAAGAAGAAGTAGGGAAAAAAAAGCTTGCATTGGAACTTCACGGACAACGTTCCACTTTGCTTTCAATTTTTACCAACCGTTTAACGTGTACGTACATACATACACGCGTGGAGTTTTCACTCCCCTTCGCTCGTCGAGCACTAAATGAAGTCGAGTGCACGTCCATTTCAGCTTCAATATACTCCCGCAACGAATTAAGTTTCTTCTAGGAAGATGAACCCACCGCGGGGCACGCTCTATCGAACGCTATTTCGCCACACGCGAAATGGACTCGCATTCGTCACGCTGTTCCCAGGAAATAGGGCGCCGTATACAAAAAAAAAAGAAAAAAAGAAAAAAATAAAACGAGCACGAGGATATCGTAAAAATGTGACATCGACGTAACCGGAAAGTCGCAATACCGGTCCCTCCGACGTGTCACTATTTCTCTTCTCCTCCACTTCCCCCTTTTTTCATCCCCGTTCTTCTTTCGAACCCGTCTCCTCGATCTCATCGTTTCGATTCCCCGATTGTCGGAGTTCGATTCGACTCGCGCTGTTAATAATCAGTCCGGTGCCGATCGATGCGATCGGGTAAGGCTACCGGCGCGCTAAGGCTCAATTTCGGTCTCAATAAATTATTCATTGTTCCCATAGCGCGGCGCAACGCGCCCGTAAGTAATATGTATGTATGCGGAATACAATAAGCGGAGATAATTGGCACGCTATCGAGCGCGCGTGGATCCTTCGATTAAAATCGTAAATCAGATCCTTCGCGCAATTTTCTGAACACTGATCAACCCCTACGCTCAAGCCGGACAAGCGGTCGTTAATTGTAATTACTGTTACACGATGGAAACTGACGAAACTTACGTGCCTATCGTGATTTCAACGATATATACAGAGTTCACGGAGAAAATGAGCTCAATAGAAATCTTATACAGGTTCGATAGAGAAAAGGTTTCGTAATTTTCAGGGTGGATAATATACTCACTGAAAAGAAGTTCTGATAAGCACGGATTGAAAAATTAACAGTTTCAAGGTTTACGAGCGATTCCTTTTTTTTTTTTTTTGTTTCGGTTGAAGCTACGAACTCTGTCACCTCGAGATCGTACATAACGTTGCGAGAATTAATGCATAGAAGGAGAAAAAGAAGAAATTACAAGGTAAAGCACTACATACACAATATGAAAGAAAAGATCGTTTGCAACTCTGAAACTATTAACTTTTTCGGCCCATGTTTGTTAGAACCTTTCGGCCAGTACTGTCTACCGTAAAAGTTACAAATTCTTCTTTCACCCTGTATATGTGTGTGTGTGTGTGTGTGTGTGTGTGTGTGTGTGTGTATGTATGTACCAGCGGAAGTTCGAATTCGTTATACGAACGTAGATATCGATGGATATCCAGGGGTCTCTGGTTTTTGTTTATGGCGAAAGGGTTAAGCTGTACATTAAACAGCTGCAGCGTCGAGATAAGGCGACGTTCTAAACAAAACGACCAATTCCGTTATTATACCGTCGCTGCGAATGGGTAACAGAGGGCCCGGCGTTAATTTACGTTAATGCGTAACGGTGTTACAACACCGGGAAACATTATCCAATTAGAATCATTCGGCCGGTGCAGCGCACTTCCAAAATATCCAGCTGCCTGCCAATTTCAACCGTGCAATTTCGCCGCGTTCGATAGTCGAACGACCCCGGCCAAATATTAATAGAAATGTTGTTCTACGTTTCCTGTTTGTTACCAATGATGATTTACAGATATCGTCGGCGCTGCTTGATTCAGAAGTTCGTTTCAACGTTGATGTTATGAATTCTGCAGAAAGTTTCATTTCTGAATTAAAAGATACATTATGGGAGTGAGATACTTTCACGCTTCTATCTATCACGTTTCCTTGTTTGCAAATATTCTGATAGACTACATGAACGAAATGAACATACCTAGTGTAGTATAATAGGAATTACTGTATAGAAATTATAGAAATATATTAATATATAGAAGTTATAAAAGTATGAATATATAGACATTAATATTTGAAAATATTATCATCATAATATATTATCATTATGTACATAATGTTATCACTTATAAAATACAAGTTTCCTTGTTTGCAAATATTTTAATAGATTTCATGAACGAAATGAACATTTCTGTCATAGTATAATGTTATCACGTTTCCCTGTTTGCAAATATTCCAATAGATTTCATGAAACGAAATGAACATTTCTGTCATAGTACCTATAACACCTATAACACCTATAGCACCTATAACAGGAATTAATGCATAGAAATTATAGAAATATATTAATTAATACATAAAAATTATAAAAGTATATCAATATATAGATATATTATCAATATAATTAATATATATATAACCACTTTAATTAATATATGATTAATATATGTAACCATTATAATTAATATATATTACCACGTACAAAGTAGAAGTGCAATAAAAGTGTACTGAATCTTATCGTCAGCTGCGTGATTCATTATTCTTAAAGTGGAGTTCCGCAAGCCAACTGCAAGAAGAAACTTACGGCGGCCACGACGCGTGACAAAGAAAAAGAATTTAACAAGATAAACTGACTGAGGGAAGTTGCAAATGAAACGTCGCGTTAACGCAAACGTTGGCGTATTTAATGGATCTCCGTAACTGAATTTCCGCTTCGGTGTTTTCATCGTTCAACGTTCGAGTAATTTATACGGGCATCATGGACGAGCATTGCACGAAATATCCGTTTTACATCACTTTTCCAAATGACAAATTACCGAAGTTTTCCACGGCGATTGCTCGCTCGCGTTGAGAAATTTTCGAGTCGTTAACGCTTTATCCTCCTCGGGGCCAGTCGCCTAAATTCTCTACCGCGGCCAGCCTTGAACTGCCCTTATTCGGTTAATCCGGTGGACGGTCTCGCACTTAAGCTCGCATAATTTTCGTCCTAACTAGGCAGAAATTACGCCTCTTCTCTGTTTGCGTAAGGAAATGCGCGCATCCACCTCGCCCCTATCGTTTCCACCCCATCGTTTCTATCCACTTCCGTTTCTCTCTTGGACCGAGTGTCACACTACTTGGTTGCTCCATGTACTGTGTGTTCTCTCGTTCGCACCGTTTCGGAATTAACGTCGAGTACGAACACTCGAAAGGTCCTCGAAAGGCCGAGCGATCCTTTCTCACATTTTCTCGCGGCATTTCGCTCGGCACATGGGAAAGTATACTCTTGCCAAGACGTCGCGGAAACCTTTCCTCTTTCTCATCTATTTTTTTTTCTTTTTCTCCTTCTCTTTCCTTCGTCAGTCTCGTCCTGCTTCCTCTTGGCCGTGAATCTCGCGCGTGCAAGATGGGAAGATAGCATACACTCCTGCCACAGAGTGATACGCAGCGATGGCCTCGACTCGTTCAAATTCTGAAATTGGATTCCCCCCTTTTTTCTTTCTCTTTCTTTAATTTTATTTCTCTTGAATCAGAATTTCCTTTCGTCAGATCTGTTTCTGTCACTGCTTCTCTCTGATTCTCTCTCGGCGTAGGAGGGGAAAATATTTTGCGCGATAGGAATATATTGCGTCGGAATATACCGGGGCAGCGAGTAGAGAACGATTCGCTATGCATCGAGTCGTTCCTTTTAATAAAACGGCAAGGCTTGATATAATTTAAACTTAATTTCATATAACGTTCTCCGTATTTGAACCATTAAGTTGGGCTAACCTTGTTACTTCATCGAAGCAATTTAGTTTTGGACGTCAGAAAAAGGATCCTCTAATAAAGTGTAGAAAGAAAATGCAGATATATCGTTCGACACGTGTCTGACTTGGATGTATTTGCTTTGCTTGAAAGAAAGAAGCCCGCTCAAATTGATTGTTCAACGAAACATATCCGTCTTATATAGAATAATCTATACGAGCGTTAAATAATATTTTAGAAATAAATCTAACCGTAGTCCAACGAAAATTTCCCTACCCACATTAACATTGAATCCAGTCTTTGTTATTTCACTTTGCAACACTCTTAGAGGAGTACCTGCGTGAAATCGAATATTCCTCCGCCAACTTGTTATATGCCGATCCGTTAATTTCGAAACGGCGGAATTAGTTTGCGCGCCGCGGTGCCGCGGCGATGAAAATCGATGTAGCGCGTTTGAACCGCAGGCTTCTGCCTATTGCCGACGAAAATGAACTCGCTAATGATACAATCGCATAATATCCTGCAGCTAGATAAAGTTATCGGTAACGAACCCCGGCATCCGGTCGCCGGGATCAATGTTTGATCTGCGAGTCAGGACAGTTTGGCGTACTCGTTCGACCCTGTCGTTGCTCGATATCTCGCCAACCAGACGAATTTACCCGGCACGCTGTAATTTCGACGTGTTGTTTGATTGCTCCGGTCGTCCTGATTAACTTATGATTTCCCCTGCGCGAGTTTGCGCTGCTCATTAGAGCACGAAACTAGCGCCGCGAAGAACGTTTTCGACTCCGGGGAAGGGAAACCGAGGCATCTCTCGTCCCAGAGATTTCCGATTAATGGACGAAAAAAAACGACGAGGCAAAGTTACGAAGACCGAATCGAGTCGTTTTTCGTTTCATTTTTCTCACTTTTGAATTTTTTTTTTTCACTCGCGTGTATTAAACGAGGAACGGCTGAAATTAGATCGAGCTTTATCTAAGCAGCTCGTCTCTGCAAGCCAATAGAAATAAGAGCGTTCTGTGTTTTATCAGCCGACTTTCGAGATCTGTCGAGATTCCGAGGAAAGGAGAGGGATTCTTTCCAAATATTATTTTATAATCAAGCCTGCGACGAGGCGGCATATAGATGAAAAGTCCCGACGCGTTTCTAAAGTTACAATACGGGTCCCCCCCCCCCCCCTCTTTGTTACGATTCGTACAATTTTGAAGAGCAGGAATGTTTCAATGTTATTAATATTGATTCGTGAAATATTAACAATTCCGGTTGAAAAAAAGAAAAACAGAAGAGAAATGCTTTGATATGAAAAAAAAATCTGCTTCCGCGTACGTGCAGAGATAAATATATGTATTATTATTCAATCGAGTTCAATCGAGTTCAGTCGACGTGCGTGCACGCGAACGGGAAAATCGTCCGTTTTTCAAATTTACCGGAAACATTGTGAATTTAAATCGCCGAGGAAGAAGCTTCGTACGTGAAATACAAAAACAGAGAAGTGAAATGAAACAGGTTGTCGCTCACAGGTCGACTCACTCACCAGTGTTGTTCTTCGGATCTCCGCCTTTTACTGGCCAGCCGACGGACACGCTCGCCTTCGAAGAGAAACTGAAGTACGCCAGGAATTGGGACCTCGTGGTGCTCTCGTTTATCCTGAAGCAAACGTAAATAATTGCTCAGCTTGGCTCACGTGCACACGGGAGTTACACGGGATCCTGCACGCCGAAGCAACAAAAGAAACATGTCGCGACAGACACGTTTATGAACCGTGTTATTGCTATTGATCCGCAATATTTGCGCACGTCACCGTTTTTGTAAACGACAGAGAGGTAAGGTTGCAAAGTAACGGCTTAATATTTTATCAATTTGCACGCATCGGCTGTGAGGCTCGAATTTTTATAAAAAAGCAAAGCAACGTGATAATGAGAGTGAAAAAGAAAAAAGAAGTACAATTTTTTGTACGCGAGAGAAAGGTAAAAAGATTAAAACAGAATTCAAGTTCCATTTTGGGCCATACACGTAGTTACACTACTAAGTCGATAAATATAATGTCTGAGTATACTGCTTGTCTGACCGCAGATTCTGGTTGTACCACTGCTGAAACACTGTTGCCTCTTCTACCACTCTAATCTTAGAGAAATCTACTTAACCTCATTACGGTTAATACCTTGTTACATTTTATATGAGCACAATTTGCTCAAAAGACGTTTACGAGCAATTTAAAAGCCCTCGTACACGTCACGATACGTTGCTTCACTGAAAAACTTTTTTTTTCACAAAGTCTCTTTTAACCATCTAGATTGTACTTTCGCAAAGTCTAATTAACATTCGACTGTTGTGTAGCAAAGTGGTTTCATAAGACGACGTTAATCCATTATCCTACGGTTGAAACAGTTTTTCCAATTATCTGTAAGTCAAGTAAATTATCGTCGAGTGTTTCGCCATTAGAGAGGTTTAGGTTAGGTTTTATTTATATTCTAACAGAAATGTATCGGCGCGTTATTACGCGCAAAAAATAAAAAAAAGAAGAAAAAGGAAAGAGGAAGAGGATCGAGCCAGTTTCTTGGAAACTTTTCGACCAAGCGTGCATTCTTCGCTCGAGGAAAGTTCGCGGCGACCGTCGACGATGACGATGGCGAAGAGATGGTCAAACATGCAACTCGCCGTCGAGGAGGGGCGGGGAAAAAAAAGGCGACAGGGTCGATGTTTCCTTGAAGATTGGTCGAGCGTCGACTCGAGATCGTGGTGATCGTTCGTCGTGGCTGAAGCGCTGTTTAGAAAGCAAGCACGTCCTCCATCGAATGGACGAGAATCGATATCTGGACACCCCCTCGAGAAAGAAAAGAACTTCTTCTTCTTCTTCCGGCGACAGGACTCATGTCCTACATAAAAACTGATCTCTCGGAAGAGTGTCCTCGCGCTCCTGACAGTTCTCCATTCTTTTTCTTTTTTTTTTAATTAAAGCGACGTGTCACTCGGTTTTTTTCCCTCCCGAAGCTTGGTCACCTTGATGCAATTTATTTTATTTACCTTCGTCCGAGACGTTTGGACAATGCGATTTATTTTATTTTATTTATTCGCGGCCACTGCGGAATTCTATACGGCGATGGAAGAAATGAAAAGAAATCTGATACTCCGTTTGAACAATTAGGCTTCTGTCAATCAAAAGGAAAATTTGAAACGAGGTCTTTAACCCTTTCGCTTCGAGCGCCGGATATATCCGGCATCTATATGATGTATATACAAGTACCATCTGTATCATACAGAATTATATTACTAGTCTCTACATATTAATATATTAACTAATTTGCGTTACATTATTAATTATATTAAACGTTTAGTCATAAAGTCTTGTAAATATGTAAATACCTAAAAAGTATGTTAACTGTAATTGGTCTAATGTTTTTAGAATAACTAATATAACTTTGTATAAGTCTTTTCATATTAAAAATGTGAACTATACGTGTTATATTAAAGCAACGATTGTTTTATTAAGCACAGTTGATATTTAAGACTTAGAAAAACGTATATACAAAAACCACGCGCACTGTGCACGTTTCTGGCGCGTGCTTCCGTTCAGTGACGGCACTTCGGCGGAAGTGGACTGGACTGCCGAAGCGAAAGGGTTAAGTTCGGGGAAATATTTCCTGAGTTAAAATGTTGCGTGGAAATTAAGCATCACTGATCCTTTTCTTCTTGATTTTCTCAAATCAAATTGCTTGTGACTTTTGAAGGAGGTGAGCTGAAACTTTGTGACGCATGAAAATGACCAAATGTTATTTAAGATTTGTTAACTTTCCACCAAACTTTCACCGTTAATTTTGCACTCAACGGCGGTCTAAATCCTCAAATTAATATAATTCTTGACAAGAACGGAAGCTTTCATTCAATTCAGCCTTTTATTCAATTTATCCATCTAGATGCACTGTATAAAGTTTCATGAATTCAACACGCGACGCGTTGATACATTTTGCAGTACTTCTCACGATACATTTCATAACGGAGTTAGTTTTTCGATCTTCGTTACGCGAACCGTAACGGAAAGAAGTCGAAAACGAGTGTTCGTCAGGATCTCATTACACATGAAAAATCGCGATTTATACGCCTGTCTCTTCAGACACGCGCGCAGACACTACTTGCATCGATGCAATTGCCCGAAAATGGAACAGATGCGCGTAAACGTTATTCGCGACAGAATACGATAAACTCGAATCAACAATTTAATGGCCATAGAGGTCGCAATGCGGAACGTTAAAACGGAGAAGGGAATATTAGCGACAGGAGGTATCCACGAAGGTGATATTGGCGACACTGAAGCGCGAGGCACGACTCTGATGACTTCTGTGCCTTGAGACTCGACACCGACGACTCCAGGGACTCCGGCGCCAGAAACTGGTTATCTCACAGCCGTGGAACGTGATAGAAACTATCCTCCAGGTCGCTGGAACCAAAGTTGACTATTTGGACCGCGGCACCGACCATCGAGCAACGCACGAGTCATTGAATTCGACGATAATAATTCTCTTCGAATTTGACGTTAACGATGACACCACAGATTCATGGTTACTGGATCATAATCTAATGACTATTTTCATCCTGTATGCGTGACACTATCTTTCGATGATATTAATGATAAAGTTGAAGTATGAAAATTGAAGGAACTTGCGTGTCAAGGGCGGTGAACTTTTAAGAATTCTTATCTCAGCGCGAGGAATTCGTGAGAAGCAGGATAAACGTTGTGCTAGCTTTCATCAGTATCACGCGTTCATCGTTCAGGATCATTTTATGTCCGTGCTTGTCATTGACTTGTGGCTCCATCTTTTGATGAAGTTATGAAAAATCATGTTTTTGTTTGACAAATTCATGCGTTAAGGACGATGAACTTTTAAGAATTTTTATCGCAGCGCGAAGAATTTATAGTAAAGTAATAAAACGTTGTGCCAGCTTTCATCATTAACACGCATTCATCATTACTCGATCATAATCCAATGACGATTTTTATCCTCTTTCCGTGCCTTATCATTGATTCATATCTCTTTCTGTTGATGATATTAATGATAAATGTTATGAGAAATGGCGTTTTCGTTCATCAAATTCGTCATAAGAAATTTATGCGTCATGAAAAAAACGATGAACTTTTTAAAGAATTCTTAAGTTTTTTAAGAATTTCTTTTTAAGAATTTTTAAGAATTCTTATCGTAGCGCGTGGAATTTACGACAGATAGTAAAACGTTGTGCCAGCTTGAAGGATGAGAATGTTGCTTCCAGAGAGAAGCTGCTCATGAATCGGGAAAGAGCTTCTGATAAAAAGGCTATTAAAAAAACAATGTGACACTTATCTGAGAATTTCAAGGTAAAGAGGCTCTTGAATTTCCAACGTGTTCCTTTCCATTCTCTTTATATCGCAGTCGATTAATCTTCGTTACATTCGCGAAGGTGATGTGTTTCAGAAAATTCAGAAAACAATGAAAGATTCTCGACCTTCTGACGCAGCTTTTAATCGTGCCCCGCGTTACTTCTCGCAAGATATTAATTTCGTACTCGGCGAAAGATCGCGACCGATCCTTTCGCGCAAACTTACCTGCTCGCTGCAAATTGCATTCGTTTAAGCTTTCTCGTTAGCCGCGGCGACTCCGCTAAAACCTACGGTCAATTTAGCAATAAGGAATCGAGCGGCGGTGGCTCGCAAGTTGCGAGGAGGACGGTATATTGGAAAACGCGGCGGCCAGGTGGAGAGACAACGATCGGCGCCGAGATTCCATGAACGAAGAGTCCGGACGTACCGGCAGCACCGCTCGCCGCTCCCCTAATTGAATTACTTAGTTAGGTCAGGTTAGCTCTACTTGGATTAGCGTCACAGCAGCCGGGAACCAGAGGTTACTCAAGGCACTCGTAACTCTTAATTCTATTTACTTACAATAAATCCTCTTTCATTTGGCTCTTCGTCGACCGGCCCGATTTGATTACCCGCCAATTCGTCTGCAAACACTTCCGCGACCGCGTGATTCCTCGTTCGAATGGCTTAACACACACGCACGTTCCCAGCACGTGGATTCCCCGAACCGAGACGATTTTGATTTATGGAAACACTTCGATCGGCAACAATATGTCGTTCTTACGATGATTTACGAGCGCTTTTCGCCGAAAGCTCGTTCAACCACTCTACAACCACGCGGCCTCGTCTCGTTTTCATTGTCGAACCACCTATTTTCACATTCCTGCGGCCATGAAACTTTTCATCGATTCCATCCACGGAAAAACCGAGGCTATTTAGAACGGGAAACGCGAAAGTCTTTTGAGAGAGAGAGAGAGGGTGATGTGAACGGGGGAAAAAGTGGAATCGATCGTGCACGAAAATCTGTCGAAGCTGTCGCGGCAATAGGAAGCTGAAGGCTCTCTTGTTAACATCGAAAGGGCTGACAAAGGGGCGGACTCCAGCCCTCTTAACTTCGCGCTTCTAGCCGGTGAATAACTTTTTCTTCAACCACCAGCTGCGGCAAGAGGAAGGGGAAACGACGCTACGCCAAACGATTCTCCGTTGTTCTTTCTAAAACGCGAAACGCAAGACTAACAGATCGGATTCTATGAAGAAGCTGGAGAACAAATTTCCCGAATTTCTTGAATAATAATTTTAGACTCCGTTTTGAAAGTTTTAAGGAACGAATTCGTTGCACGTTCAAAGAGTACTTTCGTCTACGAAATTAGTCGAGGAATTATTATCACGAGAAGAAGATTCCCATTTGGAGTTTTGCTTGATATCTCGTGAAATTTGCCTGCAAGCCGATGGATTCGCGATTCTATCTCCGCGAGAAGATTAAGAACACAGCCTGACGTGTCGGGGTTAAGGTTCGCGAACGCTCGTTACTGTAACGAATTTCTTTCCGCAGACGCGTGTATTGGAATTCCGACCACGTTTGTATCTCACTGAAAATCAGCTTCTCGTGAAACATATTATTTTACTCCCCGCGTTCGCCTCGATCCCTTCGTACGCGATTAAGGGAGTCTCTACTTCAATCCAACTCACGTACCTCGATATTGAGTCAACTTCGGGCACATCGTCGCGTAGTGAGATGTTAATAATCTTTAACCACGTAGACTGTGATTCATTCTGAAGTATATTTTAAGAAAAGGCCACGCTAAAAATGTGATATGCCTGTTTTCACTATCTACCTCTGAAATTTATCTGAAATTTATTGTCACTTTATGTACTTATGTAGAATAGAATACAGTAGAGAATCATCGATATTGTTCATAACTTTAACACATAAAACCCGGTGTGGATCATCTGTATGTTTCCAACTATATTTTCAACGTTCTACCAAATGAAAAATTTAAACTAAAATTATGGCAGGAGACTAAATAATAATATTTACTAATTTGTTTGTACCTATTTTCTTATGATTCTTTCTATAAAATTATGGCAGGAGACTAAATAATAATATTTACTAATTTGTTTGTGCCTATTTTCTTATGATTACACAGAATATGGCAAAGCACGTTAGCGTATCACCATGTAACAAAAGGAGTTCATCCCGTTAATGAAATGAATATGTAGATTATAATATTTCGACAAAGAAGCCACAGTTCTTTCATTCAAATTCAATAACGAAATGAATACGTAGATTATGGCATTTAATAAGGTTATAATAATGTAGCGACGTCTATTCCAGAGACATTTATTTCTCAACCATCTCGTCGAAGAGTTCATTTCAGATAAATTTACGGCGCCAACTTTGCGAAACTCGAAAATAAGAGATCACGTAAAAAATCAATGTTTTAACAAAATTACTAAGGAGATGTTTGTAAATAATTGTCAAGGACATATAACAAATGAGCGAGAATATAAATAGTAGTTGTAAAAGAGTTAATCGACATTCTATAGTCTAAAGTCTAGAGTTTAATGTTATTATCAATTAAAAGTGTATAAATAGTTGATTAATTAATTTTTGTTGTTCGGTTAAATATTGTTAAATAATAGTTATTAAAAATAATAATAATAATAAAGTATATAATTATTCGTTATATTTGTAGTACGGTGACTTTATCATTTATCGATCATCGTACCTACAAAAAAGTACTATTACTGTTGTCACAATCCCTTCGTTCAAATTCGAATGAAATAAATATAAAAGAATTCACTTTCCCCTTGCATATCAGCTTTTTCTTTTTTTTTCTTGAAGTTCCTCTGTAACTAATCGCCATTAGCCACGATATATCTCCTGAAAAAAACCGAAAAATCGAAGGTACCAGTTTCTCTTTTTTTTCAATAAAGACGATCACGACTCTGTCGCAGTCGGTGACTTGCCATGCAAATCGTCGACCGAGATACGGGCGAACGTGAGAAGGAAGGTGCTGCGGGCGAGACCGGAAGAAAAGGTTGACTGTTGCGGGGCGGGGAGAACGTTATCTCGGCTATACTCGAATCTCTTAATTGCGTTATTTGCATGGAGACGAGGCCCGCACGCGGATCGAGCTCCCGGCGAATATCAACGAGCGGATTTCTTGTGAAATTTCGCGGAGATTAAACGGGCGACGATGGCAAAAAAAAAAGAAAAAAGAAAAAAAGAAAAGAGAAAAAGAAGAAAAATGGATCTGGGTACAAGCAGTGTTAAGCTGCCTCTCACTCCGTTCGCTTCTTTCTACGGCGAGCATGCATTATTTATGCCAGGCTGGCATAGAGAACGCAAGCTTTATCAATTTTTCGAAGGGGGGGATCACCCGTTAATGTCGAACGCCTGCTTCGATACATAGAATATTTCATCGTCGTCTTTGTCTCTTCTCCGCCATTTTCCATTCATTGCCAGTTTAATTGATAAATTCGCCGGTCTATTGAATCTCTCTTTCTCTCTCTCTCTTTTTTTTAAACACCGGTTCGAGTATATTGGTATTTTCCTTACAGGATATTCGATAAATGTAATATCGATTTAATATTGAAATGTACAGGTGGGAATAAACGAATGGAATTTAGACGTAGATATTTAGTCGAGAGGGAATATCTCCGGTTTGTAAGACCCGATGGCTCGATGTAGAATTGGGTCGTTTAGAACGTTTATTTAAAAGTTTATAGAACGTTTTATTTAAAGTTGACTTGATCGTTTGAAGTCGATTTGATTGGTCTTCGTTGAAATAACAGCGTTCGACGGGGAACAATCGCGTTCAATTGGGATAATGTCGTATTTATTTATAATCCGAGCCATCGCTCAAACGTCACATTAGCTACAAACTATTTGTAGGCACACGAAACGCCCGACGGGCGACTTTAATCGATCGATTGAAAAACGATTCGAAATAAAACTCAACGATCATCGAAGACGCGAATCCAAATTTAATTCGCGACGCCCGTATTCGAGAATAATTCGATCGATCGAATCGGAGATTCGCCTAGCCGAATCTGGTTCGAAATCCTCTCGCAGACATTTTTAAGTCGCTGTGTCGACGGCGGGGATTCCGCGCCTGCGAAAAAAAAAAAACAGGAAAATGGTATGGTCCTCCGTCGGGACGAGTTCGGCGTACGTTAAGATCCTGACAAATCGGAACGCACGCGGCCAGAAACAAGAATATCGGGCTCAGACGTGCATAAAGGGCGCGTTCGGGGGTGAAATCTGTTTCCTTTCGGGATACACCATTTTCTGGGATTACAAAATACTTCGACAGTCGGCTGCCACCGGGGCGAAAAAAAAAGAAACAGAAAGAAAGAGAGAGAGAGAGAGGAAGAAGAAGTAAAAGCTCGTGATCGAAAGGCAGTTGGGATGTAGAGGAAATAAAGGACGCGATGGCGCGCGAACGAGGCGCCTACGAGAAAGTTCGACGACGTTGACGCGCACACGTTGGAAAATGGAGTAAGGTTGAACGCTGGAAACGTTCGAGGAAGAAAGACAGAGAAGATGCTCTGTCAATTTCTTCCCTCCAAATGTTTCGTACCTACCTCCATCGAGGCGTAAACCCATATTTCCCGTACGAATATATCGTGGATACGGTAAGTAAACAAATCTTTCGCCAGGCATTACTGTCGCTGCCGGAGCAATACGTCCCGCGGAAATTGCATTTTTATTGACATCTCCCAGAACGTAGGAACGATAGAAAAGAAGAAAAAAAGAAAAAAAAGAAACACACGTACGTACGCGTATTTTATATCGTAGAAATCATCGGGGTCACGGGTTTATCGAGTCGCGTGCAACCAGCTCCATCACCTCGGTCCTGATTTCTTCCGAAATTCGATCGTCGCCTGTTCGAGGCTGAATTTAATAAGGGCTACCCATAAGTAATGTCGTTTCTCGATGCTGTGCAAAATTTCATTTTATTTCAAGAGTTACATACAGTTTCATTCTACAACATAATTTTGACACACTAATGCCAATATATTTAACTAGAATATGTTACAATAAGTTAAATTATTGTCAAAATTGTAGATGGCAATGTTTATTAAATTTCGAAGAAAAACGACATTACTCATCGACGAATTGTGCGCGAGCCAAGCAGAACACATTGATTCATTATTTCTAATTGTTCATTGATATATACATACGCAATGAGCGAATGCTCTTAGCTCGATTAGCACTATCATTCGGAAATAATGAACTTTGCAACCATTTCGATGTGAATTTATTTGTTGGCGGCGAATGTTCAAAGAACTCGTTCACGCTATTGAACAGTGAAAAGTAAACAAAAGAATTGATTGCATAGAAGGAACTCTGTTTGCGATTTACGATTAGTTCAAATTGGATGGATGTTCCGTCTCCTTGTATGCTCTTCTCACAAGCAATAGTTGCGGATAAATTCGAAAAAAAAATGGAAAATACGTCGATTCCTTTCGTTAATAGTGATCTCAATGTTCGTCATAGTTACACATATAAAATCGCTTCGTTCCACTTGGCTCGTGTGTGGCTTGTCAATAATATAAATAGATATTTCAGTTGCTTCACTTTATCTTATTTCGTTTTTTTTTCTTTTATATATATATATATATATGAAAGCATTTCAACATTGGAAAGAGTGGAGTCACGTGGAGTGATAGGGGAATTGGAAATGGTGCAACACCGGTGGAAAAAAAAAAAGAACCGGACGTGCGGTGAGAAACGAAGAGGTAGAAGGAAATTGAGAGGAGGAGTTAAAATATGTACGTCTTCGTTCGCCGACCGTAAATCCGTATCTCGAGAATCTCCGACGCGCATGCATAACGCTTCGCAGCCAATAAACCGGAAGCGGTAGGTAGAAGAAGATTTGTTGGATCCTCTCGAAATAAAGTTTTTCGACCAAACTCTCGCATAGATATGGATAAATCGCGCGTTGCCTTCTGCGTCCGACAGAAGTGGGTCCGCCGTGTATATTTATCATTAACTTTATCATCAAAGAGCGCCTCGTAATTTTTTTTCATGAATTTTACAGTGAAATATGGTCCATTCGTGATGTAACGTTGCACGTAAAATTTATTGAATTTCTTTCAATTTTTACGTTCTTTGCAATACACCTTTAACGTATTTATCCGATAATACAGGGTGTTTAATAATTTCTTTCTACCTATTCTTTTTCTGTTTTTTATCTTTGATAAAACATCGAAATATAAGAAAAAACTAATTTTATTAAATTTTAAATTGAATTCGAATCCAAATATGAACTTAAATAGGTATACTTCAATCTGTGAAAATAAAAGAAAAAAATTAAAATAAATATATAATAAAAGAAGTACGGATTTATTTTAGTAGGAAGTGATTTTTGGCCCACCTTGTATTTGTTTATATTATTGATTATGTGAATCATAAAAGTGTGAAGTTCGAGGTAATTATAAGTGAAGTACAGGAATTATTTACAAATTATGAAATCTATATTACTCTATGAAATATATATTACAAATATATATATATATATATATATATATATATATATGTTACAAATTTAGATCGCGATACTGCTACTACACTATATTAAATAGAAATTTGCAATTGCTCGATTATTGATCAACTATCGATCGTACGTAATATATTATTCCTTGAATCTCTCGAAATGCGATTCGACAATTTCAAACATTTACCTAATCATTCGATTCAACGAATCGAGTCGTTTCAAAATTCTGACAAAAAGGCTTTAAAAAGACTGAAAGAAGTCATTAAGGAAAGCTCGACGTCAGCGAAAGAAAGTAACATCCTCGTAAAATTTACACCATCGGCGGGTCACAGGTTGGCCCGACACCCTCGTGATCTTGATAGTTTCGACTCGGAACTCTTTGATCAGAACGTCTGCGGATTTAAAGATGCTACGGGCATCGGAATCCAATTTGTAATGACGTTAAATTGAAGAACGTACCCCCCGGAAGCTACGAGGTGATCCGTTCGGGGCGCGCCGAACATGGAAAATAACTCGTTCGACTCTGACGAGGAAGCTTCACGGGGATACGAACGGGGGCAGCTATTATTCGTCGTATCGACGGAGGAAATCTTCGACGGAGCGGAAGCGTTCGATCTGTCTATTCGGACACGAGAGACAACTCCGATCTCGAGAGAACGTTGAACGAACGTTCTAAACTTCGTTCGGTGCGATTTCACGACCGTGAATTTCATGTGGATGGCGAGTGTAGTAGTAGTAGTAGTAGTTTCGCTCGGGAATAAAGAGGCGAAACCTCGTTCGACGACTGCTGACAAAAAGTTTTTTTTGCTTCTGCGGAAGAGAGCCACGAGGAAGAAAGCTCGTAATTTTTCCTTTCGTATAGATCGATCTCGTGACGGAAGATGGGGGATGAAAAGGTGCTTTCGAATAACTTGGCGAGAGTTTGATCTCTGGACGTTTACATAGTGGAGCGTGCAATAGAGGAGGAGCGATAGATGGCGGACTCGGCTCGCGGAAAGCATTGATCTTCTTGATTAATGAAACGTGCAAGAGGGACGATGATCTTGCGTAGATAAACTTTTTCGGAAATATCCCGCGCGGAAATCGACATCCGCGTTTCATGTATCCGTTTAACATCGAATCCCCGGATAGTCGATTCGTCGATTTCGTGGGGGTTGAAAATACGATTTCGCGAATTTCGATGATTGGAGCGTAACCAACGGGAAGATAGCGACACGGAACGAGCTCCACGGAAAACCATTTAACGCGGACGACAGAAGGAACCGCACGGAATGGGACGATCGAGCAGAGGGGCAACTGGAAACAGCGAGAGAGAAAAAGAAAGAGAAACAGAGAAAGAGAGGCAAAGAGGAAAAAAAGAAACATTTTCCTCGAGCGTTCCATTTCCATCGAGTGAACTTTTTCCCGCGGTGTCATTCGATTTTGATCGATCGTGGGCCCCTCCTCCTCGCTCCCGTCGTTTTTTCCGTTCCTCCGATGGAAAATACGTTTCCGTTGACCCAGATCCGGCGGGAAGAACAAAACGACGCGGCAAGTGGAAAAAACGCCGCGCGTCGACCCACTCCTCCTCCTCCTCCTCCGCCACCCCAGTGAACATCAATCAACGAAGAATAATTATTACGAGAAATTTCGAGGAGCGGGAGGGAAGAGTGTGAAGCAACGAGCAACAACCTACGTCTAGAGAAATTCCAGCTACGGAATACGCACGGTCGAGAGACGAAAATCAATGAATCACTGGAGGAGGATGGGGACTTGTACCACGTAACGGGAACTGTACAAAGTTCCTAATGAAACGCCGCGTTTCGTCCCTCGCGTATGGTTTCTCGATACGGCAACACGGGAACATAAGCACACGCGAGAGAGGTGCTTACGAAGGAAGGAAGCATAATTACCGCGGCGTAGGCAACATTCGTCATTCGAAATGTTTCGCGAAAACCGTGACCTCGGTTTTCCACCGTGGTTTTCCACCCCTTTCCACCCGAGCTAGTGGATGCTGTTTATTGTTCGACGAGAATCGACTCGCTAAGTGGGCCATCCCCGACAACGAAGGCGCGAAACCGTTGACAGGGTGTCGATAACCCTCGAACCGGAGGAAATGGAAAGGGTCGGGTGAGCCGGGGGGCGGGGGGAGCCGCGGCAATCGAACTCGTAGAATACCGATAATATCTGCGGGAATCCCAGCGCTCGGGGATGGGTCGGGGGGGAGGGGAGGGGGTGGGCTGGAAGACGAGCAAGGCAAGGCAAGCAACCAAGTTCCAACTACTCCCGGGATCTTCCGCCGTCATAAACAGTCCACGTACACCCAGACCAGGCCAGGTCGTCTTGTCCCTTCGATTCTCAAAACCGTCACGCTAGAAGCCGATATTAAAACTCCGAGCGAGTGCTCGCCGCTTCTGGCGGAATTTCGAGAAACGAAGTGAGGATGGCGGGGATTTTAATCGACGGAACTCAGCCGTTCCTCTCGATTCCAAACTCCCCTGCTCGTTCGACGAGAGGAGGTCGCCCGTCGAAACCGTGGAGAAGTTTTTCGACTTCGGCGGCGGAATTCATTAAGAAAAGCCACCGTCGTCATGCACAACCACAGCGATAGATTATGTCGCTCCACCGATACCGAGGCTCTTATCGAAGGATTTCCTGGCGTGGAAGAAGTTTCGCCGCGCGAAGAGGGTGAGATCGTTTCACGGTGGAATGAAGATTGGTGGGCGTTGGTTCGCAGAGTTGGAATTCCATTTTAAATAAGATTGCGAGAAGTATTTGTCAATAAGTTGAATTAGAAAGTGTTGGACATGTTACGTCGACTAATTATTATCGTTTAACGTTGTTGCGAAGTATATAATTATATAAAATGTTCTATCCTGATACAGTGATATTCTACTTAATTCTCATCTTTAAAAACAAAACAAAAGAAGAAAAAAGTGAAAGAAAACAACGCACGAACTTTGATTCATACGACGATTCTACTTAAAGACCGATGGCCAGGAACAATATAACTTCGTAGCATCTTGCAGCAACCGCGGAACAATTCCACTTGCAAAACAACGCAGACAAAGCCCGGAAACTTTTCCCCAGGTATCGTCTCATTCATCCAATCCACTTCATCTCGTTTCGTCGCATCGTTAAGACGGCGTGGTCGCCCGACGACTTCATTCGCCGGGCAACGGAGCAACTTCCGGGCTGTTTCCACTTTACGTCGCTCGTCACGAAACTTTGATGAAGTTTCGGCCACCGATTCAAGCCCCATAACCGATGGACCAGATGGGCAACATGTCGAATCAATTTCAACTGATCGCATATTTGCGGCTACACCTTCGCTGCTCAATCCGATTAATCATCCCCGCGCAAGTGATAATCGCTCGTGCACAATACTCGTGTTTCGGCAAACCGCTTTCCTTTGTCGTCGTTCTTTCAGCACGGTGAACCGACACAAACGACCATTTTTATTCCCGACTGCGAATTCGCCAAGCAGAGAATATATTTGTGCACGTTGCGCAATGGTGTATGGTGATCGTTCGAACGATCGGATATCGTCAGCGTTGAAACCCGCAATGATGTAAATTACCACGGCAGATGCAAATTATCACGGTGCGTAATAATTCCGAGTGATTTGTATAATTCTCAGATTGTAGAAGACAGTGTTCAACACTTTTCGTACGAAAACGATGTACGAAAGTTTTAGATGATTTTGTTGTTTGTATCCGTGACAAAATTGCGAAGACTCCAGCCGGATATTTTCGTGACTTAAAAACTCGAACAATTGACCGCAAGTGCTTTGTCCCTTGCTTGTCCCTCGCGAGCCAAATACAGTTGCCCCATAACGGAAGAAGCTAAAGCAGCTGTTTGACATTACTTTGTGCTGTCTTTCTGTGTGTTCGCGAAAGATTCTACTTCTCGGCGACCGCTCTAACAACAGTATTTACTTTGAAACTCTCCTTCAACGTTCTCCAAGAAAGAACCACCCTTAAACAACGATTCGATTAACACCCTCGACACCGTTCTTTTGAATGGACCAAAAAAAAAAAAACAAAAAAAAAAAAATAAAAAAAAGCAAACAAGCAAACGAAAGAAAGGCGATTTGAAATTCTCAGTTAGGATTCGACGAGAGAACTCCTCGCGATTATGCATTTCACGCGAGAAACTCTCTCTCGCGAGTGTCGTCCGCGTCGCATTAAAATTCGCGTGTACGAATTATAAGCAGCGAGCCACGATGGGAAAATCCCGAAAATTAACTAGCCCCAGGAGCGGTACGTGTTCTTCCTTTCAAGGACCAAGGCTTTTGATGCTCGGCTCTCGAGACTCGGCCCGCCGCTGACGGTTCAAGCGAAATTACCTCGGCGGTCGTCGTAAACAGGATACTTGAGAGGATGCCGGATTATAATCCCAAAGGGGGGGCTCGCTTTCGTGCGGACCTTCCGCCTCAAGTTAAATGCGATTTGCCCCTGTCGACCGTCCTCCTCCCTCTTTCCACCCCCTACGCTTAGATGCGAAACGCATAAAAGTTCATGTGTTCCTCCTCACGGCGTCGTGTTTTCGCAAACACGGAAAATTGCCAGCCACGTCGTTGCGGAAATGCAGCGCAACGGTTCGAGCATACGGTCCGGACTGCGGATTAAAAGGAACATCAGCCCGAGTCGTGTGAAAGTAACTTTGCCGAGATGACGAACAGCTCGGTACAGTTTCGTGCAGTTACCGGCGTCACGTCTTTGGAGGATTAGAATCCCTCTTTCGTGTATCCAGCGGCGAGAATGTCAACTCCGTTAGTACCCAAGAACGATTTTTCTCTTATTAATGTTCGAATACTTCGAACATTTTCCTGAATGCTTTGAACACTTTGGTTTTTCTTCTTTGTTGACGCTGATTTATTTTTAACGAACGTTTCTAATTTCGTGAAAAAAAACAGTATGTCTATTTTGTAAAGATTTTTACAATAAAGATGTTCTGTTTCGATGTTTTATAGTTTGTGGACAATACATAAAAAAATTAGTAAGGTACTAACAATTTTTCTGAACGTTTGAACACTTTGGTTTTTCTTCTTTGTTGACGCTGATTTATTTTTATCGAACGTTTCTAATTTCGTGAAAAAAACAGTATGTCTATTTTGTAAATATTTTTACAATAAAGATGTTCTGTTTCGATGTTTTATAGTTTGTGGACAATACATAAAAAAATTAGTAAGGTACTAACAATTTTTCTGAACGTTTGAACACTTTGGCTTTTCTTCTTTGTTGACGTATTTATTTCTATTGAACGTTTCTAATTTCGTGAAAAAAAACAGTATGTCTGTTTTGTAAAGATTTTTACAATAAAGATGCTCTGTTTCGATGCTTTGTAGTTTGTGGACATAAAAAAATTGTAAGGTACTAAGAAGGTTGAATTTTTAAATATTGTAGCATGTTGAGGGTTTGTTACTCTACTGGTGTTCGGTTTCTTTGATTATTTACAATGGGGATTTTCTTTGTCCACGAGAGATAAAAGTTATAATTGGTTTTAATTTGGTATTTGGGAACTAACTACTTGGTGCTAGTGGGAATTTTGGCATACCGTGCGGCAATGTAATGAAAGGGATGATGGAGAGTAGAAAATTTCGTTGGTAAAACTACTTAGCTTGGTTCGTAATTAATAAACGGTGTGGCTATATCAGAAGACATAGTTGCTCGGTTTTTTACGTATATATTATTTCGAAATTTCATTCATATTGTAGTAAGACTTTGAGACTTTGAAAAATTGCTTCCGACACTGGCATAATTACAACATAATCGTACTCAAATAAATTAAAATTTATAGCCTTTATTTATTTAATTTGTAGTCAAAACCTTGCAACGTATAAAAGTATAGAAAGTTAATATTATAAAACTTCAACGCTACGAATAACCTAACTTACGGTATACGTGAAAAAGTTCGTCTAATGTTCACACATTTACTCACTGAACCTGGCAACTTGAACCTAGCTTCCAACGTCGTGTCGTAAATCTAACTCAACTCTCGAGAAACATCAACAACGCGAACTATTTCGAGTTACATCGATGACTAATGTCCCTCGATGTTACTGTTTGTCGTCTTTATACTTTCAATATCTGTGGACAGGTAGAAGGGATCTCTCCCTGAGAGAAAAGGACGAAAGTCGACGGCGTAATATCGCGCTGTTTCCGCGATCGCCGTAGGCAATCTTGAAATAATAGACGATGTCCCGATTCCTTCGTTGTCCCATCGTTCAAACGTAGGCAACGTTCGCGATACCCTGGCACCGGAAACGTCGCTGCGATCTGTCCCGATTGCAGCGGGGAAACGGGAGCTCGCTCCTCTTATCACGTATCGATAAGCTCGCCGGAATATTCCAAGCTGATAAAACCGATCGCGGAAAATTCCTCAAACGTCGAGGAATCTGCTTCGACAACGACCAACGTCCAAAGGATTGCTTCTTCCTGGTCTAACTCCAATAGGATATCTTGCAGATATTTAGATAAATAGAGCGTAGGTGCTTGTGCATTTTAAAATTTTCACGAACACCATTGGACTCGAAATGGAACTTGGATAGAAAATGGTTTCTCTGATTGCAGAATCATAATTGGCCTTCTTCTGGATATTCTCTGTTGGATATATTACAATCTGTTGTCACTGTATGTCATTTTTGTAGTTTCAGATTTTCCATAAAATCCGCGATCTAATAACAAAAGATACGGTATCTAGATGTAGATCGATTCGAAATTCTATTAAATTTTGTAACATAATTACGAATAAATTTTTCTTTTCCAACAAGTTTCTTTTTAATTTCGTTTTCTCTTCGACGAATTTCTCTTCATTCCATCGAGTCGCCAAGTGAAAGCGACAAGTGAAATCGAAGAGAGCACTGAAGAGAGCATTTTTCTAGTATTTCTTGTTTTTTACTAGAACATTCCTTAACGACTTGAAGTTGACTAGCAAAAAATTGGACGAATATTGATTGATAAACAAGCGAATGTTTGGAATGTTTCGTCAAGGAGAGGCAGGAACTGATGTTAGATCGAGAGACGAGCGTAGCGTTACGGAAATAGTCTGTTCCTGACGTTTTTATCCGAAGAAACGAAGCGAACAAGACTCGGAGAATCTTCCGAACGGCCGGTGGACTTTTGCGAGTTAATTCTTTGCGACGTACGCTATCTAAAAACAGCATCTGTCCGATATAATCGGTAATGGCCGACGACGTCGGATATCCGTCGCGAGTTTTCCTCGTCGGGTCACGTAGCAGACACGATCTAGAATCGAGAACGCTGTTACTTTTCATTCGCTACCAGCTGAGACAGCAACGGTCATCCTTTATTCCAACGTCGGCGAACAGATTCAGACGGCAACCAACACGAGCCAGCATAATTTGTCTCGTTTCAGTCGCTTATCGATTTTTCCTCCGACGTCCACAATAATACGAATTAATTAATATACTGATAACATGTATGTGTCAATCATCGAACATGGTAATAAGTTCAACTTTTTTTTTTCTGTTTCTGTTGACAATTTAAAAAATTCATTTCTTCGCTCCTGATTTTAATCTCTAACTTCGTATACATCGTTGTGATTGTTATCGAGATTATTCAATTATTATAAAGAAGATTGTTTCTTTTTTTCTTTTATTTTCTAGCGATTATTGCAAATTACCCCCTGATTTTAATCTCTGATTTTGTGTACATCATTCTGGTTGTTATTGAGATTATTCAATTATTATGAAGAAGATTTTTATTTTTATTTTATAGTGATTATTGCAAATGATCCCTAGCTCTGTTTCGTTCAAAATGATTCTGGACGTTGTTTTCACTTTCTCTTTCAACATCCGCAAGAATTAATTAATATAATATGAATTTCATTCGCTATACCTCAACGACGATTATCGTGAATTAGCTCTCAGTCTCGATTTAGATGAAGATCTCGTTCAAGATGATCCTGAACGTTGTTTTTATTTCTTCCCCCCGACGCCCGCGAGAACAGTCCAGTTTATTTTCACGTCATTTTCGTCATTCTTTTTTCGCGAGTTCCATCGCGAAATTATGTACGAAGTTAATTTGGAACCGGTGACCGTGACGAGAGGGAACAAAACCACTCTCTCGTTGCTCGGCCCGTTAAAACACAGCGCGCCATGAAAAGATGAGAGTTCCCCCGAGCGTAAAGTATAACCGCGTTGTTCAAGAGCCTAGGGTTTTGCCAGAGGAACGGGGGAGAATCGGGCATTGGATTGGCGCGGCTGAGTGTTCTTTAGACCGGTCATTGTGCCCGGAAAAAAGAAAAAAAGAAAAATCGCGGGAACATGGCGAACAGCGAAAGTATTCGATTGCAGGGAGTTCCCAACGACTCTGATTGCGCGCCATCGTTGAATTCCACGAGAAACGTCATCTAAATTCTTCTTCTCATTGTCAGATCAACAAGAACGTGTCAACGCGAATCCTTTTTTTTTTCTACAAATTTTGACACGCATCTCGATAATTTTTCGCTGTAAAACTGAGACTTTCGAAAATGTTCTCTTGCCAAAAGTACGCGGTATACGAGATTGAAACAAGAGTGCGTGACGTTCCTGCTGCATTTCACATTAAACTGTAAAATTCCCATCGAGGGAAACATTTTCTTTGAAAATATTAACTCGGAAAATATCGGTTATTATCTCTCGCAGAACACGAGTGGCTTTCGCAGCTCGAAAACGCTTCTATTTTTCAATCAATTCGGTTTTCTCTTTTCACTGTGTCTTTTGTCAGCATAAATTTTCATCGCGTCGTTTTCTCTTGTTCTCGCCGATTTCCCAGCCAGTTTCTCCATCGACGTGTTAATCATCGTTGACGCGAAGTCGCTAAAAAACAGGGGCGGCGGGAAAGGGGAACCGGCTGGACCGGAAGTCAAAGCCGAACGAAAAATTAGAACGAAAATTCCAATCGCACCCGGGCGAGCGCAACGTGATTGGCGTGACAATGGCCACCCGCGCGTATTCACGGTTAGCTGACTGCGGTGTAACTGGCTCGCGCATGTTTCCATCGTTTCGCAAAGTGGAAGTCGTTAGCTCGCAATCTACCCACGGGTTATTGTTGTTTATTCTGTTATTCCTCTGTTCGAACTGCCGCAGAGGGGAGAACGAAAAAAAAGAGAAAAAAAGAAAGGAAAAAAGAGAGACCGATCGAAAACCTGTCACCTCTCTAACGCGATTAACACCGTTTAATCGGCCAAGTTTGGACGTAATCGCTTTCTAACGTTATCCAAACTATCCGCCGAAATCTGGACCCGGTGCAGGATTTCCATGCTGCTGGGAAACCGAAATTTCTAACGCAAAATTTCTTCGCAAATCCCACGGATTTGAAATTCCACCGAATTAACCGATGGTGGCACAGTGTGCCTCGCGGTTTGCGAGCACGAGGGAGGAACTTGGCATAAAGATAATCGCGCTTACTAAACGCGCGTCCCGCGAAAGTGGAAGAAAGAGGTCGAGTATCGTGGCCATTTATCTGAAAGCCCCGGGTGAACAGTGTCGGTGTATGTCCGTGCACGGGTCCAGTCCAGAGCGTTTACAAGTATGTACACACGGAACTCGTGTAACCCTGGCGATCAGCAGACCGAAACGTTATCCAGACTAGCCAGCAGCCGGCTGTGTCTTAGGAGAATAGCGCGGTTTTGCCCCCGGGAGAATGGAAAACGGATTTCCGTGGTTTCGAGGACGTCCAACTTGCTGGGAATCTCCTCCGTGTCCCCGTTAACGTGAACAACGCGCCGCTACAATGACGCCGATTAATGCTTTGAGTCCACCCCCTCACCCACCCTTGTTATCGTGACCGCCGCTTAATTGGATGTCTCACCTTCGGATTTCGTTGTCGAGCAAATTCCGCGCTGCCGTTTGTTGAACACCGACGCTCGCTTTTCTCGCGTCACGCTCGATTTCTCGAATACGTTTGCACTATAACCGAATCTCTGAAAAAGTCCATGAATCGGAGCGACGAATTGCAGAAGATTCAATTCCAAGGATTAATTTCTGAATCCAGAAGTTTTTTGTCTTTGTTTTCTCAGTACGTTGCTCAAATTATTGATTACACGTTGAGATGCAATGATACCCAGAATCGTCGATTGTATATCGGAAAATTTTCATTTCAATGAAATTGCAAGCTCGAGCTTTGAACTTAGAAATTTTATTAATTAGAAATTCCAGGGTTAATTTTCAGAGCCTGTTCGATAACACATCGTAAAGTTTCACGTGTGACGCCTGGTTTCCTCGGTAAACGGGCACGTGGAGCGAGATTTTTTAATTTGTCGAACGCCGCGGAGGGCTGCTACTCGAAAGTAGTCGCGACCCGTGTAAAGTCGGGCAAAACGTAAACGAGCCGGGTTGAAGGGCCGTACACGGGAGTTGCACGGATCGGCAGGTCTTGAATGATACTTGACACAGGTGCGTCCATCCTTCAAGTAGCTTTTCAAGGGCGTTCTTTACAGTTGTAACTATATATTCAAGGCATATCACTTTAAATAAGAGTCTATTCAAAAAGTGATTCCATCTTATCAATTCCCTCCCTGTTTTTCTTATTGTAAAAATGATTGCACAGTTAGGTTTGTTTGTTTCTTTGTTATCTACAAGATATAGCACGAGTAGTTTGAGATGGTTGTTTAATTTAGCATTTGTTTTCTAGAAAACAATACTAGAAATCAATAATCTCGATAACCGTATCGGTAGATCTAATACGTTGCAGACTATCATTCCTCATTTAAAAAAATGAAACATTGAACATTTGAAAATACAGTAAAAAGTCCGCAGTTTAACGATCAGAAATTACTCGCACAATTGGAGGAATTCCTCGCCGAGGAAGCCTCACAAGTCATCAATAGCAACAACTCTTGCCGTGATGGTAACAAGTTTATCAATAAAACAAACAAAGTTTCACAAGACACGGTCCCATTTAACATAACCAAGAGAGAGATCTGAACTCGAAACTCGTCCGTGAACTTGCACAACTGAGTGCGCAACTTTGCAGCCGCTTTATAACTCACTCTCGGGAAAATACACTCGTTTACTTCGATCGTCGGGCAATACTTCAAACCGAATCAAACAGCAGCGTAACATCTAACTAACCGTTTCACGATCACTGCGATCCAACACTTTCCTAAATAACTTTCGTCGACGAATATCTAGTCTCGAATCCTCAATTACCCATTCTCCGAAGGAGAAAACCGAAGTGCGGAATACACAGCGTTCGGCTCTTCGATGATCGAGACGATCCAGCCACGTATCGGCAACCACGACGCACATTAACGTCGGTAATTTAGTCAGAACAGCAGCGAATGGCATGCGAGTCGCTTTCAATCGAGGAAATTTGTGTATTCCCTTATTTGTTCGCGACGTGCAGGTCCGACGATGCGGTGGCGTGCGTCTCTGTCTCGCAATACCTACACACACGGAAAAGGAAGTACACACATGTATTAACGTACACGGTAGGCGAAGCTTCCGGGGTTTATTAGTTCGTTCGATATCGAAACGCGTGTCGTCGACGACACCGGGACCCCGCTGCTCGAGATCAAATATCCGCAGTGCAAACCTTAATCAAGAATCGTCGTGAATACCATATCGAGGCTGATGAAGTTTGCCGGGGTCCTCATTAAATTCGGCAAGGATGGACGCGGCGAAAACACGCTGTTCCATCGGCTTCACGCAGCCACTCCGGCTAACCCTTACGGATCGTTACGCCGCTGTGATTATGTCCGCCAACTGCGAATTAACTGTGGACCGTGGCAAGAGCGGATACGGCCACGTTCAAAGGAATTGCGCGATTAACTTCGGACGGTGGTTATCGACTGACCAGCCTGGCGCGGCGAGAGAAATGATTGAATAACGAATTTTAAAAGTTTACTCCGACGATGAGATTTTGTAGTGTAGTGCTGCCTTATCTTTAGTTGTTTCTATTTTACTTTCGTAACTTCCCATTCGATGATTTTTGGTATAATTATAAATATAGGAAAATAAATTTTATAACAGTTTATTATAATAATGCAGTTTTATAATATTTTATAAATTTCTGTGCACTGATGTACTTTTGTAATTGGATGACTTTTACTGATATAAAGAGAGAATTTTAACGATTATAAATATAGAGAAATAAATTTAAATGATAATTTAGTGTATTTTTCTAATTTTCCGTCGAATTATTTTTGGTATAATTATAAATGTAGGAAAGTAAATTTTATAATAGTTTGGTATATTAAGATTAAGCTGGTGCTTAATGGGAAGAACGACTGACTGTGTCGTCTTTCATGAATCTTTTTTACACATCATCAGAGTATAAAGGGTAACAGCGAGTTATTGAAAAGCGTTTGAAAACTTCATCCAGGAATTTGAAACCAGAAAGTCAAATTTGTTGCGACCTGGCAAGTGGAGAATTGAATTTAAATCGTCTTACGGCGCGATACCGCTGATACATCCAAGTTTCAACAGAGGACAATAAACAGCGGTCCGGCAGTATCACGTTGGTTTATGCGGTTAGTTAAACTTTAGAGCACCGATGCCGGGAATATAGTACGAAAATTGTCGTTGTGGCCTAGTGAATCCATCCGTTTGGAATAATGCGGATCTGCGTGCACGGCAATTGTCGTTTCATCGAATCTTATTTACTAAATTCGCTTTACTGTCCACTGTCGGATCTACGGTCGAATAGAACTCAAACATTTGGCTATATATCATTCGGTATCGACGAGGAAAATAATGCCGAGTATAGCAATAAATACTGAGTCAGACTCAGATGTCCTACAATAACTTGGTAAGATTTGAGAGAGAGAAAAAAAATGAGAAAGGAATGTGTTTCGAGAAATAAATGAAAAATAATTCTAGAGCACCCTGCAAGTATTTTCTCGAAACGCGTAACTCGTCTCTCTGATCTCCAATCTCTCGCAAGCTAGCGACAATGTCAGTCATTGTACGTTAGTAAAAGTTCGGTTGCTATTCAATCTTTCCCAAAAATTAAATAAAAAGACACCGATAGGGTCAGCGACACCGATAAATTCGGCAGAAACAATGGGAAACCGTCGATTAACTTTCACCGAGTTACCGAAACCGGCGGTCAAAGGGGCCACGTTGAATAGCAATTGCCACGAAATCCCCGGCCGAAACTCAATTCGCGGGCTATCGCGAGAGAGAGCGACTGTAAAAGGGACCAAGTCAAAGGACGAATATATTTAGAGGGGGCGGACGTGTCGAAGGAAATTTAGTTTCGAATAAGAGGATCAAAAGATCTACGGTGGTGGTTCCCACCTGGCCAACTTAATATTCCATCGTGTTCCATCGGGATTTCGGAGCAACCCGATTACCAAAACGTGGACACCCGCTACTGGCCCCCTTTTTTCCGAGCGACTTCTCTCTTTTCCTTCTTTTTTTTCTCTCTTTTTTTCCCTTTTCGACTGACACCCTCTGTCTCCGCTCTCTCTCTCTTTCTCTCTCTCGTCATTTCAATTCGCGTTCGTTAACTTCGTTCGACGCTCGCCCGGGAAATTCCAACTTTGTCCCCACCGTCAGGTTTGCGACTCCTGGCCGGCTCGCAATTTCCACTCGTTCTACGCGTTCACGGGTCGCCGGCTACGATCCTTGAAATTTCACCGGAATTCCTCGGCAAATGCCAGCCTTACGATCGAACGTTTTAACACTTGTCGGAGCGAGCGACAGCCAGTTACGATCGTTAGCAGCGCGGCCACTTCGTCCCTTATCTCCGGCCGGGAATTTCGACCGATTTGCATTCGGCTACGGGACCGGCCCCGGGTTGATTCACATCCGCGATTCTACGCGAGAGGATTATCACCGTGACAAATCCGCGAGCGTTCTTAACGTTTTACGTTTAGAGAGAGGGGGTGGGAGGAAGCTGCTCGTTCCTGGATCTACAGCCGCTCGTATGATAATTCGACCAATTTGCCAAGCGGCGAGTCGTAGCTTTCAGATTAAATGGATCTTTGTGGATCTTTGTTTTATAATCTTCGGACGTTCGGAGCTGAACGATGAGAGCCGGCTAGGTTCGAGTTTGTAAAACTAATTGCTGATCGTTCGCGGCCTTGCCTTTCGATTTTCTTCTCAGTTTTCTCAGAAAACGTTAGTTATCAGAACGTGCTACGTCGGATGAAAAGCGTTGAAAGCATTGTGAGTAATTTGTACTTGTTATTAATCTCGAGTCTGAAGAGTTAAAATTGAAAATTCAATTCGCTTTTCCAATTCGAATTCTGTCACGTGTGTAACTCGATATTAGTAGGGGTAGCCATGAGTAATGTCGTTTTCTTCAAACTTAACAGACATTGTCATCTGGTGACAAATAATTTGAATAAAATAAAATTTTGTACATATCAAGAAACATTACTTGTACCCCTAATATAACTCACTAAAGGGTTAAGTGACGTGGAATTTGTAAGATAAATTTGTTAAATTTCTATACCGAATGAGAGAAATACTTAGGTCTCGAGACCTTGCCACCTGATTGCAAAATTATATCAGATATTTGTAGATTTCGTTTCGCAATCTTGCATGTGTTTTAAGCATACAGTCTAATCGGCTGGTTCGTAATTTGTAAAATCTAGCTGTGAACTTTGAAACTTTATACTGTTAATGCACTGAATGGAAATTAATCACTCCAGTTTACCTTTGTTTTTCTGGCTCGCGTCGATTCAATTAGGCAAGAATACTCTGCTAATATTCGATCCCGAGGTAATTAAAGTGCGTTTGCACAGCGAATTCGAAGGTTCCACTTCGCGTGATTTCCTTTTCGCTGCTGCATTTGCGAAGGAATTTCATTCGAAACGAACGTCCACGGAAATTCTAATACCGTCGGGCGATATGCTCGTAATGTAATTTTAATAACGCAAACGACTCGATGGCGGAACACAGCGTGAAAGAACAGCGATACTCAAAGATCTCGTGCAATAACGCTGCGAGAGAGCTATTTTTGATTGTAGATTTAGAGAAAGTAGAAGAGAAAGAAAACGAAAGACAGAGAGAGAGAGAGAGAGAGAATAGGGCTGAAAGAGGTTGAAGGGGAAACGTAGCATCGAAGTGACCCTGTAATGACGTCGCTAACGTCTGTCGTTAACATTGGTGACAGAGCCGCGTAATTTGCGCGTCGCACATTCGTGCCTCAACCTTCTTTCCGGCTCTCTGTCCCATCTGACTTCCGCCATTCAATTTATCACCGTTTAAAGTCCAACTGTCGTCTCTCTCTCTTTCTTCCTCTTGATACTCAAAGCATCAGCACAATTCGCCCAAGAACTGAAATAACGAAGGATCATCCGGTTTGCGGAAACGTCGTTGAACATGCGCGATCGGCACGTACAAAAAGAGAAACTTTTTAATTAAAATAATGTTCCAGTTTTGACGTACGAGCACTGTCCGAGATCCTGTCCGGTTGGTCGCGTGTATATTTTTCTCTAATTTATTTTTCTCTAATTTATTTTCTTTTTTCTTTTCTTTTTTTTTCTCTTTTTTTTCAGCTGAAACCGTCGTTTCTGGAACGGTGAACGCGCGAAAGGAATGCAGAATGTGGCACAATGGTATCTAAAAGTAGCACGATTAACAACGTCCTGCTCTCTCTCTCTCCCTCTCTCTCTCTCAACGAAAGAGACTGCATCAGGATGGTCTGGGTAACAAGGCTAGTAAAACGTGTAGTTAACATTAGCGCCATAGTCCCGTAATTTGCACACTCTAGATCCACTTGGTCCCACTCTCTCTCTCTCTCTCGCTGCTCGCTCCTCTATCTTTCTTCGTCCCTCTCCCTGCCGCGGTCTCTTCCTTCGTCCGTCGCGCGCAGAACCTTACGCTGGCTGTATTTTTGAGATTGTTAGACGTCGGATGAAATTTCGTAAGATGAAATTAAACGTGCGAGCGTTCAGTTTCGTTCGCAGTTTTACAGGACGTGCCCGTTGAAAAGTGTAACTGCAAATGCAAGATTTTTCAAACTCTCTGCGCGATTTTTTTCATTACCTTTTGTATTAGCTCGAAGGTACACGAAATTTGTAATCTATAAAATTTAAAAATATATGAAATACACCCTCCGTTCCCAAATTAAGTGTTCCAAAAATTTACAAATTATATCTGTTCCGAAATAAATGTCCATTTTTTTTCAGAATGTAATTTGACTTGCTATCAACCTGCCTTTTAATAACTTTTAATATTAATATTCTAATTTAATATAAAATTTAGTATTATTAATAATATTAATACAATTTGACTTGTTATCAACCTGCCTTTGAATAACTTTTAACATTACATTTAATATTCTTAAAGTATAAACGTGACATGAAATTTAACTAATTTTTAATAATCTGCCGAGAAATTGTAATAATGTTTCCTCAATAAAAATAGGATATCTCTTGTAATGCCTGGTTAGAACATTAGTTCTTTATTTTTACGTTTTTGGCCTGAATCACCTTTTTTTTTAATACTACAACCGCTACCTTAGATCCACGTTAATAGCATTTTCTCGTTTGTACTCCATATTTTGCTAATAGTTTCTGCAGATACGCCTAACGCTCCGCTGAAGAGGAAGAAGTTTGTTGTTTCTAAAATTTTTAAGAAGACATTGCATAACATCTTCTCTTTGTTCGTTAGTTAAATCTGCCTCTTTTTCTATGTCTCTGAGTAGTGACACCCATTTTTCAGTGTTAATGATAAAAAGCACAAAAACTTGGCAGGTAATGCTTGTAAACCACACTTTTCACGTAACCTAACCTTCAGCTGGATTAAATTTTCAAGTTTAAATATTCAAGACAAACATTATTTATAAGTTTAACTTTCACGAAAGTTTCTATTTGCGCAGCATTTAACAACTGATTCTCTTTCAACCTTATAATCTTAATGAAATAACGAGAGCACACAACGTGAAAGTATTTATTTCTGAACGAAGTGGAAGTGTTGCGATATTTGCTACAAAATACGCTATTAAAAAAGAAAAAGTTGCGCGGTTAAAAACACGGTTTCTGAAAATCTTCCGCTCGCGAAAAGAGTTACCACCGAAACATTACCGTGCCCGATACTTCCCGCAACTTTTGCGGATAAAGTTTCCCTCGTGGTTGTAAATGTAACGGAAACATTTCAGCCGGACAGAGTTTATTGCTCCGCGTTGCACACGTAAACGTAAATATACACGTATTTGCACAGGTGGTACGTGTGTCTTCTTTCTCTCGCTCTTATTTCTTCGTTCGTTCGCGCGAACAATGAGAGCACCGACACAGCGACAATACGGAACGGCATCGCGTAATTTTCGCAATGAAGTGTTACGCTACATCGTTTCTCGCTTTCCTAATGCAGCCCACTTCCGGGCGCGCAACGAAACCGGGCATTAGAAGGATTGCGGCTTGAGAAATTGGTAGACCCGGTTATTTATACGTCGCGTCGTTTATATGGTAACAACCCCGGGATTCGAGCGTTCGAGCGAAAGCAATGGCGTTGAATTATCACATGAAACGGCAACTTTGTCCTCGCTCCCCGTGTGTTTTTAAGCATACTCCTCGTTCTACCCTACCTCGCGAGCTTGTATAAATTATTTTCAAAAGCTCTCGACGGATTAAGCGCCCCCTTTTCAGAAGGTTCTCCGCGTTTTAAATCTTTGCTTCCTCTTCTTATTTGGAAAACGAACGAAAATAATGGCGCAGATCAGATTCTTTTTTTAATTTAATACGAATCTCTAAACTTACGATTTCTTTGCTTTATATAGAGGCGCAACTGTCGAATTCAAATAAATAAATGATTCGTTGTCTTACACGTAATCTCGATTTTTGTAAATATTTTAGAACCAAGAGAATCGAGATAAGGCTTGAAATGACATAAATACTAGATGATGCTGGAAAATGAAAAATCCTCTCTCTCTCTCTCTCTCTCTCTCTCTCTTTCAATACTTTTGCCGTAGTTCAACATTTTATAAAGATTAAACATTCCTTTTAATTTCCACTTTTAGATTTTTCACAAGAGAAATCACGTTCTTCGCAAATTTACAAAGGACTCCGTGAGACGAAGCTACTTCGTCTTTACAATATCAGGAACAATACATACACCTTGTCCTTGTTTCTGAATTAACTTCACGCATATCATGCATCAACGTAAATACTATTTATCGCGGACGTTTCTGTCGAATAGAAAAAAATAGGTAGACGTTGCCAGGTGAAATTGAACGATGATACACCTTGTCGTAGATGAGAAAAAAGCCCTCCGGATTCGAGCTGAACGTGCCTAAAAGTGAAACGGTAATCGAGCGTTCGAATCAAGCCAGCTTCGGTGTACGCGTCGACGGAGATAAAAGTTCAGGCAAACAGAGCCGAGAACGCGAACTTCTCACGATTTCCTTTGCCGGCTCTTTATTCCTTTTCCTATAACTTTGTTACTCCTTTTCCGATAACTTTGTTACGCACTCATTAAAAGTTCCAGCACCGACGTTTATCTTAATCTCTTGACCAGCTTGGACCCAGAGTTGATCCCGAGCTACTAAAACTTCTTTCAGCTTACGAGAGACGATACACTCGTCGAAGATGGGATGATTGCTCGGGGAGTTACAATTTTGTAAAATAATCGATCCGACCTGTTCCCGGCAAGTTTGTTGAGATGTTATTTTATCACGGTTCAAGTTCCGAGGAAATTAACTCGCCTCGACGTTGCATGCCCGTTATTTTATTTTACCATGTTAATTAATTTACTTAGTCGGTCTATTAGTTACTTAGTACTTCATTTGGAGTTATCGTTTGAGTAGAGTTTGAATAATAGCAACGAGCTGCTGTCAGCTGTGTGATCTTCTTCCTGTACTTAAATAAAATAATTTCAAACGAATATGATTGTTAAGAATATAATATTACGAGAAACGAAATATTACGGATATCAGTTTGAATATTTACGATTTCCTGGCAACCAGAGTGCGTCATACTTCTGTTCGTTATACTTTTGTAATAAAGAACACGTAAAATGTGGCGAATCTTTCCGATTTTAAATTGAACATCTCACTTTATTTCACTGTGTCGATGAATTCTGTGTTAATCAGTTAATTTTGTCAGTCTATTAGTTCATTTTTTGGAGTTATTGTTCGTTCTTAAAGATTAAACAATAGCAAGGAGCCACTGTCAGTTATGATGTTCTTTCGAGAATAGTTCAATGAAATACTCTTAAACAAACACGAACGTTAAGAATATGTGAAACTACAAAAAATGAAATATTACGGAAATAATGGATATCAGTTTTCTATATTTACGATCTGCTGGTGACAAGAGTTCGTTATACTTCTGTCATTATACTCTCGTCACGAGAATAACACGTGGAAATGTGGCGGATCTTTCCCATTTTAAATTGAATATCTCGAATATCTTTCCAACCGAAGCGCCGTTGCATTTCTCGTGCAAATCTCCAGAATTTTAGTATCTCGGAACTGGTGACAGGTTCCTCTACGAGAGGAGCTCCTCCGCGTAAATTAACATCGCTATTCAACCGCGTCGAGTAAGAAGAATATTTCACCCTTATTACAAAATTACAAAATTCTATCCGAATTATCCGGACTTGGGTTTCCCTCATAATCCACTAAATTCCCAGCCGGAATTCAGCAAAATCTTATCGTCCTGGAATTTCTCTCTCTCCCTCTCTCTCTCTCGCTCGTAAATCGTTCTAATTGGTTAATAAAATATTCGTCAGGTGGCGTCGAATAAATCGCGAGTTCGCAGAGCATTCCACTCGCTAAGAAAGCGGCTCCCCGTGAATCGTCTCGAAGTCTATATGGTCCACGATTTCACCATCGTCTGATCTCGACCTTATTCGACTGGGCCGACGAGCACGTCCCTCCCTAGGGACTTCTGACGAGAAATTATCTCGAAAAATGTATCCTACCTTATACCTTCTTACTCGCCAAAAGAAAAATGAAAAAAGAAGAAAAAGGAAAGAAAGAGAGACGCGTCTTCGAGCGCCAGATAGATTGGTCGACTCACGTTCCTTCTCGTTCCAATATTCTCGTCTTCATCCGCGTCGCCGCTGAAGCGAGATTGTGGTGTAATTAATCAAACAACGGGAAATCTAATTTCTCTGTCGTGATTAAGACGGATCGAGACCCGTCCGTTTCGTTCCATTCATCCTGTGACGCGTCTGTCGATAGATGAATAAAAATCGTTTGTTACGATTTCGAATTCCCGCGATCCGCCACTGTTCAGCTCTTAAGTCCTCGAAATTAATTGGTCGTTTTTGTGATTGTGTACGTTGATTCTCTAGTAAAAAGCAATTGGAGAAAATTGCATTTTAAAGAAATCCATGGTATTCTTTAGGAGAAAAATGCCTATTCGGAGTGTCTCGAACTTAAATGTCAAAACTTCGGGACAACCGATAATTTCGATGATAATTTTAATAGGATTTCGAATTTTGTTTATTTTAATTTCAATAATAAAGAATCCTCTCCTTTGAAAGATTTGCTCGTTTTAAATCTTTTGTCTCTGTTCTTTTTTTGCAATACTCTCCAAAATGCAGAAAACAAGAAAATCTCCAAAAAAGTGTTTTTTTTTTCTTCAGTTTATCAGTCCCCCACGTGAAATCCCGCAGTTTTCACATTTAAATTTCAATTTAAATTCCGATTTCTTTGAATTTTTATTATGAAAGATATTCCAAATTCTTCGTACTCTTATTATTAGAAAGAAGGCTGTTCTAAGATTGGGCTAATAATATCGCAGATACTCGTCTGCGAAAAATCTGATCATGAGATGATCAGGGTCGAAAAAAGGGTCGGACGACGCGGTTGACTTACATGTCCCGTAGAATGGAGTTAAAAAAAAGTTGAAATCCCCTTATCGAAACGATAGAACGGTAGACGTAGAATGGCAGAGCTTACAGAGGTTCGAAGCGAAGAAAATGGCTGAAGTGAACATGCGTGCGGAGTGGATCGAACAAACGCGGTTTTGTTACCGGAAGATAATGTAACTTCGCGTTAGATTGGATGCAATGAAATAGTGATTAGGACAGGGTTGTGTAGTTCGGCTCTTTTCGTTCTCGATCGTAGAAGGATGCATCGTTTTCTCTTTAAAAGTGCATCAGCGATTGGTGCACTGATTTCTCGGAACTTTGGTTCTTCCACAACGGTTGAAAAAAACATTTCTATGAAATTGGGAAAAATTGTATTTTTACGCTTGTCTGTGTGTTTGTGCTTGGCCTTAATTTTTAATAAAACGATTCTCTAATCAGGCTTCTGATCTATTTATTTCTTTCTCACACTGTCGAATTTCTGCAGTCATATAAAATAAATGATCTGAAATTTTGGATTATTTAATGTAATTATGCTTCTTAGGCGTGATGTTAGAAAGTTTTGCCCTCTTAAGACCTAAGGCTTGCACTAACATTATCAAGATAGAACAATTTAATCCTGTTTCCAGATTGTTCGACATCGCTAAATATCAAGGTGTATCCGAATGTATCGTATCGTTTTATTCTCAATTCTCAATGCGTTCGATTTCTTATTTGTAATTATCCAATATCAATTTATCATATTCCGTTGTTTAATTCCGTTAAATTGGTATACTATGCATGCGAAATCAGGGATCGAAAAATTAACGGAAGAAAAAGAAATTCTGTCCGAACTTATATATTTCGTGTAAGAAGATATCTGTTTTTATGGAATTTTTATAAAAAGAAGTGTTACACTTAGGAACACTTTTGAACAGTGTCTGTGCAAAAGTCCCGGAGGAACGGAAACAAGTTATTTCAAAATATTTAATTAAAAATTTATTTTTTATATTCGAATATACTATTCATTGGATGGCATTCAGTGTTCATTACTTGCTATATTGAGAAACTTTTTGGTAATGTTGTAATTCATATTAAAATCGTATTCAAATGTAACCATTTAATATGATCTTTCTGTCGGTAAAACAAGTTATCCGTTCCTCCGACAAAAAAATTTTTATCTTTATATTTTATAACATAATTCTGTCTTTCATTTTTAGGAACATTTATTTATCTTATATGTTCTCATTTTGTAATGTAACAACATTTCTCGAAGGTACGATTCGTGTTACAAATGGCACTTATTTAAAAGTTTTCCGATCTCTACTGCAAAATACTTCTCGCAACCACTTTATATATTCAACAATAAAACATACTGTGCCCAATATTTCTCTTATAACAGTATAACAGTAAATATTCGACACTCTAGCTTAAACTGTACCAACTTTTGTTTGCAACGTATTTCTCTTCGAGAAACCCTCTCGACAATCAAATATCCGAAGAGCTAAACGACATCGTGCTGATTAAAAGAATTAGAGCTCGCAGAGGCTTCGAGACACGATGTCATCCAGTTAGAGGGTCGAAATGGCAAAAAACAACAGAGTTTGGTGCAAGCGTGTTCTCGGATTGAATCGAGCTGCGGCGACGGAACATAATGGATTGAATTTCGATTCGTTTCTTTGGCTCGGTTTCGCCGGTTGCGTCGGTTGTCGCCGAGTCTGGCAATTCCGTCACGCGACAAATTCGCCGATCCGCGAGTCGGAAAGATGCAGACGTGGCAGCGACCCGCACCCATCCAATCAGCGCGTTTCTCAAAAGAAAGAAAGAAAAAAAAAGAAAAAAAAAGAGAGAGAAAGAGGTAGTTCGGAAAGCAGCGGAAGTGGGCTTCACGTGCGAGGCCAACATCACAATTCGACAGGAACCGCCACGCTTTTTCTTTTCCTCTGCGTCTTTCTCTTCGCGTTCGCTGCCAGTTTTCTCCGCTCTGCGAGTTTTCATTTTCCGCCGAGACGAGATACGGTTTCGTTGCTTCGAGCGTTTCGTATTTTCTTCGTGAAAACGTCGACCTGTCTCTCTCTGTTCTTCTTTTTTTTTGGGAGATTTTTCAACGTTACTTTTTCTTTCACTCGCCTTAGCTACTCTCTGGCGCAGCTTCATTTATCCTTGAACCGCCTGTTCTCTATCTTGCGAAATTATCGCGAGCTTCTAACGAGTGACGATATTTTAATAAAGCGGCGCTTAATGAACGAAAGGAGGATCGCGAAATACCTCGCAGGGATAACGTGAAAAGCGTTTTCAGCCAATTTTCTTGTTAAACGCTTTTATAAAAATACCGCGATGAGCTTCGTTTGATATATGAAATAGGTACATTGAAACCTCACGGTGATTAAAGATATTCTATAGAGGTTTCAAATTCCTTGTTCCCACAATTACTATAACTACTGACAAAATAATCTTCGTCGTATTACCTTACATAATATTATTTCCATTTACGTCTAATTAATTAAAATTACAATTAAATTAAAACTAGAATTAAATTAATTAAATAAAATAAAATTACTGGTTTTTCTTTCCGTTAATATAAATAAATTCCTACTTCTAATATGTAGAAACTTCTCAGTGATTGAAGATATTTTACAGAGATTTCCGATTCACCGATTATAACTAATGACAAAGTAATCTTCATCGCGTTACCTCGATTATTTTCGTTTATTAATCAAAATCGGGACTATATTAAATCAAATTAAATCGATCAAATTAAGTCGAGTTACTCGTTTCGTTAACATCAAGCGCGTTATTAATATAAGTAAATCTCCAATTCTTAAATCTCGGGAAATCCTTACGAATACACGCAAAGAACCCGAGCCCCATTGATCAGCCATTTTGCGCCATCACACAGCCCGTTTCACGAATTCGCCTTCTTTGTGAGCACGGTCACAGAGCAGAAACCCCCGACGTAAACACGATACACGCGTATAGTCTTTTACGAGAATGCTTTTTGCGGCCGTTCAAGTTTCACCCGGCGAAAGAGAAGTTGATGGTGAAAACGACGTACGGGTGTGGAAAGCTCCTCTCTTTCTCTGCATCCTCCCCGCCACTTTTCTTCCGCCGTTGTCTTTTGACTCGTCTAATGGATCGTATAATGCACGCCTGGTCCGCAGGTCGCGCTTTTGCCGAGATATCGATCTTATTACGGGGCATTCGAAGTTCCGCGGAAGTTGAACGCCGCGCGGCCGTGTGAAACCGACCGAAAACCGGAAGCCATCACGCCATTCCACGTTCCCGCGAATAGAAAGAAAACATCTAACGCGGGTCGGTTTCACCGTCTCGACGTGACTTCCCAATTGGCGCCGCGTCGAATCGAATCACTCGCGATTAATATCAATTATCCGACTGATTTGACTTTTCGATTTACTAGAAAACCCGTAGGTGGATCGATAAACGGGTGTAATATACAAATATTTGGGATCGGTTTCACCGAGAATGGAGAACGCCGTTAAAACGGGCATTTGGAACGGAATTACGAAAGTAAATTAGAAACGCCAGAGAGGAGTGGGGGGGGGTGAGGGGCTAGGGGAAGGGGATTCAGAAACTGGAAATTCTAGCGTTGAATACGCTTAATTTATTCCTCCTTAACTCTATAACCGTTCGATATAAACTTCGTCGTAGACAGCGATTTCGTTTCGCAGTATTCCGCTTTCGTGCGCTTGCCAACGCGCGTCCCCGCCCTCTCCTTCGAAATCCACTTAACTTTTTTTACTTCTCGTCTCGTATGTAAAACGGCTCTTGGAAAGCCGAATCGAACTAATTTCCCTGTTCCGGTTGCTAACCGTAATCTCAGGCTTTCTCTCTCTCTCTGTCTCCCTCTCTTTTTCCTATTACATAATCAAAAGCCGTGTCTCGCGGCGCGACGTTTTACGAATCTCGAAATTTTTATAACCAACCACTCCGACGAGTTGCCCACTCTCCTTTAATCGAGATTTTCAAAGCTTCTCGACGACATTCGATGATTTTTTTTTTTTAAACTACAAACGTCACTTGCAGAGTTTTCAATCTCCGAGCCTCGCCGGGATGAAAACCTGGCGAGAACTTAATATATCTTTGAAACTTTCAGCTGAATAATGGAAACATGGCTTTCCGTTGAAGTGGAAATTTGCAGGTACAGTTGACAAGAGACGTTCAAATCTTTTTCTTGGCGTTTTCGAACTTTCTCCGAACTGTCACTTTATTACTTATTAATGCACACGAATAACATCAGACCGGATAGTTTATAACAGAGGTAGCTAATTGGCAGCCTGCGGGTTTTTTCCTCTATTTTCCTGATCGTTAACACTATATCGAAATTTCCTCGCTGTGCACGAGCCATACTCTCTCACTCTGTTGAGTGTTTCTCTACTAAGCAAGTTGAGAGATCGATGCAGTGGAGGGGGTAGCACTAGCGATGAGGAAAGTGGGGGCAAGGGCCGCCAGTTAGCCAGCTTTAGTTTATAGTATAAGGTTATAGTATAAGGTATTAAACTGAACAGTTGAATAAGTCCAAAGCGACGATTAAATAATATTCTCTCTATAACTCTGCAAGTCTTCGCGACTCGATACTCTCTTACACATCCAAAATCTTACCGTTAAATCTTACTTTCTTTGTCTTCGTACGCACTTCACACACTCAAACACATATACGCACATACACACAACCATATGCTCGTATTTTACGTCTTAAGACTAGGGCGATTAGACAAACAGTCCCAAGTCTGGTTTTTTTTTTTCGCTGCGACAATCGCATCGAGCGCGTAGCAGCGATAGTCGTCACGCTCTTAGGCCACACAAGAAGAAATTCCAAATAATGAGATTTTCTTGCCCCGCGTTTTAACATTTTTGACGTGCCATATTTAAAATAAAAATAATGACCAACTGTTCGAAAGAAGTGAAACAATATTCATTTCGATCGGACGGGATCGTGCGGGGAATGAACGATCGCGTTTATGGTAACAAGTGATTCGAAAATTTTTTATTACCACCGTCGCGTGAATGGGAGTTCGTGCGCTTTTTGATGAAAGGACGAACCGGTAATGCATATGTACAATATCGAACGGCCCAGCGTGCCTTTTGAATTTTAAATCGCGACAGTTGGAATTACGGGGATGCTCGTTAAATCGAGCAAATTGCAGTTCCCGAGTAAATTCGCATTGCTAATCGGCCCGTTAATGCTCCTATTACTTTCGACAGCCGCGCGATTATGACGTTCCACTGGATTTCAATCGATAATTTCGGCTTTATACGGGAATTAATTTCTCGATAATGTTCCTCTGTTTATCTTGACACATCTACGGTTAGATTAGGTTTAAGTCGCAAGGTTTCATCCTCTTTCTATTAGGGATCGAACTAGGATGAAATTTAGATCGCGATTCGTATCGCGTTTGTTGAATGTTTCTTTCTTTTTTCGTTTCATCTCTGTAAAATATCGAGCTGCATGTTTCTCTTCTGAGAATAGTTATTACTATTTCCACGAATTTGTGGAAGTAATCTTCCTGAATCGAGCGACAAATCTCGAATTAAATTGAATCGGAGTTTAACACTCTGAGTAAATTACGAACGCATTTATCTTTGAACGCATATTGGTTATTTATTCAATATATTGCAATGCGTTATCCTCTTTGAGCCTATAATAAGTAAACTAATTTTAATATTCGAAGCATCTCTCAGCAGTCCACTCAAACAGATGAACAACCTCCGGACCTATTTTCAGATCTTGAAACTATTCTAAGGAAAATTCAATCAATACTGAATTCGAAGACGTTCAAAGATTCTTCGATCAGAACTGTAAATGGACACGAAGTAAGTTCAACATGTTCTCGAGATCATCTTCAACTAACTTGAATGCTAATAGATCTTGAAATAACCCTAAAGTAACCTCTGATCGCCTTCAATCGACTTTAAGATAGAATTTAGCATTCCTTTCTTAAGCATAAATATTGGAAATCGCCTATTTTAATCGAGAATATATTAGAAGTACCCATAATAATCGTTTTCTTTTTCAAATTTAATAAACATTGCCATCTAGCGACAATAATTCAAGTGAAATAAAATTTTGCACGGTATCGAAAAAACGACATCACCTATGGATAATGATAATATAATTAATAGGTATATGGATGATATAATAATATAATATGGACAATATAATTTCACTAAAATCATGGAGAAGGCGGAATTTCCCGGCGATCCGGCGATAGTTTTAAAATCACGATTCATTCTTTCACCTTTTCCTTTAAATACTGCTCGTATTATTCAGTTTTCGGGCTGGAAGTTTCTGCAACCAGAAGTCGAATGACTGGCTAGTAAATTAAAGACTGTCGCCGATACTTTCTTCTGCGGGAATGCAGGGAGAGGGCATGCAAGTTAAGGGGCGGAAGTTGCCCGCCATAAATCATAGCGGTGGCGCGTTTATGCCAGTCGCGCGCCGCCAGTTTACCACATTACGCTCGACTTTCGTAACTTGTATAAATTTCATCGGACGCCGAACTTCATCGGCGAATCGCCGCCGTGAAAATGGTCCGATAATAACACGGGAAGACGTTTTTGGGTCAAAAGCAATTCCATCGGCTCAGTGTTTTTTTCATCGGAGCTGGATCGTTCCGCGCGAGCGTGGAATTCATTCGCGGAGTGACAGAGCTCGTCAACTCGCGTCAACTCGCGTCAACTCGCGCGAGGCTCGTCCCTTTTCACCGAAAGCGAAACAGCTTCATTTCGACAACAGTTGCGCTTGATTACCACCGCTTCAACCGTTTAAATAATAATAACGTTCAGCTCGAAACGAGAACAAAGCGCGGTTCGAATTTGCGCGAAAACCAATCGCGGTTTTGCAAAGAGGAGGCCGCGCTCGATTAACATACAGCCGTTCATTGGACATCCCTAATTTAGAATTTACGCTTTCGATGCCGAAAATTGGAATTCTGCTGCTTTCGCATGCCACATTTCGATCATGCCACAGATTCGTCCCAAGGAAAATATTGAAATTCAGAGTTCCCAGGCCACGGAGTTCCGAGAATTCGATCGTTTACAAAACTTTCGATTTACGCTTGAAAGAAATCTATCGGAATTTAGGATTCGTAGTTTGAACGGAAATTTAGAATTCGGAGTAATGTCTGGTACTTTCAATTTTGATTGCAGTTAAAAGGAAAGTATCGAAAATTAAAAATTCTGAAGTTCTCAGGTTTCGGAAATCGATCGGAATTTAGGATTCTGAAGTTTCGGAGTTTCGACGCGCAATGTCTAGTACTTTCAACTTTGATTACTACGGGTTGCAATTAAAAGGAAAGCATTAACAATTTTGATCGCTATCTGGAAAAAAACGTAAAATTCTGTGACGCTTTGAAAATTCTGACACGACAATTTTGAAAACTTCCGACTTTGAATTTCGAATCTCGAGGTATCGAAATTTTCAGTGCTATAATTTCCAGAATCTCAGTCCAGTTTCAATTGCTACAGATCATGTTCGAAGGAGCTATTTTCGAGCGCGGGCACAGGAGGATAATTTACAAAATTTTCAATTTCCGCTTAAAAGAAAACTATCAGTATTTAGAGAATTCCAAAGCTTTAAAGTTTGAACACGCAATGTATAATACTTTTAATTCTGATTATCAGCTGAAAGAAACATATAGAAATTCTCACGTTTTTCTGACATGACAATTTTTAGAACTTTCCAACTTCGAATTTCGAATCACGAAGCATTTGCAGTGCTATAATTTCCAAAAGCTCCAGTTTCAATTGCTACGGATCATGTTCGAAGAAGCTATTTTCGAGCGCGGGCACAGGAGGATAATTTACAAAACTTTCAATTTGCGCTTAAAAGAAACCTATCAGTATTTAGAGAATTCTATAGCTTTAAAGTGTGAACACGCAATGTATAATACTTTTAATTTTGATTATTAACTGAAAGAAACATAGAAATTCTCACGCTTTCAAAATTCTGACACGACAATTTTGAAAACTTCCGACTTCGAATTTCGAGTCTCGAGGCATTTGCAGTGCTATAATTTCCAAAAGCTCGGTCCAGTTTCAATTGCCGCAGATCACAGATTTCGAAGGAGCTATTTGCAGTATTTCGAGCGCATACGCGACGATTAATACACGCGAAATGATTATGGTTGGCAAAGAGTTAATCGGCCGATCCTCGACTTTCCAATTAACGTCACCGCAATACGGCCGACGGAAACAAAATTGCTCCGCAGCTAGTTCGATTATTGCGTATCCTGGCCGGCTGATCACGCGACAATTTATGAAATTGATGAACCGTCCTAGTCCGCCGGTCGCATGAACGTCCAACGACCGCAAAACCGAGACCGATTATACGCGCAATCAAGCCGATTTATTTATTTTCAGGACGCGTTATGTTGGAATCGCTCGGCGAAACTGTTATCCTCTCTGCCTGTAAAATTGCCAATACTCGCGATTAGACCGGAAACACACACCGGGCGACTGTGTCACGCTGGACGGGATGACCACGGATCCGCGGTGAAGACTCAAATGAGCAATCGAAATCAACGTCGCGGTTCCCGTCGACTTTGAAATTGAAAACAGAAATCATTAGCCCACGGTGGTGGTTTCACCCTTGCACGACGTTGACACAATATTTGACAAATATATATATATATATATATATTATTTTTTTCTTTAATTTATAACAATTAGGTTAGAAATGTCTGCAAATATATTTTTTAATCCACAATAATTAGGTTGCAAATTTGGGAACAGTTCTTTTAAATTGTAGTAAATCTGGCACGTGATCTAGAGGTTAAAGTATTCAACAGGGAACTATTAAATGTTGAATATCAAACCATTGTTGAATATCAAACCATTTAAAACGTTATTGAATATCAAACCATTTAATGAGCAAAATTATCTGTCAAGAAAGAAAGTTCACGCGTAAATATAGAAATAGAAATTATCCGGCGTACGGGAATTAAGTCGCATTTATTTCTCATGCCAAGTTGAATGATATTTTATATTTTGAAATTTAGCAGAAGCGTCGTAAATTGCAGTGAAATGAAACAGGTTATCGCAACGAGGGGAGTTGCATTAAAAATACGTGAGATGAATTTCATTTCCTTTTTTCCCTTCTCCCTTTTCTTTTTTCTCGTTAACATTTTAAACGATAAACTGGCACGTTGCGTCATTTATGAAAAAAAGGAAAACGAAAGTTGGCTTCATTTTTTTGGGAAAAATATTTCGACGATATTGCGTCGCGTTACAAAGAAAAAAAAAAAAGAGAAAAAAAAGAAAACTGCGAAACTTTCTTATTCTTCCCATATACGAGGACAGAGCTGATTAATAACTACGCGAACGCCCTGTGTATTAAAGTAATGAACGTCGACAGACTACGGAGATTATTCATTGGATCATTAAGATAATGGCCCTGTTCTTTTGTTGCAGTCCTCCCTTTCCATGGTCTTCAACCAGTAATATAACTCGTTTAATTAACAAACGAGAGAACTTCATTATTGCGTAAAAAATAGCATTCAAGAAAATTGCACGACATCTCAGTAGATTTGAGAGAGCAGAATTCCGACGTACGCTGTATATATAAAATAAAAATTCACCACAGCTCAGATATGACCGAGACACAGAGGATCGTGATCATATATTCGTAACGAAGTGAACGAGAATTGATTTCTCGATGGCAAAAGATAAATAACGAAAAAAGAAGCGCCGGTTCAAAGGTCGACGAGAGCAACGCTGAGTGAATTGCCAAGACCTCCAAGGAGGAAATTTCACAAGAATATTAGCATGATTCCAGTTAACAAAGTCGCGGGGAAAACGACGCGCAAGATTTCCGGAACCTCGTTTAAACAACGACCTTTCGACGCGAAAGCTGATCGCTGCGAAACTGCTTAGCTCTTCCCGGGGAACTATGAAAATCGTCCGAGGCTCTTTTGAGCGCGAAGGAGGAATCACGAAGCTCGGGAAAGCGTCTGCTTCGAACAAAAAGTATTGTATAAGACGCGTAGCGAGAACGCTGATGTTTTATGTATACGGCTACGCTCGACCAACGCGTGTACCATCGCGGATGGTGATTCCGACATAAATATTTAATAAGCTCCCCGTAAACGTAAAACGTTTCCCAAAAATATCGTCTTGCGATCTCTGCAGTTACGCGGCTCAAGACACGACGCGTTCTTCGTCATTTCCTGATTTAGTCCAGATTCCTTTGTTTCTATCTTTGTTAATCGATTATTCAGATCTTGCTGAAATTCCCTCCTTTTCGAACGTTCTGATCAGCCGAAATCGTTCGGACAAATTTCCATCTTTGTTATTTTGAAAAATACCTCGAATCACGAGGACGGATCTCCGCTGAAAGAGTATATCACGTCGCGCAACGAAGCTGGATCAAGTTAATTGCAACGAGAGAGAGAGAGTGAAGTGAAATCGCAATGTCAAAACCTTTGAGTGATTAATGACGTTTTTTTTTTGTTTAATTGAACGATTATATCTGACCGTGCTCGAGGGAGATTAAATAATGAAACACCTCGGTCAGACGGCTCTGATAAAAATTCACAAGGTCTTTATCTTCACTGTCGCTGCTACTTTAATTAATTAAATCGTATCAGGGAACGGCTTACATTGTCAATTAAATATTATCCATCCTTACAACGAGAAACTGGAACGAAGATGGTGCGAGATGGGTTCGGCGACGGGTTCAAGCATTAATCGCGTTACGAGAACGCAATTAACGACGATCGAGGGGGAAAGTTTAACACCCGGACGACGATCTTTCTAACGAAAAGTAATCGCGGCCTGGAAACAGTCGACGACGACGACGACGAAGCCGTCGGAAGGAGCTTCCGGCCGTTTCGTTTCGCCGAGAGAAGGTAAATTAATTTGCATTTAAATGAAGGCACGTAAAAACGCCGGATAACGTCGCGTGAATGGCGGACAAAGGGGAAAAAGACTCAATTAATTACTAGAGGACCTGCTTCAGTTGAGAAGTATATCCCGCGGAAGAATACCCCTTCTTTGTTTAATTCCCTCCGTACGGGGGGAGCGTACCGATTATTTCACAGCCACTCGTACACGCTCTTTTTCAAAATCGAATACACGATATTCGGCGAGGGAAAGTATGATGCTTCGTACGTACGATGCTTCGAAATACACAAAATTTCTCCCGTAGAGATGAAGAAATCGGGCACGCAGGGAAGAAGGATTTATTTTTCGTTACAGTTAAAAGCCGAGGGGCGTGCAAGGGCGTAAAATTCGATACGAGCGAACGCCTTCGCTGTTCGTTCGGCTAAGTGAAACGATGCCCCGGGGATAGGAGTAATAAGAAGCACTTAGCCAAGAACGTGTTCCTATTTCGTAATGGGAGCCAGAATTCTATCTCTTTCGCCGTATCGTTCGTCGGTCTTTGCGTCCACGGTAATTCGCGCAACGATGTTAAATCGATTTTGTAAGGCAACAATTCATTCCGATTGCTTTCTCCCATTACAGATTACAGGAGGGCGGTTTGTAGTAACGCGAATCGTATTGTGATTGCAACCGTCTAATTTTCTCGGCACTTTATACTCTTTATACCTTTCTTTCTTATTAACTGTTATTTTTCACTATTTTTTACTTCTTCGTACGTTTTTTTTTCAAATTTACTCTCGAATAATATTTAATAATCTCACTAGTTGTAAATGAACTCGTGACTCGTCATTAATGAAATGTCGCGAAGAATCCGGTGTTAAAGTATATTTAAAAAATATACTTTTTCTCTGCTTAAATTTCGCGCATAAAATAAACAAATAAATAAGTACATATAAATAAATTATTATAAATAAATGAATAAGTACATGAAATAACAGTGATTTGATGTATGTAACGAATGTGTGCAATGGATGTCGTGTACTCACTGCATATGGAGGATCGGGACTGATCTGTCGGAGAACAGGACGACCGGTCGATCGAAACGTTCGTTGAGACCGCAAACCCGACCACCACCTTCGAGCTGAAGCCAGCCACCCTCGCACCTGCAACGAAAAGACGATTGGATACCTTACAATCGGTAACCAACTGTTATTCTATCTTGACCCCGACACGTCTCTTTGACGTCTAGATTAATTGAACGGCTCTCTTGAAAAGAATTCGCGAGAGAAAATGGCTGCGGATTAATAATCGATACGATTCTTAAAGAGAGATTGGAGATTTTTTAATTTATGAAAAAAATAAGCGAAAATAGATTTGCAGGTCTTTTCTTCAGAAAGCTGTTCAATTAATTTTTTGATATTAATTTTTTTTTTTGAATAAAAGATCTAAATTTCATATTTCAATTTTGAAATATTAATAATCGTCGTGGCTTTTAAAAAACTTTGGTCTTTTCATATTTACAAAATGGGGGAGGCTAGATGTAGACGTGTCCTTTCTTCAGAGAACTGTTTAATTACTTTTTTAATAGTAGTTTCTCGAACAAAGAATCTAAATTTTGTGCTTTTAATTTGTAATATTGATAATCATCACGGTTTTTGAACAAAATTTGGTCCTTCTATTTTATTTTACAAAACAAGTGAAATTAAATGTACGTGGTGAATTAATGGTAACATTCGATTCCCGACGGAAATTCAAGCCTTTTTATTAAGGTAAAAACGTGATTTGTTAGTGAGGACCTATTCTACGTAGGTCACGAATTACTCGATTTACTATTGAAAGACATAACGTGACGAAGTTGACTGTTTTTCGAGGAAAGTTTTAAATGGTCGTGTCATAGATTTTGGTAGACAAGTGTCGAATCACGAAACTTAATAGCCACGGGATGTATCGACATGGTATTGGCAAGTTTGAGATCAGTAGAATGGACAGTAATAGTCCTTGGGTCGTACGAGTCGATACCAATCACGCGCGGCCATGCTTCTCGATACTGATTGATCCTAGTTGTAACATGTGATATTGATCGTCTGGGTTACTGCACTATTGAAATATGAAAGCATTATTGATCTTCCGATTTCCTCTCCTTTTACGTTATTATGCAATATGTATTTTTCAGTTCAGTAGTTCTTCTTCTTCTTCTTCTTCTTCTTTCTTTTTTTTTTTTTTTTAATTCGACATATTCGTATCTTCGACATATTCGACATATTCGTATCTTCATCCACCCGTGCGTGAGTTTAAAAAAGTGAAAAAAAGAAAATAGTTAAGATCTAGTATGGAAAATCAACGGATTAACAAATAACTCGTTTCTTAAAAGATATTAAAAATTATACGAATAAAACATCGTAAAATTTCGAAGCACTGACACGTTGCGTATAAATAGAAGAATAAACGAAAAGAACGCGTGTGCTAAATTTCACACTTTAAACTACTGATATCTTGCAAAATCCCTCTGAAATTTCTTTTCGCAAAAAAAAAAAAAAAAAAAAAAGAATGAAGCCACCGAGGCATCCGTCAACGAGAGAACCACGAGGTATTCACAGCATCGTTTACACTTTTCACGGCGAAACAACCGCATACAATCGGTTGGATTCGCAGGTTGGAATTGCTTCTTCGATTGCTGGCGACTTCAAAGGATTCGTTCCACCCGTTCGCGAAGAATACGCTCGCAAATGGTTGGTGGATTGGAGCGGTTACGCAACGGGTAATACGCAACAGGGCTGGAATCGTGCTGATTCAATTCGACTCGCCGTCTCGCCTTTCCCTCTGCTAATGTAAGAGGTGAACGCCCCGTAACGTTGATTATTATACCGCCATCAGGATTTTAGCGCGTCTACGCCAGGGCTCGATTTACAATTCTCGCCAGTTTCTTTAATCCACCGTCGTAACGTGAACGCGTTTCACGAATAATCTCCGTGAACTTGCTTCTGGATGAGAGCGAACAAGTGAAATAAATATAATCCATCCCTCACGGAAGGATGCATTTATTTCCCGAAACGAGGAAACCCACTCAGAGGAACAATATTCGCATCTCTCTGAATATTTATCAGCGATTAAATAATCGGTAATTAGGGAATTTTCAAGAGGTTTCTTTGAGGGGGGAAACGCTGGATATTCCATCTCCGACGATATGAAAATTCCGAGGTAAAGAAACGGGGCGAGTATTATTTCGCTTTAATGTAACTCGCCAATGTCTGGCAGGGTAATTTCTTCGATGAAATAGGAAAAATGATTACGACCTGGTTTCCAGTTCTCCAGAGAACTGTTCGCAAGACAATGCGCAGTTGGGTAGCTGGCCAAAACTCGTGCCATTGAAAGATATGTAACTCTGGTAGGAAGGTTTTTTGCATCTTCCGGATGACTTCCGCGACTATAATTCTACAATCGTTGCAAAGAGCAAACTTTAAAGCTTCGAAATGGTCTAGGGATTTTCCACGGGTTCATAACCGGTGATTTGTAAGGAAGTTTTTCATATCGGTGGCACGCGTGACTGGAAATTATGCAATCAGCGAAATATGTATATACTTCTTCATGAGTCTTAACTGTAATTTTCTTCCTTCACACCAAACCACTATAAACAGGAAAGTTCTCAAGCTTCAAAACGAATATCTTCGTACCAGTGATTTTTTAGTAAAAAGAATTATTCATATCACCGCACTACAAATGTGTGAGAATATATTTGAAAATATCGGGACAGGTTGGGTTGGGTCGGGCACCAGAAGAAATTAGAAAATTAGAAGAATTTTGAAGTTTCCCAAGAATCTCGAAACTCCCGGAGATATTTCGCGTTTCGAGCTTCCTGAAAAGACGTGAAACGAAATTTCAATCCAATTGCAAGCGACTTTTGGCCAATTAGATCGGCCGAATATGGCCTCCAGTCATTGAAACGACTCGACGAGGAGCGAGTTCGAATTTCGCGTCGACTATTTAATAGAATTCGGCGTTAATTAACAGGAACGGTATCGGACGTGTTGTTATTATCATAAGAAATTACACGCGAGGGAAACGCAATCTGGTAATTGTTTTCATTTCCCGGCAAAATCGCGACAGAGACAGAGAAAAAGAGAGAGAGAGAGAGAGAGAGAGAAACTGCCATCTGGACGCCTCCGATCCTCGATGAAATTAAGACAATTATGGAAATGAATTCTTTTTGAAGTACGACCGCGGCGTTGTCGGTCAGTTAGTCGATAGGTTGAGACGAAACGACAAAGAGAAAGAAAACGAACGACATCGATTCGATCGGACGATTGCCCAGTCTTCTGAAGAAGATTCTCAGCCTCATCGAATTTTTCCTCGAAATTATTCAGCAACGCAGTGACCGAGTGCGAGTGTTGGGAAACTGGGGATAAAAATCTCGCTCGGATTCACAAGCGGTTCGCGGATGAAATAGACGAATCGGACGGTTTCACTTAAATAACCGAAGTTCCAAGCAAGAAATTAAAGAGGTAAGAAAAGAACGACCAGAAAAAAAGAGAAAGAGAGAGAGAGAGGCGAGAAGAAAGTTCCGTTTCGAGTTTGAAGAAAAGAAACGAGGAAGAGAAGAAATTGCGAATACCGGTGGAATGTTTGTGTACATAGTGAGAGAAAGTTTCTTGATTAACGGCAACTGCACTCAATACTTATTAACTCGGATACACCGCTATAAACTTGCATAAATTCTGGGGATTCTTTAACGAATTCCCTAACTTTCTAAACTTCAACTATTTGAGTCTCTTCTCCTCTCTCTCTCTCTCTCTCTCTCTACACCTCTCTGAAAACTTGTTGCAAGTGAATAATCTAATACTTTCCAATCGACTTGTTTTTTAGATGCAATGTGCGTCCGATCTATATTAGATATTTTTATCATTAAGTAATTTTTTAGTGATGTATTTCACACATGTTACTTAAATTCTTTGAGTTGCCGTGCACGTAGATAGTTTTAAATATTATCTCATTGAGTATTTCTATTGCAATTAAATATTCTCTGTGTGAAATATCAATTTTCTAATATCAATGTCCATAGTGATTCCCTTGCCTGGAATATTTTAGTGTGCATAGAAAATGAACATGTCAGCTCTTGTATGTTATGATAAACAAATATGCAAAAATTAAGAAATATTAAACTACATTCGAGATCATTCTATTTGAAGTATTCAGCTCTTCCATCTCATTCTATTTCATGTCAATCCTCTCTTAAATTATCATAAAGAATGTAACTTATATTTAACATTTTAAGAACATAACCAAAATATTTAACATAACTTAAAATATCCACGATGTCTCAAATATCTCAAGTATCTAAGCCAGGGATCAAAAAGGTTTAGAAAAACTTTTAAATAGGTTCCATTTGAAACGGACCGTAGAACTTTTTCGAAAAATGTTACACTACTAGTGCCGATGAGAACAGACATTAAAAATAAAAGTTTCAGACAGAATAGAACTTATAAAATACAAAAATAAAAATATTTCTCATCCGGAGTAACCGATAATTTGTTCACCAATATTTAAAAAATTCTCAATATTTGTAACAAATAGCGACACATGCTAGCACTCGAGCATGAAAATGATTTTCAGTTAAATGTTTCTAAAATAACTTGTTTCCACGAAAGTATTTTATTTCTACAGATTCTAAAATATCCAAGTACAACACATTTTTCTATAAGAATTCCACAAAGGTTTTTTTTTCATACGAAATATACAAGTTCGAACAGAATACCTTTTAAAAACTAAAAGAACCTGCCAATTTCGATCCCTGATCTAAACCAGCCAAAATATCCAAGATATCCAAAGTATCGAAAAAAAAAAGTGAACGCCTTATCTACAACTTATCAATGTGAAGCTAAAGCCGGCCCGAAAGAACAATTAAAAAAAAAAAAAAAAAAAAAAAAAAAGGAAAAAATTTTTCCGGGCACCGATCGGTAAAAAGTCGCTTATCTCCGCGCAGCCTCGTAACTCCGATCGGAATGTTTTATCCAGCCGAGGATTAGCGACGTTGGAAAATACGCGTGGCATCGTGGATCTACCCGTGGATCGGTAGAGCGACGAGAAACGAGAGAGGAGAGGAATCGAATCCGCGTCACTCGCCGATGCCGCGCGGCAATTAATTCAAAACCATACGTCCGATAGAATGGTGAACTATGGGGTCACGTATCCGACCCTTGATGCGACAATGGAACGCGAGCCCACGTACACGTACGCGCGCCGCTGTATCAAGATTTGAATGAGGCAGCTCAGGTATACTGAATGGTCCCAGTTAAAGGCATTACCACCGGGAAACGCATCTCCGGGATTGTCTCGTTGATATGTTAATTAACATTATTGATGTCGCTGCGGGTCGCGCTCCGTTCGACCTGGGACTGTCTATTAAACCTGCTTGAATTTCAATACCCGGTGTCTCTTCTTCGGCTTGCCATTGACTCCAGCCAGGCTTGCAAACAGTCTAACCGATGTGGAGTCATCTTTTTTTCGATCCATTCCGTGCGCATTCTTTGTCCCGTTTCTTGGGCATTCGATTCTTGAATGCGTGCTGTCACGTAAACTCGTTCTATATGATTCATTTGGAAGAATCGCGAATTCGAACGGGTGAAATGCATTAACGTGAATTATTATATTAGCGTAATATTAGCTGATAGCACTAGTGTAATATTAGCTTGTAGCACGGAAAAAGAGAAATCGAATAGTATTATTGATCGAGAAACTTTGGAAATGATTTCTATAAGATTCTTATTAAAGATTTTATAACATAGAGATAGCTTTTTATTTAGCGAAAGTTACGCGTGTTGAATTCCTGTTGATTAAAAATTCCTAGTACTGATACATAGAGAAGTACATTTAGCTTCGAAATAAAAGATTCAAGAGAGAAGATGAAAAGTTACTCAATTGTGCTCTATTGTTTCGTACATTGCTCGATGAACGTCACTAATGATCTCTGTCACGTGAAAACGTGGCACAGAGACAATTACGGAACAAAACGTTCGAAGAATCAAAGTGAATCATCTGTCATTCGTGAGTTAATAGATCATTCCTTGTAATTTATATTCGTTAGTCACGTACATATTTATTCAACTTGTTACGTTCGCGGGGAAATATCGAATCGCTCCATTAACGGAGATTGACGGTTTTCATTTCGAATCGGCGCTCGACAAGTGAATTTCCAGACGATTGGCCGGGAATTATTGCCGCGGTAATTAATTAGCAAAAAGTGTCGCGTTGACGTTTCGTACGGCCGTTGCCGGATTTTCGGGATGATTTAAAGTATCGCCGCAACGACAAGGGAATGAGAATTTCCACGGGGCTAGCACACACGCGCGTGTGCGTGTTGTTTCATCGGAATATTCGAAGTTTCGCAAATTGTTGTGCCCGCCGCTTCGTAGCTGCTAGCCCGATAAAAATGTGGCCGCGAAATGATTGATTCTTCTCGCGTTGTTGTTCGCAAACTATTCGCAACTCTCTGGGAGACACAGAAAACAATTCTATCGTTCCCATTAATTATCATTCGTCCGACACAGCGTGCCACGAAACTACGATCCTACGATCGTAGGTAGTCATCCGATTTTATCGCGGTTATTTTACCATTTATTGATTCACTGAGACCACGGTCGCGTGAATGGTCGTGAAATGAGAGTACATAAATAAGCGTGTTTTAGAGGCTGTAACGGGGAGTGAGCGTAATTACACGCTGACCAACTACGCAGTAATTGGGCGTTAATTGGGCGTTTCGCGAACCGTTCTTCTTTTTTTTTCCTCTTCTTTTTCATTCGAATGTTTTATTGAAATGACGGGGGAGGCGATGGAGAGAAAGAAGCTTTCGTTTTAATCGAGGATGAAAATGCTCGTGCACGAGAACGACCCCCCCCGAAAAGTAATTACGGAAGTAATTACGTTCCATTTTTATCTGCCGATCTGTCTTCTATCAGCCGGAACGACGCGGACAACGCGAATAAAATTTTTCACTTACGCCACTTATTATTTCGCGTCTTTTCATTCCTCCGTCGAGTCGATATTGTTTGCCGCGGGAGCTGTTCGATGAAAACGAACCGAATGGTCCTTGATTTCTTCTCGTCGTCGTCGTCGTCGTCGTCGTCTCAACCTCCTCGACACTCCGACCGGTAACGATTCAACCGCGAAATAAAAAGGGCGGACATTCTCGCGGATAAGAGAATAATAATGAAGGAGGAAGAAGAAGCCAGGAATAGTTAGAATACGAACGTTCGACTTGCAGATTAACCGCCTTCTTTCGTTGACCATTACTTTTCTAAGAGACCAAACACCTTAGGGAAGACCCGAGATTTATCGCGGTTCTTCTTTCAGCCCCCCTTCCTCCCCCTCTTTCTTTGAGAAGAGATCTTAAGGATTCGAAAGTAAAAAGCTGCGTAAAGTAAAAATTTGATTGGAAAGTAATTCGATTTACGAGAGGAACACGGCGCTTGAACTTCGACTCAAAAATTTTTAGATGTTAAAATATTTGTTGCGTATCATCGTGATGTTATTAAAATATTTGTTGCGTATCATCGTGATGTCGTCGAGCGAACGATGCAAGTGCGCGTGCACGTGCATGTGACGCCATGATGACGAGAAACAGAAAGGAAACGTGAGAACACGTGTATCGTGTATTCCCTGTATCAACCGCTATACTAATCAAATACTATCAATTTTGCCATTTTCATTCATCTACTTTTTCCATTCTGATCCCACGAATACGAACGATCTTTGATATTTTTATTATTCAGCATTTCGCAAATTTTCTCGTCGATCATCGCCACGAACGACGAGTAGCACGTTGCCACGATCAATAGCGAAATCACCGAACCGGAATAACTGGTGTCTCGCATAAACGCGGTCAAGATTGCCGCGAGTAACGTGTCGAGCACTATCCGAGGAAACGCGAAAGAAAACAGAAAGAACAACGCGAGCGAAAGAGGCTCCGTGGTCAGATTCGTGAGAAAAAAGAAGCGTGAATCACGACGAAACACGATCGGAGCCAAAAAGAAAAAAGAAAAAAGACACGTGTAATTGAAAGATTCGCCGTGATTGCCCGAGCGGGTAATTTGAGCGGGGGGAAGTCGTTGAGGGGGGAGGGGGGAGGTTTCTTCGCGGGGGATCCGTTCTGTGGCTCGTTGTATTTCACTTTTGCAGCTGGATTTGGCATCGCGTGATTCGAGGATAAAAACGCAGTTCTCTGCTCTCTCTCTCTCTTTCTCTCTCTTTCTCTCTCTCTCTCGTCGGCGTAGTAAGAGCGTAATAACGACGAAACATAGAGGAAAGAGTAGACGACCTGGCCGTAGATTCGACGAGGTATCCCCAGGAAATTGGATACTTTTATTTCTCGCGATTCTCGTAGACGCACGCTCGTTCTCTCCTTCTCTCTCTCTCTCTCTCTCTCTTTCTGTGTCTCTCCATCTTCCTCGCGTGTATACCTTTGTCTCGTTGCTCTGCTCGTTTCCCCATCTGCTCTGCTCTGTAGAACCGTCGTCCATCAAACGAAGTTTAACCCGCGACCAAAAAGTCGATTCGATTTCCCTCTCCCCCCCCACCCTTCTCCAATCCTCTCGTAGATACAACGGGGCGCACCGTGTGTTTGCGTTCCCGTGTACTCCGATGCCTTCGAAAGAATGCAATTTTTGTTTCGTTTGCCTCCGATTACGATCGCGCCGCGGAAAATTAAACGAGAATCCGTCGGAATGGAATTTGCCCGGACTCGGCGCAATCGATATCGAGAGAAACGATGTTCTTTCCAAGAACGAAGGTGAATCGGTCACGGAAGATGCACCTCAAGAGAAGTTTACGTCCGTACCGCCCACTACACGTTGCCATTTCTTTTTCACTCTCGACGAGAGTTGTTGGCTCGAGGTAAATTCACAATCAAGAGAGATACCTGGAGTCCTTATTGGACGAAGAAATGAATTCGATGCTTCTGCATCGGACGAGATACGAATAAATTCCAAATTAAATCTCCTATCATTTTGGCGTCTGAAAATGTCGATACTGTATAAACTGCCAGGAAAGATATCCAACGTAACGTCGAAAAATACTGAGATAACGTGAATTTGAACTGAGAAAAAAGGTACTAAAGTACCTTTGTATTTTATCTAGGTATCTTTTTGTATTATTTTTATTTTTATCAAGAAGAATACTGAAAAAGGGTACGGCGATGACAAAAGATATTAAACTCTCGCTAGACTGTCAAGCTATCACAACTCGCTACTCGCTACACGCTGTAATTTACTCACGACTCTCGTTGCTCTCTATAGAGATCTCTTCACTCTATAACGACTCAATTCTCTCTCGTACATCTGTACGCTCTCATGACTCGCTACTTTTCGCTCTGAAACTTCATTCTCGAAATCTTTGTCCTCACACACACACACACACACACACACACACTCACACACACGCACAATCATACTCTCATATTTTAAGTTCAAAAACAGTTGTGACAATCGCATGAGACACGCAGCAAGAACGGAATTGGCCGCGCAGGAAGAAATTCCGAGCAATTTCCGAATTTTCGTCACCCCGCAGTAATTTCTATCAAAATTTCCTGCTAGAATCCAGGTATCACTAATAGCAAATGAACCAATCTATCTTACTTCGAGAAATACTAAGAATACGATAGCACGAATTCTGAACTGACAAAGGGGGAAAAAAGTACCAAAGTAATTTAACGTATGAATTAAATGAAATTCGATACGACCAGAAAGTGATATTTATTTTTCATCTGAGGAAACTCAACAGAAGTAATAATTTCTATATTCCTTGTGTAAATCTAACAAAGATAATTTTTATACACTTATATTTATACTGCCTGAAATATTATAAACACAATGCTTATAAACGAAATTAAATAAAAAATAACGAAGAAGCAGATTAATGATTCAACAGTCCTTTAGGAAACGCACGACGTCTCCCAGACGTCATTGTATGTCAAGCGGTTAAAATTTCCTCTTAGAATTCAAGTATCGAAGACAACGAACAAAGTAATCTATTTTATACACACTTTCTTCTGTAATGAAACAATCGAACAGTTACTTCCCGTTCAAATATTTACATAGGTAATAATTTCATATTGAAGAAAATTATTCCCATCCTTGCGTGCCCGATAATAAATCATCAGTTCCGAGAATCGGGTAGTCTGTAATTGAAGACAAACGTGCTGCCCTCGAGCAAATGGGATTACGTCTCTCTGGATACATTAAGAATTTCCAATATCAGCGGCGGTCACGCGTTTTGATGAAGGGGAGGGGAGGGGGGGACGTAATGGTAGTTTTTGAATTATGCAGCCTCGAGATTTCTTGGGGACGCGATGCTTCGCATGCCCAAGGTTTCTCTCGAGGATATCGCGGCGCGCTTTCAAGCGCGAACTTGCGAAACACTCTGCCGCAATTTCGGAGCTCTTGTCTCCGCGAATCCCTTGTAATCGCGCCCGTTGGCGCCCGGTACGAAACAGCCAACTTGTGGACACTGCTCCTTGCCCGTGAGATAGCGTATCCGGATTTCGTGTTGTTGAAAATTGTCGCCAGCGACGTCTCGAATTAACTACGATTGACGTTCTGCCGCGGAATGCTCGAAGCTGCGTCGCAGTAAAAGCGTTAAATAATGTAAATTTGCAAAGCTCGAGCAAAGTTTTATTTCGTAATTTCACTGACGCAGCATTCTACCTTTTAATTAACGTTGAAAGACAGATTCCTCGTAAAAGTACATAAATCAGAGACACGCGAAATAAATTCCTGCTTGAAGATATTAAAATTCTTCGTGAAACTATACAAATGAGAGACACGAGACAGATTTTCATTTGAAGTCCCTTTCGTGCTTCGTGAAATTGCAAGACGAGAAACAATCTAAACACTCAACATATATTGTCGAGTTTTAAATTCATATTTTGCAGAATAAATATAATTTAAAGAATAATACCAACATGGGAAATCGTTTTATGTACCAAATATTGCAAAAAGTACTTTGTACAATTACATTTTCGCGTCACCTTTACAGCCGGTGGAATTCCGCGTGAAAGTCCGGTTTGCAAAACACACCAAGTACACCGTCTCTCTGAATTTCACTAGTCTCGACTTCCACTCGTCGAAACGAAAATACGAGAAAAAACGAGTGAAACAACGAGCATAATTAGCAGTGTTTAGGAATTGGGTAATTGGTACCAAAGAAGTCGCCGTCTCACTTTGCGAATGTCGTGATCTTCTCTAACCGAGACGATTCCGTTTGACGGGACTCGGGTGCACGCGAGGGGCCAGGATGGTGAGTGTGAGGGTGGTTGAACGGATGTGGCGGAACCGCCTCTTCGAAATACCGTGCAATTTGGCGCGTCTTGTCGCCGAGCGGCTTAATCGCGCCGAATCACCCAGCGGAAAACCGTGTCGCAGCTCGAGCGTGCACGTTACGTTTGTACATTCAGCGGTTCGTCCGTATGTGTGTGTATGTGTGTGTGCGCGAACGCACAGACATCGAAGAAACCACCCCGATACTGTTTCGCGTGTTAGCCGCCGAGAGAGAAGCAAAGCCAGCGGCGAGAAGACAACGTCGTCCCGAGGCAACGGTAAGCAACCGACGTCAGTCAGTCAACCGGAAGTCATTTATCTACCCTTCCAGCCCTCTTTCTGTCTTCCCGTGCATGTCGCCCCTTCTGTTCCAGCGAACGTCTCGTTGTTTTATATTTGCCGTACTGCTGTCCAACAGTTCCACTTAATCCTGTTCGTTTGCAGTTTTGCACGGTATACGAGGTTAATTCCGAGATTAATTCGCGTCGCCAACAGAATTGAAGTTACTCTCGTTTTCTTCTCGTTTCTTCCATTGAGCTGTTTGTCTCGTGTTTTATATATCACTCGAGGGGAATATTTGCGCGGAATTCGATGCTGCGATTTGAAGATCTGTCGCGGGGAGGAGGATCAGAAGAGTCACACTTCGCCGCTTCGTGAAAGAACGAACCGAGCGTTGTTGTACGTGGTGAGTCGATTTACCAGGAACATTCGGAAAACGGAAACGCTCGCGAGCGGATTGTAAATTTAAATGCGAAGCGATACGCCCCCTGGGGCGCGCTGTTGATGAGCCTGATGGCCTCTATTTCCTTGGCGCTTTGCTTGCTTCCTGCTCTCGGCTGTTCGCCGGTTCCGCGAGAAGAAAACGCAACGGATCGTGCCCAATTGAGCGTCCGTGCAGAATCGGAAATATTGAATTAATTTGCAAAGCAGATTTCGCGTCGTTTCGAAAATTTTCGCGATGAACGAGACGTGCAGCGGACTTTATGGTCGAGGTATAGTCACAGGGAAGATTTCTGATACCCTCGATCGCTATTGTACGATAGCCTGGTATAAAATATGGACAGTGAATCTGGACAGTTATGAGTTATAGAGTGTGCTACATCATCCTAAGCCAAGTATCACGCTCTTGGATAAGCCGAAATATATAAAAGTTACGGAATTTATTGTGCCATCATTCTACGACTTAGATAATTGCGTAGCAAAGGAATCATGCGTCGGAGTCACGTAGATTCACATTTATTTGTATACCTGTAGCAATTGTTATTCAGAATCCACCACTGATTAGTCAAAGTTCAGTTGTCTCACATCTTCTTCCGACAATCTATCTTTTCTTTCTCGGTTTCTTCTTCTATTTTCCTCTTTAAACTCCGGTACAATCGAAGCTATTAATATTTTAATAAACGTTAAACCCCCGAAGAAGCAGTTCAAGGCTGAGTTTCACAGGAAATTCCCGTTGGACAATATCGAGATCGTAATTAATATCTTTATCGGTATAATTTCACGCATCGTTGGAGGCATTCGTCTGCGTAAATAGGCGAGGGCGGGCCTGCCTGATGAAAATTTCGTTTGCGTTCGTTTTTCCATCGAGAAGTAGCGGGAGCAGGAAGCAGTCGGCCAGTGGAACGAAGCGAAATTATACGGATCTCGAACCAACCCCGAGGCAGATGTTTTACCTGCGAAACTTAAATAAGAATCGCTGCTGCTGCTGCAGCAGCATAATAAGACAATAAAACTACCGGTCTTTAACTGTTTTGCGAAAACACTTAGCTCCGCGGAAAAACTCGCAAACTTTCATCCCCCTACCTCCATTCAGACTACTTTACGATGCATTGAAAAATCTTAGCGAGCATATCGAATCGGCGAATTAATCGAAGAAAGCGGAATAAAAAATTGTGGATCGAACATCTTCGAATCTTACACCATGTTTCTTTGTTTCTAATATCTAGTAGCACCGTTGTAAATAGTGATTACAATACGATTAAGAATATATTAACCACTTGATCGCCGCACGCGCCAATGCCTGTACCCTAAATAAAAGCGAAATTAATTTCGATTTCTTAACGGTGACATCTAGAATCATTTTCTAAACACTAAAAAAATCGAAAACTATATATGTTCTTCTTTGATTTTGGATACATTCGAAAGAGTTGCTTCGAAAAAAAAGGGCAAGAAGCAAAATTCGCGTGCGAAAACTGTAAAATTCCATTCTGCCCAACTACTTGCTTCAAAGCCATTCCACACTCAAGTTAAACATTAGTTTTATTGTTGTTTAGTATATATTTGTATTTCTTAGACTATAATATTATAACATTTCAAATTTAACAAACGTGCATATACTTTTTTTAATCTTTTTAGTATTTAGTATTTGATCTATTGTGTGGCAACCCTAGTGAAAATCAAGTTTTGTGCAAATTATATCCTAATTGATTGTGGCTCACTAATTATGCAAGTAAAAAATATTTAAATTATTTATTTATTAGTAAAAATACATTTTTAAAAAATTGAATATACGCGGCTAGCTGATGCGTGGTCTTTAAAATACGCGGCGATCAAGAGGTCAAATTCGAAGAATTGTTCAATTTCTTTTCAGTTTTGCAACAGATATATAGGTTCGACTTTGCTCGAAGAATTTCGAGAGTCTCAACGCTCGGAATATATTTTTCACGACATCGCGATCCAATTCGCAACATCGACGCGAAGATGCGACAGAATTCACCGAAATTCAAAGGGAAAGATACTTCCGCGCAAAGATTGAAAAATCTGCCAACAATCAGAATCTACGGGACATTTATTCCGCGCGAGGAAATCAGAGACAAATCGTTTCTTGCCGAAGGATAACAACGTCCTCGAAAAGAATATCTGAAATCACAGAGCGACACGGGGGAAGACAGAATCGTCGGAGCTCGGTGCGAAACGGGAGTTCGATAAAAGATAGAAACTGAAACACAAGCGGTTACACAAGCGGAGAACGAAGTCGGAGAACAAAAAGTCGAGGACAAAATTCGAGGAAAAATCTTCGCTCGGTTCGGAGTGCGTTTGTTTCGACTCGGCGACTCGAACTCGAGATAACGGAACAGTCGTAAACGTAATCACGAAATTTCTATTCGCGCTTTTCGAAACCCACCTCAATCCGGCGGCGCGTTCTCGCCGGTTTAAGGCGGTTGTCAGCAACGCGTCAAACTTCCGTGCATGCTTTTGGCATCTGAAATTCGTCTTGTGCCACGGCCAGTTCTCGAAAACGCCGCTCCCGGCAACGTTGCGACGCGACAGACTCTGAAAATCACGGCCGATGCTCAGACATGTCGTCCTCGTTTCGCGATCACGCCTCGAAAGACACGTGACGGACGAGACTTTCTAACGATGACTCGCGGAAGCGAAATCAAACGAAATCAATACTCGCTCCGGCATATATCGAATTATCGATCCTTTCATTTAGGATAAGCCGCGTATCCCGTATCAGGCTCTGTATAAAACGATTTCCCAGAAATTCCAAATTTTCATCGGGGGAAACTCTTCGATTTTTCTTTCCGTGCCGGGTCTGATGAACAGAAAATTCGATTATCGTATTTCAGAATACCCGTTCATAGCCGAATATTGAACCGATTTTCCACCTCGATTATTCCATAATTCAATCGCCCTGTATCGAAATATCAGCTATACGAGTCCGCTGTACTATGGAATACAAAGAACGACGAAACATTTCCCTCTCGTAATATTTCTCTTCGTTAAGTTTCGCGAATCTCTCATTTTTTAATAATAATAATAATAATAATAATAATAATAATAATAATAATAATAATAATAATAATAATAATAATAATAATAATAATAATAATAATAATAATACACATCGTTTGTCCGTGAATCCGAAAAAATTAATGCTCATCCCGATTCTCTGCAGAATCTGCAGAACACGATGAACGAAACAAGACTCGCAAATTGCGATCTGTTTCTCCGCAGGAGAAAACAGGAGTGATCGGGATTCTCTGCACGGAAGATCGGACGCCATTTCAGCCAACCGGGGCGATGGGAGGGGGGAGGGGGTGAGAGATATGAAAAACTGGAGAGAACTGTCCGCAGAGAAAATTCAGACGGGCGGCGTTGAGTTGAATAATTGGACCTCGTCGAGTTTTATTAAAACATTGCCAGCTCGACGGCTGGAATCGCGCGGAATTTGTGTATGCAGTCATCGGTGATTTATACGAGTTATTTCGCGCTGGCAGTGTGCTCGTTACAGCAGGTAGGATACGAAAGGCTGCAACGGGAAATGAAAGGCTGGAGAGACCGGTTGCTTGTCGCGTCCGCATTGGCCGACTCTCGCACCAAGTAATTACGAGCCTCCATTCGATTCCGATTAAACAGGCACCCACCCTTCTATTTATTTATTTATTAGAGACACAGAAATGCCAAGCAACGCTGCGTGTATCGCGCGAAATGAAGAGAAACTCAAAGACACGATGATTTGATATTACCAATATTCCATGGTTTGCGAGGAGTTTCAACAAAAAAACAAAAAAAAAAAAAGACGGAGCAATATCTGTACATTATTATTAAATATCTGTATAAATTCATTATATTTGTTTGCCTGCTCTTACATTCATTGTTCTACTCGTTACATTGTATTTATTATTCCACGTAAATATTCTTATTGTTTCATTATCTCTGTCACTGATGAAAGTTTATTATTTTTGTATAAATTCGTTATATTGTTCATTCTCACATTCATTTTTCTATTTATCATATTATACTTGTTCCATGTAAATATTTGCATCGTTCCGTTATCTCTGTCATTTGTGAACATTGATGAAAGTTTAATGTGATATAACAAACACACGGACGAGTATATAAAGTAACCATATTCGTGTAGCAAATCGTGCTCGTTTTCGCAATATCGCTAATATTCAAAATGACGATGCTAAAAGTGCTAATTCGTAGCACTTTGTCTCTCTCTCTCTCTCTCTCTCCGTGCTTGTAACGAAAAGAATTAATCGAATTGAAAGGAATATATTGAAGTTATTGCGAGTAAAGGGAACTGCCGAGAAGAGTAGTGGAGAAATAAGAAACGATGTTTAAAGAAACGGAGCACCGGCGCGGCGCGGCGCGGCGACGTCGAAAAATGGTATGACGTTACTTCGTATCGTCTCCGTTATAAATACTGAGTGGCCTTCCGAAACGTCGCACCGGCGCCGTTCGGTCTTTAGCGCGATCGCTCATGATAGTAAGCTTTCACGACAACAAATTGCCCGGGATTCGTGGAATTCTCAAACGCACTTCTTCCAACTGCCGTTTATCATTGTCGTGCCATTACCTAAAATATCAACGAATTTTAGGAACTTTACACAGGAACCGATTTATTCCGATCCTTTCTTCTTTTTTTCTTTTTTTTTTATATACATCTATCGTCACTCCCCGACAAAATCTGTTCCATTCAAGTATTCTTCGACCAGATTCCGAAAAAAATCGATCGTCGCTCGAAAAAGAAAAAAAAAAAGAAACAGTGAAACGAGAAGAGTTTCGCGATACAAATCCACAGGATTCATAACACAGAATTCAAAAGGTGTTACACAAGGGTGGGGGGAGAGGGTGGAAAACCCGGAGAATCGATCAGACTCACCGGCGGATCGACAAATTTCCAGTCTGGTCGATTCACACGCCGAGCTCGACACGAGGCTCGAGGTCACCCCATTTTCCATTTCCGCGCGCCGCGCTATCCGTTTGAAGCTGTGCTCCTCGCTCGGAGAGGTCGCACAAGCACACTCGACAGGCGACATTAGCCCCGGCGACGAATCATTTCCGCGAGTCACCGCTCTCAATTTCTGTTCGGTCGTCGCCAGAACAGAATGTATTTCACTAGTTACAGCCTACTAACTTCGATCAACTTACGGGAAAGGCCACGGGGGAACGTCATTTTCCTGCGGGCTACGCAACCTGCTACGCGACCTCCCTCTGTTTTCCACCGCTGTGCTCGGCCCGCGTTTACCGTTCATGCCGGTTGTGTGCATACAACGGGGCCAGAATGTTATGGACGCGGCCAGCGTGAAATCAAATTTCTAACGATCGAAACGATTCCGAGTGGAACGGCGCGGCTCGCTGCTCGCGATTCGCTCTCGTTCCATCCGCCTTCCACCTCTTTCACGAAACAGAACTGTATGAGCCGCGAGTTCCGCCGGTACGAATGCTCGCTTAGTCGCCGGAATCGATTCGTACGATGGAAGATCGCTTCGAACGATTCGTGCGAAATTTTCGAAAATTTCACGCTTTCCTTACGACAAGGCAGTCGTCTGTTTAAAAAAAGAAAAAAAAAAAAAGAAAAAGAAGAAAACGAATATAAACGTGGATTTATTTAGGCTCGATTACTTTGTACAATCACTGGCTCCTCCGCTTAAATTAACTGTGCCTCGCTTCGAGCGAGCTTTGGTAATTGTTTGCTTCGACGTCGGAGCAAGGAGAGGGCGGATGTTTGGCGAGAGCAGGCTCCTCGAATTTCAGGATTTTACGGGGGGGGGGAGATACTACCACGGGATTCGCCGGTAGTTTCTTAATACACTTTTAGAGAGGAGTCAGCCTTTGAGAAACGCGGCTTAATCTTGGCGGATTTTCTTATGGCCGCGTAATAAAAGTGTATACAGAAGAAAGCGGAGTTGTTGACGAGTAGCAGATCTTAGTAGTAACTGTATTTATAATTTCAATTGGTGGGAAAGTGTTTCATTACCATTTCGAACTTTTTCAGTCCCTTTTTCTTCCTGCTGCAGGAGGAAAGAGAAAAAAAATTCGATTCGACCGAAACCTAATAAAGAGACTCAGAGACCGTTGAATTCTCACGATGCCGGACCAACGGCCGTCCGAGACACTAAGAAACGCGCGAACAAAGAATCTGCCTTTCGATATATATCCAGCGAAGCGGCAACAAATTTCTGCTGCGTCACGACAATGGACGGTGGTCCGCTCAATCGGATTTCATTTTTCGCCCGACCACGTCGTCAATTATGAACCGGCCATAAATCCGTGCGAGCCACCGCCCCGCCGTGTCTATCCTCCTTTCGACTTTCTCTTTAAACCACTTCTTCCCCCAGAACGGAAATTAAATCCGCGCTTCCTTCTGTCCTGTGAAATTAACTCTTGATTAACACCTGTTACAGTCACTGTACACGTCGGTTCAAATTCAATGTGCCAGGTCGCGCTCCATTTACTGCGTTCCAGACCCGCGTGATTTTTTTTCGACAGATGAAATTCGATAAACGGAGAGTCGACTCCAAAGTAGAGTAGATAAATCCAGAGTAGATAAATTTTCGTCGAACGAGCGACAAGCGAGAAGTGTGTCATTTTCTGGTCGTCGACGCCGGTGGCGACCTCGATGGAGGATATTGCTCCGGAACCGAAACACGCCACGGAGACAGCCAAACCATCGGCGATTCTGTTTTTTTGGGGGGGGAGGGGAGATTTGTCGCTAATTACGATCCTCGATAAATTCTCCGGCCGCCCCCGTTGGACGAGGTTGACTATCACTTCCACGGACTTTTATTGCTTGCCCGTTTATTGTTCAGAGAAGGATCATTCAGGTGTACTCTTTTGTGAAGGCCGAGCGTTACGCCAGTTCTACTTCTTCTTCGTATTTTGAATAGGCGATGGCTGTTTCGCGTGCATTACGGAATGCAATTAATTCGAGGCGGGGTCTTCGAGTGGAGTCGATTGTAATTTTAAATGAATTTTTGCAAGAAATTTAATTTCTATGGTAATTAGGTCTTCCCGGTGTAGGTGTGTTTAAAGCGACTGGAATTCACACGATCGCTGCGCGAATTAATCGCCGAATTGGTTATTTTAGGGTTATTTTAGGGAGGAAATCAGTAATTGGATGGATGTTTAAAATAAATATAAAGTTTATTGATTTAGAAATTAAGGAAAATTAGGTAAGAGCGATGAATTGTATTATCGATTTCTTCGAAGTAGAACGAGGCGGTATAGAACAATCGTTGGCTCGATTATTTCAGGAAAGGAATCAGTGTCTGATTACATTATCGATTTCTTCAAAGTACGAACGAAATCGCATACGATGAGGCATTAGTATACCACAGATTGGCATAGATTATTGGCTTCATTTTTAAAAGAAAGAGATCGGTCATTATATTGTCGATTTTTCAAAGTAGAGCGAGCCTGTATATTGTTCGACAATAGTACACCATAGATTAGTGCAGATCATTGGCTTGATTTTTTAAGAAAAGAAATCAGTCATTGTATTATCGCTTTCTTCAAAGTAGAACGAGGCTGTATATGGTCAGACAGATCGGCACCAAGTTAGGTGAATATATGTAGGGTGTATTCGCGAAGTGAAATAGGAAAATACCTAGCCAGACATGCAGAATAGTGCGACGAATGCTATCCTTGGAATCAAAATGGAGGATAAATAACGTACGAGCACGATATACATATGTGAATACGTACCCACGGCGAAATCACAAAATTTAGTGCATGTCTATGCAGTTTTCAGCGCAAGTATGAAAATTATGAAAATGTGTATTATTTCAAGTATGCACACGGGTTCATTTGTTATAATACAATATTTGCGTGTACATGTGCTAATAATAGAGAGAGGAAATATTTGTATAAATATGATTTAAAAATGACGTTCCTTCGAATTCCACGTCACTTACGCGAACGTTAGTTTACTAAATTAACACGTGCATATGCAGATTGATTGAATTAATATTACAATAGCGAAACAATTGAAACAATAGGACCATTTATTAAATGAATCATTCATCGGCGCGTTCATCGAACAATAGCTATAATTGACATTTTCAAAAATTGTTCAATCTCAGATCGAACTGCCACACAGTTGAACGATCATTATTTCGATCGAGAGCACGCAATCAATTCGTTTACCGTGACGCGTACAAATTACAACTTCCAAAAAAAACTTCGGTTTCAACAATTCGACGCGATTTTGCATATCCTTTACTAGACTATCATATGCCTATGCATTTTTGAGAGATTCAAGATTCCAAAATGTATCTAAATATGTAAAAGGTTCCAGTCAGGCCGGAATCGATCCCCTCAGTCAGGCCGGAATCGATTCCCTACGTCCGCGTAAAAGCAGAAAATTGCACGAACGTTCGTAGTCTTTCTCCTCTCAAGAAAACGAAACTCGAAACGTGCTCGAAATCCATGGGGACAAAGGGTCGGCAGACTCCATGGGTTCCATTTCGATCCATTAACTAATTTATTTCTGGCGAGACAAATTTCGCTCAGTCGCGGAGCGTGTAATCAGCGGTAGAGCCAGCGTGTCTATCCTCTTTTCCGACCGGCCAGTCTCTAGGTCTCTCTACACCCACGCCCCAAAATCCAAGCCCTTTCTCATTTACTGGCACTCGGTCCCGCGCGCGCACCACCTCGATGAATCCTCCAACTACTACGAACGGCACTGTCGTAATGCGGAAAGTTCGCCAATTGGATCCAAAGTTTTCTGAAAACACTGGCACTCCGCTGGCGTACGACGCGACCCGTAGATCCCTGCTCCGGATTCGGTCAAGCCTCGATTCGGAAACAATGATGCGGTCGGCACTATCCGCGGCCCGTTAATTGCCGTTCGATCCCGTGAAAATTCGATCCCGTGTGAATCTTCGCGCTGAACCTCGCCATCGTGGCTGGTCGCGGCTGATCGCCGCCTATCGAAACTATCTGACGCGATTAGTTAAGTCTCGCGAAGCTGTTTCTTTCGAATTATCACTGTGACGGAAATTCTCAAGTTTCCAACGATGCAAAAGAGTTGCATAAATTATAGGGGGGGGGGGGGAGATCGAACCAATAAATCGTTTAAAATAAATATAAAGTTTATTGATTTAGAAATTAAGGAAAATTAGGTAAGAGCGATGATAAAGAAATATTAAGTTCTCTGTGTAACACCGTGTAACTCCCTTAAGATTTGCATCAACCAAAATCGCACCCTCTATTTTCAGACGCTCATCCATACAAAAACGTACGCTTGTATTTTGCATTTTAAGAAGAGACAAACAGTTCCAAATCTGGTTCTTTTTTTGCAACAATAGTTGGCATCGAATTGGCTTGTCCTTAGACTGTACAGGAAGAATGAAATTTCCACGCACTACATCGCGTCACGCATAGAAATAATAAAGTTGATAGATTTAATTAACAGAATGGTGTTTCGCGGTCGAGAACGAGGCACAAACGTAGAAGAATTTACATAAAAAAAAAGGAGAAAATGCGTCCTTGGACGATTCGAATCCCGTTTTAATTAGATGCGTCGACAATGGAAATTCAGGGGGGGGAGGAGGGGGAAATTCGAAATACGAGGCTGCCGAGTAGACACGTAGCTATTTGTCATGGCAGTTGCGAGCCGCCGTGAATCGAAGGTAATTATGCCTGGTGGATGAATCGACGAGGTTTGCGCGCGATTATTATCCCTCCTTGCTGAAAGGGAAATCGATTCGAATGGAGCATTTTTCAAGGTATCTGGACGCGTGAGAGCAGAGAAACGTCGACGAGGCGGTCCGGCCTGTCCCGGGAACAATGAACAGGAGACAATTGATCGCGTCAAACAAATTTCGCCTGGATCGATGTCGACAAGCGTCCACGCGACCGGAATGGAAATAATGCAGCTGCACAGATCGGCCGCCTCGTCCGTGATTTTACGATCGACTGCAACGGACGAAACAATGGTCCCATTATTTATTAGCTAGATTCTCCGTGCATTACGCGCGTCGAATTTGCCAGGTACCGGCGCGCCACCGATCCAACGATCGTTCCAACGATTTATCCGTAGTTTAGGATTCCGCCTCTAATCCCGGGACTTTTGCCTATCCTCGTTTTCACCCATGGATCCTCCCCCCCCCTCTTTCTACCCGCCGTATTTTCCCCGATCCCATCGTCTACGCCACGAATTATTAACCGTGTTCGCGCCATCGCGAACCAACAATAATTTCGCTCCAGCCGCTATCTTGCTTACCGGATCAAAGAGAAAAATTTGCGGTTATTAATCAATTGCGTTCGTGTGTACAGGGAGCACGTGATTTTTAATTAAAAAAAAAACGAATTCGCGCGGTATATATGTTTATTTTTGTGAATCTGCCGCAATCGATATCAAATTCGATGAATCACGTGCAATATACGTGATCGATGTCTGTTTTGACGAATATCCATGAAGTTACTGCCATGTTTTATGCGTGATTTTCGACCATCGCGTTTTGTATTTTTCCGCGTGCGTATCACATCGAGTTTTTCATTTTGTGTTTACACGCGAAATTCATACACATTGAATTCAGACGATCAGCAACAAATATTCTCGGCTGTCGGGAATTTTTCATAAATAATTGCGCCTCGTCTTCCATTAGTGGATGTACACGGCTCGGAAGGAACAAGGATCTTTTTGAAACTTGCCAAGCGAAAACGTGGTGTCTCTTCAGAGCGAGCCGGTACGCGGAATTCAGGCCGTGCGTGTAATTGGCATCGCGCCGGTGTCGAGTGCTTCTTTCGAGCCCCGAATATTAACGGGGCCGCCATGACGGGAGATATATATACCAAATGGAGAATTTGCTCTTCACCGAACGCCTCGAGTGGCTGAAGATCGATAAACCACCGCGAAACCTTCCACGACCAGCCGAATTGTATCGAGATCACTCTTCTCTTTTTCCTCTCCACTCTTCGAATCAGTTACAAAATATTCTCATTTACTTTTCACGGAAAAACTTCTAAGACTCTGTTTGACATTACGTCGCCAACGCGTCTTTTTACTAAAAATGGTTGCCCTGTTTTGTCGCTAGAAATATTCACGGTGTGTTCAACCCAAATTTTTTTTTGGCTATAACTACAGTACTGCCGGCTGAAAAAAGCGAGCAGGCTGAAGAAAAGTTTCGTGCAACCTAACAACCAGGTGAATACCTGGTACATTCGCGAGGCCGTTTAAACACACAGTCGAGAATTCCTATGTGAATAGGAATGAGACGAGACGACGCGAGGATCCATCTTTCGCCAGGCGAGAACCGTTTGGTACGACGACGTCGCGGTCGCGCTCGCGAGAAATCGTTTTGTGCGTTTCGCGGCGCGAGTTTACAGCGTTGGAGGAAGCTACGCTTTCACGAGAGAAACCAAAGCGGGGCTTGGCCGCTCCGTTGCGGATTGGGCAATCTCGTTGGAAAAGTGACGTAATTTATGAAGCTACTTAAACCCTGCCCTCGGATATAATCCGGCCGGTGCCGGAATGAAGCCAAGCGTCGGACCATCCGCGCGATACTAGCCACGAGATGAACTCTTCGAACGAGAATTATCGTTGCACCGCACGGCCCGCAGTTCGCTTCTTCTTTTTCCTTTTGTTTCTTTTTTCGAGTGCACGCGAAACAAATGGCGGCCCGGCAAGGGTCGCTTTTTCGGCTCATATCGGACCCCAGATTACCCAGCCGGTTTCGTTGGAAATTAAATTATACCAGCGGTGTTCACGCGCAACTGCGATTCTTCGTCCGTTTAGCTCCTCTTCCCCGTTTTCTTTTTCTGTCTTTATTTTTCGTCTGATCTCGTTTTTCACGAAACACGGCGAGATAACTTGAGGAATTTTTATTTTCGGAAGATAGAGGAACTATCAGTGTAATCCGACGATTCGATTTAACGAGTTACGCTCTGAGAATCTGAGAATATAATAGGGTAAATAGAGGCTAATAATATAAATAGAGAGAAATCACGCGCTAAACATCGTATTTTAGATAATACGGATAAAAATCTGCAATTTAATTCCGCCGTTTGTTCGCGAAACAATCGGGAGCCCTTTTCTGAAAATTAAGGCAACGTTTCGCGTAATGTGAAAATTTATCGCATTTCTCTTGAAATACGTAGATAAACACGTCCATTTTAACGAATGCGTCCATTCCATAAGCGGAGCGCCACGTTAGAAGAGTTGGCCGGGAAAGTAATTTATTACCGGTCCACGTGCGCGTGTTCAAGACATTTATACCCTTCACATTGACATTATCTTACTCTCGTTTCGCAACTTCTACGCGCGCACAATCCGCGTTGTTAACCGGCGGGGGAGGGAGAGGGGCGAATGACTGGCAGCTTTACTACGACAAATGGACCGAGGAGTCTCGGTTGTTCGCGGAGGCAAATTACTCGTTGCTAAATAATAAACAACAAAATAAACAGTCATCTGTTGAATCACGATATCTTTTTCGAGTCTGCTAACGAGTTGCTTTCGAACTTTGTTCTTTCTGTTTCCTCTTTTCTTCTTTTTCTTTTTTTTTTTTTTTTTAGCGAAAAGCTACTTTCCTCTAGCTTTTAAAATCAGAATATTCAAGAGAAAACTCTCTCTCTCTCTCTCTTTTTGAGATAATTAGAAATATTTTTTTCAAAAGAAAAGCTCGGCGAATGCAGAATGCTAATTAGTTAATCTTAATTGAAGAGAAGAATGTTAATTACTTAATTAGATCCGCAATAATTTGAAAATAATTTTCGCAAAATGCCATGCTAGGTCATAAATGATATAGCTGCTTGTTAATTATTAGTGAAATACATTAGTCGAATTGAATTACATTAGTCGAAAATAAAACGCTTGACATTACATCGTAAGAATATATAATTCTAGGGGGAAGTCTAATTTTCAGTGAAAACTAGATTTCGCTGCTCACGCAAAGCACACCCAAAAAGCACAAGCAAAAGCACAAACAAATTTTTTCTACCCAGCAGGCTTCATACTCTAAAATAAAGTCGCTAAACGTAAATCCAAAAGCAAACTCCCGCGGTCACTTATGAACGAAACGACGCCAACAATCTTCAGAACTCTCAACTACCTCAACTATCACTTTTGTTAAATATTAGTGAAATAATAATTGTAATTAAATATTAGCAAAATGATAATAAGAATGTTGATTATTAGTGAAATAACACGTTATATCATCAATCAAAAATAACACGTTCGATAATACGCTCGTAAGAATAGTTTAATTTTCACTGGAAAGCAATTTTACCATTTGTGCAGAGCACAACGCGAGCATGATGCCTGTGGACGACTCGCGATCTAAAATAAAGCCGCGAAACTTAAATCCAAAGGAAACTGCCGCGGTCACTTATGAGCGAAACGACGCCAACGGGATCTTCAGAACCCTCAACCACTCCCATTATCGTCGTGCACGCGTTACAGGGGACCATATGCGACGCCACGTTCGTACATTGCGCTAGTAGCGTCCGATATAAAAGGAAACGTTCAGAGCACAGCGAACCGGAAACGAAAACGGGTTGTATAATAGCGTGGAAGGTTGCAGTCGCGGGAGCAGACAACAGGCGCGAATTTAAGCACAATACGTGGCATTTTGCGCGGAACGTTTGCGCCAGAGCAACAAACGTCGTCGCGTCGTGCTGCAACGCGGCGGTGTCCGGGGTTTTATCGCTCGCCACCGCCTCCGTTTCAACGTTCGCATCCTTGGCCGAGCTCGCTAGCCCACGTTACGTACACCAGAGTCCAGGAACACTGGCGCCTCGCGTTTCTCGAGATTACCATCATAATACAACGCCGCGCCGAAAGAACCGTGGCCGCATTAAGCTTCAATTTCGCGCTCCGAGCTCCGTGTTTCGGCTGCTGCCTCTACATGCGTGAATAACGGCGTTCCTTGAATGGAAACGAAATGGATCGAACGGTGCTGTATCGGGGCGGAAATTCGCGAAACGCGCGCTAGACACCGAATGGATCTGAATGGAGCTGCCTGGCTCTCCGCGAGCGACGGATGATTGGTTTTATCTTGAGGCCAGGGTTGTTCTGCGTGCGGGAATTTCGCGAGAAAGAAAAGAAGAAAATGAAGGGGAAACGATGAGGGGGTGAGATGAAATTCTCGCCCACGGATGTTTCACAGATTAGGTTCGATGGTTTTCTTTTTTTTTTTATTACCGGGACGTAGTTTGAGATGGAATTGTGGGCTCCGAGGAACATGAGTATCGTTTTGGTCTAGGCGAAAGGTTGAATATTACGCCACAACGAGGAACGTTGCGAGGGATGATTCGTTACATTCGTTGTCGAGCAAAAGTCACAAGAAAAAACAAGACGCGAGTTTGCAAAATGGTGTTTGCAAAGGAAATACGAGCAGGGCAGATTGAAGAAAGACAAACTAGAAACCTAACGCGTGATAGCTAGAAGAAACTCGCATAGCGTGAAATTTGAAAATTGCATCCCTTAACTCGTAACGTCGTAATATCGATCGAATTCGTTCACGTGTAAGTCGTTTCGAGGGGAAAGAAAATTTTCGTCGACTAAATCGTGAAAGATCTGCCTAGCTAGCTCGAAATATTACGCGACCTTTACGCGCGCCCATTAGCCTCGTTCATCTTTCGAATTAGCGGTATTGAATTAACGGGAAGCGGCGGAACGATTAAAAAATGTGGAGGACGGTGAAAGAAAGGAACGGCGAAAGAAAGAAGAACGGCGCGGAAGAAAAAGGGAAAAAAAGAAGGGGAAGAGAAGGGTACAGGACCGTGAAAGAACCAGCCGAAAGCGATTTTCATACAAATTCCCGAGCCACCGATAATCATAGCAAAATTAAGGCCATCCATCACTCACGGGCCCCATTCTATTTCGCTTTCTCGCTTAAACTTTACGGGGATCGCGATTCTAAAAATTCTTTCACAGATCGCGGTGTATCCACGATGGGAGATACAGTGACTTTGATCTACGGCTGCGGCGTCAATTTCAACGTGAAAAGCTACGCGAATATGTAGAATATTACTTATTCGCGTTAGAAGTAGAATTATCAAATGAAATCTGACGAGTTCGTTTCCGTTATAATTTGCGGAATCTTTTTTGTCGTCTGATGGCTGAAAAGGAATGTTTTAATACATTCCTCTCTAACGCGTTCCAAGAGAGTAATAAAACACGCGTTTAATCTCGGAATTAAATGGAAAAAAATTGGCAGCGTATTAAATTTGAAATAAAAGCAAATGTTACTTCTTACGTTCTTCGCCTGCGATCTTCATGCGTGAAATCGACGAAAATTAAATCCGATTAAACTAACCGGAAACTGATATCTCATCTTTTCTTGTTCTTTCTTTCTTTTCGTTGCCTTTCTTCCCAGCCCATTTTCGTTTCGTTCAATACACACTTTCACGCGAGGATGAGAAAATACGAAGCTACGAGGAAATATTTATGAGGTGTCGTGTGTAATTTTTTTCATCAACAGCGAACCGAGCAGACTTGATAACGATTCGGTTGAGCGATGTGATTTCATTTTATACGCTGCTCATTTGTCCGCGCTTATGCAAAACGCGCAGAAAAATAACGCGCAGGAAAATCGACGTCGAGACGCTGCGTGTGCAAAGGGCGTCAAGCTTGGTAAATATTTGAATATATCGTTTAAGTGGTTGTTTTTTTTCTTTTTTTTTCTTTTTTTCTTTTTTCTTTTTTTTTTCTTTTCTTGCTGAAAGGAACGAGATTCTTTTCAACCTTTCAACGTTTGTGCGCGCGCGACACAGGTTTCGCAGAAGTGGAACGACCGCGTGTTTGATCAGACGTTAGAAGTTCCACTTGGAAAGTTAAACTCGGTTTTCTGCAGTGTGTTTCTCTCACGAGTGCATTGGTTTGTGTCGCAATTTTAGAAGATTTCAACTTTCTAATTGAATGAAATCTTCGAGAAGATACATCGTCGATGATTACGATCGAATAATCGACGCACAGATTCGTGAAAGTAAGATGAAAAATGAAGAATTATTATTTAAAATACGTATATACACGTATTTTACAGAAAACAATAATTCCTATAAACGTTTTTAGAACTTGTTTCAAACTTTGTCAAACGTAATCGTGACAATGATTGTACAGCGATGATGAAACTTCGAAACATTTTATAAATACGAAGGTATAAGTTTCTTTACGTTCAGCGTTGAAACAGTCTCGCGAGCCAGCACGCAATTTGAAAGCCGTAATTCAAAAGTTGAATCTTTTCCCTAGTATCTTTCCAGAGGCAAACCACACGATCGCGAGGATGATCCACTAGAGTCGGCGCATCTTCGTGCTCGGTCAGGCGAGTGTTAAGTAGCGAAGCTCGATGCGCGGCCAGGCATGCGGCAAATAACTCGTACCTTCAGTTTTACGCCCCGTAATTGAGCAACTACCAAGAGGATACGATAGCCATGGGATTTTACGATCGTTGTAAAACCGCGTGGCACGTCGGATCGTTCCAACGAATCCACCGGTATCCCCGTAGACACGTCTCCATTTTCGAAAACTTTTATACAGCTTGCTCGCTTGCACTTTACTCTCGTCGATGGCTCCGCGCTGGTTATCGTAAAAATTCCCGGGGAACGCACGGGTCACACTGATACACGGGTCGACAGTCGGGGTATTAACTTGTTCCAGGGATCTAGCGTGAGAAATAACCCCCCCCCCTCCCTCGCTCCCTTGTGAACGTTAGTCTTGCAATTTTTCCGAGAGGGCCGTTGCAATTTTTCAAACGGCAACGCTCAAGGAATAGGTAAAAGGCGAACACGCGCCGCCGTCTAACGATATTTCTCGCTTCCAAGCCACCAAGTGGCGCGGTCCCCCTCACTTTCGTTAACGGGCAAACTTCGAGCGGCGCTTTTCTATTTTTTACAAGTTCCATTTTCGCGGCTGCTTTTAGTTAAAGGAGGACACACTCGGTGATAAATCGTTCAACTTTGAAAAATAGAACGAACCCGCCGCCGAAGGAAGGACGGCAGTAATGAACAGTCGTGCAGAATGCTGAATGCTTGGCTGAAAGATTTCCTCGCAAGGAATCTTCAGTCGGCGGCCATCTCCAAACGCGCCACGTTTTATGATGATCGTTTATTAAACGTCTCGTTTGTTTTTCCGAACCGAGGAGAAAGTAAACATCTATGAAGTTTACTCGTTAATTTATTTACCGATAATCGATTGTTCGTTGCTTATTAATTTCTCGCAATATTCAACTGATTATTTGTTAAATCATTTATACAATAACGATTAATTATTTGTTGCCAGAGGACAATGCGCAAGAACTGGAGAAAATATATCGAATCGGGTCAGGTCGAGGACTTATTTCGGGATCGGATCGGGTTCCCGAAAGTATCTCATAACACGAGATTGTACGAATTCCCAAATAACTTAATTTTCTTTAGTAACGTAAAATTGTCGAGGTTGCTGTATCTTTTTCAAGGAAAAAAAACAGACTTTCAAAACAGGAATCGAACAATACTTTTTATTAACTTATAAGTATGTTGTTCGTTGCAAATAGTTTCGAAAATGTCTCTGGTACCAACTTTTCTTTCGTTCAACGAAAGAGATCTTGTTCTTTACATCTGACTACAACATTGTTACGGAACACAGGACGAGATTGTTTTCAGAGAATGTTGAAAAACCGTTTTGTTCCACGCGAAAGTATTGCATTTATCGCGTGTATAGTTATTATTTCTCCTCCGTGTTCCACCCTTTGTCATTTTATAATTGTCGTGAATCCCAAAAATCTTCAGAATACCGACTCTCTCGGGAATCCGGCGAATTCTCGAGAATCCTGAAATTCTCGAATTCTGAGATACTTTCGGAGCCCGTCCCAGCCCGACCATTCGGATTCCCGACATTTTCAGCTTCTCTACTTATGATTTATCAAACGATTCGCTAATTCCTGTCTCGAGATTATCATCGAAAGATAAAGGAAACTCCTAGGGTTAAACGGGTCATTCGCTCATCAGGCGACAGAAACGTTCGAGGCACGATCAAGATATCAGATTTAAATTATCTTTTTCTTTCTTTTTTTTTTTTACGTGGAGGAAATCTTCATAAGACACCTGAGTCTTTTAAGGGAAGACCCAGGTAGTGTCGGATTTTTATACCGACTAAAACCTCCACACGATGGCTGTTCTCCACGCATTGGGAGAGCTTCGGGACCTTTTTATACACACAGAGCTCTCCCGTGCTGTTGTTCTAAAGGACAATGTCTTTTTTTCGCTTGAACTCTGGACCCTCAGATTAACAGTCTGACGCTCTACCGACTGAGCTATCCCCACGTCACAGATTTAAGTTATCTACGAGCAGAGACACGGAGAAGGGTATCGAAAAGCCATAATGCTTGTTCCATTCTCGCGGCATGTCGAGTTTATCCAGAATTATCGCGAACGACTACAATACGCCGACGCGAGTCATGTACGAACGATTATTCCTGCCTTTCTTTCGCTTGCCCTGCTCTGCAGCTCTATATATAATCGCCCTTTGTTAGGCAAACGTGATTTTTCTTCCCCCGTCGGAAAATACCTCGTCGAGCATATGAATTCTCGGACGAAGTACAAGCAACGGGGGAATGCGAAGCGCCGCGGGGAAAAAATCAAGAATACGGAATATCGTTGCCGCGACTTTTCCCTTTCCTTACCTGCCCAAGTAAACTTCTTTACATAACGTGAATATAATTATAAAACTACAAACGCGGTGTCTACAGAGACGCGGGAACGTAACCGTCACGGTCGGGCTAACTTCGCAAATATTCAAACAGGAAAATGAAATTCAAATATACATGTACCGCAGAGAGAGAGAGAGAGAGAGAGAGAGAGGGATATTATTTCAAATGTGAAGCATTAAAATTTTGTTTCGTATTTCCCCTGAAACAAATTGATAATAAACAGACGGAGAAGTTTAAAAGCGCGAAAAATCTACGAATCGTATAATGTACAAAAACCACGTAAAAATACTATCAAACTACGAAAAAACGAATTTCCTCTTATGTTCTATTTCAAAAAAGTCCAAAAACTTGCAGTCTGACAACAAGCTGAAACCAGATCAAAAATTCCAAAATTTCGATAAAACAAAGACACATACAAATCGTCGTTCAAAGATACCTGATGGTTGAAACGTCCCCAATATTTTGCAATTATTCCCGGCTTTACTAATTTCTATTCGACCCAATCTTCGGAATCGACTGACTGATTGCGAGAGCAATCACAAAAAGTAGTCGATACGAACGTCATCCGAAATTCATATATCTCGATTCTCCATTACTATGCTAACGCTGTCGAACGCTGACGAACGGAAACCGTTCGAGGGTAAGCGTCGCCGGGACGCGACGTGCATTCGCGTCCTAAGCTCCACTTAGACGGCGAGGGAAGCGAAGGAAGAAAAGAGCGAGGCATCCTCCGAGAGGATGAGTCTGGCCGTAAAATTGTAAGAACTTTCGCGAAGCTTGTCGAAGGCCTCTTCTCCTCGGCTGCGAACTTTCCTCGCTATATCCCTTCGCGGGAGGGGAAGACGCTTTCTCAGAAACGGTAATTTTTCTTTCGAGACCGTTCGGTCGGCTCTCCGGGCTCGTGTCGCACCGTCTATACACGACCGAAGAGGAATTTAAGTGTGGCGGCGATGGTAGTCGCCGTTCGAACGGAAGTATGACAAATTGAAACGACCATCGACACGAGCGATCTCCAATCATATCGGCCACTGGGAAGCCCATCCTCCAACGATTCCTCTTTCCACGAACGCGTCGTATCCGTACTTTGACTTTAAAGGGACACTATATCTGAACGACCGATTCGACTCTCTTCGAATGTCGGTAACGTTGAGACCGAATCGTTGAACCTTCAAGCGGCAAGGATAAAGTGTATTAGAAATGTTGGAGATGATTAGCTCGTAGATGAATCACGTACATTAATGTGAATTTTTGGAGAAAGTTTTGAAAGAAAGTTGCATGCAAAAGTTTATGTCGCGTTACATTTGCTGAACTGCGACTACGAGAGAATTCTGATATCAAAACTATCACGTGAAAATTTCAGTGAAAGCTTCATTGTCTCAGTATCACTTGAAAATTAATATTTTTATTTCCCTTCATCGGACGTTTATAACAGAATGAAAATCAAACGTGATTATTCAGTGTTTCTTAAATGCACCTATCTTTAACATTAAAACCACCTAAAAAGCTGTAAAAGAATTAAATTCGCAATGAGAAATTGAAGTGGAAGAAAAAAAAATTAGCACACATAAATACAATATATTATAAATTAATACAATAAATTCATAATATACATTTTTACTTTAATATACATTCGAGCCTGTAAAGATACAATTTCGCGGAAAGTTATAAATTGATCATTTCGAGCATTCTCATAGCTCGAAACAGTAAAAACATTAATCGCGTTATAGTAACAGGGACAAACGAGAAAGATAAACATTCCTTCGCCTCGTACAAATGGTAACGTTAGCGTGCCACTAATTTTGCAATTAACATTCTCTTGTTAATCCGTTGTAAGTGGTTGGCATACTCCAAATAATGAAGCTTGAACAACGTCACGCGTCGTTGACCGCTTTTTCGCGTCTGTGTTATTACAGCTTTCGCGTCAAGTGACACGTGTAACGAGAAATGGATTGTTCTCTGCATGAAAAGAGCCCGAATGCAACGAATACCGCGGAACAAGATTTATTGCAATAACAATTTTCAGTACCGGCGAAATATTCATATATATATATACATATATATATTTCAAGCAGGACGTTAGCGCGTGCGTCCGAGTAGCAACGTGCAGCATGTTAATTTAATTAAAAGCACCGAGAGCGATGCGCCTGCCCGAAGTGATTAAAAGCATTTTTGATTAATGCTGAAAGGCCGGATCAATGTGAGTTGCTTTCAACAGTGCCCCCCCGTGGGTCGTTTTCCATCGTTCCCTATGGTTTTACATTAACGAGACAATTATCAACGCGGCCATAGCCGGCAAATATTGTTGCTACGTTGTTCTTTCGTTATTGTCGAATTTTCTCGCTAAGCGAACAGTTAAATTTGCTTTTCGCGTAATGGTATCAATGGAAGAACAGAAGATTCTGTCAGTTGATTTAAAGATTTTTTATAATTTTCTGTACAGATGCTAACCGTGACAACAACTAATTCCTTTTCGGTGATCTTTCACGTTTCGAACTGATTGTAAGAATTTGAATGTATCAAAATTTCAGACGATTAATACAACAATTAACTTTCAATAAAGCAGATGGGGGGAGGGCACATCGGGGGGAGAAAACTCGCGAAGGAAAGAACGCGAGAAATCGATGAGAAGTAAGCAAAATAATATCAACAAAAAGCGATGCGAATCAATTCCCCTATCGAGCGTTTCAGTGAAACGCTGCGCAGAATTTCCCCAAATTTAATGCGCGGCGAAACTTGTTGAGCCTGCAACTCGATTGAGAAAAAGGGCACGGAGACAGTATCGGGGTCAATAGTGAAACCCGTGTATCGAGCAAATATGCATGTACAACAGTAACAGGAAGCTGGAAACGCTGGATTCGTTCTTCGTGAGACACGAATCGTCTAAATATCGTTTAAATTCGACTCTACATACTCGTTCATTGGAATTCCAATTTTCCTTGATTATCGATATCCATAGTGTGGGGAAAAGCCGCCCTTTGATCTCGCCCAAGTGAAATATGAAATTTATATCCCCCAATCTGTGTACACACTTAACATTTAATAGTCGCGTCGTTGATAATAGAGCGAAATAGTATGAAAGCTACTTACGCTGTGCCGTTGTGCCGTCCGATGGAGATCAGCCGATAGATCTGCAACTCGACTCGCTGGCCGGTGTCCGGCACGAACCTATACGTACACCGTGACGGCCCTTCGAGAGACGGCGACTTTATTTGCCCGAAGCCGCGATCCGATTTGCTGAACAACTGTCTGCTGTCCAACGTGATGTTGCACACTGTAACAAAAGGGCATAGGATGGATATCGGTAAATTGGCCACATTGGGGACCCGTGGGAGGAGAAAGGGATCACCGCCCTGAAAGTTCATTACACGCACGTAACGTTTCTAGCATTGAAAATGGCAAGCGAATTACAACTATATCCCCGTTGCCGATCGAATTTGATTTTCTACATTAATGGACTGCATCGGCTGGCAATATTATCGGACGTATGCATAATCCACTGCTGATTACAGCGTAATAACGTTGCGAACGAAGCTTTATCACGCAATTTAGCGAGTGGTGCGTACGTGGATAATTTATCATTCGACGCGCGAAATGCCCGGGCCGTGCGTGATTGTTACGTCTGTTTTAATTTGATTTGTGGTTAATTCGGGCGAACCCCACCGGATCGGGTTCGATCAGGCTTTAGCTGCTCCTTTAGGTGCTCTTGGATTTTTCGTGCCCGTTTACTCATCCTTATGTGGAGAACGAAAAGAAAAATTTCGAACACACCTGTTGCACTTGGACGATCGGAAGGCATTCCTTCGCACGCCGATCGATGTTAATTAAATGTATGTTACGTCGCGGACGAGCCAAACTGTGTTACTTTCCGCTCTCGTACACTCTGGAACGTTCGACCTGTTTTGAAAATGTTGCTCGACTGACACGTTTCGAGACGATCCTGCTTCGATCAAGTTCATGCGCACTTAGCGCAGACGTGGGGAGGCGAACGATCGTTTACAAGGGCTATAAGATTAAGTTGTACTGCGAATTGTATACATAAATATGGGAATAAAAACGTAATAGGTTTTCCTGGAATGGATTAACTCTGTATTTCGACTTTGAGAAAGGTACGAATGTAAGTAGACGTCCGCAATCTACGCAATTATAACATGTAATATTTTACACCGAGGGAGGTAAAATAAATTTACGCGAGTAAAATTCATTCGTAGTTTGAAATTGAAACCTTTTCTTTTCTTCTTTCACGGAGAATCCATTTGATACAGCTTGACGAACGAATTTTCATGTAACGACGCGGTAATACATTTGAGATAGATTTCTTTTTTTTTTATCGCGTTATAACTTCGTAACCCATTTTCCATTTCGCGAGGGGAGGAAATACTTCTCCCCCCTTCCATTATCAGCTGTCTATATAGCCATTGTGTCCAAGCCAATAAATGATTCCAGCACACCCTATTTCTGCAAGTTTTCGCCCAGTCATCGTTTCCTTACACCCAACACTGAATATCTTCGTGTCTAAAGCAAGATCCTCCGGCAATCTCAAGAGGAAAAGCGTTTCTCCTTTCCTTTTTCTTTTTTTTTCTTTTTTTTTCATCTTTCAACCAAGTTTGTACGATAAGCGTGAAATAATTTTTCGAAATTAAAATTTTTAAAGTTCCACATTAGTCTAATTTGGTAAATGTCTGATTTTCATTGTTACGGGTAATTTTTTATCGTGCAACTTTGTGTCAAATATTTTTGCGATGATAACTGATCGTGCATCACAGCTGACAAGTTTCGCTCGTTAGAAGATAGAACCTAATTTTACAGTGGAGAGAAAAAAAAATATTAACGTGGTAAAATTTCGAAATGCCGAAACCCAGGGGTTATTTATTCGATGCATCTTCCCGTGCGATATATTTCGCCATTGTCTGGCGAAGGAATCCGGGTCACGTGGAAGCGCAACACCGCACCGGCGCGAAAGAAAAATGATGCATCACTTATAACGATTTTTCTTGCTTGCATCGTTCCGTCGACGCGCCCCCCCCCCTCCCCCCCGAGACAAAACGGACCTTCCTCTTTTCCATTCGAGGCGACGAGCAGTCGCGACACTGACACGCGACACTTCGACTAACTTCGCCGTCTGAGAGTCGATCCTTAATTTATCTGTCGTAGAACAGCATGGAAAACACTGCTCTCCGACGGAGAAAATCTGTACATTCTACATTCTAATTTCGATTACGAACGAGACCGAGAATTTACTGAGAGAGGAATTTCATAATTTCACAAAGGTGTATACAACTTTCCCGTAAAATTGAATACAAATTACAAAGCACGAAAAAATGTATTGCAGTGTGTTTCAATATTGCAGATGACGGTATAACGAGTCTCGAAATTATCCTAGGAATTTCATGTATCAAGCCTTTGAGACTGCGTCGTAAAAAGCAAGAGAAACTGCTCCGTAAAATTGGATTCGAATTGTCAAACGTAGGATATGCAGAAGTATTAACAGTAGAACTATCGATGACTAAAGCAGAAAATTTCCATCAGAGACGTTAAAGTAAAAAGAAACAGAAAATCTTTATAGTACAATGTACACAAGCTTTTATTTATGTAGTTTACGAAAAATCACTCAGTTCTCTGAAAATACACATCTATAAAATATCTAACGAAAATTATCAATTGGTCCATATTTTAACCATTTTGGTAGTTCTAGTGTTAAAGAATCGATAATTTTCTTCAGTCTGCAATGAGTTTGAAAATAATCGCAGGAATTCGATACGTCGAATTTTTCCTGGCTGCATTTTATATTAACTCCGTTCGCACGTGCGCGTTGAAAAAAAAAAGAAAACAAAAGAACGAAAGCTTCGGGATGTCTCGTCGATAACCTTTCACAGGCTGAAAAGTATCCCCGGAGAACTGCGAACGATAAACGATAAACCAGGTCGAAAGTTCGAGGCCTTTGTCCGTTGAACAGGCCTTCTTGTATTAATGAGAATATGTTTAAACCGATAGATCGATAAATCAATTAATCGGAAACTCGTTAGTCTCGTCGGGCCGTGCTCGAGCGATCGACTTTTACGAGAACGCGAGGCCCGGTTGAAAAATAATCGAACACGCACCCGCCGACGACGACGAGAGTCGAAGATAGATAAAAAAAAAAAAAGAAAAAAAAACAGGAATAAAAATAGAAAGAAGTAAAGATGCCATTAATGGTATGATTAAAAGACGAAGATGGGGGTTGTGCGTTTCGACCGTGTGCAGAAGAACCGGCTCAAAGGAAAGAAAGGTTTGATGGATGGGACGTGCAGGGCAATAACGTCAGATGTAATTAACGTGAGATGAGAGAGAAAAAGGATAGATGTACGAAGGGTGGGAGGGCAGAAAGAACCACTGACGTAATTAGTTGCCAGAAAGAAAAGCCACGGGATGCAGGACAATAATTTCAGTGGCAGGATTTATACTTTGCCAAACGGTTTCCGGTAGCTCGTTCGCAAACATTCCAAAGAAATGCCTGCTTCTTTTTTTTTCTCTCTTTTTATTATTTGTTTTTTTCTTTCTTTCTTTCTTTCTATCGACGTTTCTGACGTTTTCTTTAACGTTATTTCACGCTGTCTTTGGGGAATTATCGATCGTTTCTCGTGCTGTAAAAGGATTTCCCTTATCCCTCCCCCCCTTCCCGTCACCCAACAGAGCGCGATTTCTGTGACTCTAGGCTTTTTCCGATCGTTCCCAGACACTGGCCACCACCACTGTCAATTCCGTAATCTGTCGAGACTCCGGCCACAAAATGTCCACGACCATGAGGAACGTAGAGTGGCTTAACGGCGTAAATCTTGTTTCTAACGACGATCCGTACTCAAAGGGACAGCGGTTACGCAATTACTTCCTCGCCGACGGAAGTGGGGGAGTCTGACGATCAGAAGGGAAAACGGCAGTGGTGTTGCGAGCTGCCGATTGCACCTCTAACGAATTTAATATCGACGGGGTTTAATTGGATGTCACAGTTTTAGGACGCGTGTGAATATCCCAACGCCCCACTGGAAATCTCGTTTCCTCTGTACTTTGACGGTTCGGCGGACCAAGCCGTGTTCGAACGGCCAAGTAGACGCGAAGGAAGTCTGCTCTGTCTTTCGAATTGATTGAGAAATCCAATTTCTCAAATAAACTCATTCTTCAGAATATGTTATACCGTTCCATTAATTTGTACGATATATGGTTGCATATAACGCTGTTAATTAATTAATTAATTTTCCAGAATATGTTATACTATTGCGTCAACACTAGAACTACCATAGAAAATGGCCAAAATGACCATTTGAATATTTTTGTTAGGTATATTATAGATAGAAAGCAGTGTACTTTTGGAGACTCGAGTGGTCCTTCGTAAAATACATAAATAAAAGCTTGTGCATCCTATTTATAAGTATTGTAAAGACTTTCTGTCACTTTCACTTCAACATCTCTGATTTTTGTGCTAATTTAACGTTTAATAATTTTATGCTTTGTAACTTTTGGTATAATATAGCTTGTCCATTTGAGTAAGCTTAAATTTCATTCAAAATTGACAAAGCTATTCAGATCGCAAGATAGTTTGACACTGTCGTCTTCAATCTTTTCTGAAAAACAGCTAAACTATGCTTCGTTTGTAATCAAAAACTAGGTCTAAATGGAATCTAAATTCTCGAGTTATTCTTCAAGCATCTGAACGAACGAATCTCTTCATCTTGAAGCACGAGCATACGAAAGATCTACGAAATGCGCGTCTGTTGACGCGACGCAAGGAGATATTGCGACTAATGATCATAAGGCACAACGACGCTACTTACTGTTGGCGCAGTATTGCTCCAAGCCGCACTGAGCGCATCTGTCCGGCGACGCAGCCCCGCAGCTACATCCTCCGGATGGCACGCAGCACGCGCATTCGTTACTGGACGAATTAAAACTGCACGCGCAGCCGTTCGTCGTTTGTGTCCAAAGGTCCACTTGACCTGGAACCAGACGCGAGAAAGGTTAGAAGAACGGCATTTTCCGCAAGTAACGACAGAGAGAGAGCAAAGTGTATCTCGTTGCAAAGGCACGCAATTAAGAAATGGTAAACGCGGCGCACTTGTTTCACGAGCGAGCTTCCGTCTTGGCATCTTTTGGCTGCTAAGAAGCCAGTATTTCTCAATGGCAGATCCTACTGTACGTAACGTTAGGTATCACATTGTCGTGTACGAAGTGATAAAATCAATATCTTCTGACTGAAGTCGTTAAACAATATTTCTTGGACGATGATTTAAAAATTGAAGCTTGTCAGAGTTTAAAGATTGAAGCTCGGTAGTTGTCTTATTACAAAAAAAAAAAAAAAGAAAAAGAAACGGTAGATTATCAAAATGAATGAGTATAATCCCAAAAGCTTTGAGAAAACAAGCTGTTTGAGAACGGGCCAGAAAATGGTCAACAATCATCGACATTTTCCTGTAAATCGTCAATTATAGTAATTAACGTTATTTTCTAAACAGCTATAGACGATTTATTAACAATCCAGCAATTTCATTTGTCTGCTCCCTGTATTAATTAATTTCATTCGCTAAAAATGGAAAACTGAATCGCTACGGACAGAATTACACGGACAGAAAGTATCGATATGCCACGATTTTACCCCCGATGAACTGTTGGCGAAACGAAAATGTTACAAATCGTAAAATATTTCGCTGTAACGAGATCAATTAACCTGGTTATCGGCACAATCCAGAATATAATATTCACGACAGTCGAACAGATGGGAATTAAAATGGTTGCTTCAAAGCCGAGTTCGCGTTAATACACCTGTGGCGTTCGATGACAGCATCGAATCTATTTATTTTACCGTGGCTTCCGGTGTACCAAGGCAATCCGGACAATCGTCGAACCGCCTAGAGAATGTAATTCCTTTCGCTAAGTGACGGGACACGTGGTGTTTCCTGCGTTCCTCCTTCCCACCCTTTTTGCACCCCAATTGCAATTGCAGTTCAAACGATTTTGTTCGAGGGTTCCCTTTGTCTCGCTCGTTCGATCCGTTTTCTGCCCAACATTCCGATCGTGGTATTACGTTTTTCTCCCCTGCGAACGTCCCTGTCCACCAGCCCTTTTTCCACCAATCACCGACGACTGCTTTTGCGCTTGGATTTTCCTTCGTTTTTCTCTCTCTCTCTCTCTCTCTCTCTTTTTCTTATTTTGAGTCATTCTTACGCTGTCGCGTCCCAGGACGCCGATAAATACAAAGCCAGCGAAAAACGGAACACCAGGAAGAATATAAGCCCCTGGACGAGCGATTGCTCATTGTTTTTGCTGCCTCGAACACGTCCGCCTCGCTTTCTCTCTCTCTCTCTCTCTCTCTTTCTTTCTCTCTGTTCTTTTGTTGCAATTTTCATCACAGCTGAACCTCGACCTCGCGACAATTAATAAACTGTCATTCCATCAAGATCACTGGCCGTTGCCTGACGAGTTTCGCAAGTGTGAGTTCCGTTGCGAGTACAACATCGAACAGAAAGTGTTGCTGCTAATGATCTTGAATTTGTGTGAAAATGTTGGTGATTACCGTTTGATAATAAGATGGGAATTGATAATGAAATGGAAACGACGACCGACCGTTGGAAGTTTTAGCTCGCTGCTACGGTTTCTATTATTCTTTACCACTAAATAGAAGATTAATAAAATAATTCCGAAAGGAATAACAACAGTGAAAACATTCTATAGATTATAAAGCTATGTAACGTTATCTATTCATTCGATGGATATTTTTTCACAGACGGAGTAAGCGAAAATAACGCTTTCACAAATCAGTTTCACAATCAGTGAAAGTGAATTTAAAAAAAAAAAACAGGACAGTATCACTTGAATAGAATGGAGTGATCATTTGGTTTGAAACCGAATACGAAGTCTATTGTTACAGTCTCTCGTTATTTCTAAAAAAAAACTCATAGTCGACACGCTGTTTAATGTTATTAACACTATTCCTGCCACGACCGGTCAAATGACCGTTTTTAAAATTTCGATTAGAATTTCCTATATACAACGTAATTAAATCGACTTTAAACTTCACGACTTTTCCTCAAATATACGTATAATCCTTTTTTCAATATTCACTTCTTTTTTCATTGTTTATTTGTTGAGAAAAATTTGTAGTCTATCTTACCTACCATTTGACCGGTAAAACGATTTATATTTTTTTGTAATAGTATTCTCTCAAGGACTCAATTCCAAAGCTATAAAGTCGTTACAAACGAAAGGCAATGCAGCTGTGGCATGATTTTAGCCGAAAAGTGCCTTCCAGGGACTGATTTACTGATTAGGCACTTCCAAGTGTTTACAGTTCTCGCTCGCTTATCGACCTCGTGGTGCTTATTTGCCTGATTGGTATCCGAAGCGGTCCAGAACCTCCTAAGGATTTTCTTACACCGTCTTATCTACTACTGACTGTAAAATAAATAAAAAATGCGGTGAAAACGAATAAAATGTACATTATATACTTCTGAATAAAAGAAACTATATTTTTATACTGTCAAATTGGCTTTTATCTTCATTCTATATTAAAAAATATAAGTTGTGCCAAAGACCGGTCATTTGACCGGTTGCGGTAGGAATAAGTATACGTGAAGTGTCGGTAGGAATAGTGTTAATATTTTTACGAATATTGCATATAAAATTCCGGCCATCTGATTTGACAACTGACCCATTTCATTCCCAATTTCTATCGATCACCAGATGCAAACGTCTCGTAGAACGAATTTCGAATTCCATTAACAGCGCGTTAAACACCGCCGTATCTCATCAACGGGAACCATACGCTGCATTCATCGGAAACGACAAGCAATCTCGTTCCCGTGGACGTCGATCCATCGATCGTGAGTAGCCAAGTAGAAAAGTCCCGGTCTATTCGACGTCTAATAGAGATTTCCGGGTTGATTCTGCAAACGCGAGAATACGTGCGAGTGATTGATTGTCTTCCTCCCTTTCGTCGGAATCGACGAGGGAGAGGAGGAGGAGGAGGAGGAGGAAAAGGACCGATGGATAAAACGAGGAAGACAACGAGTCTTGAACAACACGAGGATCGAACGAAGACAGGCGTTGGTTCCTAACTGTAAGTAAATCGACGACGAAGAAGGAAATGGGACGGAGTGACGTAGACCGAGGCAGAGGTAGGAAAAGAAGGGTAGAATTGGGGGGTTGGACGATCGCGGAGGAAGAAGAAGAAGACATAAATTCCGTGGCCGTGTAAAACGGGCGTTAAGAGAAGAAGCTCAAGCAGCCCCGATATGTCAATATCCCAAGGAAATACGGGGTGGTACTTGGCCAGAGGGGTAGTAAAAATAAAGCTTTATTGCCACCGCCGCCGCCGCCGTTGAAACCGCCTCTGGGAAACTCCGTATTTCAGAAAAACGTACGTGTAGAATGTAGATGAACGTTTTGGAATCGCGAGTGTGATAGGAAGACGATTGGGTCTTTACCGAAAGGCGGGGGGCAAGGATTTCGAGGGATTTCACAGGGCGAAGCTAAGGGAACGAGGAAGAAGGGTGAAATAGAAGCAGGTCGGACAGTTCCAATTGGATTCTTAATCCTATTGATTCGGGCTCGATTACGCGGGTTTTGCTTAACGTCGATGGCGCACAGGACCAAACTGGGAAGCTCGTCATCCCACGAATCTTTTTAAAAAGGGAGAAAAAAAAATAGCAACGGGAGAACTTAATGGGAACGAAGCGAAAGTGAGACATCACAGACAGGAGAGAACATTTTCGGCTAATAAAACGAGAAACAAAGTCCAGTTTCTGTATCCGCTGTGTTCTATGTTCGCTGATTTATTTCCAGGAATCTGTGGCCGCTGGAATTTTTGCCCACGCTCACGAACCTTCCTTTCTTTTTTCACTTTACCGGAAACCATTACGGAGTACGTCCGTAACCCCATGGCGCGGTCACACACCAGCCGAGTCCCGTCACGAGACCCATGAATCACGGGAACGAAAACGCACGCAGCCGTGGCTACGGGGTTACGAGTCTGCCGTTTTTTTACGCGGCCATTCGTGTTTCCTTTCAGGTAAAGGAGATTTGTTTCTTTGCTTGTACCTCACCCACGCTTTCTAAAACCATGATTCTCAATCTGAGGTCGTATTTGTTCCTACCTGTGTTCGTTTTTCGTTCCACGGACCACGTTACTTGAAAACCCACGTTTCGCGATGTTCGTTCCGAAATGAACTTTGTTGTTCAAATTTAAACACAATTTCGATCTAATTTACAATACGAAAATCCCATAGGGACAAAACAGGGATATTCTTCTATCCATTTATCTATCGATGTGAATGCATCCGATGCTCGTAGAAAATCCCACGAACGATCCTTGAAAATCTAAGCTGTTTCTCTTCTCTTCTTCTTCCTCCTCTCTCTCTCTCTCTCTCTCTCTCTCTCTTTGTACGTCGGCTACGATCGCCATTTCGTCTATTAGCAGGCTAATGCGCTTGGCTTTCGTCGCAGGAGAGCAGCTGCGCGTAAGAGCCGGGGCTTGCACCGCGTTTAAACGAAAATTATTAGACATTTGCGAAAGGGTGACCGCAGCCGGTCGTCGGCATGTATCCGGCGCCATTATGGCGGACGGTCGCCACCGTAGTCGGATCGGAATATCACGATCTACCGGAAGACGGCTAACTGAAATTGACCGGCGTCCAGTTCATTAGAATTTAATGTCGGCCAAAGTGAACGCTAAGTGGATCTTTTCGCGCCGCTGTCGTCCTGCGTCTCCCGCAGACAGAGAGAGAGAGAGAGAGAAAGAGAGAGAGAGAGAGAGAGGCTCGGCCTCGGTTAATTCACAGCGAGAGCTTAACGCTGCTCTCGCGTTACACGTTCCAAAGGCGGCTGCACGATCCCGATCCCGTGGCTCGACATCGACTCGTTGAATTTGAATCTCGATGGTTTGAATTGCAGAAAGCCGGATAAATCGCGCGCAATTGGATACGCGAGTGTCACATAAGACGCGTGGAAACGTGGTTTGGCTTATTTAAGTCCAAATGGTAGTCAAATTGAAGCGCGATTAACGCTCGGTTTTATTTAGGAGACACCTGTGAAAAGTCTCGCACCTTGGATTTCACCTGCCGTTTTACCTGCGACGGTCTATTGTGTCTCCTTTGACGAAGCAACGAACACAACGAGCGGGTCAAACGGAAATTTAAAAAACGCAATCTATATTTCGCTTGGGAACAATCAGGGATTGACGCGTCGCCCGCGAGAAAAATCACGTCCCCTGCGAGCTTCGCTCGTCCCCGAACGATGCTTTATATTCGACACAGCGAGGGCGATTGCGAGTGCTCTCGCTCCTCGAGACTGGAATCGTTAAATTTTCTGGGCGCGGGGGTAATGCCCCAGCGCGTTTTCCTCATGAAATTTGAACAAAATACAGGGTTCGACGAACTTCGAGGGGTGGGAGGGGGGGAAGAAAATTTATTGGACGACCGTTGATACACGCGCGACGCTCTGCATTTTTCACGTTCTCCAGTTTCGTTTCGACATCGAACTTTTTTTTTTTGCACTTCGACCCGGCCAACGCGCGCGTTCTCCCCTCTCCTCCTCCCTCCCCCCCCACCACTCTGCGCCCCCTTGCCCACCCCCATCGGTTCGTCGTTATTAATTTATCAACTTCGACGCCGGAGGAACATTGGTCGCGCTGTTTACTCGTTCCTCTGATATTGATGATGATTCGATTTGTCACGATCCCATTTCCCTGTTTGCTTGCGCGTTCGTCCACCTCCGCGCCCTCGCCGGGTGACTTGCAGTGGATTTATTCGGTTTACTGTGTTCCGGTTCGTCCGAAAATTTCCACTGTTAAACGCAACGAGGTTATCCCGGCCCGACGATGAAATTGCCTCGCTCGATACGTACAACTGCGTACGCTCGAAAAAATCTCGCTTCTACGCTATCACGAAACAATCAACGACCAAGTCGTCGGCAATCGTCCCGAGAGCGGGACGATTGTAAAAAGCACAGGGCCAGAAAATGCCTGGAGAAACGATCTGAACGGAAAAATTCGTCGACGACTGGACATGCCCGATGAAAAGAAAAAAGGAAAAAGAAAGAAAAAGAAAAAAAAGAAACAAAGAACGAGAAAAAAGAAAACTTCTCGTAGCTCGGAGAATCTAAAACTGCTCCTATTCCCGGCGGACTTCTCACTTCGTTCGCGTCTTACGGAGAGCGGTTACGAATTCTCTCGACCTCTCGAAGGAACCCCCTACAGACTCGAACCGGTATTCATCGTTCCCTGATACCTTCGGGCTCCGACTCACACAGAATTCCCATTTCGCACAACGCGGATCGGGATCGCGCCGCCCCTCGAATCGATCAACCACCCTTCGCCCCTCGTCGTACGAAACGGCTGGTTTTCTCGCGCGTCCGTGGTCGATCGTCACTCGTCATCCTTCTTCTTCCGACTTCTTTCGCCGTCCATTGTCACTCGGCGACGACACACGGTGGTGTCGATTAACTCGGTTCGCGTTTCGGGTTTTATGACGGTTTCCCGGTCACCTGCTGGCTGTTTGGAATTCCATCCGTATTTCCATACATTTGCACTTTAATTGGCTCCGCGCTCACCCCTCGGCATCGTCTCCTCCCCCCCTTCTAACCGCGCCCGCTCTGTGTATCTCTGTTCGTGCGCCATAAATATGTATAATTTCGGCGTGCGTGTGCGCGCATACTCGCTAACAGCGAGGAGCTGCCCGGTGGTCGTCGCGAGCCAACTATTTTCCTCGTTAGGCAGTCGTGAAACAGACAACGTTTCGAAACTCATGCGATACGCCGGACATTGAGTGATAAATGCCCTGCCAAAGTGAATCGGTAGCGTTCGTCCAACGAACGAGTAACTATCTAGGAGAGGTGGCCACTCCCTCCGGTGTATCGCTTTGTTCGTAATGATTTAGTGGATCCGCTCGAGTTTTAGAATTATCAGGCCGTTTCGCCGGCGCGGTATCGGGCTCGGGGTTAGTCTGGTTAATTCTTTGCTCGTTGCTGGTCCATCGTGATAGATTCACCGTGCGAGCTCCGAAATGATGAATGCGTTGTTAATTTCGAGGGGAAAGTGGCCCGGAAAGCGGCCGCTAATTAAATCGGACGGAGCTTCGGGTGAAAATTAGCGAGAACGAGGGACCGTTCGCACCGGCTATCTTACGCGAGTGATAGTCGAACGTTCGACCAGCGGAATTTTAATTTGTTGATCTTTTCAATTATGCCGGATTTACTCTCGACGCTCAGTTACGGTCGATCAGGCTCGAATTTAGAATAAATTCGATTAATTTCGCGGCGCTTTATTCCTGTTGATTGAATCACCGAAATGCCGTACTGAAACCGAACGACGATTAAGATATCGTGCAAAACCCGTATCAGAAAAACGTAAATGCAAAGAGTGGGAAGAAGTTTGTAGTAAAGTAACGAACATGAATGAATGAATGAATTAATTAATTAATTAATTTTGAGATACTTTATTTTTGTCGATTGAATGACCGAGTTTGACTGACATTGAAACCGAATGACGAGATATGGTATAAAACTTGTATCAGAAAAATGTAAATGCGAGGAGTAGGAACAAGTTTGTAATAAAATAACGAGCACAGACAATTATTGATTCAAATCTCTAAATCAAATTTTTTTTATAAAAAGGAAACTCCAACGTTGAATTAGATATATCATCTCGTGATTTAACAACTACTTCAGCCGCGAGAAATATTCCATTTCCAAACGTGCGCTTCATGCAAACTTCTCGCTACCGCTTTTACAAAGTCCTCAAAGAAGAAGAAGAAGAAGAAGAAGAAAAAAGAAAAAGAGAGAAAGAGAGAGAATTTCTCGCGACGGCGCAAAGTTTCTCGGACCAAGTTGGCGATATTATTTTTTCCATTAATCTTGCCCCCGATCGATTCAGATTAATCCGCGATGCAGAAACCCGGGGTGAGTCCTCGAGGGGCCTGGGCTCGAACTTTGAGAGGACTCGGCCATAGCGTTTCTTCAATGGCACGTTCGTTGATCACTGTCTCGCCCGGCTGGCATAATAGAATTTCGCGCTCGGACGATCCATTGTCGTCCCGAGTATGACGTTCAGTCACGGGATTCTGAATCCGCGCCTCCTTCATTAAACGCCCCGCTGTCGTCATTCGGACCCCTCTTCGAAATATCCCGCTAAACGCCGCGGACTAATTTTACCGGCTGCGGCTGCTTCCGATATAATTTCGCCTCGGTTGCATCTGCTCGCCGTCGATCAACGAGATTAGTCGCCGAGTGAATCGTGATAGTTGCGCAGCGGCATTACCGAATCTGTTCGAGCATTAACAAGATACCGCACTCGACGTCGGTGAAAATTAATTCACGGCAATTTACCATACTTGCGGTGGAAATTTCCAAGCTTCATCAGCGCGCGGGGCACGTTGTTTAGCAGCTTCTTTGAACGACACGGCACTTGATGGTTATGGAGTTTGTTTATCGGGGTTCCTGTGCCCCTACTGTTTCTTTGCTTCGCTGTTCGGGACCAGGTCCGTTTACAGAGTGATTAATTTTTAATTAACCGATTATTTACGGCAGCGTCTGGAACGTTGCCAAAATTTGGAAACGTTGAGAATCGGCTGTCGAATTTATTCCGTTCTCTCCGAACTTGAAGAATTATAATAATTTCAATCGTACTGATAACCGGAAGAGGATTAATTTCATTAATCTTGAGGATCGAGCTAACGATTTAGTAATCATTCGATCATCGAACGGTGTAAATACATAATAACACTTGGCACGAATTAAACCCATCAAAATTCAGTTTTCTCGTTTATTTTTCTCTTTTTTTTTTAGAACATGTAGATGTAGTAATAACTAAATTGTCTCGCAAAGTTTGAACAAACAATCCTGAGGTATCCTACGACGGTATCGAAGGAGTTTTCGCGAATCGCAACTGATTGTGAGATGCACACACGGCCATGCATCTCGTTATCCCGTCAGCTTGTTTCGCTACACCTTAATTAAAATCGTGCCACCGATTCATCGATTGGCAACCAGTGGACAAATATCGTGGAGCTTCCAATATCGAAGTTACAGGACTTTTGATTAATCGCTCGAGGGCGAAACGAAAGGCGCACGAGAGGCCGCTCCAATTATCACCATTAGTCGCGAGAAACAATTATTGGCCAAGGCGGAGCCGAGGTCGAGCCCTTATAACTGTCCAAGGTGACGTGGACAAGTTATCATAATCGGCTTTGGCTCAATGCCGAACATCCGCGGAAACGGAAATCCGATTTCGATTCCCTCTTGTTGTAATCTCCGCAAAAATCTTGTAATACCCGGTTCCCCGATGAAACTAGGTCCAGCAGCTTAACATTAAATCACCGCGAGTTCAAACTGCGAGATTAAACTCGTTTCAACTCCAGCGAAATTTACGAATTATTTGTTAACGATACTAAGCAGAGGCTATAAGGTGCGCCAATAGGATCTGAAGTTTTAACGAACAGGCAGGCAAAAGAAAATGGACGGGAGAAGAGGAAAGAAAATTTTGTCTGATGGATAATTGGTCGCATTATATTCAGCAAATCTTGCAGAATGAAACAGCGGGAACGAAGAGGTTCCGATGAATTTCACGTCAACGTTCATCCTCCTGATATTAAAAAAAAAAAAAAGAAATAACGCTAGCAACACATGCAGGGAAATATATAAAAAAAATTTACCAATAAAATCAATTCGAGCTACTTGAAATTGCAAATGCAGTGGCCCAGCTATCAAAATTCGTGTAACAATGACCGTTCGAATTAAACGAAACAGGTTAACGAAGTGCCAGTCGATGAGCGTGCAAGTATCGCCAATAAAGAGCTAAATATTTTTTCAATAGTTCGGAATCCGCTGTACCTCGAGCGAGCAAGCACGCGAGACACGCGATATCGTTGAAAAAGAAAAAGAAAAAGAGAAAGAAAAATAATGCGAACTCCTCGAGGTTATAAGAACCAATGAACGTCTCGTGGAACAATAACCTACTAGTCGCGTATCATGCTTCCCGCGGGATAGTGTTTCGAAGCGTGAAAACGAGAGATTCTCGTGGAAGCCGGTGAGAAGAAGTTGAAGAAAAATATCGAACGACGACCGAGAAATCGAGAAATTTACGTTCATCCGCCGCGTATTAAACGTCAACGATCGTCCACTAGTCTTGGATTGTTATTAGAGATCACGTGTTGATTTTGAACATGTACTAAAATACGTGAAACGTGTATTGGAAAATTAAGTATCCATATTTTTTTTTATTAAACACGTGTATTAGAGAATTAAAGATTCACGGACGCATGATGTTACTTGAGACTTTCAGAAGCTAAATTGATCAACTTTACTTTTCATTAATCCCCGAAATCTTACGATTTCTCAGTCTTGAGTAAATATCAATTATTATAACTCGTTACATATTCGGGCGTCAGATGTAAAGCATTATGTGTAATTTGTATTTATTAACCTTCGAGTATGAAGAATTGAAATTGAAAATTCAAATTCATATTTCAAAACTGCGATTTTCTTTCTCTTTCACATCGAAATCACAATTCCTACCACGAGTACTCGATATTATAACTCAAGGAGTTAATTTCTCAATTTTATTGCGTAAATACACGTCATTCATCTCGACAAGTTCACGTGTCGCAAGAAGTGAACTTTGAAAGATAAATTCAAGACGTAATAATACACGCAATTAATATTAGCTTCCTTGTTTCTCAATTTATAAAGTTTATCGATGTAACTTTTGAATAAACTCACGCAGTCGATAATTATTGCGTATACTTTTGATTGGATTTTTCTCCGTTGCGTGATTTAAATAGCCACAACTAATTCCCAATTTTCCTTTTTTACAAGTTGATGGAATTCTGTTTATAGAAGGGTAATTGTATTCACCACAGTTGAAAATACAAATTCGTTCGTGTGTTCTGCAATAATAATGTTTCAACGAAGTACAATTTTGGATATATGAATTTTGTTCAAGTTTCAAGGAATCCCAGAATTTAATGCGAGCTCTTCTTGATTTGACAAAATAATCCCCGTTTATACGTATACGATTCTCCATAAAATTACACGCTATATTGTAGAATGTTTACACATTAGACTCCTGAATTAGGAGTCTAATAGTTATAAATACGAGCGGGACTTTGCTCGTTGAACATGGATCGTCAATAGGTAAGCAGCATTCCCGTGAATTTGCGCCACTATGGATAAACCGAGCATCAACGATTCCCAACGTGAGAATAGACGTCTGACGAGTCTGAGGATTCCGTCTGTTCATTGTGCCAGCGATGCACGGTCAATTTATTCTCGCGGATATGTACATTTTTATGAGGCAGGCTTCGCGATGTTTGTCGGCATTTCGCAGACGTCGATCGACGCGTCGCGAATCGGGGGATCGCGACGTGGTAAAACGTGAGAATTTTTCGCGTTCCTCGCGCTCGTCTTGGACGGTGTTTCACATTGAAAAATATCGGAACACGATTTTCGTGGGTTTGTATGAATTGGAAATCGAGTTGACGGGACGCGGATGACGATTTGAAGAAAGTTGCAAGTCAAATTAGTAGAAGGCGAACAGGCTTGGTTATAAATATGAATGTACCGCCGACCAACTGTATTTATAAGGTAAGCTTGCGTAAACTGCGGTTGTTCGACAAACAGCCATTAAAATACTGTGAGAACAAAAACTCACGCCGGCAAGTATTTCCGTTAGAAAAAAATATCGAGGCGAACTCGTATGGATAAAACATCGAGCTGAAGCTTTTCATCTTTCGACGAAACGATCGAAACGCAAACAGTTTAACCGAAATTTCACCTTTCCTATCCCTCCTTTATCTCTAAATGAGCTGTAGAGATTACGAATCTTATCAAACAGAAACAGAGAAATAATCTTCATTAACGAACTAGAAGTGAAATTTTCTTTTGTCAAGAATTCCTCGCCTCATTTGGAAACGAAATGAAAGAGCAGCTGTTTTCAGTTTGAACGCCGTTCGTGAAATCGGTTCAATCGCGAAACGATTTAATCATTGTCCTTTCGCACGGTACGTACATTGATACGTTTCATTCTTTGCTTAAATTCCGGCACACGTAGTTTCGTGCCCGCTTCCCGTCCGCGATATTGCTCTATTCAATAATGTTTCGACGTCTCGATTGAAATTGTCCCGTAGACACGAACGTTATACGAACGTGACGTTTTTCAAATACATCGTGCCCGCCGTAGTATCTGCCGCCGTATCGACGGAGGCATCGATATATAGAGCCGGGCGCGGCGGTTCAGCCGGCGATAAATATTTGTGAAAATGGCTGCGATAACGGGCTCGCAGGTTAGTCGAACGCGAGAGACGCTGCGATCGGCATTTTCCAAGGCGCGGGAAACATCTCGATTAATAGGCGTGTCGTCGATGAAACGATTGATCGAGCTACCTCGAAAACGCGGCCGAAACTGTACAAAGTGTTCTGCATGACGAAACGTTCGCGGCCTATAAATTTATAATTTTCAAACGATGCATTTTCTCATCGGAGACCATACATATTACAACCAGATAATAAAAAAAAGTCAGAAGATAACAATATTTCTGTTTTTTGACTAAAATGTTTTTCATTTTTTTTGCGAACGATTGCAAGGTTTAAGAAATATATTTTCGTTGCTAATATCGATGATGATATAACCATTGTATCAGTTGTCGGTGAGAGAGATCCTCTTTTGGCAATTATCAACTTTCTAATTTCCGCGAGATTTACAAAAGTGACTCTAACGGTTTTTAAAACGTTTCATTGCGGTTGCGAAGAATTTTCCTTTCGGTTGAATTTAAAACAATACACCTTGTGCATTTTTATTATGAACGACTGAATTGGAGTTTCCCTCATCAATAATGATTTATCGACAGCGAAAAAGTTTTTGGTTACTAATTGTTAATTGTAACCAGAACGTTCAATTTCTTAATCAGTCGTTTTTAAAGAATTTTGAGAACAATTTTTCAAATACATAAGTAAAATATTTTTTTATTGCCTATGTTTTTATTTTAAGATCTATTTAATAATACAATTATTATATCTATTTATTATTGACGTAGCTACCAAATTACTTACGATCGAAAATAAAGATTTGGTGACTGGTTTCTTTTCAAATTGCTACATTTTGAGAAATCAAAATCAGAATTACGACGCCAGTTGAGCAAATCTAGAAATGCAAAATGAAACCTATACGTCTACGAGGCGGTAAACTGAGTAATGCTTTATGACTGCTGCGCGTTTACCAGTGTCACATAAGCGAGACTATGTGTCTAATATAACGACAAGACGAGAATAAGTTCTGTCGTTCACATTTATTATATACTTGCGAATTATATTATATTATATTAATACTACTATAATAACCACAATTATCCAACTATTGTATAGCGTTAAAAAAACTGCTCTACCAAAATCTCAAAAATTAAGTTATCTAAATAGTATCAATTAACAAGATTCCAGTATCCAAAATTCTTCCAAAATTAAAGAGGTACTACACCAGATACTACACAATTTCCCAACTCAGCTAAACTCATCTCCAAACATCAAACTTAGTCATCTCCTGTGATCATCACCGAAAAACCTTCAAAACGGTGCGCAGAGCAAAATCGTTCCATGGAGGGGGGGAAGGATGTGAAAATCAAAGTTAGTATACCGCACGCGTGCTCGCGTGTGTAATAACCTCGCGAAACGGTCCAAAGTTCCAACGGCAAGACGCCATTAAAGACACGGGACGAAGAACCTACAGACAGGGGCCAAGACTTGGGGAAAGTTGTTTCGGACCGGCATGGACCGTTGATGAAAACCGTGTCGGGAGATCGCTTCGTAGCTGTTTTTAAAGCGACGTACATTCGCGACCTGCCGTTGGCGAGTTTCACGGAGTAGTAAGAAGAAAGAGAGAGAGAGAGAGAGAGAGAGAGAGTAGAGAACTACGTTTGGGGTCAGACTTGAAATATCGCGTTCCTAATGCACTGGAGCAAAAAACTGGCTGGCCTTGTGCCTTCGGGGATGGCGAACAAGCAAAGGCCCGGGGAAAACGGGGTTCGTCGACGCAACATTGCTCGCATATATCAGCCGCCGCGGCATATTCGCTATGAATCGCTAAGTGACTGAAGTAAATCAACTGAAACGACGCGTGGTTCAGTTGTGGAGTCGAGGAGGATTGAGGCGTCGATCGATGACCGTGGCGTCATTTCAATTTTACACGGGTGGGTTTTCAATGGAACGTTCTCGGGATAAATTTATCAGCGGATTGCTAAAAATTTCGTATTCGTAATTACTAACAATTGACGTATTGCGTGATTAATTCTGCAGCAATGATGAAAAACAGCAGTTAAACGACTTGGTTCCGAGCTTCGAACTAATCGAGCCACGATGCAAATGGATTAACCAGAAGGGACGTGAAGAAACGTTTTATAGGATTTTATTATCCAGAGGAGAATTTAATTTGCGGCCGAGGATCGAGGACGAATTAAATTACTCGCCTTTCTTTGCCGGACTTCTCTTCCGGTGGAGTTAGGATTATTGATTCTTTAAAAGTCTCCTGTTCGAGGAGGACCGGGCGAGTGAGAATTTCTATTACAATACGAGGATTACATTCTAAAGTTACTAAACTGCTATCGCGGAGGACTGCGTTACTCCGCGAAAGCGCGAAGTTACGAGCGGCTGCGTTACCTCGAAAGCTGCTCGCGGTGTTGAATTTCACGGAGGAACCGGGTGACAGATGAAGACGACGCGATTCCAGGCCAGTTTCCCTGTCTTTCCGCGGACTTGAATCCAAAGACTGCGTCGTCTCGCTCCCGTAACTTTAAACCGCCGCTTTCCGAAAATTATAATCGCGCGTCGCGACGCCGCGCGAGGAACGCTCACGAACGAGGCAACAATAAGTTAATGAAGTTCCGGCAACATTTCCACAGCCGTGGGAAATTCCCGCGGTCGAGAGGGGATATTTTATTCATAAAGCTCGCGACGTTATTTTTAGAGGCCGACGCCGACGCCGCCACGGGATTACCGTTATTTTCTGTAACGTAACTTCGTTTCGTGTTTTTTACTCAGTCGCCCGTGAAATCGTATCCAACTCGCGAAAAATTGTTGTTCAGCCGGACTCTAATTAGTTTCTCAATTCGGCTTGCATTTTGCGCCTCTCGGATCAGCGCGATTAATTAACGGGCAGAAACAGAACGACGCTTTGTTTCTCGATTGTTCAACGTTCGCGTAGACGAAGCGCAACGTGCGGTTCGAGTACAATACGAATTCGAGACGTTTTCGAATGTTTAACGGACGTTGAACGTTTTCTCTGAAAATTCCCTTTCAATATTCTCTCCGAGACCTTTGGTCCGATAATGACCGAAGGAAAACGTTAGAACGGCAACGCTGCGCTGCCATGAAAATTACCAGCGCCGAAAAAAAGACACCGAGGTCCGCGCCCTTTGTGGCTCGAACAGCATTTCACGTTTCATCCCAACAACTTTACACACAGAGTACAAATTACTTTTAAAAGCTATTCCATAATTTGCATACAGCGAACAACCCGTCTGCGTGTAGACGCAACAGTCTGAGTGTTTTACACGTTAAAACGGGGAAAATTTCAGACAGTACATGCTGTACACCGTTTTGACAAAGGATCGTAGAAAAGTAATGACGTAAAATACTATCTCTTATCTTGTATGTATGGGATAATTAACTATACCAGCTCCACGCTGCGTTCATGCTCCGGATTAATCGATGAAAATTCCAACTGGTCGAAACAAAAAAAAAAAACACGAACGAATCTGAGATCTCGAATACGCAGCAGATCGAAAGATCGCGAGCAAACATTTCTACCGAAAGCAGCCACATCGTAGAACGCATCGCGATTCTGGTGATTTCAGGCCGGTCGGGTCTCGGTCGGATGGAACGCGGTTTGTCGTTCCTCGGTGGCGAGGAAGAGCGGCCGAGGAAAATCGGCGAACGACGTGTAGCCGAGAGATTTATACGTCCTGGCCCGGTGCATGTCGCGCGTCAGAACTCCGGGCCAGAATGTGCACGCTCGCTCGACGTAACTAGATCGATAGTCTCGGATTCCGCTCGTTAGAGACTGAGGGAGGCCAGGAGTCCGCGCGTCGTCGTGTCATTGCGGGATGCACGTAGCAGCGAGGGGGGCGAAGTGGAGAAGTGTGGAAGAAGGTCGAACTCTCGCCACGGAACGGACAGAGAAAGGAGGCTGTAGGCGACGAACAGGATGGCGGCGACGTCGCTAGATAGGGATGAAGGAGAGCTAACACGGTTGAAAGTGGGATGGGCCTCTGGGATCCGAGCCAACTATTGCCATTATGTGCGGACCGAACCTGCATTATGTCCGTCGACTACGGTGCATACCAGATATCCTTGAAACGAGCTGTAGCTACAGTTGCTGACGCCTCCAGGAAGCCGGGGCCGCTGCAGCCCCGGTCATATTTGCGCCGAACGAATGGCAAACTTACAACGGCCGAAACGCGCGAGGAATTCGAATGCTAGGCCATCGACCGAATCGTCTTTTTCACTTGGACGCCTCTCTCCGAGACGAGGTTTTTCAAAGAGAGAGAGAGAGAGAGAGAGAGAGAGAGAGAAAGGCCGAGTCGTTAGCGAAAATTAGGTTCCTTAAAGTAGTTCGAAATCTGTGAACCGCTTCTTTCTAGAAATATTGTACGCCGTTTCATTTTCGCGAATATCAAATGCAATATCGGTGTTCGTAGAATTTAAGCTGGCCCTAATCCCCTCTTTTCGAACATATGACGGAGTGGTAGATAGGGACCGGGTTCCTCGCGTGCTAACGAGTTGTCTCCCAAAGAGATCAAATATAAAATTCCATGCAAGCCGTGCAATGTGTCATGGTCGTCGTGGTCTTCAATCCCGCGAGTGTGTGATACGGGCGTCGCGATGCGACGTTGACGATCTGACTCCTTCCAGGCCCACTAACTCTTCGTCGTGGTTTAGAACGCTCAAACAACAACAGCGGATGCAGCAAGCAATGTTTTTTGAAGCACGTCTGAAAAGCTGAAAATTGAACGACATAACAGGTTGAAGGGAACCTTGGCCTTTTGTCGCATTTATGGGGGAGGACTATGTATGTACATTGCCTGCGGAACGTGTTACGCGACGTGGATAAAAATTCGTCGGGAAATGTGATAATAGCGAACCGCGAGACGAATAATCTCCGTTGATATACGCGCACGGTGGAATGATGGAAGTGCCGGAGAGAGGCGGCAGGTATTCCCGCCGGGAAACGAGAAATGGATCCAGGCTAGCGTGATTTTGATGGATGTGGGATCCCTGGCTAGGGTTAGTGGTCCATAGAAGCTTCGCCATTTGTAAAGATTAAGGAGACAGACCTGTATCTACCCAGCTGTCTGAAATTATCAGCGACGATCGCGCGATTAACATGGTTTCGCGTTTGTTGAATCTGTCGCGTTCGTTGTCAAAAAACTAGCTCTGACTTTGATCATTGCGACGTCGTTCAGCGTGAGTTCCAATCGAGACAAGTGACAAATTACCTTCGATTGCTCGATTTGTTATCGGGTACGTTGGCCGGGATAGATGCAACGTGCACGTAGCAATTAATTTGTACCGGACCAAATCTATCATAGGGTTCCTTTCATCGAAGAACATGCCAATACTCTCGCTGCATGAATGTTGTGCCGAATCGCCATTTGCTATCCCAATTAGCCAGGACCTTTGGCAAAATATCAGTAGGCACGCAATGCGGCTAATATGCGAACACGCGAATCCATGAATAGTGGATACAACATTTGAAGAGAAGTGAATTATTAATTTTAGAAAGCAGGCTCGCGCTTTCGAACTTCGTTGAACAACGGAATGAAAAGGAATGAAAAATATTACAAATTTGTAGCGATGCTATTTCGATGATCAGACAGATCGTGAACATTAGCCTCGAGAAGAAAAGGCAACGCGATAAATCCACCGCCCAAGATTCCTCCTTCGATTCGATTCGATTCGAGGCTCGACGATTGCCGCGTAAATTTTATTTCCCCTCGACGAACGCGAAAATGTAGGAGAATTTTTATTCGAAAATAAATTATGGATGGGCGGAGGCTCGATAAATCGGACGATTTTCACGGTGTCGCCGGTCGGCCGCTAGGAAGAGAGGGGGCAATAAGTGGAGCACGGAAGTCCGACAGGAAGCCGGATGTCCGAAGACTTCAAAGTTGACGTCAATTGCCGACCAACGACGCGACATTCCTCTCTTTGCTTCGTCCCCGTCGTTCCAGTCTTTAAATATATCCCGAATCTCGCGGTGTCACCGCGTGCACACCTACTTCAGGCACGACTCCGCGAGGAATTCGACTTCAACGATTCGCCGATTTCGTCGCATTCTTTTTCGTGGATCTTTCGACTGGATCGATCGTCGCCCGTAGCCTGGAAACCGAGAAGAAAACCGAGCTATCGGCATTCTTCCATCCTCTCGTGGAAATAGTTCCCCGGGTGCTTCCGCGTGGAAACTTACTACCGTGGCTTCCTTAATAACGTGGCTTTCGCGGGGGGTCGAGTTTCCGGCTATTCCCGACTCCAGATTCCGTTCCTCGATCCGGGCTTACATTTTTTAATTTCCCCTCCGTCGATTCGGAGTTCCCCTGCCTTTGACAATGTCGTCGCGTAATACGGTAAATCATGACAGTTTTCTTGGTCTCTTACTTTTATGATTTTTCCTCGAATTAATTGTCCGATAAAAGAAAACAAAACTATCGAAATGTAATTTGAACGAACTTGCCCTTTTGTACGTTACAAGCGAAGCTTCGACAAAAAGGACACACGGAATAAATTAAAAACAATGTCTGTTTGCTGAAATTAAAATGGAAAGAAATTTATCTTGTTAGTACAGGGTAGAGAATTTAGTCGAATAAACAGTAAAAAGGAATTAATCACTTTCCAAGTTCAAGTGGCAATTAATATATTTTTCTACGTGACGCGTGTTACATTCATTTTCACGTGAGAATGTTTCGATACGTGTTCGGGAACGGTGAATAAGATGAGAGCAGTTTGTTCGATTCGAAGTGCTCGGGAGTTTTGAGGCGAATATAGTTAAAGGAGATGGAAAGAGTTTTGGAGAATGTAAATACAGCGTAAAAGTTTCGACGAAGTTTTCAACAAAATGTAGTTAAAGGAGATGGAAAGAGTTTGTTGGGCGAATGAAGGATGTAAATACGATGTAAAAAAATTTATGGAAATTCGATAACGCAGTGACAGAAAAATTTTTCAATGTGACGCGCGCCCAGATTGAAGGAAATTAAAGGGATCGTGGCCGAAAATGTCAAGCTATTCTTGTCAAAAAATCGCACGGTACAACGCATCTGACGTGCGCTAGGTAAAAAATCAGAATTAATTGAAAATCTTGCAGAGAACAAAATTTCAACAGAATGGTCGAAATTTGGTTACTTCAATTTTGAAAGTAATTTTTTGTAGACAACTTTACATACTTGTAACGATGGGTTTTTAGGGATTCGAATGATTTTTCTCGGAGAATATATGAATAAAAGCTCGTGTTCTAATTTTTGTATTTTAATTTTGCTGACACAAGTTTTGTTGTCAATCTACTTCAGTCGCTGGTAGTTAATATAGAATCGAAAATGACAAAATACACATTTGCCAGAATATAGTCGAAATAAAGCTCGATCGAGGTTCCGACGCGGAGAATAAAGAACACATGGAACACTGTATCATCCCCAAAATGGGGAACATTCTCGAAACACGGGTGCGTATCAATGAACGTGGAGCAACGAGTGGAGCAAAATATGAAAGTAGCCGCGGAAGCGACTTTTGTTCGTGACCGACCACAAATCAATTCTATCGAAACAGTGGCACGAACACGTTCGAGAATGCTGCCGCTGTGTGGCGGGTAGGATGGAAAACGATTACGCGAGCGCCGAGTGCACGAATTCAAGCCGATTATCGGCAGCTGCAGGAGAGAAAATGTAGCGTCGTTTCATCTGCGCGTCGCTGTGTCGAAATATCGGGTAATAATGAGCTTCCGCATCCGGTGATTGCCGCGTAACAGGAACCCGATACGCTGTTTTTGAGGGGGAGGGGGAGGCCGCGAGGAGGGGGAAATCGCGACCAGGTTCCCGGCTCGTTTAAAGTGCATCAATTATTCATTGACCGCTACGCGTCGCGTATTTGCAAATCTGTTTTCCAGTTAAATAATGGCACGAGCAATATCCAAGCAGTCGTTCTGTAGCCGTTCCGTTCCGCAGAAAATCCATTCGCCTTTCTTTCTCTACGCTCGATGCAACGTTCCGAACGATATTCAACGTCTCCGAAAATTCACGAAGACGCACCGATGGTCGTTTAAACCGCGTATCGTATCGTTGAGAATCGTCGTTAATTCATTCACGGCCCGTTTATGATTTATTTCACTCGTCCGTTTGCTCGATTTCGATGTACCGTTTGTCGGGCAGAGACGGGAATTATTCATCATTACAGATTTAGCGCGGCAAGCGACGCTTTTGATCGATTATCTTCCCATTCGGGGAACAGAGACGCCTTGACGCTTTTAAAATTTTAACACATTGTTTACGGGTAACGGGAAACACAGTTTTACCACGGCCAATTGTCGGGTGCGGGAGACCGTGATTACGTTTTTGAAAATACTGGGCGTTGTATGCGGGAAACTGAGATCACAGTCTTAGAGTTCTTATTAAAACGTTTGAATTTTTGTCCTGACGTCTATCGATATTTCGTTTCACGTTACGTTTAAAATTTTTTAATAAGAAATATTATGATAATACAGAAGTGTAAATACATATTTAAATATGATAATATACAATAATATAAATATAATAATGTAGAGATGTTACGTTTTTTAATAAGAAATATTTAAAAATCAACACATCTGGAATGTGTTGTTCTTACGTAAAAAAGACATTTCTTTTTTCTTGGTTTTTTTAGTTTACCAATTTGAAATCCATCAGATTTGCCTTGAAATTTCCTCGGTGTGCACGTATCCATATTTTGTCTACTTTTTTTTATAATAATTATTCAAATTTTTTATCGGCACGAAAATGGACCCTGACGAAAATAATTTAGAACGATAAAGGAGAATGTTTTTCAAGACCATTTACCATTCTTTAGCAAAATATTGATTTTTTTATACGTACGTCGCGTATATTTTTATGTGTGTATGGTAATTAAAACTAAATGAAATGATCTCGAAAAACGTATCGGAGGTGCAAATAATGATGAGTGCAAATATTTCTTTCAAAAAATTAAGAGTTTATGAAGGTATATGCAATTTTTATTCAATTTTTTGCTATTTTTTTCTGCGCAGATGTGCCCGCTCCCCGTGTTTGAGCAGCCCAAACCCCAGAACAGAAGCATAAGGTTAAGTGTTAAAATTAAAATATCGGCGAGGAAATAAATCAAAATATTCACGGCGTGTCAACGAGCGCCAGCAATGTTGGCAAATTTTTCAACAGAAACAAGCCTTCTCTCGTCTAGCTCTAAACGCTTCTCTGTCCGTCCTTCGTCTACTTTTTCTTCTACTCGGCATTCTTATCTCCTGGCGTTATCCGCAAGTATTCGAGGCGCGAGCGCGAACCAAAGGCGAAATTAAACAGCAACTTCCAAGGAGACGGAACTATTCCGTTCCGCGGCTTGGTATCGCTTTAATAATTCAATCTCGTAACGTGTATCCGCTGAAAGGCCACTTCTCGTCAACGTCGTTCTCGTGCTTCGTTTCGTTGAAATATTCAGCGAACGTCCCCCCCCCCCCCCGACGACTAACGAGTGCGAGAACGAGTGCCCGAATATTCTTACTTCAGTCGCCTAAATAGCTAAAATGGCGCGCTAACGTGCAAAACCGGGACCATTAATTAAAGCGTCAGATACGCTGCGTGAAAATTGAGAAACGTAAATTTCCAAGGAGAGTGTCGGAAGCAAGCGAAACGGTGACGAGGCGGAAAGAAGGCAAAGAGCAGATACTCTCTCTCTGTCTCTCTTACAAATCTCCCTCTCCCCTAAAGTCACCATTTGTTAGAACACCTTGATCAAGGAGCCTGTTAATAATGACGAAACATTTTGAAGTGGCAACGTTTCATACAATAATTGCGAATTTGTCGCCGTGAAGTAAACAGAGAAATTACTCGAAACGAAGGCACAGGCTGTCTGTGGAGAGACAGCTTAAATCGTTGCACAATTGTCTGAGCAATTGTTCTCCAGTGAGAAACGAGAAAAAGTGTTCACCATTTAATGGACTTTTTTTTGCTACTTTTCGAAGAGTAAAATAGTCGAGACAAGTGTTTATTCTGTGTTCGACGTGTTCAATGATTCGTTAACTGATGGGAATCGTATCAGTTTCGTTTGACAAATGGAAGAATTATTTTTGGCTCGAAAGTGTCATCCAGAGTGATCAACTCGATTTTCTGTAATACTCGCTTTCTGCCTTCAGCTACACGACCTTTAATTTTCAACGAATAAAATATCCAATTTTCGTAATTTCATTTGTACAAAGATAACGTGGAGAATAGTGAATTAAAAGGAAATGTCGAAAAATAATATTATCATTCAATATTGCAACTCCGAGACAAATCTTGAAATATACGCTCTGTAACATATCGCTTTTCTTTACTTTTAAACTGATAACTTGTATATTGGGTTGAGTTATGAATAATTTCCGTTTAAAACAATTTTATTTATTAATGAAACAAACAACAATTATAGAAACAAACAACAACTAATCTATGATATATTCGCCACTATTTGCAATTACTTGCCATTTATCAGCTTTTATCAGTTGATACCTTTGGTATAGAGTTCAGCCGATTTTGATGCAAGAAAGTTTCTGACAAAGTCTCGAACGTTGTCATTAGACAATTGCCATTTCTATAACAAGACTGGGGAATACTTATTCACCGCTAACGGGTTCACATCTGTCGAATTTGACGAGTCGTTAGGATAACGAATGCATCGTTACAATTTGAAAATTAAAAATGAAAATTATCTACGACTCAGTCTAATATATCTTCAAATTTACAATTTACCGCAAGATACAATTTAAAAATGATACGTGGAGTGAGAGAATCTTGGAAATTGCGCGAGAAAAAACTAAACGTTGGAACTGTCTAGTCGCCCTAGTTTGAAGATATAAATTATGTGTATGTATGAGTCTGTGAAGTGCGTACGAAGACAAGATTTTAAAGGTGAAGGAATCATAGAGAGTAGCGAGAGCGTGAAAGTCTAGCATGAGAGCTCAATATCTTTTGTCATCGCTGTCATTCGAAACTTTCACGGTATCCTCCAATTCCTAAATTAATAAACACTATACTTTTATTTATCATAAACTATTTGGCTTACAAAATGTGTTATTTTCTTTTCTTTTTTTTTGCCTGCAGATCTTAACAGTGATCATTCCTCCACATCGTGCGATGAAATACCAAGCCCACGTGTCTACTCGTCGCTTTCCTCGACGAAATATACGTATCCATTATCATACTCGATGTGCACCGGTGTAAGTTCGTATCGGCGCACAAAGTAGGATACGTAACAGCGTTTCCATTTGCCGCGTCTCTTTTGTCCCGTCACCATCACGACGACGACGGGGCAAGGAAAGCAGAAAAAGGCGCGCGACTTTGAGGCGCGGCGAAACGCATTCTTGGAAAATTGTTGTTTTGACGAGCGAACGCTTGCCACGGATGAATGGGAAGCCGTTGGAAAATAAATAAGCAAACGCGTGCATACTATTGGCGAAGCGACGATGAAAACGGGGGGAACGAAGCCCGTGGAAAAGAAAATGTCTTTGGAAAAACGTGACGTGGTGGCGGATGGACGACGAGGGGGCTCTCGTAAATAAACACGAGGTAGGACGAAGGTAGGGAAGTTCGCGTCGTCGGCTCCGCCCGAAACACAGGAACACCGGCAAATTTGAAGAGCGTGCAAACACGCGAGCCCGCGCGCGCGCGCGCGATTGAAGTTCGACGTATCAGAAAACTTCTTCGTTAGTTCGTCAACCGTCCCGGTTCCCTCCTCCTGATCCGTCGCCTGTTTTACCCCGTTCCGTGGCATGAATTATTAAAAGGCTGTTCGCCGCGTAACGATCCACTTGTCAGGCACGGAACGTTGGCTACGAGGTTACTGTAGTTTTCGACATAGCTACGTGAGGCGAGAATTGATTTCGTACGTTATTGGGCAAGTAACCAGCGAATTTACCATTCACTGAGAATTTGTTCTGCGGGGGGATTAACACGCCGCGTGGCTCCTACAAACTTCACAGTGCGAGCGACAAGTGACAGAGAGAGTTAGGGAATTTTGCGCGTGTCAGAGTTAAAGTTCTAACGATCGAAATTTTACAGATGGAACGAATAGGCGAAGTTTGGGTCGTATCTCATTCGGAAATGATTACAAAATTTTGAAAAGAAAATTGAACGGACGGAAGAGAATCAGGAGATTGGAAGTCATAAAATTGTTATTAATTTTGCAGAAAAATTATTTGGAATATTTAAGTATAAGTTGTGATGTAAAATCAAGTGTTGGGATACATCTTCTCTCGCTGTATTCCATAATAAGATGTATGTTTATAAATATTATATCTTATGATAAGTATATAGTTTGTTTTAAATTACGATTTTTACCCTGATCAAAATTTGATTTGTACTCTTTTGTTCATCCAACAACGAATGCCTTTTACACTGCTGTCTAAAAAGAGAAAAACGTTTTCACGTTTAAATCGTTCCGTTGGAATTTTCCAATTCTTACAACTGTGGATGGAGCCAGGGAAGAGACGTTACCCGACATACGCGTACACGGTGTATGACCATAAACAATAAATTCCGAGAAAAAAATACCGCCCATAAAAACTGTTTCGAGTTGCACTTTATCCCGTTACCGTATCCATCGAGGCTCCGAGCCATCCAAAATGTCGAGTCCCTTTGAAATAAATTTTTCCACGTGTGCTCTGTCTTTTTTTCTTCTCCCACGCGTTCCGGAGTGCCGCGTACGCATTTTTCCTTCTTTCTTTTTTTCTTTTCTCTTTTTTGTCTTTTTTTTTTTTTATTCGCGGTGCGTGGCACCACAAAGCAGACAAACGATTTCCACGAGCCTCCTCTCGGGTCGTCTTGAGGCCATATATCCGATGGCGTTGTTAGTCATTTCGATGGCTCATAAACCTGACAAATCGTTTCCACTTACAGTTATTTAACTTTCTATGCTCGCACGGACGACTTGCTGACCATTACCTCTGGCCAACTACCACCTTGTTTGCGAATTTCTGTCATATAGAAGTGGAACTTTGCCTGGTTGTACTTTATCACGGGAATTCGATGGATTTAATGTAACGTGTAATCGAATTATTTCTCATGGAGATTCTTCTCGCGGATTCTTCTCATTCTGATCACTTGTGCTCGAATTGAAGAATGATTTATAACATTTGAACGTGAGCATCGATGGAGGGAATGATCGATCGACTAAATAACAATATGTGTATCTTAGATATTTGAATTTAGGTCTTTGATAAAATATATCAATTGCAAGCTCTTCTTTGCTGTATTACGAATCAACTGCGAATGTTTACGCAAATTTATGCTTTTATGAACAAAAACTAAAGAAATGGAATTTACGCGAAAATTTCCCTTCGTAAGAAAAACTACTAAACTTCTCATATTTTTACATGTACACTTTTGTCTACGTGTGCAGTTTAATTATTCCCGTTTGATCGTTAGTTTCAATATTAATCGCGGAAGAAAGGTTTCTTGACTTATTATAAAAATTATTTATCTTTCAGTTTCATGGGAACTGTACATTCTTTGGATTATAAAAATTATTTAACTTGTTTTTCTTCGTGACAATTCCACTCGATGTATTGATTCGCAATGGTAACTTCCTATTTCCTGCAATAGGGTAGAATTTCTCTCAAGCACGATAGTTTACTTGTCAAATGATAATAAACAGGGGTACAAACTCTGACGTGATTAGACGTGAAATTGAATCTACCGACAATTCCGTTTCACCTAAAGTAAAGTTTAACACAATAACGGAACTATTCGTTTCCGCAAGCAAGCAACAAGGATTCTGCATTCTTTTTCAAGATACTCGCGTGGTTTTCAAACACGCCACGAGATATCGTTGTTCCACACTTAATGCTTGGTTTGTTTCGGCCGGGTCGGGGATGAACGCCAAGAAAGGATTGTATTTATGCACGCTGTTTCAGCCTATCTCGCTGAGAGATTGCGCAACAAGGTAAAAAAAAAAAAAAGAAAAAACATAGGAATAACTATTTCGCCAGCCACGATGGAGCAGCTCGTTTCTCCATCGCTGACGTTGAAATCCGAGCAACCGGAGGCAAAGGCCGGTTTTGCACCGTGAAATAATATTAGGTATCTCTCGGAGGAGATACCGCGAGTTCGAAACGTTCGGTTTACGAAAATGCGCCGCTGCTAAAACTCGATACCTCCGTTTAAAATAAAGGGCCTTCAGTTGCGTGTATTTCCGCCAGCGTAACGAAACACTCGCTCGCTTTGTCTCGAATTCTACCTCTGCGTCTGTTGCTGACTGCACGAAGGTAGCTTGGTAGATTTTTCCAGGGTGAAACTGCGAATTTTATACACAGTTTCTCAGTCGGCAGGAAAGTTTTCTGCGTGCGTTTTTCCTCCATGAAAGTCCCAGTAACGGGCGAGTTTCCGTAAGAATGAAATAAACAGTACCGAATGCAGTTTGAATGCACTTCTACCGCGTTTGTATTTCACGTTTAGTTCAATATTTCGCTACAAATGTGTTGATTTTCTCCATTGTGCAAATGCACAACGTGCACGCGTGCAAATCGAACGAATTACCCTAGGCAAGGAAATTGCTTATCGACGTTAGAAATATCTGTGTGTCTCACCCACGTTCACTTGAAATTCACAAATATCGAAAACCCGGAACGTCATTCCTACACTCTGATTGTACACTACTCGAAATACGTATAATCATCCGCCTTGCCCTCTGTTTGAATTCAAATTTCAGCGCTGGATTGATTTAAAAGCACCGCAAGATAGTCGTCAAAAGGAAGCCAAACATTCGAAATACCTCTCTAAATCTTCCATCCCCGTTCAAATACGCGCGCAAATCATCACCATTTCATCCTACCAAACAATCCTCCCTGCCTTCCGAGCCGCTGACAAATCCCGCCGTTTCGATCGTTTCAACTTATTGCAAACACCGGTAATTACGAACAGTGCCGAGCCAGTTGGATCGCGTTTTTACGCCGATATTCTCAATTGGTTCTCGACTTCGTCGCTGGTGGTAATCCCATTCGAAACTTGAATTTTCCACGAATTCTGCGTGGCTGGCGATCCAGGAGAAACGCGACGCGTGCTGACGGCCTCCTTAATAATCCCGGTATCGCTCCTCATTATCTCAGCCAGAGGGCAGGAACAGAACCTATTACGTCTTCGCTCAACGAGCTTATATCCCTCTTCTGCCTCCCTGTTCCGACCTGCCACATCGTTTCTCTAGCTAGTTGCAATATCAGCTCGGTGGTAATGCGCGGCAATGCAATACCGCGGCTTACGCGTGAGTTCGATGCGAACGTTCGCCTAAACAGCCGACGAGATCATCCACCGGCCTATTACTACGAACAGACAGGGGAAAATAAGGACGGAGGACGATCTCTTCGACTTCGTTGTTTTCTTCTCGTTAAAATAAAGAAGCTCAAGGGGAGCGTGTAAATTCACCGAGTATTTCTTTCCTTCCTTTTCCTCTCTCTCTCTCTCTCTCTCTCTTTTTTCAAACATTGCATACGACTTTTACATGCGGCTGTATCGTCGTTGCTTTAATAGAGGCCGGTTATTCGAACGATTTCGGATAGCCGAACGAGCTTCGAATTTTTCCACCTAAAGAGAGAGAGAGAGAGAGAGAGAGAGAAAGAGAGAGAGAGAGTACTAGCGCGTTGCCGGGATAATGGAAACGCGAAGCGAGATTGCCAATCAAAATTCTTCTGAGTACGATCCGCTTCCGGCGATTTTCGGAGTATCATCTTCCGCTGGCCTAGTAGTTGGCTTTTTAACGAGTTGTTACGGTTTGGCGAGCATGATTCCTCGCTATCAGAATGGGCATACATCGAGCGTAGAACTGACAATGATGGTTCGGCGAGCCGAAAATTCACAAAAGAATTTGAAATTTTGCACGTATGTAGTTCGCTGTGATGCTAATAACGACGGGGGGAAAATCTCTTCAAAGCAATTTTCGTCTTTTCATATTATCGTGAATATCTGCCAGATTGTACGACGTGTATGGAAAGCTTACTGCTTTTTATAATCTACACACAGTCGCGGTGAACAATTTTCATTACCATCGTATATCACATTTAGCAAATATCATCTATTCTTTTCCTGATTTGATCTATTTTACTTGTATAATTTAACGATCCTCAGAAAGTTTCTCGAGTTTTCCATTTTTGTTTCTTTTTTTTTCTTTTTTTCTCTTTGAAACTTTCTCTTTGAAATTCACGTTCGAAACATCAATTCACGACGTTGAAATAATTTCATTCACTCCGTGCAGCGCAACCAACGTGATCCAAAATTTACGATCGTTCACCTAATTGCTCGCGCGGCTCTCTAAATTCCACCATCGAATGATTTAGTGAGCCGAACATATTCCTCGGAGAAACTGCCGAGTTTCTAAAAGCTCCCGCGGATCGAGACTTTGCCACGGGGGTTTGGCGGAAAACTTGCAGGCCATCGTTCATGCTACAAATAGCCAGCTCCCATCGTGAACATTCATCGATCTTGTTGCTGCAGCGGTGAAACAGAACCGGGATTATCCAATTGTCCACGCGCGGACACGATTTCACGACGAGACGCAACGTCTGAACAGGCCCTCGCAACAAGACAAGCTGCTTTGTCTCGCGAATCCAAACAGGATCGTTATTTCCAACGTGCACTCACACGCACGCACGCGCGCACACACACGCACGCACTCTGGAGGAAACCAGGAACACGAGTAATCCACGAGAATCGTGTATCGCGAGGATTAAGCCACGTTTCGAGAATACGAAACCAACACGGCTGGATCTTGGTAATAAGCTTCGATGACGGCGTCGTCTTTCGCGGCGTCTCTGATCGCAGGTTTGATCGCGAGTGCTCGTGAGAGATTCAAGTGCAAGGGTACAGAGTTTCGTCGAGACAAAATTCGACAAAAATCATTGGACTTTGATTTCGGAGGGAAATCATATTTCTATCAGCGACCTAATTCGCTCCTAATTCGCGAATCCAGAGTAATTCGAGAATTATATTGATGATAGGGATCTTGTTGTGCCTGTCTTTATTTTCAGAGAAACTGAATCGATTCACTCAAATGTGCTTGAGTGTACAACGTTGATCCGGCTAGGTTCAATAACAATTATTTAGTCTGAACGGTCAGAAATACCCATTAGAGGACTTTTCTTTTTTTTATCGAAGAGAAATGGAAGAGCCAGAGCACACAGGAGAAAGGATCGTAAGATAGAGAGTTTTTAGCTCCCGAACTTCCCATGGAAAGATCTTTCCAAACAGGCACTATATCACCAAGGTCGTGATGGGCGAGGAACGAGGGTAAGTCCAGCTTTTCTTTCTCCATTCTTCCCAGCTCAGGGTTTTAACGCGACCTCTTGAAGGGAAACGGTGCCATTTTTAACGCCTCTAATTAATCGTGCCACAAAAGGCCAGTAAAAGAAAGAAAAAAAAGAAAAAGAAAAAGAAAAAAAAAGGAAAGAAAGGGAAAAAAGGAGGAGGACCGTTCATTTACGCTCCTTTCTTTTCTCTTTCCTTTTTCCTCCTTTCTATCGTCGCCTCTTCCAGAGGGTGAAAATTCAACTAAGACGAATACGTCGACGGAACGCCATCATAGGTCAAAGGAATTTCCCTTTCCCGAGGAAGGAACGATTTAACGCGCGCCAACGATTCCCCCCCCCCGTTTTCCCTTTAATTTGCTCGCGTATTAAGAAAACAGTCTGTTTCGATCCACTCTGTCCATCGACATCCATCTAATACGACTCACGTTCCTCTCTCGCCAAACGAAACGACCGCGATCACTCACTAACACCGTGACGTACTTTTCACCGGGGGTAGTTTTAACAAGCTGAAACTTCACTCTTTATTCGACGACGAAGAAGGGAGACCGTTGGAACGATGGGAACAAATGGCCGCGAAAGAAAGAGAGAGAGAGAGAGAGAGACGATGAAGGGGAAGAGGTTGGAAAAAGACGCAGCGTGTGAGGGAAAGAGGAGAAGATAGGGGCCTTAGTTAGCGAAGCACGGGAACTTTCTCGGGCACGAACGAAGGTTAAAAAGAAGTTTAGCGAGACGGAACTTTTAATCTTTCCGGGAGATGGTCGTCGAACCGATCGTACTCTTTATAACGGCTAACTGGCCATTTTACATCTCGATATTTCTCCGTGTATCCGGCTGGCATTCGAAACGACTGACCTGACTTGTCTCGTGATCTATATTTTACCATCGTTAACGAACCAAACATCGTCAGCATACTTCGACCGATTTCGAAACCGAGTTTCGAATCCATATCCTTGAGCTTCTTCGTGCAACGAAGTTTCGTCTTCGTTACAAGAAAGCGAGCTCTGAGATATCTCGTTGTCAGCTGTTCAGTTTACAGCAGTCTATCCCAGTGGAAAAACACTCGCAACGTTACCGGGATTTTTAATAAATTTAATAGAGAGCAGGTAATATAGGCTGTTCTCGTCTCTGATTTCTCCCGTAGAAAATACGTAGCAGAGATATTGCTTTCAAGAGGAGAGACGACCGAACGTTTCGTCACAGGATCCTCGTTTTCTCTCTCTCTCTCTCTCTCTCTTCTTTCTTCTGCTATATCTACGCTTTTTACCGGACTCGTCATCGTAATGGAGTCAATGGAATATTTTGTAATTAAAATCGCGAAGGCGAATGTAATGAATAAGCGCGCGCGCGTGCGGGATTTCTTTCTTTCGATTCTTTTTTCTCCTTTTTTCTTTTACGCGGAGCGTAAATTTAGCCGAGCGAAAAACAGCGGCGAAAAGTTAACCAGGTCAACAGTTCACTCTCTTTCTAAAATCGTGTTAAAAAATTCATTACCGAACGCGGTCGCGAGCTGCGCGGCCTCGTAATTCGACACCCTAAATCGATTTATTCTTGGTCGGCTTTCCGACAGATACCCGGTTCAAAAGCGGAGACGCTATTTTCAAATGCTCCACAGCCGGATTATTAGATTAATCAAGGAGTATTTCTATATCAGCGTGAAAACAAATTTCTGGGATTTGAGATTTTACGAATATATCTGCTCGCTATTTATTTTTCTCCTGATTATTATTGTGATTTGAAATTTTGCTGAATATTTAATCTAACTTCAGACTGTTTTCTTCGAACATTGATCAAGGATTTATACAATTTTAGTATCGAAATAGTACGATTTAGCATCTAAATTTCTCCAACTAAGAATTTATTCTATTGAAATTCCTTAAAGCCTAATTTCGAAGTATTTTCTATCAGGCGCTACATTTTGAGCGAAATCAGCCATGAACTAGATTAACCAATGACTTCTACGATTTTACTATCCATCCAAATTTCAAGGGGTTTCGAAATTTTATTTATTCGTAATATTCACGCTGATCGTTGTTCTTCGAAATTCCTTCAATTCCGTGTATTTGAAAGTATTTTCTACCGCGTCATAGAAAGATACTGCACTCGTCGTGAGTTTCCACGTGAAAAGAAATTTCCCAAGAAAAGACATTCACTCCGCGAATCGACTAATTTAATGAAACGTCGTCGTGAAAACGGGAGTCTTCCCTTTCAAAACGTGCAAGAATCACGCGGTAATGAACGTGTCATCGAACCCTGCGCGAGCCTATCCACGGAGATAATATTATCCCGGGGGGCATTCTCAACGAAGAGCAGAATTAAAAGACGTGTATTTATTCAACTCGCGTGAGAATTAAAGAACGGAGGACATAATGGGACATCGAACGTAAAGATAAATCAACCCTCTGCTAAATGTACGAAGCTTCGAACAGGATCGAATAGGATTACGTATCTGGTATTTCCCCATTTCCAGCGACATATCCGCCCTTGCAATTCCCCCTCTCTCTATCTCTCTCTCTCTCTCTCTATCTATCTATCTATCTATCTATCTATCTATCTCTAGCTGTGCTAGTTGCCACTTTGAAAAAAAAACACAAGTGGCGATCTCCTGGCGGGAAGAGAGGCAATACATTAACAGCGTATCTCGTACGCATACAGCCAGACGGAAGTGCTGTCATCGTTCTCCAGAACAAGGCAGCTAAGACTGGTCCCAGGCAACGAAAGAGTAGCCCAATAGCAATCACGTTCCAATGAAAAGTGTTTAAAATGTACATGATTCGAATTAGAATTTTTCATTGGTATCTTCCTTTCTAATAATTATTTCACTTCGAAGATTTCAATATCTACGAACGACGTATGTAATTGTAAATAAATCACAACTCCGCGGATGTTCGTGCAAATCTCTTTGGAGACAACTGAAGCAAAAAAACAGTAGCGATGTAGAGATTTGCTTCATTCGTCAAATATTTACAGAGAGACGTTGAAAAAATGTTTGACGGAAATTTTTTGTATGTATGTTTCAATTTTCATGCGCTACAATCGTAATGTCACAAACACGAGGTGTTGACTCGAAGACTCCCGGAGTGTAATCAGTCGAGGAAAATCCAATGGAAGCAGGTTGCGCGCGACAGAGGATGCGTCGTGATTTCGCGAATTCGTCGAGTTCTGGTAATCAGAAGGTGCGACCAATCTTAGGAGAGAGGACGGAATCAGAGGGGAAACTGGCATAAATTAGCTCCGACGAATCTCACCGTTTCCCGGTCCCAATAATTGGCTTAGTCGGCTTAGACTTTCGGTTAGACAATAGCGATGAGAAGCAGAGAGAATCAGCAGAGAATCAGAGAGAGAGAGAGAGAGAGAGAAGCGGCCGAATTCCCCGCTGTGAAACTTCAACGCCGCCGTCGCGAGCTCATTCGCATTCATTGGTTTCCAATTAATTTCCACAAAGCGGCCGAGTTATGAAGTCGCTAATTGTGGCCTGATGGACGGGATCCCCAGATGTTACGCGGCTCTATCCCTCTCCTTTCGTGTTCGTTCGATCAAAAAAGTTGGCCCCCGCTTTCTTCGTAATAAGTCGGTCGGTGAATTCAGCATGGCAGCTGCAGGCACTCCGGTAGTGGGGGGTCGTATCGAGTGAAAAGTTTCCACTTCCGAGTAACTGGATTCGGTGTTACCGAGTTGTGTTCGACTAAGGAAACTTCCATCGGATATCGAAGTGTTTGCAAGTATGATTTGTAAATAGCTGCGAAGCTGGATTTAGAGCTGGAGGTGTGTACGTTCGATCTTCGTACGTTCGATTTTCTATGCGTTACGGTTTTATAATTTCAGTGACAATGATACGACACATATACGAATGAGAATACGTTTTTTTGAACGAGTGGAATAAATTACAATCTACACACACAGTTGCTCGTCAAAGTATATTACGCGTGCTATACGAAACACTGCGGTGAGATGTAATTATCGCGATCGCGTCGAAACAAATCTGAGAATATATACGTAGATACAAGATACACGTTTGCAATAAAAATCATACAACTTCCATGCAGATCTCCAGATATAATTTATCGATGTGATCGTGATACAAACAGTATTGAAAGAAAATGCAACGTCGATGAAGTTTCGAATATTTTCACGAACCACTGTGAACTTCGAGCGACGTTTCGCGAAGAACGAATAATCTATCGTAATCCGGAAACCAAATCTTTCCAAAATATTGCCACTCCGACCCCCTAAACTTCCCTAACACCACCTCCTCGATTTTACCCAATGGACCACCGCTAAGCCTTCCAGCGAACACCAGGGGAAACTTCCGCAACTCCAATTTTCCCGCGAACCAAAGGAACTCGCCGTGTTCGACGGTTTCGAAACTGTAAACCTAGCCTACGCCCGCGCGGACCGACACATATATATATATATATATATATATATATATATATATATAATTTCCATCGAGGATCGTTCCGTTTCATCTATATTTTGCGAAATGGTTACTCCCTCCCCCCCTCGCCCTCTCCCACAGTCTTGAGGGATTAACAGACATTACATCGAGTTTCCAAGTTGATCGAGCGGATCCTCCAGGCACCAGCAGGCAGGGCACCGCAGTACACGAGCCATACATTCGGTACGTTTCGCGCATATTGACCATCAGAAATTGCTGCCGCTTTGTTTGAGCAGATGTTGCATGAGCATAATATGAGCCCTGGTTCTCGAGTGTTTCGACTCGCGGTGGCCCGCAGCGCCACTGTTCCCCAACTTGCCAGCCTCGAAAACGTTTCCGAGGCACAATTTCGGGCAACGAAGACGAGAGAAAAGCAGGTCGAGGAACGCGCAAACGGCGTCCTTGTCAAGGATGAGAGGGAAAAGGGGGAGGATAAAAGCACGAGGCGCTCGTTGAATGTCAATTTCAAGGACCACCGAGAGAGCGTATTTAGCTCTCGTTTCCTTAGCTTGTAGAATATTGTAAAAATATCGTATTTGTCGATAAAGCGAAACATCGGATCGCGGACGAGAAATGAAATTCCAATTCCAGTTGGAAGCTTGCAAGAGCTACTTGCAACTGAAAAGAAAGCAACTTGCGAAATTACAGATTGGTAAAAATTTTTGGTTCCGGATGAAAGACGGGGGAGGGGGAGGGGATTGTATCGTTAGTTTTGCGAAGTGCGATTTGAAATTCAAATCGAACGAATTCAGTGACTGCTAAATGAAATCGAACTAAGTGATTGCTAAATTGTGTGAAATACGTATTACGTTGAAACATTATAGTATAGAATCTTCGACGTTCTACTCAAGTTCCATTTTTTTTTCAATCAAGCTTCACAAAACCATGAACTTGCGTAGATACGTACAGTTTCGCAGTTATCGATTCGTCGAACGACAAACTCGATAGAAGATCAGCAGAATCTGGATGTCTCAGCGTGTCAATGTCTAGCGAATGATCCTCGTAGCGGCAAGCTGATTTTCGTCTCGTAAGGCGAAATTCCATGAAAATTGCAGCGTATTCTCGCGGCGGTTGAAACGCCGGTTTTAGCCAGTCAAGTCTTTTTCCGACTGAAAGGCGCGGATTTTCCCGTGAGAGGCAAACTCGTTTTGTTTCGAGAGTCCGACTGAACGGACGAGAGAGTCAACCGGAAGACATTTCGCGGATCTGCGAGATATATCGTCGCCTGTTTCCCTGATATTCCACACGGCACTCCGTGATTAGTGTCAATCAAATTATTAGATTAACTACCGTGACACGGAGATGGAAACTCACCGAAAACTTGTCCAATTTCTTCCGTGAGATTCGTCACGTTGAAAAAAATACGTTCTTCGCGGGAACTGCAAGCCACGCGATGAATTCGCAGCGTATTTATCTTTCGATTTAAATCGTTTCTACAAATTTAACAACGTTCAGCGCTGGCAAGGGTCCGCATTAAAATTCTTCCTATTAACTCACGGTCAGTGAATACTTTATACGGCCTGATCGGATTTTTATCCAATAATTCAACTACTGGAAGAAAAATTTTAAATATTAAATTCCTTTTTTGAATTTAGGTTTTTAACTCCTTATATATATATATATATATATATATATATATATAAAATGACGCCTGAGAGATGTCATACGTTTCCTAAGGACTATGAATTATTAATTTGTTCTTTCATCATTTTTTATTAATTTTCTTTACAAGTACTGCGTTCATGGCATTTCTCAGTACAAGTATAAGAGTATAAAAGTTATCTTTGTCAAGTTTACACAAATGTTAAAAAATGAAAAGTATGTATCATTTTTTGGTTATATCGAATTTCATTTAATTCGTATGTTAAGGCGTTAAGCTATTGTGATAACTGAAAGGAACGTCTGTGTGTTATTGCCAATATACGTATACTCTACCACGAATAATTATTACTTTTACCGATGTGCATTTCGTTTCGTAATAAAAACAATCATTATTTTGTCACACACGAATGAATATACACGTTCGAGTGTTAATTGCGGAAGGAACAGCCACGAAGAATGCAATCCTCGTCGATCGATATGGTCGATACCTCTCGTCGCCTAGCCCGAAACGCAGCAAAATCCTACTAACGCGACTAGAATACAAGTGAAACCCAAATTAAGGGGAATAGCGTTACACCGGCAGAGTTTCGATTAAATTCAGCTGACACGTGCGTTCGCGAACGAGCCGCGTGTAAACCGCCGCCTGGAATAAAGTACCGCGTGTTGCAATAACGAAATAAACCGACGAATGACAAAGTCACGTGAGGTTGTCCCTACAAAGGATGAAGAAATCAACGCTGACGAGAATATCCACTTGAAAATGGGAGGAGGAGGAAACAGAACGAACGAACGAACGAACGAGCCGAAAACTTTATTTCGCGTGGTCTCGCGTGCGAACAGCAAACGAAAAAGTTCATGGAAAACGCGACCGACCGATCCGACTGGTACACCGGATACGGTACACCGGCCGTTTCGCCGCGGTAAACACATTTTTCCCTCGTCAAAGTTGCCCGGTGGCTGATAGAAACCGAACTGACCGGCTAAAACGGGGGGAATCGATTGAAAATAGGGACGTGAAGCCGGCACATTGGTTTCACTCGATGCTCGTCGAATCGGCCTCCTGTCGAATCGATTGCCCTCGACGAAACGACGTATTTGCCGTGTAAAATAATTTTTACGTTTATGTATCCGGTTATGTTTCGGAGTTAAATAGCACGTGTAACATCAACACGGATTTATCTCGTCGCGATCCCCCTTTTCGCGAGATAACTGATGGATCCTCGTTGTCCATGTTTCACCAAAACCAGTTTCAGGCCACTTGAACATCTCTTCTATCAGTGATAGTACGCGACGTAACTTAAAACTTATTGAAGAGACGAATCGGATGGAAGGGCTATTCTTTTAAAAATATCATTTTTTAATGTTTCTTTTCAAGGTCACTGGCATTTTTTACGTAGGAAACGTGTATTTTTTTTTTCTATTCCACGTAGCCTGAGATATGTTTATGATATGACCTACAAGTGACCTTGGAACTTATATTGAGCGATATATTTCTGGACGGCAACAGAAGCGATTTTAAGAATGTAAACAAACACTCTATTATTTATCGTTATATTTATATAAAACGAACAGATCGAGTTATATGTTGCAGTGGTATGCTTTCTAAGCTGTTGCTGTTGAATTTCCTACGCGTCGTCGAAAAAACGTGGACGTAGAGTATGTTAACCATTGAACAACGTCAAGTTTCGACATTTGTTAACGGTTGAAATTTCAGCTGAAACAGAAATGAGAGATTACGTTCGTAGGGAAAACTGAGAATATTACCAAATCGAAGGTTTTAAACAGAAGTGCGAGTTCTCCACAGACTTTGAGGACAAGAAAGTCTTTATTCTTGGAATGTATAAGAATCCAAAGACATTTGGACAGGATCATGCGATTATATCGTATCGCTTCTGCAAGTGGTCATAATACACCGTAAGAGAAAGTCTTTCATTATAAAAAGAACAACTCTTCTACAGTTCCTATCCATATAATTCATTACAAAAAATATCATTTACTATAAATGTGATACGTTGAACTAATCGTACCGATCAGATAATAAATTGAGTCCTTCAAGACTTTCGATGAAACAATTTCAGAGCTTCCTTTTCGCTCGTGCGACAGTCTTGATCGTGCGTCAGAAAGACTGAACGCGGAGAACAAAACGAAGGGTTCGCCACACTACTGCAATTTCTGTCACGGACAACGTGAATCGTCATTGAGTTACGTGTTATTAAAATACAAGCTCGTTTCCTCGAATGGAATAATAAGAGGGGGGGGGAACGAAATAATCCCGTGACAAGGCACGATAATTCGATCATTCAAGCCCCGAGCGACAAACGGCCGATAAAATTATCCAATCAATCTCGGTTAACGACTCTGTCCGCGCGGAATCGTCACACGTGAATAACGTAAAAATTAATTTCTGCTTCTCGAAAAATCGATATTCAATCATCGATGGTAACTCGCAGCCTCGTCTGCACCAATCCAGCCTCGTCTGCGGATTTCAAAAAAAAAAAAAAAAAAGAAAAAAGAAAGAGGAAAAAAAGAAAAATCGTTGGAGTTTCTGTGACTGTGGCACGTGATCTCGCTGTGGCACGGTTCAAATTCCAATGGGATACGTTTTGCGTTCACGGTTACGATCACAGCTTAAACATAGACGTTCCAGTTTAGAATTAGATGAAATTGCTCATTCGGGAGCTATTAAGGTATCGAGGATGATTATAATCGATTCTATCTCGCAGCGTCTACTGTGCTCAATAATCTAGATTTTATGTCGGGAACGTCCACTAAATGAGTGAACAACAATTTCAGCGATTTATCAAATCGAAAATTCTGCATTCGATTGAATTATTTATCTGTAGTCGTCTGAATTCACGATACAATTGCAAAATGATCAAATGTTTCAACTAGGATCATCGACGAGTGAAATAATAAAAAAGTTATATCTCAATATACCAACGAAGAAAGAAATACGTAAACAAGCTAATTAATTCACATTTCATCGAAATCGCTTCTGTCAACTGGAAGTTTTATTCGAGAAGTAACATACGTTCCAAATGATATAATTTTCAGAAATCGAAATTCTTCGAAAAAGTTCATCGTTGCAGATATAATATACATAATTCTAAGCAATCGGTAGATATAATATATATATATTTCTAAATAATCGGTCATTTCGACTATTTCGTTACTCATGGCGTTAATAACGGTCCTTTCGGTCGTTTGACGTTCTCTTTCACTACTCCTGTGGGAGTTTCCGGTATTTGAGGATTTAGGGCTGTCCTGTGTAATAGTTGGTAACTTTATTGCTTCAATGTTGGGTCGTAAATGCTTGCATTGCGTTGTTGTATCTCTGCTTCGTAGAACTATTTCTACTTAAGAAGAGAGAGAGAGAGAGAGAGTTAAGTACAACAGTATTCTGTTTATTACATCGGAAGTTAGTGAGCTCGATAACTGTCGCTGAAAAAAATAACGCAGAGAATCAGTGTATACCAATTGCACGAAAACGGAACCGAAATAAACCCTAATAAAACGCGATTCAAGTAAAGCCCTCGTTCGCGATCGTTCCATCATCCTCGAAGAGTTTAATAATCTGTAATTGCAATAGATCGACGTGTCATGAACATTCATTCGAACTGACGCGTCCTGTTCTCGGAACGCGAACTTCGCGGACAACCTCTCCATCTGATTGCTGTACTAATCTCCTGCCAGCGTGCTGTCGAGTTTCAGTGATTCGTGAAGCGAACCGCATCTTTCGTGTCCCATCAAATTCAGGGCGTAAGTTTCCACGGATGAAAATCCTCTTTGGGAATTGTCTACCTTGTTTGAAGATTGTTTAATCAACTCTGTCAGGCTCTGAATACCGTTGCATGGTAAGTTACGAATTGATATCCACGTCCGTTCTACTTTGTTCCAATTATTCGCATTGCCATTCGCGTTTTCTACCCTCCTCTTTCAAATTTGTATGTATATGTGTGTGTGTGTGTTGTGTATTTCGCTAAAGTATCTACGAAACTACAAATAAACCGTAACTCTGCTGTTCGTACAAGGATAATCGATATTCATATGGATAATCAATCCATATTCTTTTCCCGTTATTTCTGTGGTGTCAGAAATAACAAAAACACGGAAAAACTTCTAAATGTTTAGAAAAATCAGATATTTCCTATACCTATATTCTGTACCCGAAGATTTAAATGTTAAACATAAAGAAACATATTATTTTATGAAAATTCTTACCGACAGTAATTGAACGCAGCAAGTATTGGGATATAATTTTTCTAATTTCTGAAAGTACAATATTCTTCGAAGCAGTGGATTAACACTGAAACTACCAAAGTAGTCAAAGTGGCGAATTTATCTTTTTTTTTTTGTTGGTACATTTCCAGGAATCTAAATGATTTTTCGTAAAATGTACTAAATGAAAGCTCGTATACTCTATCGTAGTGCAAAGTTTTTCTATTTTTCATTTTCTTTTATTTTGACTTGAATGTCACCGATGGAAATTCTATGCTTTAGTTAATAATTCCGTTTGTGCGATGAAATTTATTATTATTCGTATTCAACGAATCATCGGAATCTTTCTACCGTCACAAGATTAGTAACAATGTCCTCTTGCGCGAACGTATCATTGCACGAACAAACGGGCCAGGCAACGAGGAAATTTCTACAAATAAGTCCCCCCTTCGAGACAATGCGGTGATCACGCGAATGATCGATCGTGTGCGTATTCCTATTCAAAGTGTCACGTCACGTTCCGCCGCGGCGGCATAATAAATTATTGACAGGATTCCGCGATTCTGCCGCAGAGAGAATTATGCATGCAAATAAGGCGTGTCTTGAACGTGAGCATCATTTCACCGAGTCACGGAAACGATTAAAAACTTGGACCTCCGGCAACTCTTGGACTGTGAAGTGAAGTGAAAGGTCAATCGAGGTCAAGCCCAGATCGAAGGAAACTCCTAATTATCAGTCGACCTAGCCCCTCGAGGCGAATTTATTGGAAAACTCGATTCGACTTGCCACATCGGACCATTTTGCGCCATCGGCCACTTTTGTCCTATTCCTGACGAAATTCCTTTTCACTCGGCCCGCGGATGTTACCTCAGACGCTGCCTCGCGCTTCCGTCCCCATACTCGAGAAACACCGCTCCCACCGTTACCTCTCGCTCCGTTACCTTTGACCTGAGTAATTAATCACGACGCCAGACAGCCAGTTCTGTTTTCCACCTGTATTCCCGCGGGAGAGCCGAGCTCGATGTTCCTCGAAGGATTTTATCCGAGTAGTTACACGTACGCGATGCTCAGATTGTTAAGTAGAAAATACCTTTCGATTCGAGCACTGGATATAAACTGCCAGAATGGTTGAAATAATGTACATACACGAATACGCGATACAAAATTTATAGCCCGTGATCCTTAATACAATTGTTAGATGTGAATATCCTTTCGTTAAAAATCAGAGAAATTTTCAATTAGCGAAACTTTGATCGTTGTGTGTTAACTTAAATATAGATAGAAAGATATATTTCGTCTAATGAAACAGCTAGAAGATACGGAATTGGAGTGTAATTTATAGTTTGAATCTTTCGAACGTGGAAATTTCCGTTGCTTGAGAAGGAACGATAATACTTTTACAACTAAAGTATACAATGTAATTAACACTCCGGACATATATCATCTCCCAATGAAAGCGTCCTTTCACCTATAATCCGAAAAATTTCCTTCCACAAGAATTCCATAAGAGTTTTTCCGAAAAAAAGAAAATCTCTTGTGAAAACAGTTCAGATCTTCCAATCGATCCGGGAGCGTGCGTGTCACACTCGACGCTTTCACTTGCCTTTCTTATCGCGGTGGCCGCTTTCACCGTGCGCCGAAAAAGCTTTTCGAGGAAGCAGCTATGGTTAGAAGAGCACTCAGGGCCCGCGTAGCTCGATAACAGATGATGGTCCCATGCGAAATTGTCCGCCGCGCGACACAACCTTCCATACGCGACTGTTGCGACGAAACGCAAGTGGCCATACCGCCACGTTGCGGTTCCTTTCTGTATTTTCTTCCCTTCCCTTTTTTTCTCCTTTTTTTCTTTTTTTATTTATTTCTCCCTGCCGAACGAAATGGAGGAATAGAGCGAGCCTGGCCAAGAGAGAAAGGACCAACCGGAAAGCTTTCGAAACAGGAGACGCACTTCACCGCCGATGGAGCGCAGGCAGCAGAGCCACTTTTGAAAAGCTATCAAAGCAGGCTTGCTCGCGCAGCTCGGCTCCCTCGAGAGTGTTGCTTATCCGACGGTTCTTTCTGTTTCACCGTATTATCAGGATACAGCCACAGCGAATAAACAGCTCGCCGTGGTTCAGGCTCGCCTCTCGTTTGATTGCCCTTTCGCGAAACAACCACATCGTACTATTATTTGAACGTAAAAATACACCGAGGCCGCTACATCGAGCTACGCGCGATGTACTCGTTCTCGTTGGCGTTTCCAGACAAGAATGTTTAGAGAAGAATGTCTCTGTTCTCTGCCTACTTTGCGCGCTGAGATGGGCTAGGTAAGTGTGCATCGATCGACGAGTATTACGGAGGTTCTGATATCAATTTCGTTACATCCTTCAAGTGACTATTTATAAATTATTTTCCCTGTCAGATATATACGGAAAACACTGTGCTTTGAATGTTCGGCGTGTTTCTGATATTACGCGCATTATTTGCAATTTCACACTTCGAGCCTGGTAAACACAGTCTAGATTTCTATTTTAGCAAGTGATTCGTTGAAAATCTTCTACTTTTTCAATTAATTGCTTGATTTCGTCCATTTTCTTCATTCATAGAATATATTGCAATGCTTTTATATATATATATTTTTTTTTTTAATTAATCATGATTTTCTTCATTCACAGGAAATCTTTTAATGCTTCTATATATCTCTTTTAATTAATCACTTGATTTTCTTCATTCACAGGAAATATTCTAATGCTTCTATATATATATATCTCTTTTAATTAATCACTTGATTTTCTTCATTCACAGGAAATATTCTAATGCTTCTATATATATATATATATATATATATATATATATATATATATATCTTTTAATTAATCACTTGATTTTCTTCATTCATGGGAAATATTCTAATGCTTCTATCTTTCTTTAACTAATCACTAACTAACTAATCGTTCGATTTTGTTCAGTTAGATATCATCAATCTGATCCAAGTCGTTGAAAGTACTACACGACCAAGTATTTCAAGCCTGTTAGAATTGCATGAACGTGTTTATCCCGGACTACTTTCTTGATTTTCAAGCTGGCGAAGGAGACAACAAAAGAAGGCGGCGGCGCGCTCTGAAATGGTAATAACGTGTTCCGCGTCAGGATACGCTTAAACATTCAACTGTCCGCGAGAAACCACTTCCGCAACAAATCTGCATGATTATGCGTCCCGACGCGACGGCAGCGTCTACCTTTCGTTAAAGGCCTCAACAAGGCACTCGAAAATTGACTTTCCAAACGCACGATCTGCCATCGCGGCATGAAAGAATCCCCTTCGAATCACGATCTTGGAGAAACAACTGGATTCAATGTGGTTCGTCGAGTTTCGATTGCAAATTTCGTTTCAAATTACAAAAAATCGCAGATTTTCTTATGCATTCGCATAAAAATTCAAAGGTGCCAAAAATGCACACAATATACAAAAATATGCAGAATTTATCTGTTATATGTAATTTCTATTTTTTCAATTGAATTAAAGGTTCTATATTTTTAGTTGAATTATGAAAACATAAAATCTACAATGCAATGCGACAAGGAATTCGAGTGACAAAGAATTTGTCGAATTGATGATAAATGAGTTGCAAGACAGAGTTAACAGACAAAGCTCGATCGCGCCAATAGGTTCACAATTTTTTAGATAGCACACAGACACAGTGGAATTGTGAAGCAGGAACAAGATGAAAAATCCAAAGCTCACCTTGGTTCCTTGGTCCGGCGAAAAATTCTTTAGGCGTTAATCCGGCGTTCTTGTTCCGTTCGTAAAGGAATCCAGAAACTCGATACAATAAAAAAAAAAGACCGTTCTCGGTGAAAGAGACTCGGAACAGAGAGTTTTTTTCTCTCTCTTTCTCCCTTTATCCCTGAGTCTACGAGGAACCTTGCCGAGAATTTCAGGCAAAAGCAGGACGATCAAACGACACGATCACAGGGATATTTCGAGTCGGTTTTCGCAGTGGGACAAAAGGACTGGCAACGACATCGACTTCCGAGAGAGAGAGAGAGAGAGAGAGAGAGAGAGAGAGAGAGAAGGAAAAAGAGAACAAAAAATGTTATTAGTTTTATATCCGTTTCGACTTTCGTTCGCAGCCTTTTGAGACCGGTTCTCTCTTTCGCTCCATATTGGGAATATCGCGAACGACGATCCGGTGTTAAACTAATATCCGGTGTTGCGCTGGATGAAAGGAACTGGAATATTCGATATCAAGGCGAAACCACAGTTCCCCACTGATCATTTTTTTATTTATTCGTGTTTTTCCGTCTGTTTCTCTGAAATCGATAATTTAATTTCAATTCTATCCACCATCGCTGTTGTGCACCTAATCGAGCATTCTTGTAATCTATGAATACCAACAAACGGTTAATATTAATTACCGCGCAGCACGTTATTACACATTAATTTGTTTGCGTGCAATATTGACCATCGGTCATTAATTATTGGAAAAGTAACGAGAAATAGAGGCTGATTAGCGTGAACATAGCAATCAAATGGAACAAAAGTTAGTGCATTCACGTTGAATGACAGCGTTAATAAAGCGTAAAAACTACGTTTTTTGTGTCGTACAAACTTTCTTTTTTGTGTCGTCTACCAACAATTAATTTTATTTACGAAGCATCACTTCGTAAATTAAATGATATAACATTGGAAATAGTCATTGATATTTGATATTTCACACGATAAATGATATGAAATTTTGTTGATTAGATCTTTCTAAGATGTGATATCATTTAAATTTAAAGCAATCATCAATGTGCATTGCTGGAACAAGTATAATATACAAAAGTTAATGACTCAGTCTCTGAAAAAATAATATCCTCTACCATTTTTTAAATTTTCGTACGAACCAATAAGATTATGTGAATTGCTGACTCAGGATTGTCCTCGGAAATTTCTCCTTCTGAAATTCTTTTGTTCTTCTCACATCGTTATTATAGCTTTCACCCTAGGCGTTTGTTCAGATATATATATATACACACAATACCAATGTTCATTATAATTATCAGCAAATTATAAAAAGAGGAAGCCCGAGTTGGCTAAATTTAAGTACGATGTCCGGTCAGAAGCAACAGTCGAGTTAAAACTCGGCCCATGGGTGAAAAACTGTCGTGTACGAAATTCGTCAAATTCGCCACAGTCACGATCGCTGAAAAACGATCGAAAGATCCTTTCGATTGTACGTTTAACCCTAGGCAGGATCTCCGTGTATCGAGAACGTCGAGAGCCACGAAGAATCCGAAGTAGAAAAATAAGTACTACGACGCGCAACAGGGGGGATGAAAGCGGCGTTTTCAGAAGTCGCGATTCCGGAAGAATTCGAGCTCGAGGGGAGAGACAGGCAAAGAGTTTCTCTGTCCGTCGAGAAATTTTCATTCAAGACGCGCGCGCGCGTGCGCGTACGATCGCCAGAGAATTTTCGAGATCCTCGGATATTTTCTCAGAGAATTTTCGAGATCCTCCAGATATTTCCCCAGAACGAAAGAAATTATCCTCTCGAACATCCACCGGCTCTGTTCTCTGCTCGAGAGATCCGTTGCGCGATTGCGAGAGATATCGCGCGAGCAGGCTTGGTAAATTTACCGAAACGATGGCCAACATTCTCCTGCACCTGCAGGAGAAAGCATTCGCAAAGCGAACCTCCAAAGGCCGACTCTGCCTGTTTAATCGACGAATCTAAGTTTACGAAGCCACCCTCTCGCGGAAGAGCGAAATGGAACGGCGCGCTGATACCGGCGACCAAAGATATCGATGAAGAGAGAGACAGAGAGAGAGAGAGAAGGGGGAGGGGATCTCCAGTAGCGGAAACTATTATTTCCACGGAAATCACGATCGACCTTCGCCATACGAAAGCGTAGCCGCATTTATAGCCGCGAGGTCTGCCGCTGGTTTGAGAATTCATTGAGAAGGTCTTACGTGCTCTCCGAAATGGAAAATTCCCTTTGTATGGAGAGGGGGGAGGGGGAAAGGGCAGGGCGGTTCTAGTAGATTCTAGTAGATTTTACGAGTGGAAGACACGAGCAGCTACTGCCTGGTTTCTCTCCTCGAAAATCGAGGGAAACGACTCGTTCACGAGCGATAATATCGACGATTGTCAAGTGGGAAGACGCGTGCGTTCGTTCGTGAACGTGGTATTGCAAATTTCACAGGCTGCTTGTCCCCCGTGCATCGACAAAGTGGCTACTCGTCGTGACGTTTCTCGCCAGCTTGGGCGTGTAAATCTTGATTAAAACGTCCCGATCGAATTTCTCAACGTTCGCGCTTTTTTTACGGCCGAGACGGGGGAATTGGAATTTAACGTGTTAGAGCGCAGTTTATGGCGAATGGCATTCGTAATGAGAGGGAAATTGTTACGAGTGAAGCAATTGGATATTTTTAAAGAAACGGAAAGACATTTCAAACAAACGGTTGGATACAAAAAGCTATATTGGTATATCTACTTTGACGGTGTCAGGCTAGTTGAGACTTGATCTACTGAAACTGTGTAATTCTAAATCTAACCTAACTTACTTTACTTATTTTATCAGGCTTCTGTCACAAGAATACAATCACGAGCAATTAAACTCTTACTAACCGTGTTAGTCAATAGAATGCCAGCCGTCTGAGGTTTCAACGAATCATCGTGTCTCAATATAAGAACAACTCGATTACACGTACGCGTCTTTCACTCTTCTATAACCGCAAACGTAAACATTCACCATCTGAGGAGGCTTCTCTTCGTTCTCTTCGCGTTCCCATCAATTTCGCCGAGCGTCAATGAAAACACGGGAATGAAAAATGTCATCTCGTTCGCAACGACTTCATCGAGTGTGTACAAAACTCATTAAAGGATCGCGGCTCTACGCGTGGAGGAGAAAGGGAGAGCAGGATAGACAGATAAAGAGAGTGATGAAAGAAGAGAAACGAGGAGTGCAACTTGCTCTCCTCGGAGGACGAGCGAAATTTCCAGCAGGGGTCTGTTTGCCGTAAAGATTAAGCTTCACGGGGCCACGGAAGTTGCCGTCTCTTCGAGACGATCGCGGTGCTTCTGCAAAAATCGTTTGCCGTGCGAATAAACACGGTAACTCGGGGTATATTTGCCGCAGCTACGGTGGAAAGCGTAAGCAACGTTCTCTCTCGTGGAGAGGAGCGGAATATCATGGTGGCAGGGCCACGAGGTTTCGCGTGGCCGAGAAAAACAAGTAATCTTGCCTGCAACTGTTCCCCTTATCGGATCGTCGTTTAGAGCGAAACGGGACGACGCCTCTTTCCGTTCCGCTTTACGACCACCGTGGAATTAAACGGTAGACGCTCCTCCAAGATTTCGCTGAATTCGTTGGTAAGCTCCTTCTTCTCGTGTGATCGTGGATAAAAGGAACGGTGTACGGTGAGAAATCGGATACGAAATTCAACAGTCACACCCGGATAAACCGTCCAATATTTTCGTGTGAATTCAATTATTATGTTATGTATTAAATTAAATTCAATGCTAAGTTGTCGAAATACTGCTTTCAAAAATATTGTTTGAAGAAACGTCCAACTCGTAACCTGAAGTTTCGTAAAATTGTGGAACATAAGTGGAAGACGGGATAAACCGAGTAATATTTTCGTGCGGATTATATTTAATTATTATGTTACGCATTAAATTAAATTCAATGCCAAGTTGTCGAAATACTATTTTCATTGAAAAACGTCCAAGTCGTAACTTGAAATTTCGTGGAACTCAAATGGAAGCCTAATATTTATTTTCGTTCAAATTAAATTCAATTGTTATGTGCCAAATTATATACTAAATTAAATTCGATGCGAAGTTATCGAAATATTGTTTTTATGGAATAACATCCAAGTCGTAACTTGAAGTTTCGTAAAATTGTGGAACTCAAGTAAAAGACGGGACAAACCGCCCAATATTTATTTTCGTGCAAATTAAATCCAATTATTATATTATGTATTAAATTAAATTCAATGCAAAGTTATCGAAGTATTGCTTTTATTGAAAAACGTCCAAGTCGTAACTTGAGGTTTCATAAAATACCCAATGAAACAGCGTTAAGCAAATCTGTGGAATTTTATTTCTACAATTCTGATATCAAAATACGGAATTTGATAACACGAATCGATTGAAAGAAATTGCAAATTGAACGTTGCGTCGATTCTTGATGAATCGATGATAGTCGAACAAATTTTAAACGAGCTGAACGGGTTACAGCGATTACTAGATCGCTTTTTCATTGAAACGTATTAGATTAATCTTCTTAGAACATTCTCATCAGAGAAATATATCACATTCGGTAAGAGAGCGGAATACGAATCTTTCAGAATCAACATTAATTTTTTAATTTTTGCGAATGCAAATTTCCCTGCGCCAGTCAATATTATCTTTCTTTCTCGTCGAAACCGTAGTCAGATCAAACGCGAATCACGAATTGCAAATCCGTTAATTAACCACGCTAAAGGTAAAAATGAAACGAACAAAAAAAGAAAAAAAAAAGAAGAAGAGAATCAAATCATTTGCGCGGAGCGCATTATGCAAAGCGCAGCGAATGCAGCTGGTTCAAGTTGATTTAAACGGTTTAATCGGTAGAAAGCAGTCGGGAAATTCTCGTTATCATTTGAGAGTTTGATTTTTTCGTCATTTTGTCGGCCCTGTTCCGGCACTTTGAATATCATTTCCGGAACGGAGTGACAATCTTGCACGTTCTACGGCGGTTATTAAAATTCAAATTTTGACGATGCAAATGCACGCCAAACGAAATGCTGAGGTGACTACTTTTCTAACGAAAAGCAATTTTTGCGAAAGAGAAAAACTGGTTCAGAGGACTGATTTAGACTTATGAGTTAAAAACGGGACGTGCGTACGATATTTCATTTAGAAATTTTCACCGAAGGAAACGAATAAATTGGCGGGAGAACTTGAAACCTGGTGGAAGAAATTGAAATTTAAGGTCATCAAACGTAAAACGCGTTCACGCGCGAGATCAAAATTACCGAAACGTAGCCAATTTTGTTTCGCAGTGATGCTGGTTAACTTTCATTAAAGATCTATTAAACTAATAGATCATGCGACGCTGCCTCGTAGCACACAGCGAAGATATAATCAAATGAAGCGACAGAGAGCCACTTATCAAGACGAGTCTGTTTTCAACTGTTTTCATCTGTTTTCTCAAAGCGTGCTTCGTCCATAAAATTCCCTCCATAAAACTTTTTCAATGAAAATTCCCCTGCATGAAATAACCTCGCTCGGAACATGCACAACATTTGCTTTAAAATTGAAAAAAAAAATGAAATGATACTTTAACAAGGAAACTCAAAATTGCGAATAATATCAAAATATTGAGAAATTTCTAATAACTTCTTTAACTTTTCTCTTTCTTCATTTGTAAGCGGGTAGCTAAATGAAAAATGGCATCCTCAATTACGAGAACTCTTTCAAAGACAAATTCTCATTAAAAGACAGACTGTATTGTGAAGTACGATTGAAAATTGTCATCGCCAACGAACGTCGAACATCAGAAATAAATAGTAAAAGCTCCGAAGGCTTTCGAGCTAGCGACCAGCGCACGCGACTTCGTCTGCAGGCTGAAGTTGATTGTGATCCAAGGTCGATGGCAAATCGCGCATTGTGCCGAGAATTTCCACCCGCACGCCGCTGTAATCGACGTCACGCGTATCGCGATTCAACGCATAAAGCATAGAATTCAAGCTGCAAGGGTGCGTGTGCATTCCGTGTGCATACGCTGCTGGACACCGGTGTTCTACGCAATTGCAGAGATTTCGAACGATACCGCGTCCTGGCGGCACGATACGATCGGCAACTGGTAACTTGGACGAGTTGACGAGGAGCGATCCAGGCGCGAGCCAGCCTGGAATCACTCGACGGATCGGCGAATCCCGACGGTGGATGACGAGTCGACACAGGGGCACAGGGACGGAGCCAATTGTGTCGCCCTCGCCAATTCCACGGGCCCGTGACTAATTGTCCTTGCCCGGGCTGCGAGTTACCAGCCGCTATTGAACGATGACGAGCGCTCGAAATTGCGCGCCTCGACGCCGGCTGCTGACCCTTCTCTCTCTCTCTCTCTCTCTCTCTCTCGACTAATTTTCTCTGTTTCTCGTTTTTCGTCGTCGGATCGATGGACTCTCCGATAACGAGACGATTTCACGTCGATGGAGAGAGGAATCACGCGAACGTTATTATCCGTGATTTTATAATTTTCACTTCTACGTGAAATGACAATTGCTGTTACAAATCAGATACTCGTCGTAAAGAGTAGAGTTTCCATATTTTCCTTTCTCTCGTGTACTTTCGAATTCGTCGATACGTTCGCCAACAGAGCGTGGATTTTTTTTTTATGCAATTACGAATGTATTACGAATAATTCATGTATTTTATGTATTTTGCACTGATGAATGTAAAAATCCACTGGCCTACTCGCCAGTGAGAAACAGAATCGAAATTAATCTTCCATTTCCGGCATGTCGGAATTCAATGGAATTTATTCGAATTCGAATGCTGCGCGCACCGTGTAAAAAAAAAAAAAAATGCTGAAAACGGATTTTCGCATATATAACAAGATACACGCTGAAATTCGAAACCATACGGGAATACATCCTACTTAAAAAGAAGATCGCGTTGTGCAAATGAACGGGCATTTTCAGCGGGATTTTTCCTCGCGATTTCGAGCATCAGAATCGTGCCGCCAACAAAAATTCTCGAACGAAACGAGCGATATACCGGCAAGGTATTGAAGCCTATGCGGGATTAAGAGACGGGGATTAACGAAACGTGAACAATGGACCGCGTAAATAGTTGATTGGATAACGCCAGTCGGCGATTAACCACGATTTATTATAAGGCGTAAAGCTCTTGGCAAGCCACGGGGGTGGGATGAGACAAACTGTGCCCTACCTCGTATAATTGCCCGCGTTATCTGCGAGGTATTATCGTCGTGGGGCGGTAATTAACACCGATAAACAAATTAACGTGGCAGGTTGCAGCACCGTGCACTTCAACGAATAAGGGCTAATTGAATAATATAATTTCTTCGCCGGAGGAGAAGGTTTCCGCTCCGGGGATAGAGCTACGAGCGACCAGTAGCTGATATTATATTTTAGAGATAATTTCACCGCTATCGGAGGTGAATGATAACGAAATTACAATGATTACCATATGGTAATGTGATTCGCCGAAGGACTGGCGCCAGTCACGTGGCAAATTACCGCGTTCTCTAATCCACGCTCTCCGACCTATCCACAGAGTGCGCATACATATGTATGTTCGTAAGCATTATCGCTCGTCGAGGGTGGGTTACTTGGCACGGCCAGTGGACAACCTTTTGGAAACCATCATTTTGAAACGAAATGTAAAAATTCCCTCCTAAAAAAAAAAAAAGAAATAAAAGGGGGGGGGGAAGATTGGCGTCAGATTAGCTGACAATTTTTGGTCACTGCGCAAGCGTCGGATCGTTAGACTTATTTCAGATAAATTTCCATATTGTTACAAAGGGATTTTAAAGTATTTGTTTCACAACTTGTCCGCGATCTTCTTTAATAATAGCATTTTATGATAAATGACAATAAATAGGAGACTGATCTAAACTAATATCACTATCGAATTTCGTAATTCTTGAAAATAATGAGAGTTGGAGATCTAAATTTGAAATGTTCCTGCTGAATGATGATCCAAAACCTTTGCAAAAACTTTACACGTTCAAGCGGGAGAAACAAATTTGTGGGAGAGAGATAAATTTTCATACGCTGTTACGAAAGAGGAAGGAATCTTAAAATATTTGTTGTACAACTTAATCGCGATCTTTCCTAATAGTAGCATTTTAAAAATGACAGTAAGAAATTTTACCTAACCTAAGTCTAGTAGGAGTCTAACCTAATTGTAGTAAATATATAAAAAAGACCAGTTAGTGGCAACATATGGTAAAAAATTGTACAATAAGTTTGTTAAGCTTCATGACCATCGAATTTCATAATTCTTGAAAATAACATCATATAACTCTATGCGTCGTAAATTGACACGTAGGAATTGTCGCTGAACAGTTGCCGTACCATTTTTACAATCACCGAAGTAAGGAAGATCACGCTAACGACGTATATAACGTGACACCGTTTATTAACCAAGCAACGCCCAAGAAGTCACTTTATCACCTCACTCGACCTGAGAATAGACGCATCATAAACCGGGATTCTTGGAATACTGGATTCCCCTGGCTCCAATTTACCACGCGCAATACGTTACACGTGTATTTCGAGAATTCAGCCAGAGTTCTCGGCATTTCCCTCCCGAGAAATACTTGGCCGGATAATCAGAATTTAGAAGAAGCTTGTTTCTCCCGTTACAATAAGATTATAAACTTGTTTCAAGACTAAAAGAAACGAAAAACGTTCGAAGATAGAAACGAATTAAACATCGTCTGGATTCCCGTGAAATCCACTCGAACGGAAACAGAATGCCGATGAGACCAGAAAAACGAATGATTTACCCGTCAGGTGGTATCACGCCGTCGTTGGTTCGAAAGCTCTCATCCCGAGAAATCGTCGAACGAATTAGAACCGCAGAGTAACGCGGTCGGGGCGTCTTTCGACCGGCGATGAAGGTCGTTAATTCCGGTTTAAGAAGCAAGGCAAGCTTTGACGCGGTCAGACTTCGGCGGTTGCCCTAATCTGCCCGCTGAATTTCAAAAGCGCAGTTTCGAACCAGCGTGCCGAAGGTATCGCAACAGCGCTGCTTCTCCTCGGGCAAAGCCCGACGAAATACGGAACGATCGAGCGAGAGAAAGAGACGCGAAAGCGAGGAAAGACGAGTGAAGCGGAAGAGAACGCACGGAAGAGAAGGAAGAGGGGGCCCAACGAGTGACAGAGCGTTGGCTCTGCGGAGACAAATTGTCGAACAGTGTGCTTGCGGTCGGACGTACACATGTTCGCTCGAAGTTGGGTTACATTTAGAAAACAGGATTACAGTTCGCTTCGGGGCGTTCGTCTGGCTGCTGTACGCGGTCCAAGACTATGAAACTGCAATGCACCTGAACACACTGGGCACGCAGGTGGCCTTCGTCCGCGTCGGTCGTCCGCTTTGTCTCCACTGGCGGTTTCCGCGCGAAAGCGCGGGCTCCAACTTTGGTGGCAGCCAGCGACGTCGTCGAAGATCGATTCCGTCGCCGTGACGACGTACCGTCTTTGCTTCCTCGCGAAGGGCTAATCAGGCGTGAGCGGATTAGACGACGAGACGAAGAGAACCGAGAAGTTTCGCGATGGTACAAGCGAATCTTCGAAAGTACTTTGCCAGATCGGGATCTGTGTCGCGGTGTCTGTGCGTCGGATTGAATTGGAAATCAAAATCGGCAGAGCAAAGTCGCAGCTTCGGGGAAAAATGCGGAACTTCGTGATTTGCTTAAAAGTTTGAACTCGAACACCTCCCAAGTTCGAATTACGCGAATTAAAAGTGACTTGTGACGTTCGTGTTGATATTAATACGAGTGGAATTATCGAGGCAATTCAAATTCGAGCGAAACTAACCGCTAAAGCGATCGAACACGGAACTTGTGTAACCAAGTGTATTTTCAGAGATCTTCAACGACGAACATCTTCTTATTTCCATACACTTTCCAATCACTTTGACAAATGTTTTCCAGTCGATTGTTCTAGTCTTGACAAAAAAATATATACTCGGAAAGACGAAAATTTCCAAAATTTAAGCAATTTTCACCAGCTATTTCGATTCGATTTCCATCACGTGTCATCACGTGATGATAAGTAGAAGGTTTTAAAAACAAGACCATCCGTGTTTGACGAGAATATCTTTCGGCTGATGAACAAGTTGAACGCTCTAGAAACGTTTCAGTGGCATTGTGCGTCTTCCGGTCGCAATATTCGGTTTACCAGGTCATGTACGTTCCGAGTTTGCCACGAAAAAATATACAGGTTCCTTTCAAATTTGCGAGCACGTTTCATTACGAATACAGGAATTGTTCGCTTGGAATTGCTTATGGAGGAAAGGCGATCATCAATATTGAATTCCTCTATGTGGAGACACGCGCCGGCATACAGAAGGGACATCGTTTCCCTTTTCCGCGTACGTACTCTACGTGTCCTTTCTTTGAAAAAGCAAACAGGACCTCGGCGTGTTTGCTCGCTTAAGCTAGGCGTTTTTCCTCCGTAAACTTTCCCGAATATATAACGCCTTCCGCGCTGCTCGGCAAACGACGAAACTGTTCTCTCTCTCTCTCTCTCTCTCTCTCTCTTTTTCTCTCTCTCTTTCTGTGACTTCAAATCATATTCCGAATCATAAATCCGGTGGTTGTTCCGGTGGTTGTGTACTCGTTAGTTGAAACTGCAGATTTTTAAGAAACTTCACATTTCTTTTTTCATAGAAACTTTTATGCAAAAATTTATTTCGTTATAACGAAAGTTTTATTTTGAAAAACTTTACACTCTGCGTATGTTATACTCGTGGATTTTTAACAGAAACGAATTAATCTACGGTGACAATACGTGTTATTCGTTATTTTTCCTTCTTCATCTTCCCGTCTCCGTTTCCAGTAAGAACGTTAAAATTCTAAGAAAGTTTCGGAGACTAAGACTCGAATTAAATATTAATTCAGATGGTTCTCCAGCGCCGCCAAATTTAACACTCGAAATATATACCGTCACCGAATCTTTTTTAATTAAGAGCAGAAGGAATCTTCAATCCACGTGGGGCAAGCTAGCACATCGCAACAGGCGTTATCCATACAAAATAGGGACGAATGAATAGTTGGAACAGAGGGTAATTAATTCGTCTCACGAACCAGTATCACCGTTGAAACTCGTTAATGAAACAATGTAATGAAACTCGCGAACGGATCAAAGTTTCGTCCGTGAGGAAAATTCGAAACTGGCGTGGGATGCCGCAAAAAGACGAGCCACCGACGACGGTGGAAGGAAGAAAGACGGGAGGAAGGGACCATTTAACCCCCCGAGAAAGAAGATAGCAACGCAGGCGTGACGAAAAAGGGCTGTTCAGGTCCGTAAGAACTTACGAGCAGACCGAAATAGCCGCAACGTTCGGTCCTCGTTCGGCTGAACTGACTCTTGTTGCCGCTTTACGAGCGGCCCAAGCCTCGACTTTCCTTTCTTCCTTTTTTTTCTCTCTCTCTTTCTCTCTTTACTGCCTGCCTTCATTTGCCAGAAGAAACTTTCATGATGGCGGACGCAATAGCGCGCGGCAAGTCGTCCAAACTTCTTGAAATTTTCCCTTTTTTTTCTTCAGCTGTTGTCCTCTTTTCTCTCTCTCTCTCTCTCTCTCTCTTCCATTCTCCTCTTTCTCTAGCTCGCCGAAGAACCAAGCAAACCGATTCACGACGAAGGGCGACAATCAGACGAAGACTCATCGTCACCAAGACCGGTGGCTCAATTTCATTTTCAGGCACCGCGTATTTTCCTCGAAACTCTCGGAGCTGGCGCGCTGCAGGCCGATCGATCGGGACTGGTAACGCTGTCGGGTAACCAGAGGCGGGATAATTTAAATGCGAATGTTTGCGAAGAAAACCTTGCCCGAGAAAATCGTCGCTGTTGCAGGAGGGAGGCGGGAACTAGAACGGAGAGGGGATTTGATGGTGAAAAAACATTTATGCTCGGTGAAACGGTAGTGGTATTTTAGATTTCATATTCCGCTCGAACAAACGGAGGAAAAATTAATAATATTTGTTACAAAACGTGACCAACGACGGTTGCAAACGTTTCGACGTAAAACATGTGTTTACGTCGATAGTTAATGTTGACAGTCAAATTAACGCGTATATTGTCACGGGGATGAAAAGTCTGAGAAATTCTACCTATTACACGAGTTTTCCGCGACAATCGTTGAAATAATCATCGCTGACGAATTAGGCGATGTCGGCCAACACGCCGTGGAATAAAATCGAACGTAACGTTTCTTCCTGTTCACTTTCTCGAAACTTCGACGAGGAAGAAACTTGGAAGAACGCGGGGCGAAGAGACGAAAGAGGGTGGCAGTGTCTCGTAATTAATTAAAAACATTTAAGGTAAACCCCTCGAGCCAAGGTCGATACCGACACCCAGCCAACGTCTTCTTCTTGCTATAATTTGCCTGACCTCGCCACTCCTCCCACCTTGCTCTTCGCTCGTAGCGAGTCTTCACCCTCTTTCTCCGACATTAGACCAGGCGAATTCGTTCGTCTCGCGCGCACGCGAATTATTAGAACGACTCTCCATCTCTCTCTCGGGTACCCTTGTTACCCCGCCGTTAATTAGAGTACAGTCTGCTACTGACGACAACCAACTGCAAAGGAGAGTCTTCACCAGCACGCCCTTCCCTACACTCCACCACTTCGTCGACCCCACCGACCGATCCCACCACCTCTAACAGCCACCCAACCCGGGGGTTGATCCGTGTGCCACCGACGCGATGTTTGCGGCTTGAATTATTCTACCGGATATCCACACGACCCGTGAGTGCCATTTAAGCGGCCTGGCAAGACTAGCTTAGGCACCTAGAATAGCCAGGCCTGGCTCATCCCTGAATTGTCTCTGAACAGTTTTGCTGACAAGTTTCCACTCGTGCAGGATTAAGTGAAAGAAATAGTCATCCGTTCGGCTTTTGCCGGAGCGTTTGTCGGAGGTGTGAATTAAGAGTTTTAGAAGCGAGTGTGATTTCGACGAACGAGCGAGGACAGGCCAGGACGAGCAAAGTGAGAAACTAACGCGAAGAGGAAGAAATTAATATTTTAGATTGGGAATATAGTACGGCAAGACCAAGTAAGGCAAAAAAATGTAAATTTAGGTGTATTTTAAATTCACTCTTGTTAGAATTCACTGCACTGTCTGATCATACGCGCACTCGTTCCACTTGCTCGAGGCCAAACGCTTTATCTTACTAAATGTGCTATTTAAAACGTGACGTGGATGGCAGAACTTCCCACACAAGATTAGGCACGTCAGTTCTGAAAAGTCGTCCGACCAATGTACTTTATAATTTTTTACAATCAAACGCGCATTTCATAACAAGACGAGAGTACCATTTTTTAATACCAAGATACTCGCGAATTCATTAATCCTGCAATCCGTTCGAGCAGGACGATTTCGACTAGAAGTAGAAACAGGAAGGTGAGGACCTTAATTCCTCGCAATCGAGCACCGCAAGTGATCAAGCTTCATTCGTGGTCAACCTGCGCGAAGTTTCAAACTGGGCGAACATCTTTCTAACCGGTATCAACTCCAGTGCTCCAGTAATCGGAGATGTATCCGCAGGAAATCGAGTTACATCGCGTTTAGAATTGATTTCCAGCCTGAAAACCGGTTGTATCTTTTCGCTCGACGGCTACGTGATTACTTTTCGATCCGATCTACGTGATCAACCCAGGACTCGAGCCGTTTCGAACTGTAAAAGATACCAGTCTCCAGAGCGTGATTATTCGATCCCTGCGTGATGCATCGTTGTTGGTCGAAAACCAACTCTAAATGTCTTGCCTCTGTGAATGTTAAGAAAGAAACAATGAATATATGCGCGTGGTGTTCGTTATAAAACGCGTCCCGGTGTATCGCTTTATTTCTCACAAGTGACAAACGATGCAATCTGAACGATTGAAAAGAGTTTCCAAGAATGCAAAAAGTGACGAAGATCGTAACTTAACATTGTTAACGTAACACAACATTGTTTCTTAGAGTAATCAATTAATTTTCATGAGAATTATCAATTTTCACTTTATGGTTCGTTATATTTATATATAATGTTTAAACGATTTATTTGATGGATGATAAATACGACATTACTTTAATAACGAATCGATTTCATTATTAAAAATCGATTAAGATTATAAATATTGCTGCAAGTTACAAAGATCTTCTTTACGAAAATTTAACGCGCATTTTTGGCGCTCGCCAGTAAATTCGGAGAAACTTTGCTAATTACCAATATTTATTTATTGCAGCGACCGTCCGGTTTTAATCTATACCGAGAAACAGACTACGGGACTAATTGTAAGACTGTCCCAACTATCTAAAGTTCGAATGCCTTTTCAGACTCCTACAGCCAGTCAATTTATCATTCAACATCTCGTCTACTTGAAATCGCCAGCTTCTCCTACGTGAAATCAATAATCTGTCCAAGTTTCAAATCGAGGATCCTCCAACGGGAGATTTTACACGTCGAAATTTACATCATGCTGACGAGGGTGTGTCCAAAATTTAGAAACTCCTCGAATCGGATTTCCCGTCGAAATTCGCGAGAGAGAGAGAAAGAAAAAGAAAGAAAAAAAAGAGGAAACACGACGAGAAATTTCATTGTAGAAAGATGACGCGCGATCGTGTTCGCTGGAGACGCCGTGGTGGAAAACGGGATCGAGCGCGGATTGATCGCCCACACTTGACCCGGATCGCCGTGCCGCTGATTAAAACGCGGCACGGCACGCAGATTTTCCTATTTGTCAACGACACGTGTCGTCCGCGAGCCGCGTTTTGCGAAACTTCGCGCTCATCCGAAGAGTTATTAGCGAGCGTGCTGGCCTGGCCGAGCCGTTGAATGCCAGTAATCCGAGATCCATCGGCGCCGTTGCAAATCATCGCCGCTGCGAACGACACCCTTTTCTTTCTCCCTCCCGTGCCATTTACCTTGCCACGCCGCTTGTCGACTTGCTCGTCATCCCCGCGCGCCAAACTCGACGCGCCATTAATTGTACTCGTACTCCGCGAGCGTCGCGTTCTGTTAATTGACGCGATCAATTCGACGCGATGTTTCTCGACCCCGATTGTCTGATCGACGAACTCTTATGGAAAAGACGCGTGACCAGGCTGCGAATTTAATTGTACTGCATTCGCGTCGATTTGTCCATTTTTATTTACTGTCTGCGTTTCTCACAAATGCGTGAAAATTCGCAGTGTGACTGTTTTCAATAGTTACTGCACGAAGCTCATTTTTTTCACTTTAGAACTGTACCAAACGATTGGAAAACACCGTCAAACGATTGAACTACTTTTGATAAACTTATAATATGTGACGTCGCTCCGTCAAATTTGAAAAAAAGCATGATGAAATTGAAGATCTAAAAATGGAACTATCCGTTGAAACGAAACGAAGGAAAATGGATTGCTCGAAATGAAACGACGAAACATATTCCTCTGTTGTGACTGACTATCTCAAGTCGTTAGAAATCGCGGTTTTCGGTGTTTTCGCTATAAGCGGAAATGTAAAACGTTCAGTTTCGACGAGCTGCGAAAATATGTGAACCGAGCGCGTTCGATACGGTTATTTGTAAGTCAAGCAGGCACTAGACCGGGAGCAGTGTCGTTTCGAGATCAATCGAGATCAAAAAGAAATTGCTCGGGCGTGTGAAACGCTTCTCTCTCTCTCTCTCTCTCTCTCTTTCTCTCTCTCTTGCTCTCTTTCCTTTGTGCACGGAATACGAATCGCCGACGCAAACTATGAATGAACGACGGTACACCCGTGTTTCACAACTTACCAGCTACAAGTGAATTTTTCTCATTCCTATTTTTTTTCACGAGATTTGTACCACCTCGAGATTGTAAGTATCGCCAATTAGGCGACGTGCACGGCATTAGCAGCGAGAACTGGCTAGAACTTGAAATTTAGCGTGCGTTCACCTAACGAGTAGTTAATTCGACTGGTTTACGAGGGCCATGCGATACGAATGTCATAAGTTACATTTAAACATACCGCCGGACTAACGAAATAACCCAGTTTTTACTCGAGGAGAAATTTTGCAATATTCGCGCTATGGAAATAGGGGAAGAATAGGAACTCTGTTTAAAAAAAAAAAAAAAAGGAAGAAAGAAAAATGCGCAAAAAGTTCTTTGAAAATGTGATGAAAAAGAATCGATTCGAAAAATATCGAATGTTGAATGCAAAAGTTTTTGATCAGAACTGAAAGTTTATACAACAGAAAATCACGATCATCCGCACCGGTTGAGACCCCGGGCCGGTTTCATTTTTGCGAACCTTTGTTTTAATTAGTAGTCATACTGCATTCCACGGTCTCGCGTTACGTGCACGCGTACAATATTCCTCCTTTGTACCGTAATTAAATTTATACAATTGACTGAACCGTTACACGGTAGAACGAGGGAAACTATTCCATCGACGTTCAGAGTATAATATACGTGAGAAACTTCATAGCGTATTCCAAATGACCATTCGTTCAACGTGGATGAATTAATAAAGCGAAAAATTTTATTTCCTGCCACGTTTCCCGTCGCTGAGTGAAATTTTTTGAACTGTTACAGCGAAGCTAGTGAACTTGATTCACGATCGAGGAGAAAAAAAAAATAGCCAGATGGAACGAACTGTTTTTACCAACGTTCAAACGAGACCGCGCGATTTACGATAGAACCATTAGGAGAGATTGATAGTAAAGAAAAGGTACTTACTGTACGAGCCCACGTAGATCGGCGTCCATGTGACCTGAGAGTGAACGAGCGTCGTCGCCACGAACAGAACAGCGCCGAACCACACACTCAAACGAGTCGTACTCATCTCACTAACAGCCTCGACAATCGCCATTTCCCACGTTTCAATCAGTTCTCTGCCTTAATATCATCTTCACCGGTTCGTGTTCCCGTCTCTACGCTCGCCTCGCTTCTTCGTCGTCTTTCCGCGCGCCGATCCGTCGTATCGATTTTATCTCTATCTCTCGGAAAAGATCCACGTTCAGTATAACTCTCGTCTCGTACGTCGCTTAATCTCGTTCTCCGATTGTTCGAGCAATCCCTCAAAACTCCCGCTTCGCACACAAACTCCCTCCGTTCCACCCCATCCCGCGAGCGGCTAGTTCACGAAGACACACGCGAACTCAAATAGAAGCGGAGAATTTTGACCAACAACAAAGTCTGAACAACGTCTGTCCAGATTTACCTACGACCTCGAAATCGTTCATAAGCAATTAGCCAACGCGAGAAGCAAGTTAAACTCGCGTTGATTTTCGTACAGTCGGCATAGAAACTCGCAGCTCGGTTAATGACCCGTGAACGAGCATCTGTTTTCGCGCGTTTCGACGTTCGCGGTTAAATTGCCCGTGGCATTATCGGCTTTTAAATTAGAGAAACTTTCGAATTAACCATCGCTTTATTCACCGCTGTTCCTGTTTTTCATCTCTCTCTCTGCGCCGGCTTTGGCGACGACACGATACTCTGCTTTTCTCGGAGTTGCCTTTTCCATCGCGACAGAGTCTTCATTTCCGCGTCAGTTTTGATTTACACGTGCCAGGCCCTTCTTTTTTTTCCATACACGACCACCGTGAATGGAAAATACGCGCGCTTGTCGTCCTTGTTTCACGGTCTTGCAAAGCCGTGTCCCACGATCCTCTCTGTTTCTACGAGAGCACGTCTCCTCGGTTCAATTCTCGTGCCGTGATCTTCGTTCGAGAAACGTCCTCGCTGGGGCGGGCCCTTTTGTCTCTGCTCTCCTCGGCTCGGTTCTTGTTACCATCGAGCTGCGAGATCGAGGCTCTGCCTGCAACAAAAGTAGCAAACCGAACGTCAGAGCGTTGGCCTTTACAATTGGCTGATTGTAAAAAAGTATGAAAAGTATTTAGAGAATTTTACATTGCTCCTCACATCTGCGGTTCTTTGATTGAAAAGCGGAACCGAGTTTGCGAATCATAGAGCTGGTGAAATATTTTAGATTCCTTTTAGTTTCTTAAGTTCCACACGATTGTCATACTTTCTCTTAATTCTCCATTGTTCTAGGTCGTGTCAAATTTCCTTTACTTTCTTTTTAAACCTCGGTTTGGAAAGCAGACGCGACAGACATAGAAAATTCACATTCTCCTCGTACGAACTTAATTAACCATTTTATCTTCTTACCAATCTCTCATCTTCTCCAACGTCATTATAACTTAGCTTACTTAACAAGTTGCTCTACTACCATTAATTTTCCGCGTATCATCCCGTGCATACCGATTTCTTTCTCAATTCGGCAAGGAGAGGTTCGCGAGTCTCCTGGATAAAGAACCTCCGCTCGTTTCTTTTTACAAAATTCTCCGCGTTTTCTACTTTTCTTACGGTTCGTAATATCGCCCGGATAAACAAAGGAACCCTCCGAAACCTCAGTTCCAATTTACGCCGCCAGCCGACGCGTTATTTTTCCAAGATACCGGCGACATGTAATAATTCCCGTCACGGTAAACATCGTTTGGCGAGCGAAAAACTTTCCGCAGGGATCCTCGTTATCGCAGCGGCGTGCATCGGATCCGAATAAGACGTCCTCGCGACGCCATCCATTCGGTAATGAGGAGAATCCGTACAAAACATACCGAGCATACTCGGCAGCAGATCGTAGGATCTCGGTTCTCGGTGCACCGACACTCGCGTCTTCATCCCGCGGAAACTGTCGTCAATGTCTCGTTAGCGTATCTACCATCGGAGTAGAGAGTAACGCGTGAGCCACGCCATTGTCGATCCTCGTGTTCCTCGGCGATCCACAGTGACCGTGGCGTGTCTAAGATTTTCGACGAGGGACGAGAGGAAGGACAGTTATAACGAGATGGAACACGGAACATGTAGTATCTTAGCGTTTCATAATGTGACAAGCCCGACGAAGCTGCCGGCTTTCCCCTGTTATTTACTCGTTATCTCCTGCGTCTTCGACCCGACCCGTTTCCCTATCCGGTAGTCGTGAAAGGTGGCGTTCATCAAGGTAGATCCACGTGTCGTTTGCGTTTACTTCTGCTTGCCGCTCTCCGTCCGACCATACGCTGACTTATCTACCGAACCGTATTGTTTCGAGTGAAATTAAATGTCTTTTAAATGATGATTTTTGGATCCAATATGGTTCAATTGCTGAGTGGGTTATGTCTGCGATAAATATTAGAAAAAGAGGAGCGGCTCATTTACCGACTTTTTCAGTCCGTCGATACGCTGACTTAATTTACTGAAACGTATTATTTTGACTGAAATTAAGAATTTTTGGAATGATTTTTGATTAAATATGGTACAATTGGTGAATGGATTATATCTGTGATAAATGTTGAAAAAAGAAAACCTCACTCAATTCATCCACTTTTTTTTCGGTCCGTCTGATCAGACGCTGACTTGTCTACTGAAACTATATTGTTTCGAATGAAATTAAGAGTTTGTGGAATGATTTCGGACTCAATGTGGCCACGTCCGTGATAAACGCTAGAAAAAGAAGAGTATGCATTTTTTCCATTTATTGGAAAGAAATGTATTATTTTTAAAGAATTTGAAACGGCCTGTGAAATCACTTCGCTTCGGCGTGGTTCGATGATTGAGTGGATCACGCCTTAGTCAGAAGCACAATATTAATCAATATCGATCAATAATGCAAATTCCGCGTGTACTCTATCCAAACACACGAGCATTGATGCAATTCTACGTCGTCAAACAGAGAAACAATACATTTACACGTTAACTTTGCTCGGTCCGATTTCAGCGAGGGATTTCCATTATTCGCGGGGCGACTATTATTTACTGATCGCGAGACCGCAAGGAATTACGTGGAAAGGTTACGAAGAGACGCGATACGTTTCCGTAGAAGATTCAGTTCCATTAACTCGATGCTGGTTTATTCTATAGGTCAGTCGAGCGTGCCCATTCCGGATCCAATCGTCCAATTACAGGTCGCCGCGTCTATTGGAGACCCGTACCGTTTCCACAGTCCGTGGAAACCGTTGGCCAAGTGTCTCTTTATACGAAGAAGCTTTCCTTTCTTTAACTCGTCTCTCTTTCTTCTTTGACGATAGACAGAAATAGAAGGGACAGAGCGAGAGAGAGAGAGAGAGAGCTTGGTGGAACGCGGTCGCGGCTCGAACGAACCCATTGAAAAGGCGCCGATGCAGTTAAGTTAATCCAGGTGCTGATTGGACACGCCGACCGAGAACGACGAAACGCGGGCAACCGAGCCGGAATAGAAGAAAAGTGAAGAGGTTGCCTAGGAGGGCGGTGGACTTCTCCGATGGGGTTGACCTTAATTGTGCCACGTAATTATGGCCACTTCCGTTTGATAGAAGTAATGCACCGTTAAAAAAAAGAGGAGAAAGACAGAAAGAAAGAGAGAAAGAGAAAAAAGAAAGAGGCCCTATGAAGCGGGAATCTGCGGTTATAAGAACGTTACCCGGGCACAAAGGCAACCTTTTCTTGCCTGCCTTCCATCCAATAAAAACGTTTCGACACACTCTTTCTCTCTCTCCCTCTCTCTCTCTATTTTTCCACCCCTCTTTATTACGATTCCGTGTCCTGTCGCTTTCTTTGCGCCTCCGCGCGATCGAGAACGAGAGCTAGGTGTCGTTTTTACTCCGCGGGAAAATAAAGGAAAATCATTTCGAGAGGCGACCGGTCTTTTCAACGCTGGGAAAGCGTACAGTTCGATATCTTCTTGCAACGATTATATTGCATGCCAGAAGCTAGCTGGTCTCTCCGAGCGAATAGGAAATCGCGGAGAAGATAATTAACGAAACAGACGTAATTAACTCCGCGTTTCTTTTTTTTTTTTTTACCGCGATACTTTTAGTTACCTCCTCACTCGTAGAAATTCTCTCCTTGATTTTTGGCATTCAAATATCAATCCAGAGCCCACAAACGTGTCTGATACGTTTCATGAAAGCGTATCGGACCACGTTCTACTTAGTTCTCTTCCTTTTGTGATCCAGTTATTACACGGAACAGGTTTTTACGCGAGGTATTACACGTAATCGTATCGAACACGCCATGTACCACTTACTACCTTCGTTATAAAACAGCGAATGCATCGTTTGTGCGACTCTGGACATCACACCCGAACAGCGTTTGTCTCAAAAGTTTCGTACGATAACTGATAACGTAGCGAAATATTCGAATCACCTTTACGATCTCTCGACATTCCACAAGGTAAATGTGTACGTTTACTTCTGAAGAAGCCAAGCAATATTTTTCCAGTAAAGTGTACGAGGCTACCACTAGAAACACCGCTCGTACTTGGTTCGTGCCTTTCCTCCCCCCCCCGTGTTCTCTTTTCGTTTTATCGCAAGTTAACCGCAAGCCGGGACTTTTCCCTCCTCCTCCCGCGAATCGATTTCACTTTCAATCTAGCAAACTTGCAGGAGAAAAATATCGTAAAGATTTCGCGAGGTCGGGAAATACGGTTTCCTAGGAAATTTCGAGCAAAGATCTAAAAAAAAAAAAAGAAAAAAAAATGTGACACGAATGTTGTTGAGATTCGCAGAAGTTACTTTCTGAAATTCGCGGCCTTTAACTGTTCTTCGCTCGCTGCTAATTTGTCCCACTTCGCCATTTTAATGGAGGAGCAAACGATTTTTTTTCTTTTTCTTGTTCCCTCGGAAACAAGATTTCTCACAACCAGTTTCAACGCTTTGCTCTCTCTTCTCTCCGAGAAGGAAGAAAATTGTTGAAACTCGAAATGAAATTACTCGCAGTCGCGCGTGGCTTTCCATTTCGATTCGATTTCGTTCGATTAGGAATGGAGTCGATTTTGCAAGTTGCACGCACGGTCGTCGGATACGCGATGGATTACTGTTGTAATTATTAATCGAGTCAAGCATCAATTAGTCGGAATATCGATTAACTGCGCATCAGAGGCGCGTGTCTTGGCCTGTACACAAGCCGCAATTTCGATTATCCGTGGCTTTCGATGACTGTGCGTTTCATCATTCGATTAATCAACCATCGCGATCGGGATTGCCACGCCGCTCAACGTCAAATTTCATCCAGTTACGCGTTTTAACAAATCATCCCTGATTAATACTCGTCCCGTATTGCCTCGAACACAGGTATAACAGGTTGCAGTACGTAACTGGAACAGGCTTCGGTACAGTTGAAACAAATCGGCTTTCCGAAACGATGGATTGAAAAAAATTTCATCAGGCAAAGTCAAAAAAAAAAGAAAACGCGGATATGTCTGATCATGCATCAAGCGAAATTCCGCTTAATTCCGCTTTGTCAAATCCTTTTCTATCTACTATTCCGCTAATGCATCGTGTAACAAGTAGAATCGTAAATTTCGCAGAAAACTCGTATTAACGTGTTACGAGGATCCATTAAATACTCTAGCGCTGTATCGATGTTTACGCATTTACGAAAAATGTAAACGCGGCCGACCGTGCGAAACGTCGAAAATAAAGTGCTCGATGGATTATTTACGCGCGCAGAGTCTCCATTTCTTTAATTGTACTAATGAAATTACGAATTCGCAGGTACGTCCGTTCGTAATTCAGCGATACGTCCAACAACAGTGAAATTTTTCGCCGTAGTTTCACGTAGAATTTACATTTAACGGTATGCTCGATTTCAAACACATGCTCCTAAACAATGAAACCGTCCCGGCAACCGACTCTCTGGCTATTTTAATCAGATTGGCCCCTCGGTCGGCGAATTAACTGCAAATTAACACGGCCTCGATCCACTTTGGCCGCGACGTTAACAAAGTGGTGAAATATTTACTTTTCGCTCTCGTGTTGTTCGCCGGCGAGTCACCGGTGAAACCTGAAACGTTTCGATTCGTTTCGTTTTCTCCATCGTTCGAGCGCCCAAAGCCTATTTGATCGTGCTCGAACAATTTCGAACCGACGTGTATACCTACGTCTTAGACGCCTCTTCGCCCTCCGGGGGCTCTCTCACTCTCTCTCTCTCTTTCTCCACTCCGTCAGGAAACATTTCCAAACCAGAATCACTCCCCCATCCCGGTGTGTAAGCGCGCAGCGACGATCTGAATTTATACGTGGCCTGATATATGTACGTGGCGCGATGCACGTGGAGGAAACGCACCGCGAGTTAATATTCCCGACGCGAGCGCTTGAAATTCTAGATTTCACCAGACGCGAACCGTGTTTCGTAAACTTCCTCCGCGTAGACCGTAATACTCCCGACTATTACGTACCCGTGTTCTCTCGCATTTCTTTTTCTCCCTCGCGCGCGAATTAAATTCCTCCGCGTCTTTCTACAACTCGCGTCGATTAGTTTTTTTCCCTCGGCCGATCTCCATCGTTCAGCGTGACTCGCGGCTGCCGTGAATCTCAGTTCTCGAATCGTGGTTCTCGTTGCCCTTATCCGTTGCATTGGCGAAATCTCTCTTTTCCAATCCCTCTCTCGTCTCGACGGACACGCGCGCGTTTCCATTTGTTTCCGGCGTTGCCGACGTCACGTGTTGCGAATTTCCATGACAGAGCTTAAGCTCGGGGCGAAGCTCGAGCTCCTCGAGGCCAGCCCGACGACGTGTGGTGAAGAGCGACGGATTTCTACCGACCGATTTATTTCCCCGACCGAGGGATAATGACGCGTTCGTTCCACGACGACGTGTTCGAGCGAACGGTTGTTCTCTTCGAACACGTCGCTTGAAACGGAGCGCTTCTCTCCAGCGGGAGAACGCCTCTGACGATATTTGTTTTTCACTCGGCCGGCGCGAGGCAAATATCCGACGTGCTCTGTTTGCCCGGTGCGGCAGCTTCCGGTTACGCGGCGAGAAACAACGACTGGAAACGCGAATCGATCGATGCGTCTTCGCTCTCCGATCTTTTAACGGACGCGACGATTACAGCGATCTTGGCGACGGTAAATATTCGATTCGAACGGACGTTAGATTCTCATCGAGGGTAAGATGACTTTCCGATTCATAAATCTGGCCTCCGTGAAAATAAGAATCTCGTGATTGATCGAAGTTTACATAGATTTACAAGAGATACGGAGATTCATCAGATCAATTCACGTAAATTCACGCAATTGAATAAATAAATAACCATGATTCGTATAAACAAATCATATGAACTCGTTTTGATTTTCGATATATGTGCTCGTCTTTGTAACTGTAATACAACGAACTCTGTAGTGTTTACGAGATAAATTCTTACTAACATACAGTCACATAAGTTCGTACGTAATCCTTGGACTTCGACAGGGACTCCACAGTCCCTTAAGGCACGAGCCTATTAAAAAGTTTTCTTCGAAAGAAAACTTTCTAACAGGGAGGAGAAGGAAACTCCTTTTCCTTTCATTCGACGGCGCAACAAATCAACGTGACGTATAAAATCGACAAAATACGAAATAATTAATCGAAATTGAAATACACGTTCCTGATAAACGTGACGTTCGTCGCTCTGTCGAATTAGCCATTATGTATCAACGATGAATATTTCGCGACCCATTTTTCCCAGAGGGAAAGAGATTATTGAAGAATGGCAAAATGCCGGCGTCGAGGCTAACAATTTTCACGTTCTTTTCTTTGTTTTTTTTTTGCAATCCAATTTTTCTCGTGACTGATTCGAATTAATGCGGCGGATTAACAATTCGTATTATAAATTTCATCGAGCCGTTTTTCACAGTTCTCGTAGCTAGTCTCCATTGCCTCTTTTCTGTTTCGTTGTTTTCCTCACGTGATATTTCTCACGAGTTTGTGTTTGCGTCTCTGTTTACGATGCGAGTATTTCACGAATCCGCGGTGATTACTCGAACGCGCAAATCACACGTATAAATACTTGATCTTTGAATTTGGAAATTTTCGAAGTTGTTCTATGTGAAAGGCGCGAGTCACTGGATGCAAATCGTATTTCAGTGCGATCCTTGGGCTCTAGATTCTCTGTCCAACTACGAATGTTCTCAATGAACGCTTTGACGACGAAATACTCGGGAATCCAGCTCGGAATGGTAGCATTCTCTCTTTGAAAAGAAGTTTTCTCTTCCCCTTGGCGTGTATTTCATTAAAATTATAAATAAATAAATATATATATATATATATAATTTCTACAGATTAATTATCTGTTATAATGATAATTAGTCTATAAAAATTTCACATTACACACGATGAATAAAATTATCAATCTCGAAAAATATATTGTACGACAAAGGAAAAATTATTCTAGAAATTATTCTCTTATTTCTATTCCTCATTCTTTTCCCTGTTTCTCAGTTTCTTCCTATTGTTTCCTCCCTCGATAATCCCGAGGGCGTAATCGACGCGTCTGCTTTGTCACACGAGAGTCGACAAATCGAACGCTAGATCACGCCAGTAGGAAAATTTCACAGTTGAAGTGGTCCAAAATAAAAGCAGTCGACGACGAATCAATAACAATAAACTCGCATGTTCTGGCTGCTTATCTGGGTCTATTGCCCCAGTTGCAATGATCACGCGAGAACCACGTGCATTGCGCGTATCAGAAACAGTCGATCTACGACCGGGTGCAGCGTGATGAACGCGGCTGAACCTACTCGAACGCACGTCAGAGGCGACGTGACAGACCGCGCTTGACACGCGTCGATGTAGAAACGAGCCGATGGCATCTAAGCATGAAGAGAGCCAACAGGGGAGCGGTCAACGCCGCTCGACTTCCGTATCAGATGGAAAGCCAAAAGCTTTCTGCCCTCCCGTCGATTCCGACGTCACGCGCGGCGCCGATCAAACGCACACACAGCGCCGCCGCGCCGTCACGATCTACGATACAGCGTTGATTTATCGCCGTGATTTAGGGTCGCTTAATTAATTTACATCTGCGGGAAGAGACAGACAGAGAAAGAGAAAGAGAGAGAGAGAGAGAGTTGCGCGCGACGTTATCGGCGGTGAAACCGGGCCGGATGTGCTCGATGCACGCGGTCAAGCCGGATCCAAACCGAACGCGTTGTTTCACTTTGAATCGGCCGAAACCGCAGAAAACTCACGAACGACGCTGCGTGAAATGCGTAAATTACGTACGTATCACGAATCGCGCGTAACTGTTCGCGCTCGTTGCAGTTAGATATGAATCGGAGAGCTGTGAAAGAGACGATTAAGAAAATTGCACGAACTGATACGTCGTCTATTGTATCGGATCAATGAGTAGAATTCTTTCGAGGCAATTCGGACAAGCTGGTAATTACTGGCGACGTGTTACGAATAATGAAAAGTAGTGCTCCTACGAAATTTATCACACTACTTTCGTCCAGTACTTTTAATCTGACAAACGTGTCGCGCTAATAATGCTGTTTCGCGTCCTCTGTTTCGTGTACACATACTCAAAACGTCAACCGCTTGAAGGTTTAGTCTGAACTTGCCTATGGACCTACGTGACAGAAGTTATTACAGATCATGATAGAAATTGTTCGAAAATAAAAATCATTGTTACGCGATAAACAAATATAAAAGAATGCTACAGATTAAATTTGTTGTTATTAAACTGCGGATGTTTATCTACTTTTATAGGTTTATTTCAACTTCAGACGACAAAAGCCAAGAAATATAACACGTGTACTAAAGTGTTTGAATGTACAAAACGTTCAAACGCTTTAAATAACTTTTAATCGGCAAAAGTTACACAAATACGAGCTAGTTATAATATTCAACGAGTGAAACAAATATCTATTCAGATCCTGTTTATTTAATTTGCATGAATTAGTCGCAAATGATTGATTTAATTTGCACAATCTGACCTCGGCGAGTCTACGTTCAACTTCGCGAAACGGTGTGAATTCCCGAGAAACTGCATCAAACGGACGTGTGAGTATACGTGTGAGTCGTGCGAAACTATTCAACTCGATGGAACGCGATGCGAATTGGAAAATCGGGCAATCGAGGATGGACGAAACGATTCGTACGAAAAACCGTACCGAATTAACGTAATATCGCGCGAGTTTCGACCGAGTTCCCGTGTGAAACCGTGCGATACACCGCGAAATTGCATGAAAATCGCGTGAAACCGCACGCGATCGCGCAAACTGTACGACACACCGCGCCGAATCGTACAAATCCGCGCGCGAATTTCGATATATCCGTGTAAAATTCTATGAAGCCGCGTGATTTCGGCGGAAAACCGCGTGAAACTAACACGAAGCCGTACGAATCCACCGGAGAATCGTATAAAACGATCAGAAGCCGCACGATATCAAGCAAAAAGGCGACCCACGTTTGATTCGTGTTTACAATCACTATGTATCACGTGGATGAATAGTTTCCTTCGAAACGTAGATACTCGATAGATCGCGGGTTTTTACGGTATTTCTAGGCAACTTTCACACAAAACGTGAAATTGCAAATGTCGCGCTTAATGTCAAAAAAATATATAAAATATTCGTATAATAACAAAATATAATAATATATACACACACACGATGCTGTATATACGTTAATATATAAAAATATATGTTAATAAAATAAAGTATAACGTATTATAAAGTATAAAGTATAAAGTATTGTATCTGAGGATCTTTATCCAATTTTTATATATATATGTCATTCAAAAAATGAAGCGCAAGTTCGTTCATAAAAGTTATGAAAATTCTTTTTTTTCATAAAAAAAACCGCAGTATATTTTTCTAGAATATTCATCTAACTTTTTGAATTATGGTTTCTGCAATATTTGGTACGTAAAAACAATTTTTCTATTTTTCTTTATTACACTCGCAGGAATTGGCACAATTTCGATCCACTCGTCAAATACAGAGGATGAAAAGCTACAACGTTTTTTAAATCGACGACTTGATATCGTGTCAAGGAAATTAAATGCACGAGATTGTTAGCTGATTTATATTCGTACGATACATCTGGGGTGAGACATTTGATAATGAATATATTTCATTACGATGCAATTCATTTGAAAGCAATTAATATAGCCATCGTCCGGGTAACGTAATGCAAATTCGTGAATAAAAAAAGAGAAAAAAAAGTGTGATTCTTTTGAAACAGATTGAAACGGCAGTGTGAATTGTAAAACAATCAGATGCACGAGGTACGAGTCAGACGTATAAATTTGCAAACACGAATACATCGTGTGCTTCACGATACATCGATCGAGATTAAAATATCGCCGGTGCGATAGTTAATTAGTCAGAATCATCGATCGGTAAATAGAATCACGTTGAAACACGTTAATGTTACAAATTCGATTTCGAGTTAAATACCTATTCGATATTTGCGCTACAAAGATGATATTACAACGCGTATTGATTCCCTTGTTGCAAATACTATCCTACGCTACACGTGCATTAATCGGCTGTTTCTCCGTCAAGTTACAGCAAAAACCCGTTTTAATTAATTAACATTTATTATATTAAATAATTTCGTGCAATATGAATAAATTATTGCCTGATGTTTACATGCTGCTCGGAATACTTGAGTTCGTATCGACAACAAACTTTTATCGTAACCCGAGATTTACATCGTACATCAATCCATTGTAGTATGAATCGTTACTAGGCGCAGAAACAATTAGTATTCCACAAACGTACGAAGGAGCAATTATTCAGAGTTCAGAGCGTCCTGAAAGTGATTCTCAGACCAAAAGCTTTCGATGAAAAGCGAGAGAAACGAAAGGGACGTTTTGCCGGTAAATTCCAACAAATTTCAATCGTCCCTCTTCCATCGTCCGTTTTTTTTTTTTCAGAGAATCGCGAAGCACCGCGTCGATTGACACAAATCACCATAACAACGCGGATAAAATTGCTACCTCGAGAGAGAGAGAGAGAGAGAGAGAGAGAGAATGCACGTGGCAAGCGTTACGCGCAAAACTAGTTCTCGCCTCGCGGACACTGCTGCCACATGACAAAAGCGCAAAACACGCGTTCCCAGCCGAACAGGCTGCACGAGAGTACCACCGTTGACTACCCGGTGCACTCAGTCAACCGCTCTCGAGAGAACAACCCCGTGCAGAGGTTCGACCGCGTATGAATGCTCGTAGACGCGCAGCCCGATATATATATACGATATCGCCGCGATTTATCATCGTGACAATTTTCGAACGTAGTCGGGGATCGCCTGTTTTCTCTGTCGCGCCACGTCGCGTCGTTCTTCATCGACCATCCTTCGACGCCCCACGCTTTGGTCGTCGTCGTCGTCGTCGTCGTCGTAGTAGTCGTAGTCGTCGTTCGAGAACTGCGGCAAAAGTTGCTTATATGATTAATCGAAGCTTTCCTGCGCGACCCGGGCCCACCGGCATCGTTCCAAGGATTAAAGTTACCCCCTCCGTCGGCCGTTTCCCATGGACGGGAAATAATATTTCAGACAGTCGACCTCCGCATTGTTACTTCCGGTGTGCAAAGTACTTCCGAAGGAGCTGGGCTTTCCAAAGTTTTCGACCGTCGCGCCGAGAGAAAGAGAGAGAGAAATTGGTTTTCTGGAGCGGGGATTTGGAATCGTTTGATTGTCGGAATGGAAAACTGGCTAGACTAATAAATGTGGGATTCGTTAAGAAAGTAATATTTTATTCTTTCCCGGGGATAGATGTCAGAGATGATATCGTAATCTATGTGGCGAAGGATATTTGTGTCTAGAAACTTCCCGTTACAAAATGATTTCCAAATTTTGTAGCACTGTAAATGGAAATAAACGAAAAGAGGCAAGCGTGACCTCGTATTTGTCGATAAACTATCTTAAGAAACTTGTGAAACTCCTTTTGAGAACTACCAAAGTGTACAAAATTCTGTAAATAACAAATTGTTTTAATGTTCGAAAACATAGTAGATTCTCACGCGAGAGTTTACTTATTACTCACTTCAATTCTTCGAAATTAGAAATTTTCGTCATTTGCTAAATAAATCTTTGGAATCGCGTGTTTGAAACGTTTTTAAACACCGTAAGATATAAACGGAGGGAGAAACATGAAAAAAAAAGAAATTTGCTTCGCGAGTTCGTTGTTCTTGACAGTTTTACTTTGCAGTAATATACAAAAATATCTGTGTACAAAAACTTTAGACCTAATCGTCATCGAATACCGAGAAGCCACGATTCTCGGCTGGTTGGAAACCAGCGTGAAACTCGGCGCAACTTACAAGCTTCCGGTTACGTCACGGTTGACGAACTTATTTAATTAGATCGCCAGTCGGGGTGTTGATTAATTTCGAGACGATTCGGGCAAGTTCACAGCTGCTGGTATTGCGTTACGAGCAATAAGAAACGTACAATCGCTTCGAGAAACGACGTCTTCGCCAGACTTTCATTTCATCCATTGTCTCACAATCAGTCGTGTGCTTACTTTCAATTCAACAAACCGTAACACCGATGACTTTTGCTTGTTCACGTTAAGGATTACAGTAGAAAATAAATATCGAGAAATGAAAGATACAAAGATGCATGAGAGATACAGTGTGTACACAATTATCACAAAGTAGAGAATCTCTATTTAATTTTCATAAATATTCACGGTCTACTCTACTGCGAATCTACGAAATATTTACGACACAATTACTACCAAAATAAATACTAAATTTATTTTAATTACAAGAATCAACCGCGCGATTCGTCTATTTAATTAAAAATAGACAAACGAAACGAAAATTACTGACTGTCCCGCGTTCACGGTTGCAACAACCACCGTGAGATACGGCGCGAAGTTCGCTCAAAAACAGTTTTCGTTTGACGAAAGTTTCTTATTCGAAACGTTCCCACGCCGGGAGAAACGAAACTGTATCATTACCCCAGCTTTTGTTCCTCCGTGCATGTATCGAGTAAATAGGGGAGGATGTAGGCAGGGAGCGAGAGGTGATAGAGACCGAGAGAGAGCAACGCAACACGTCGAGTGGATATTTATATTTTATCCGTTTCACTATCCAGTGCGAAATGCGGAAAGCATACACGACCGCGTTGGATTTTTACCGGCAGTAAACCTTCCTTTATTGTGTCCAGTACTTTCACGTACGTGCGTTCCTGGTTTCTTCCTTTGCCATCGTTTCGGCGTCCCGATGAATCACCTGTCGATTTGCTCACGCTGCGCCAACTTTAAATTGCTCCCGTGCAATTAGAATCGCCGCGCACAATTTCGACTGTTGTACCCTTGCCGGTGTTATCAATCACGATAAATTGCTACGCAAGCGCGTGAAGCGAAAGACAGACAAGGAGGAAGAAAACAATTACGCTGAAATTCGAACGTAAACCGCGTGAAAGGAGATGCAGTGGATAGTGGATGGACAGTCGAACTGATTCGACTGGTCTTGTTTGGACCATTATAAACCAGCCAGTTTCGAGAATGAACAAGGCATTCTTTTATTCGGCATACACAAAGCAAAACAATTACCGTTTAAATTTGTACGTAAACGCGGTGGATCGTCGCGTGGATCGACGTATTAATTCGACGTTCTTTGCTCGTTTTATAAGCCAGCCTTCGATGATTTGAAGAGCGCCACGGTACACAAAGAGCGGAGGAAACTTTTTTATCACCGCAAATTTTCCCGGGGAGTTGTCACGTTTGTCTGGCAGCGACGCGAGGATAATTTAATTAAAGAACTCGGGGCATCGGGGAGGAGCGGCTTGCAAAGAGTTTCGTTTCACGTTTCAACCGTGCCAGTTCTCACTTCGATAAAAACCGTCCCCTTTGCGCTTTCAAAATGGCCCGCCGGCGTTAAGTTTATAATCCTTATGCGACGCAGTCGAAGCAACACGATCGCAGGCTTCGCCGTAAGCTTCGTGGATAAGAGTAATCCTCCCCGAAGTAGGAATCTCCAGTCAAAGTTTTTTTTCTAATTGGCCCTCGCGGATAAAGCTACACGGATAAAATCCCTCCGAGCGGAACTATACTTCTCCTGGCTGGGAGGAACCGTGGAGACTGGTTTTCCAGCAGCTTTCCTCCAAACGGAGTGTCGAATCTAGAGAAAGCTAGTGGAATCTTCCAATTCGACTAAGAAAGTCGAACGTCCCTGCAGGCAGTTTAATCGAATTTCATCGCAGAGACAAGAGTGGCTCGACTCGCTTTGGATCAAAGCGGCGCCGATACTTGCGCCACGTACAGATCGTCGCACGGGAAAGAATAACGTACGACGTTTATCCTTCAAACCGATCGATACGCGTTCTTGCATGGAGAGATGATGATTCGAAAACAGAGAATCGAGTCCGCGAACTGTGAAAGCCAAAGAGAAGGTATTGCTCAAGAGAGAAAGAGAGAAAGAGAGAAAGAGAGAGAGAGAGAGAATACAGCGAGGGAGCAACAGTCGTACACCTATGCGATAGAAATTATGTGCGATAAAATAGCTCGGCGTGGGGAACACGATAGAGATGTAGGATAAGTTCGAACCCCTAAGAGACTGAGGCTATATCGTGGACTTAGAGTCAAATAGCAATGAGTCGTCGTCGTCTATAGTGAACTATCGTAGTGGGAAATATCGATCGGTATAGAGATGTTGCAATAGCATTTGATGCAAGAAGTATTCTAGAATATACATGTTCCCCTTGAAGCTCTTGGAACAAATACCATATTTAATTCACAACATGAAGAATTAAACGAAGAATTCTATATTCTTTGGTTTCACGTATAATCTACTAAAATAATTTAAGCTGAGAAATCACTATTCATGTTAGATAGCATTTGACGCAAAAAGTATTTCAATATATATATTCCCCTTTTGGAACGGGAACTATATTTAATTCACAATTTGAAGAATTAAATGAAGAATTCCATATTCTTTGGTTCCACGCATAGAATACTTTAGAATACTAGAATACTTTAAGAGAAATCACTATTGATGTTAGATAGCATTTGATGCAGAAAATATTCCAAAATACTTATATTCTCGTTGAAGTCTTGAAACTATATTTAATTCAAAATTTGAAGAATTAAATGATCCAGAGAAATCACTATTAAGATTAGGAAATTTCACACATAGAGCAGTCAAAATTTTGTTTGGCTGTTTACCGTTATACCAGTAAAACATCATCCAATCTTTGAAATTAATCTCAGCATGCTGCAAACGATGCAAGCAATGAAACGTTGCATGTTCACATTCGCCGATTCTACGAGAATCTTGATAGTTAATCGAGCAAATCTTAACACGCGGGAATTTGAAAACTGTGGTCCGATCAGGGTGGCAATTCGTTTACCCAAGGTAGCTCTCTCGCCGTGCCATCCCAAGGTTTTGTCGTCGTTATTCTAAGCGCGTCGCGGTACATCGTCTTTTAACTTTCCCGCTTTGGAGCTTAACTTCGTTCGCGCCGACTCCCACGGCCCCTATTTGGTCCTTTTGTAAACTTCGTTACAGAACTGAACCGGCTGAATATATTTACCTGGCTAAACGACCGATTAGACACACATCACTTTGCATCCTCAAAGACGTACTTTAAAAAAAAGTCTGCAGCTACGAAAGCAGTGGAAATAAAAATGTTCGTTCACGTTCTAAGATTTTATTAACATTCTCCCTTTCGAATTCAAGTAACTTCGGTTCAGATAGCTTTCTGATTTAGCTACTTGGTTTTAAATTCAGCGGGAATAAGCTTTGCTGTTGGCGGGCGATAAATCTTGAAACTCCAGAGAAGGAGAAAGTTGCACAGAAATCTGACACGCTCGATAGTTTTAACTGCAATCTTTACACTTCAGCCTTTCTCGACTGTGAAATGATATCTATATATTTTCGACTCGCTTTTCTTAAAATTACTCCGAACAAAAATACAGAGAGAATCAATTAGTTAGAGCGCGTTCTATTCGATGCTGAAGCAATGGGCAATCGTCCTTGAGTATTCAAAGTAATTGGCGTTCGAAACGAGTAACAAAGAAGTATCAGAGAGGTGAACGTGAAAACGGTTATTGCCTGTTAAAGTCTGAAAGGTAAATTAGTCGGGCTGAAAGACCGGATGTTGGAACGTACGGCTGAGGCGAGACGAAGAGACGCGGTTGCAGGCATGATTAACGAGCCTTTTAAAACGGTTTCTCCGCTAAGTAATTATTCTTTACGCACTCCACGTCGACCTTCGGCGTGAGAACTTTTTGACAAGCATAAATATCGAAGCGGCGATAAACGTATTACGGCGATAATTCGACGATGATGGAACTTTGTAATTGAGCTGAACGGTACTTAAAGGGAAATGGCGGACAGTAAAGTTGCCAAGTTTCGAATATATAATCCATTGGGCAACCGATGCTCCGGGGCGCAGCACTGGCTATAACTCGATAATAGCTGAATAACGAAATTAATGGCAGATTTACATAGATGCATAACCATCTATTGAAACACGTTTGTCTTCCGGCTCTACGATGTTAGCGCAGCTGACCAAGCTTTCATATTAAACATCCGACGGAAATCGTTGCTCCGTTAACTATTTATTGAATAAAGCCGACGCGATCGCTCAGTACCGATTAAACAAGACTCGAAGAAATCTGACTCGCTAGTCTATTGATCTTACCGACGAATAGAAATAAGTCTAATCTTTGAATAACAAGTTTAAGATCAGCGATGGACTTTAACTATCTGACATCTAAAACGAAATATCAGAAGAAAGAAAGAATATCTCGCTAAAAATCTATTTGCTAAGATATATATTTACAAGCTTTACGATAAGTTAACAATTGAAGCACATACACATTCAAAAATCAATGTTACCAAACTTACACGTATCACCTAATCCACACAGGAAACATTTCTAAATACGTATCTGTTACACCGTTTTCTGAAATCCTTAACGTGCGAATTAATACCAGACATAACTAGCGACGAGTTTAATTCGCGGTCTTGCCCAACAACTAAAAATAAATCCTCGTCCATCGATCAAGGCGCAAAAAAAAAAACATCGCACAAAAAGCAACGAAATATCGCAACGAGTTTAATTTCACGACTAAGAAGCAAATTATTCAGCTTCAACCCTTCGTTACAGCCGCATAAAAATGAATCCGCTCGAAACCAAGGGAATACCTTGCGGAGTAAACAGCGCGACAAATCCCTGGCATCAGTCTCTCTCAGCGAATGCTAATTAAAAGCCACGTTCGTTAGAGGAACGACGAAAATCCACGTTGTCCTCAGCTCGAACGTTCTGGTTCGATCTGAATACAACAACCGATTCTTATTAGTCCTTATTAATCTTCTTGCTAAATTTCTACGAATTTCAGAAACACGAAAATATATAACATATACGGAATTTTATATTTCTTTAAAAGACACATCAAGTCTATTGTCACTTATTTCCTTAATACGAAATAATTCAATCATTCTGCCTGGAAAGAGGAGAAAATTTCCACTAAGGAAAATTAACTTTCAAACGTTGCATTCGTCCGCGTTGCATCTCTCATTTTATTAAAAAAAAAAAAAAATCACTTCAAACGTGCACCGAAACTTAACCTGGCGATTAATTAAACAAAGAAAAACAACTTATATCCTTCAGTTCAGGGAATTGCCGAAACGTTCCATGTGAGCCACCATGTGGATTTTCAGTGTGACAGGGATTCCTGGACCAGGACGAAGCACGTCTCTGCGTCGCATCACAATGGTACAATTGCTGCCGACGCTCATGGGGACTGTGACCGCGAAGCTTTCGCGTTGTGTGTCAAGGAACGTGAGAATAACGTATTGTCGTGCGGTCTGGCTCGCCCGCGGATACGCTGTGATATCCCGCTGACCGTTATCTGTTAATTAGACTGGCTTCTTGCGCGCTCGATTCCTCCCTTAAATTTCCACACGGTCATCCACACGGTGATGCGCATACGCGCGACGCTGCGGAACCACCGCCCACGGTGGTAAGCTCCGCTCGTTGGCCAGTTCGCACGCTCACGTCCACACGCGCCATGGCTGTGTTAACATTTGCCGGATGTAATGCAGTTGAATACCGTTCTGGCCTCAGCGCCGCGCACGGTTTGCTTGCTAGCAGATGGTCTTTGCACGAAACGGATTCACCAGGGGGATTTCGAATTCGAGTTACGAGTTCCGCGCGAACCGGCAGCCGAAGCTTAAATTATGCTGGCGCAGTGCGTTCGCTGCCTCGAGTTTCGTCCCATCGGCGATTAAATGACTTTGTAATACCGCCGAGGTTCTTTGAACCGTAACCGGAACGCACGGTCTGTACGTGTTTGAAGGCAGAATGGTTACGCGCTTGGGGCTGAATTCGAAATTTTTCATTCTTGGCCTTTTGGGATGGTTTATATATGGCGCGTTAACGAGCAGACGCCAAGACGACAGTTTATGATGAAAGTTTAGTGATACTGCTACAGTGGACAGTAGTTAAAGCCTCGAAAAGGACACAGACTGAAATTCATTCATTGTTACAATTATTAAATTGATACATCCTTGATCCCGTAATATACGTAACATCGACGGAACTTGCAAAATTTGTTCGGATTTGTCCAGAATGGCCACTCGAAAAAAAAGAGAAACTTACCAATGCAACCTAAACGAGTGACCCAGAGTATCTAAATACGCAAATTAATAAGCGGCGAATTATTCTGCTAACTCAAGAGAGACGAGACGGCTTGGTAATCTTACTTAACAGTTCGTAAGGAATGTCGTCAGATTTTGCAGATTTCGCTCGCCGCGCGAACATCAATGCGATCGTGAAAATCTCATTACTTCCAGTTTACGTTCTCGCGAAGTAGTTGGCGTGCCTGTCGACTCGTTATCCGGCCCCGATTATCCGACCGTCGTAGATTGAAGCGCGTCATATTAAAATGATTCCGGTTCAATTTTCAGAATTCCAGCCGGGGAACGTTCGACGACGCGACGACAGGGAAACGGGGAACGTTCCGACGTGACGTTCGATAAATATGGTCTTTGTTCGGCTGAATCGGCCCGTAAAGTCATCGTATTACTCCCGAACGCTTTAATTAAATCACGATGCCGCGAGGGACTCTGGCTTGTGAACTTTAATTGAAAGGCTGCCTCCTCCGGTGTTACGTTCCTCTCCGGTGGTGCCGTTTAATCGCGACAAATATGAATTCTGCGCCGTACTTCACGATGCCAATTCGCTAATCGCCCGATAAAGCACTTCTTCCCGGTAGTTGTCGAGACCGTGAGTTATTTCCAACTTGTTCGTTCTCTCACTTGTTCGTTTCAGTTGCTGACTTTTTTTGTCACGATCGGACAATATTCGATATACATTGAATCTTCTGTTAATTTTATTATTAACTCTCGCGCGCTTCAACATATTGACGTTGATTTAAATTATTTGCTATGGTTATTGCGCTGAAGTTATAGACATTGACTTGAACTACTAGATCTGACAAATTTTCGTACATAGTTGGAAATTGAAAAGACGTAGGAAGATAATTTAATTTGCTCTGTCTTACGTTATCTATACAATTTTTTCATTTTCAATTTTTTTGATCTAGCCAAAACTAGTCGTGATCGACTGCTATCTTTTCAGCTGTCAAAAGTATATACAAATAAAAATTAAATTCATTCGTTCTTGTTTAACATATTAGTAATAAAGAATTCCAAGCGTATCGAACGATAGCGAATATATCAAAAAATATACAACAATGGAGGAATGAAAATACTTGTTGGTTAATTCGGAATTCATCTCCGAGAAAAATATCGAATTTTTATTCTATGATGATATATCTCCTTATTTCTTTAAATCCCATTTAAACGAGAAGTAGTTGCAGACTTTGCAAGTAGTTGCACGCACGATTCGTTCGTATGCATTTGCTACAAAATGCGATAGCAACGACTTTTCACATCGATAGCAGTTATTTACCGATATTACCTGCTGATTGTTCGCATGAACGAGCTGCGGCTCTGCCGAAATTTCCGAATGATTTTAGGTATTTGTCGTAGTTACACTGTTAGAAACAACTCTTACAATACACATATGGTGTGAATCATAAATGTTGTTTTCCTTTTTACGTCCCAAGCGTGTCTCTACCATTTATATCCACTTTATTTTACGGGCTCGTAAACGATAAAACAGCCGTTCGTCAGGAAACACTTAAGTGGATCCGCGCCGGAGTCCCCCGACGGACGAATTCGATTTGATCGCTTGCATCGTGTCAGGCCTAGTCCCCAGGTGAAATGCTCATCGATCCTCCGTCGCGTATCAGGCATCGTAAGCACCATCCATTTCGCCATCAATCTAAACTCTTCTTTAAATCTTTAAAATCGAATGAAATGCAATCTCCCTATTTATCTTTATTCATTCTGTCGATTAACTATCCGCAGAGTAATAATGATTACATCATTACCGAAGTTTTCACATGTGAAAAAGTCTTGACTAACGAGGAAACATACCGAAGTGAGAACCGAGCATGTAATGTCGAGCGAAAATGTAAATTTCAAAGAAACATTTGGCCTGTATTTCTTTTTTTTTATCGGCAATCGTCGATGTTGAAGGAGTGAAAATTACCCTCACAGATGCGGAAATATATTTTGTCAAATATTTCGGAAATTATCGAAGATATCGTTTTTGTGTAAATTGATGAAACTAGTGTTTTCCTTAACGACGAATTTAATGGTGTATACCATTTTGCAAAACACCATTTGCTTAAACAATATATTAAAAAACCGTATTTTTCCAAAGCTTTTCCAAGTAAATGTTGATAAATATTCTTGAATATTCGCTTATTCAAACACAAATTACGGATGAATCCCGATTTTTGCATTACAAAGAAACTCATTATTCTCAAATCTTTCTCGCTGGGAGTACTTTCTCTTGTAGGTAAGTACTGTAGAACTTTCCCCAATCCTTTAGGAATAATAAAAAATTATGATTAATTATAAACGACCTACTTTGCCCGCGATAAAGTACGATAAAGGGTAAAGCACGTCTAAAGGATTAACGTATAATTTAAACTTCCTTGTAATTTTCAATAATCGCAGGCCAGCGTATATCGTGACTCGCGGCACGAACAAACCTCGCCCCGCGCAGGCAGAAAAACCCTGTTCCGAAAAAAAGGAAGAAAACGGGAATTTCCCAGTTTCTTTTCGACGTTCCTCGACGCTGCGCGGGGGTAAACGTCCGCGTAATGATCGCGGGGAGCGTTCGCCCAGCGGCGCGTTTTATCGAACGCGCTTGCTCTCTCCGCTTTTTGCCGCGGCAGGTGATACCACGTCAAATATTTGCATCTTTCGGAGCAGCTTTTATCGTCTCGCTTATCGAATACCTCGCCGCGAGTGTTCGCGAAGCCCGCGGATATAATCGGTTCGGTAACCAACCGTTCCTCCTATCCATCAGCCAAGACGTGTGTAACTCGCTCTTCGACTGTCGAACCAACTCGGTCTCGCGCGCTATCTCGCGTACGCCATCTCGACTGTGACGTAACAGGCGCCGTTGTAATGCACGCGACACGCGCCGAGTCACGTAGCCGCGCGTGTAAACGGAGAAACGTTTCCGACTGAGAAATTACGTGTCGCTCGTTCGGAAGATCCGAGCGGCGAACTCGGTAGGCGACCCTTTCCGGAAATATCAACCTCGGGACACGTTATTAGAATTATTTAGAGCGGGCTGGCCACGTCTTGGCAGTGTCAGAAAGAAAAAAAAAAACGTACGTCACGCGCGGTTTATTTTGCGTGTCCCGGCGCGGTTAAGCGAGGAATAAGAATTGCGGCAACTTCGAGGGCTACGAAAGGGGAAGTTTTCCCTCGATGCACGTGAGGTTTCTTGAATATCGAATAAAATTTAGGGGTTGGCGAGTTCGGATATGTCGTGGCGCGAGTGCCAATAAAATTTTCTGGGACACGTGTGCTGTGCACGTGTGAGTGTGTGTGTGTGTGGTGATAAGGGGAGGAGGGAGAATCGCAACGAAGTTGGCACGTGGCAAAATCTCGGGGAATTCGCGAAGAGACGCATCCTCTCTTGAAAATTCGCGAGGAATCTAGCCGAACGAGGATGGGCTTCGCGCGTTATATTTCGCTCGCTGGATATACTGTTTGTTAAGGGTGTTCGGGTATCTGAGCCTGGAGCCGGGTCAAGATACCGAAAGTTTGTAACCGCATAAATATGTTCGGGTACTGGAAGTTAGATACGAGTCGGGCATTACCCCGTAATCCCCCTATTATTTATTTTCGGAAACTTGAGCTGATAAATTCGATAACTTCATATATAACTTCATATATCAAATTGTGGGCAAGCGCGTAGGTATCGAGCTACGAACGATTAAATTTAAGATAGGCGTAAATCAAGGTTTCCTCCGGGTGTTCGACCAACAGATGCAGAGATTATACTTTAATTATTATTCGCGGATAATGAGAATACTTTTGCACAGAGTACGAAGTGGACAACAATTACAACTGTGTCGCCAATAAACCTTTCGAACTGAAGTGAAAAACGTCATGAAAAACAACGGAAGGAGAGAAAGTCCGAATTGATGCGAATACGTCGACGCTGTTACAATTGCGTCGTCTGTAAAACGTACAACGAAGAAAATGGCGAGACGTTTGAGATTTCTATATGAGGCGTGGTTAGTTTAAGTCAAGATAAGATAAACTTGTGTGAACGTGTTTCGTGGAAATAAAAAAATTCGCCCTCGCGTGACTCCGTAAAACTCCCAGAGGAATGGAACAAGTTTCAACGATCGATCGACAACCGTGGCTGGTTCAATTACCGATCAACCGATCGTCTCGACGCAACGAGGAACTATCGTTAATTCAGCAGGCAGCATATCGATAATCGGCAAGTTGCTCGCGAGTTTCGCGGCGCATCCGCGTTGATTTATGACGTGCGTGAAGATCGAGCAAGTTGCCCGCGGCGGCAAGTGCCCGACGAATCAGAAATTCTCGCACGATCGTTCTTCCGATCTGTCGGCCGAATCGAAACTTCTCCGAGAAATATCACCGCGCCGCGGTCTTCTCCTCGTCCCCGTGGCCGTTCCACGAGCTCGCTCGCTCGCTCGCCCTCTTTGTGCCAGTGACGTACGAACGAACGGACGAATTCATCCGGAACGCGTTTCCTTCCGCTCGTCGAGCACGAAACGCGCGGCCGAAAGACACCGGCGACTCCAACTTTTGCGGGAGGGGACAGGAGAGAGAGAGAGAGGGAGGGAGGGGGGACGCGAGTAAATTATGGAAAAGTCAGAGGAATCCCGGGCCCCATAGATTGATGCGGCGACTTTCGCGCGGGCGAACGCCCGGGAAATCTGATCCGCGTGATGACAAACGACACCCTGACTTCCCGTAACCCGGTTTTCCTATCCTTCCCTTCTCGTCGTCGCCGGGCGCAAGAAATTTTCCACATTGTTCGGCGATTCAGCCAGCTGGCTGGTAAGCTGCATCGCTCGCTTTTCTCATTAATAACGCTTCTTTCCCGGTGATTTATGTATGAATAACCTAGAATAACCTACTCAGAATAACCTACTAAGATAGTTGATCGGTTGGAAAGAGAAGTTTCAGAAACGTGTATTTTAAAGAATTCACGTGTACCACACCTTTTCGTAAATAATAAATAGAGATTCAGATATTTCGTCGTTGGTAAATCTTTTCCCCTTTTCTTTGTACTGGTGTACGTACGAAGAACAATACATTTCTTGAGACGTAATAAGATTACATCGTCGATACGAGTCGTGCAACAAAGAAGATGAAACGTACGTTAAAGAGCATTTCTATGTAAAATTTACCATATTATCACATTTCAACAGAGACGTCGAGACACTCCGTGTCGATCAACTCGAATATCCAATAATCCGGAAATATCAAAAGACTGTGGGCCGACGCTCCAAATATTAACAAGTCAAAATACAAACACGCGTGGGAGTGGCAAAGGTTTAAGTTGGGACGCCGGAGGCGATACGTCTCGGCGCAGAGAGGAATCAACCCTCCCGCGTGTAGGTATTCGCGTTTCGTTCGGCACACGAGTTATCGATCAAACACGCTCTCGTCCTCGTCATTCGTTCGACGTGCGTTTCATCCGCGTGCAAATTTCACGGGTGGGAAACACGGACGAGTGAACGCGCAGAAGGAAAGGACACACAAGTCGTGTGTATGTAATACATTGCAGGAGGAGGAGGACGACACGCTCGCGAAGTTTTCTCGTGGAAGAGGAAAGCAGTCGCTCGTATTAATTCGATTGCGAACGTGGCCCGTCGTATATCTTCATTCGTTGGTGCGTTAGCCTGCGATAAACAACATCCTCCCTCGCATAAGCTTCGGCCGTGCCGCGCGACTGTACAAGGAGTCGAGTAGAGGAATTAAATAAAGTATGCTGCACGACCCGCGTTATTGTGTACACGATGTTCCCGAACCGTGAAACGCGAGGAGATTATGCCAGCCGTCGCCAGTCCGCCTGTCGGCCCACCACCGAGGATTTATTCTACCGTGTTTCGTGGAAAATCGCGACGCACCGGTTGTCCTGCCCTGGCTATACTCATCGAGGTGAACGAACCTTGCCACCGGTTTTCCCATAAACAATAGGCGCAAACAGCGACTGACAGATTTTACGGCTAATTTCCAGTCAACTCCAGTCAGCGTTTCACCCTGCTTAATTAGACTGAGATTTGGACTTTGAGATCGATTTCCAGGTGACGTATAAAATGGATTTGCAGAAAGGAGGCAATTCTACCCTTCATATATTTTTTTTGTTACATATTCACTGTGTGTCACTATGATTTTTCATTTGTGCAAAAGGAATCTCCAAATAATAAGTATGTTGCAACAGGTTGCCAGAAATTTGTGATATGTTTGTAAGCGTACCTAGTTTTTAATCGCTTTTTCGTTGGTTTACCAAAACTATAGCACTGTAGCAACAGTTTCAGTTTCGACACTGGAATTTCAAAACAACCGGAATTCTAAAATTTTTTGTGACGCAGTGCCTAATGATAATACCAGTGACGGTGAAAAATTTTTTAAAATGCCCAAAACAAAATGCATCGCCGTGAAGAATGAAGAGAAGAAAGAGCACAAGTGCGGAAGATGAAGCCTTGTCCGATGAATGGTAAAAGCTAAAAAGACTTTTTATAATAAACGCAAGTGCTGCAATTATTATTCGGGATATTATAGCGATTATTGGCTGCTTGTACATCTTTGGGATCGAGTTGTTTCCCTGTTGAATTGTGACACTAGGTATCCACACATTCAAAAGTAGTTACTTTCACCAGGAAACATTGAACAACTTTTCCTCGTTGAATTTTTTGACGATTACCAAAAGCACACAAGTGCTCTTAGCGAGACCTATCTACTTCAATTTTACTTTCACTCATTTTACTTTCAATCATTCACATAGAAATAGTATACCCATTGCTAAATCCAAGCGATAAAGGAGCAGTACAAAATACATCGACTCGACTAGAATTTTGTCGACAGAATATTGCACCGCAACATTTCAATCCGACGCTGTTATTGTTTAAACGCGCGTTTAAACTTTCGTTTAAATATCAAACACAGGAAATGCTGTCAGTCGGGCAACGTCAGAGGATTGCAAGTTGCCCTAACAGATATAACAGAAAGTTATACACAATTCGAGAATAGCTGACTTTGAAACTCGACGTTTCGAAAAGCATCAAATGTTCCACGAACACAGTGTTACGCGGCGATCATGTTTATTAATTAGAATGGGGAAGAAAATACAGAAGTTCGTCATATTCTGCTCTCTATGATTAACGTGCTACACGTACGTCACAGGATGATTCACGTAACTCGCACATTTGAAATAACTTTTTAATTATGCGTTTAAAAATTGTTTAATACAAAAGTTGTATAGAGGGACGCAGAATATGGCGTATCAGCTTTGTGTGTGTGTGTGTGTGTGTGTGTGTGTGTGTGTTGAGGAATTTCGAAAATTTCAAGCTCACCTCTATTCCTTTAAATTGAACTATATACTTTTTTCATCATAAATCGAAAGAATTCCAAGTAAGACGATATTAACCTGCAGTGTTCCTTAACTTAATAGTTGAAAAGGAATTTAGGAGGAATATATTTCCTACGATAAAAACATCGACGAAAATTTCGATAAATTTCGTCGTCGTTCTTCTCCTAACATCGCGCGGAACGATATTATCAATATATAAATATTATAAATAGGAATATTATTTCGAGTAGATTATTCAACACGTCCGTCATATCATTTATCTCGCCGCGTTAATCCGAAAATCTGCGCGAATTCGCAAAATCCGGCGAATTCGCCGGGCGTTAAACACGCGCATCGCTTCGAAACACCGGGGCATTAGCTTTTAGTTTTCGCGTTTTGAAATCGCGAACAACGTTATACTAGCTACCCTTTTAATTATCCCTCGCCGAGCGGAAGCAAGACCGGCGATCATTTTCGTGGATAATTTTCAAACGCGAACGAGGAGATCCCTCGTGGGTTCGACGCGCGACGTTCGATCTTGCGAGAACTTGACGAACAGTTTAGCAACTCCATTAATTTTTAAGCTTCGATTCGAGACGGTGGGGGAGGGGGGCACGACATCATCGCGATCCCGAACAACTTGGTTACAACATCCCCCTCACCCCTTTGATATCGAATTTTACGGAGCATCGTTAGCGCAGACCAGACCGGGACTAAATTTTACATACTTCTAATTACACTGGCACTGAAATTTTGATCTACCGTGTGAAACTTTCACGAGGTATGGGGAGGGTGGCGTTTCCTAAGGGTTCCATGAATTTCAAGAGCATGAAAGTGATTTAAAACGTGGCCGCGCGTAGAAACACGCCGGGAATTAAATTTATCGCTGTGGCGCGAAAGTTCGACGTTTAATGTCTGAATTATCTTCCTGTTAAATAAATTTCGTTCATTCCTGATTTAATCTGCCGTCGTTCGTTTTCTTTTCGTTTTCCCTGTCTTCGGTCACGTGAAATCGTTGCGCGTACGCAACTCCGATGTGTCGGCAAACAACGTGGGGAAATTCGCGAGACAGACGACGGGAAAACAGATCTAAATCGGCTTGCGAACGTCGCGACGATCGACGCCCGGCGATGTTAGGATAATTAAATGCCAGCTCGGCATGCAAATCGGACGAGCCAACGCGAGCATCCAATATTGGGACGCGTTACGATTTCTGAATAAATATTCCACGTTGAACGCGCGGATATCGACCGGCGATCACCGCAATGGCAATCGAACGTACGTGAGCAAGCAATATCGGTAACGGACAACGGGTTTCCAACGAGCTAATGGCGCAGTGTTGGTGGAAAATCGCGTGAAACACGCGGGATAAACGCGAGAAACGGCCGCGAAAAATGAGCAGAGAGAACGCCGTACGCGGACTGGCGGTACGATAACGGGGCAACACACGCGGTTCACGTACGAAGTAGCCTGGCGTTACTGCGTATCGCGTTAAACGAGCTTGAATCAGCTATCTATCAATCGGTGGCAATTGCAGTGAACGCGAACGATTCAGCCGCGATACTTGCCGGACGACGCGCGACCATGGGAATAAACGTTAATCGACTTCGAAACTGGCCCTTAAATTAAAACAATTTACGCGATGGTCAGGGATTTTGTTTATTTATGAACAATTAACGGACACAAAGAGGCCAGGCACGAAGAAACAAAAAAGAGAAAACAATCGTCAGAAGTTACTACAAAGTTGCTAAATGTATATAAATAACACAAAGGAAGAAACGAAGAATTACAATGTACATTTGAAACTGGATTTATGGACAAATCTCGAAGAATCAACATAGTTACACGCTCTGTCGTTGAATCTATGATCAGTCATGAAAGAAATCATACTGCCGTGTTTGTACGACTGTTCACTTTGCAATTAAAAACATCGAAATCTGTCGATTTCGTTCAAGAAAGACGATATTCAGTACAGGCAAATAAAGAAGCATCGTGGGAGATAGCGAAATGGAGGAAGAGGGAATTTTATCGGGAATAGAATGTCGCCGGGCGCTGTAAATTTTCGTTGTCTGTTCGTGAATAATATCGTTCGCGGGTAACCGGTATCGATCGATGCCGTTCTCCCGATGGCCGCGACCGGTCGAGGCTCAAATTAAATTATCCCCACTGGCGAGGTGGCCGTGTCAAGAAGTATGGGGTAGGCTCTTTAAATGGGCCAGAAAATCAATGCCAGCTTAGCCGTTCCCATTGGATATCGTTGTCCTCTCTTGTCTCCTTCGACCGTTGGGGAATCGAGCGAAATCGAATTTCTATAGTATCGAGAGGTGAAAAAGCCCTCGTGAAACGTAGGGCGTTAGTGTTAACTACCAACTCGTCGAGTGACAAAATTACTTTGGAAAGCTGGTAGGCTATTCACTTAAAGAGATCTACTAGATTTTATTACTACACAAAGAACACTGTGTGAAGAAATAACGTTCATTTTTCTAGAAATATATTTTCCCACTGTTATCTCTCTATCAGTCTTTGAATAATATCATTCGATTACACAGGATTATAGTAGTCTATGTGAAATTACTAAAATTTTCGTTGTTTCACATTCTCCCTCGTCGAGATTAGTAAATCAAACAAAGGATGTCAAAATTAAATGATTTGAAATTGTTATGTCATGCAATTGGTCCGATGATACCAATTAAGGTTGGATAAAATGAGGAGTTCCATTAGTGAGAAAAAGAAGAAAAGAAAAAAAGAAAACAAGCACGGAGAGCGCTGTAATTTTATAAATTTTATCAGAAAAGGCAGCACCAACCGCACTAAGGATTTAATGTTGAATGTGCATCGCGATGAAACTAATCCGTTTTTCTGATCGGATTCCGCGCGCGCGCGCGCGAAACGTAACGAATCGTTGTAACGAAATGACCAAAGATTTCGTTACATGGATTTAATCGGATTGTTTAATTGGCACCGGAGAGATAAAATTCTGCTCGTTGGTCAGCTCCCGCGTTTAGATCAAGTCGTTGGAAACGAGTGAAAATACGCGGCCGAGCCTTTTACGCGGTCGGTGATCAATGGCGCATGGAATCGATAAAGAGCAGCTGCGTAAAATCCAACGGTAAATTGAAAATAATATATATTTCTTCGTTCTCCCGAGGTTCGTCCAGCGTACGTGTCAGAATTGTGGTCGTGCTGACGCACGCGTGTACGTGCACCAACCACTGTGTATTATGTAACGGTCTCAGCGGAGGGTGTAGGTATAGAAGAATTCATAATGTACTCGACAGAGTTGGCAAAACAGCCTGTTATAATAATCAACTGCCAGTGATTCTTTCCAGTGATCGATATCACTGATGGGATCGATAGATTTCCCTTCCGCAATTGCTATTGCTAGAGAGATGAACTTTATCTTAATAATTTCGAAATTTCCAACAATGGAAATTGTATTTGGTACGTCGATTGTATTCCAAACAAATTATTGTCTTCTAAACGAAAATTCATTGCTGTGTATATTGCTGTGCATAAAGTATGACATTTATATAGTATATAAAGTCGAAACAAATTATTGTTTTCTAGAAAAATATTTCTATATGCATATCAATTGCTATGTATGTACATTGCTATATATAAAATAGCTACATACATATGATATATTCTTCATGAGAGGAAATTGTTGGGACATAATACGATTATATAATATGCGGAAGGTCCATTACATTGTTCGCAAATTTTGCGAGGACACGCTAAGCTTCGTAGAGGTCCTTGGTTCGAACAGAACAGTGTAACAATGTTATCCGTACAAGACACGACGCACGGCTGACTTAGCGCCGTCGTAAGCCGTAACTTAAAGCCGTCTCTCTCTCTCTCTCTCTCTCTCTCTTTACCCTGTCTCTTGTCCTGGCCGCTTCAATTTTCAACAAGTGAAAATATCCTTTTTTTTCTCTCCATATTTCGCCGAGAAGTGTCTCCATTGAACGTAACCTAACGGTTGTCTATCAACGAGCAAACGCATTATCGCGACTGAATTTCAATAGCGTTGTCAGTGTCGTTTAACTCGTCGGTTACAACTTGGAATCGTCAACGTTTATCGACAAGGACACGTCAGTCGATTCGATGCTGTCGATAAATGTACGCGCTGCGAGTCAAAAAGACATCGATACATTGACACTTGGCGACAATAGAGGGAACGCATAATGCAGAAACGCTATTATACCATACTGCCTACTGTTCATACCTAGCTTTCCAGGAAAAGAAGAAATTCCAGAAAACTCGCCGAAAGGTGATCGTGAATGTAATTCGAAAATCGAGCGCAGTTCTCTTTTCCGAATTTTCGCACCGGAATATTTTTCACGCGAAAGATAATATATCTTCCGGGACTTGGGTGGGCTCGCGTTTACGCGAACGAAACTCGGGATGGGGGGGGGGAGGAAGGGTTGGATTCGGAGGGGTTAACTGGGATCGTAGGTGCTCCCTCATACCTCTGTTTCATCGACACCGTAGAGGCAGGGAGTGTAAGAGAGCGGGGCGGTACATTCGCGCACCACGAGGGCATCGTAGATCATTATTTAGCACAGCGCCTCCATCGGACAGGGGCTAGACGGTGGAAAATAGAGGCGAAAGCTACATACACGGTGGCGCGCGACGGTGGTCGAGCGACCGCTATAGAAAATGTAGATGAAACAGAAACCGGGTTGCCACCGCAAGTCGTTTTCCCTCTGCCGCGTGTGACCTGTCTCCCCCGCCTCTGCGGCCTCGCTGGCTCCCGTCATCTCCCTTACACCGAGCCGCCCTGACAAGGATTTATTATCATCGACGTAGCACCGACGTAAAACATGATGAATCGAGCCGTGCGCCGTTCTACGCCGTCACGTGACGCGACATCCACGACGAGCCTGCCTTATAATACATTTTAATTAATCGCCCCGGGAAGGGATTAATTTGTCATTGGGCGGCCGGTGATTCCTGCCGATTGATAGGCGCAGCCTGCGAGAGATTAGAGCTAGAGGCAGCCTTCCAAGTGCCAGATGGTTCAATGTTGTGTATGTGTGCATAAGGCTACGTCCAGCCGGCACGGAGAATAATCGACGACGTTGAACGCAATTGTCCGAAACGCTTGCGTGTTCGATGAAACAAGGTTGATCTTTTTCTACGTGCTTTGACATTTTAAAAGGTGAAGTACGTGGAAACGGTCACGAGATCGTCGGACACTCTCAATGCGACGTGAATAAACTGCGAAGCGGTTTCATCAGTGTCCAGTCACAGATATCCAATTATTCATAGCGAAAATCCGAGGAAGTTGTTCATTAATCAACATCGTTCTGCCAGGCTGCAACAGACGTGTCCCACTTATCATCGATTATTGCTTTCAAGCTGATAGTTCCAGTTACTTCGATTTCAATTACCATCGTTTCTCCACAATTTCCACCGAACAACACACAATTGCAATGGCTCGGCGCGCGAGGATGTAATTTAATTTTTCGTGACAATGGACGAGAAATTTCTCTCTCGTCGTGAAATCGTCGGTGAAAAATCGCTACAAGATCAGAGCTACTAAGTCGGGATATTTATCGGCATTTATCCAGCCACGCTGTACATCGCGCGCGTGCTCGCGTCCGCCGATAAACGACGCGGTTGTTTATAACGAACCCACGAGCCGTTATTAAATATTTAATACTTTAATCGCGGGCTCACGCGGCCAAACTGTCTAGATCCGCTTCGTTCGCACGTACACACGCGCGAAATCGGCAAAATGATAAATCGGTAAATGGCTATAGTTGTAACTTACAGCCGTTTCGTACACGTGCGTGCGTGTGCATTCGTGCACGGATCGAATCGACACTGGTAAAAATTGTTAATGGAAAGCCGGTGTTATTCGCGCCTCCCGCGGTGGCTAATTAATGAGTGTTTCGAATAGTCTGTCGACGGCTGTTTAACCTTGCAGGTCGTTGGATGACAATTGATATTCGGATTTTTGCGTTGATGATCCTCACTTGCTTGACTCGACGCGAATTACAAATGAACGTTGGAATTATACGTTTGCATGCAAAATTGACGGTAACGTAATAAAGTAATCCACGGACGACGAAGTGAATTGAATTATTATTGGAAATACGTCGTCGCAGAAGAGTGACCGAAGTTCGAAACAAATTTTTCGGAAATGGAATTACCATCCAGATCGTGTAATTTTCTGCAATAAAGGCAAAATGCAATGTGTAGATATCTGTAGCATCTGACAGAAACATCTCGCGATAATTCACGCTCACTATCATTTTTATTCCAGCTTCCTTTCACCCTTGATATCTTTTCGATGATATCGCCTTACGGCCATACGTTCGTAACCACGATTTTCTGTTGCAAGTGATCGTACATCATCATCCAACATGCCCTCGATTTGTTTTGCCAAAGTCGATCAGTTTGCTATTGCGGTCTATACACTATTATAATATCCACGTTCGTGAAACAAGGCTCGATCAAAAGGAAAATTCAGTCCGCAAGAATTAGTTTGATTTAACGAGAAATTAGGTAACACCTCGAGCTAGACTTTTGCAGCAAGTACGCCGTGCCGGTTTCTTTACGAAAATTTCAAACATTATTTTCTCATTTCCACGGGAATGTCATAGAAGGAAAACGAAACCGGCAAATCTTACGAAATACAGGTAATTTTCACGGCATTCGCGCACGATTAAGCGTACAGAGAGGACTGTTGGGTTCGCCGGAGGGCGAAGTAATTCGTCGATGAGGAATCACAGTGTTACTGGTATCCGGTCGGTCAGGAAGCTACCGGCAAATACGATGCGGAAGGGAGGAACACGAGTCCAGCGAGCGAACGTTTCTCTGGAACCGAACAGAGAGAAGAACAGACCATTGTATTCTGAAACGTGGCATTAATGTCTCGCACCGGAACGGATCTGTTTGCAGTGAACGCTATAATGGAGAAGCTAGAAGCTCCTATTTCCCACGTTTGTTCCCCACTCTTTTGACACGGGAATAAGATTGCCCGATAATCGGATATTTTCGACAACGTGCCGGACAACTAGCGGATCTCTCAATCAACAGCTTCCATGTTCTTTCGATTGGAATTATATCGCTCTGAGTTGCATGTATTCGGGACATGTATTTCCCTCTCATTTCCAATGATTTTACGACACTTTTACACCTATGGATCCGCCCTGGATTCACGGAACGCTCGTAGTTTATAGTATCAGTGTTCGATATGGATCGGTAATCCTACGAGGGGAAAAGATGGTCGCTTTAAAAAGGATTTCGATGAATGAAATTCCTTCTTAATCCGCGCTAAATTCCCGCGGAACGCCCGTATTTGCCGAATATATGCGCTCGTTCGGAAATTTCGGTGAACGGAAAGAGAGAGAGAGAGAGAGAGAGAGAGAGACATGGGCCAAGCTCGATAACTTTCGAAAATTATCGAGCTACCGAGTCTCTTTTCGTACTTTCCTTCTCCCCTCCCCCTTCCCTCGGAGTTTGCTTGCCTGTTTGCCCGGTTTTCGGCTTTGCAACCCCGGCGGACGCTAAAAATTTCATCGTGAAATTGCGGATGTCGTATCCCCGAGTAAAATCGCGCGATTCCTACCGTAGATCGCACGAAAATCGATAACTACCTCGACCGATGGAAAACGGGGAAATAGTGATATTACGTGTCGCCAGTTCGCGAGCGGATATCTAGGCAAACGATCCCAATATTAAACGACGAGCGTAAAGCATGTTTCAGACAGTTACGTTAAATCCCGTTCCTGAAACTTTCAGACGAAAATTCCGCCGTTGCTTTTAAGACGATTCGTTACGTACACTTTATATGAAGAGTTTACGTTCCCCGTTACTTTCCGCAGAAGGAGAGTGCAGGATGTCCGAGTCATTGGCCCCGTTGGAAACTTCCAACGTTCGTAGACTTTGTTACTCTCTGATGAAGAAAATATTTCGAAAAGACGTTTAAAATCTTTTTGAAAACATTCGGGATTCAAGTTCCGATCTTGAGTCGAGTTTATATCTTATACTCTCGAACGATCAGTCGTTCTGTGCTTTAACTTTAACGTAATTTAGCGTGACCAAGTTTCGATTGAATCGTTAATCCATGTATCATCAAACTTAACACGTCTTTTTAATAAATCTCGCCTCTGCAACGCGTGTTCGTGCAATTTCATCGGGGGAAAAAAAGTAAATAAAATTTAATTTTAAACTTCAAATTTAGTTTCATTCTAAATCTATCAAGAGAGCCTTCTGCGTGTTCCACCCCCTCCCCCGTGTAATTAAATTTCTAGAAATTGCAGGATTATCGAATTAAATTCTGCATACGGGATTACATCGATCATCGAGTTTACAGACACGTTCGTTCTCTATCTGCGATCCACCAGAGGAGAAGTTCGGTAGATTTCGGCAGGATTACACAATGGCGGCTGCGATGCGTTCTCCGAAATCGGTCTCGCGCTCGAAGGGTGCATACGGAATTAATTTCTTGCGCGTGTATACGTCAGCAGCGGCGGATCGATAGTCGGTGCTCGAAACTGACGGGCAAAGTATACTCGAAACGACGCGAATAACGCCGATAAATTACGGAGAACTCGTCGCGAACAGGTATCAAGGGGAAGAGAAGGGATTGAAGGAAGAGAAAAGTCGCCGAAAGCGAAACTTTTCGTAGCGTAGACTCGGAGACTCATTGTTCCGGGGGAACACGTCGCTCTGCTTCTGTCACGACTTCTATACTCGCGATTGTGGCAAAGAAATACGCGCTTTGCGAAACTATTTCGCGACGTCGGTACGAAGTTTCCCTGTATTGCAAACATCGTGAGCAAGGGTTGTTGCTATTACGGAGAAAGCGCGCGAACAATTAATTCGATGCTACGTAATTGCGGAAATTAGAAATTCGCGAACGAACGGTTGAAACTCCGCCGCGATCTTTTCGAAAGATGACTTTTCGTCGCGTCGCGATCTTTTCGAAAGATGACTTTTCGTCGCGTCGCTGGGAATAATTTCGCCGTGAAATTATTATATTTCATATCCGAATTTCTCTCTCTCTCTCTCTCTCTCTCTCTCTCTTCCCCCGTATTTTCCACGAATTTATAAAATCTTCCAACAGGGCAGAGAATTACGGGCCGAGTTGAAAATGATTCGACGAATGTAACAGAGACATTTATTACGTGATAAATGTAGCATTAAAAACAATTGCCGGTAACAAACCGGTTTACATATGAAAAAATGAATTCGAGGATCCGTCATTCGGAAGAGAAATATATTGCAAACAGCCCCATCGCGTTTTCATAATATTTATGACTACGTAATTGATGAAAATATAATATGCACGCTATGCTCGCCAGCTGCAATCGTGAGCAATAAAATTCGAACCACTTCGAATGCGATATATATATCACGAATAGGAATATAACTATCCAAATATTTCAGCAATATAATTTCCATGCACGTTCAGTTAAAAAAAAAAAAAAAAAAACACTACGATGCGTAGCAACGAGAAGCTTAACGGTAACGAAACATCTATATGTACGTAACTACAGTCGTCGCGGGACGAACTATAGTTGCGAACGGCCTCTGTACTTATCGTGAATCAAAGATTGCGTCGTCGGGGATAGCGAGCGTCGAGTTATTAACGCGGTGCTTCGCCTTTGGAGACATAAAAAAGAAAGAAAAAAGAGAAGTAAAAGGAAGGGGGGAAAGAAATAATAATGAATATTTCAATAAACCACGTCCCATCTATTTCGAATGAAATTACGTACGTCGGTGCTTACGGTTTCTCATCAACTCGTTGCTTCGAGCCATCGTTTTTTAAAAAGGTGGCCCGACCACTCGTGAAACTTTTAAATATAATTAGAGATGAAAATGAAACGGCAAAAAAGGTCTTACATGTACGACGAGTATGTTAATTAAATATGCAGTGGCAGCTTACAAACTTACGTACACTGAATGTCCGAAGAGCTGACAGTGGATTCAATTACGATGATAATTGTTCAATGTCACAGAAAAGAAAAGAAAAAGAAAAAGAACATTTGAATTTCGTAGCATTTTCGAGGAGAAACAGTGTCTTCGATTTCCCAACTTATTACACGATACAGAGCATCTCTGTGAAAAATGAATCCAGAATTGTGAAAGCAGAAGCTTTGCACGCTTGCACGTAATGATTTCTCGTTTCGATAGTTATGACAGTTTAAATATCGTCAATTCTTCGAACGTTGGAAATTTAGTGTACGAAAGTTGCCGCAATTACATATCGTCCTATAATTGCGCTAGAACCAAATATTAGAGAAATGTTTTACGATATTACTTATTGCTCATTGTGAAATTACGATTTATATTATCTGTTCGTTGCGAGATTTCCATATAGTACGAGAGAAAAACTGTTTTTCATTAAAAGTATATGTATTTTGAATGTTACGTTTTTAATCGAGTAGCGACAATCACGAATGTGATTTCGGCGGAGAGAATTATTTCAATAATGTTACACGCTGGAAATCCCTGTAATCGAGCTTTTTCGAGGAGATTTTTGCCGTTCCCGTCGGGCCGAGATAGAATATATAACGAGCAAAAGTTGTCGGACCAACTCGCCGTACTTTATCCAGTCTCCGCACTCTTTCTCTCTCTCTCTCTCTCTCTCTCTCTCTTTGCCCACGGCTAATATCCCGTTAATGTATCGCATCTCGCTAATACCTTTTTAATGTACAAGTTCGCTGCAACTTAAAGCAGGATTAAAATCGCTGTCATAGCGGGCCTTCGTCCCGTTCTCGAATAAACATGGAAGTAAGGAAGAACGAGCGAAAAAGAAGGGACGGGAAGATCGTCGAAGAAGTATTAAAACAAAAATGGTAAAGTAAAGACGCTGGAAAGATCCCTTTTCTCTACCAATTATCGAGGCCTTTGTTTTCGTCGCCGAGCATCGCTTTGACGTGTAATGAACATTTCGATCGATCCTTGTTTGGAAAGTTTCCGACAAAAATTTTACACATTTCTAACTTGTTTAACATTGTTAAATAATTATTATTGTTACGTTTACACATTTCTTGTGGAAAATTGAATCAGATTACAATTCGTGGAATTTTACAAATTGCGAATTCTCTAATACTTGATATTTGACAAAAATCGATACATTTTTTACTTTTGTGAGAGAGAGAGAGATATTTTCAATATTGTTGATTGAAAATGACAGCAATTACTACGACATCCTCTTACATACTTGAATCAACATTACTATTCGCGAAATTTTACAAATACAACTCTCTTGCACAAAGCCCAACGATTTTACGATTGATTGCAATACTTGCTAAATTATTCTGGTCTTTCGAATCTTAAGTCTTAATACGTTCTGAGTATATACGCTCCACGTTGAACTTTCCGTTCAAGCCATTTAGAATTTTCATAAAACGAGGAATTTTTTAAAAATTTATTTTATGAAGTCATGCATTGACATCTTAATAACATGTACACCACCTTTATTCTATCGTGGAGAGCGTCGATCATTTTTTCCGATTGTCTGTTAAGATCAATTCAGTTCGGTAAGAAAACGCAATAAAATTTGTTTTATAAAATAACGTTAAAAAGTTAAAATAACTTTAAAGTAAATATTGCTTGTTAGTATTTAGTATTATTGTACAATAAATTATTATTATTTAGTATACAAGCAATAATACCAAAAATATTTGGAACAAAATCTTTTATTTTAAATTAATTCTGAAAAAAATTGATTGAATTCATTAAAAAATTGATGCTAAAGTAATACCTTCAAATTAAATTTATTGCTTTGTTCTGCAATGCAGGACACTTTTCTTCATAATTATTTTTGCTTTGCACTGTTATAAAAATTGTAAGACATACTTCGTAAGCAAAATTATTAGTCGTAACAGCACGGAGCGTATAGGCTAAACGAAGAGTAACCAAAAATCGAGCCGGTTAAAAACTATTTTTAAAGCGGTCTACCGAATTTCCCCGACCAAGTCATCTCCAACGTTACATTTCCCTCCGGACCGAGGCAAGTGTGTACAGCGAAACAAATCAAAAGCTGCACTGCAGAATAAATCTTCCTGTGAAATAAAATTCAGCCAACCGCGACGACGGGAGTCGAACCGCGCGGTCCATGAAAAATGAAAATCGCGCGCGACGCCTAATCCCGCCGACGTTACGATACTTTGTCCTGCGCGAAGATTAAATGTCTCGGCGCGCGTGCTCACGCGACGCCGTGTAAAGTTTCTCGGCGCGCCTCTCGGCCGGTAATCCTCTTTGCCAGCACGTTTGTAAACTCGCTCGTCCTGACGAAACCGGCGTCGAGTTTCACCGGCGTGGCGCGTCCTTCTGACTCCTCCGGAAACCACCGTGGAAATAAAAGGAGACACGCGCGTAGAACGAACCGTAGATCGAGACCGCTCGACCACGGAATTTTGGAATGACGGTCGGCTTTCCAATTTGCGAAATTGACCGTGATATCGTGCGTTTATGACCCGAGATAAACGACCACATCCCTCGTTCGCCACCCAGGCTTCTTTTCTTGGTTCTAACCCCTCCAAGAACTCTCGTCGATGACACGCATCGAACCGCCATCTTTGATCGTTTCGCGTCTCTCTTCTTCCGTGCGCAGATATTTTGGTACTTTCTGAGAGATGTTTCCATTTCTTTTCCCTGTAATCACGTGGAAATTGGAAATTTTCAATTGGGAGCGGTAGTTTCAAATTTTAATTTCTATCTCTGTTCGCAGTTCGATAAAATGGCCAGAAAAAGATCGTGCAGCAAATTTTAAGGGAATATTTCTATCTCGAAAGTCACGATGTTGGATCTAATGAAAAATAGACCTTTGAATTTGTACAATTTCCGAAAATGAAAGTATAAACGAGATGGGATTTCTCACGATTTTTATCGAGTCATAGCAGTTTAAAGTACAGTTGACAATTTTCAATCGTTATTTTGCTTCTAATCGTCCATTGCGATCGCGCAAGTTTGGCCGAATTGTTCACGAAAAGGAGCTTTCTCGTAGGAATGCCGATTGTAACTGATATTGAAATACTAGGGGCAGGTTACAGTTATGTACTCCATTTCTGGAATAATTTAGTTTCGCTAGAGGCGACTACTGACAAATTTCGTTAATATCGCGTATCGATTAATAGTTTCGACAAGTATAGTTTCCGAACAATTCGCAATTGAAAGCAGAATTTCTCGGAATTTCTGTTGATTCCGTTTCACGGAATATCCGCGTTAAATATTAAATCGATGAAAAGTCGGGTTAACGTCAAGACGGCAATACACGCGACAATCCGCGCAATTTCGATCCCGATGGATTTATTTCAGTCGCAGTGCACATTCTTGCGTCGGCTGATACAACGAGGAACGAACAACAAACATGCCCGAAACCGATTAATTTTGTCAAAATTATTCTCAATCGTTGGATAAAAATGTAATTCGCTGTTACCTCGAAGATTGATACGGCAGTGTATTAAATCGTTGAAAATATTTGCGACAGAGAATTTCGATATAACCGATTTGCTTGACATTCGATAGAGAAATATAAAGAGCAAACATTGACGGACGTTGATGAATACAAAATGAAAGAAAAAAAAAATAGAAAAAAAACAGAAAGAAATACACGAAATAAGCGATTCAGAAAATTGACATCTCGGTAGATTGATCGTAACGATCCGAAAACTTCGTAATACGCGAGTGCTACAGCCAAACGCCGGAACGATTAATCGACGCAACCGACAGATATTGATTTCGACGGAAGAATTCGGTTACCAAAAATTTATGAACGTAATCGAATATAGCGGAGGGGTGGCGGCGGATTGGACTGCAAATACCAGAAAATTGAACGAACCTGCTATCCCGTGATCGCGCTATATGGAGCGCAAATGATTTCATTTACACGCCAATTAACGGCGATTAATTGGGAACAATTGCTCTTTAAATGGCTGCCGCTCCGCGCAGCGATACGCGACTAGAATAATTTGCTTGCGCAAACTTTTCGTTTCGAATAGCCACGATAGTAAAGACCCACGGTAAAACGAGGATACAAAGTAATCGGAGAATCTCCCGGGTTGAAAGTTTACGCACACAATCGGGGAGGTTCGTGTATCAACGAAGCTTGCTAGGTCGTCACCTTTGGTGAAACGTCATTGCCAGTGGTATCCCTCGTGAAACTTGCGAACTGCGTCCGCATCCCCGGCTAACTTCCATTCTCAAGTTTCCACTCGACTCCCCCGAAGGGATTGAGAATTCGACAGTAGAGAAGGGGAAGAAAAGCAAAGAAAGAAAGAAAAAAGAGAGAGAGAAACGAGGCGAGAGAGTGCTGTAGGCGCTTTGTTGTCTGCATGTCCAGCCTCAGACAGGGATGAAACGAATTTCCAATCCCCTCCTGCTTCGAACTTTCTTGGCTTCCATTAGTCGCTGCCGCTGCCGCTTCCCTCTGTTGTGTGCGCGCGTACCCTCGTCGAGACGCACGTTCGTACGGTCAACCCTCTCTGCGTATCAAGCATCCCTCGGGTTAGCCGAATCACGACTTCCAACTGAAAGGCGAGCCATTGTCCACAAAGACGAGCTACGTGCCTTCCATTGTCAAAATTTGCTTGACGTCTCGTTTCGTAATTTCAGACTAGTTTCGAACCAACGGGTATGCGATACACAACTGACACGCGCACTCTACTAATTACGAGTGCTGTAACTCTTGGCCGCGGTATAGTATTACTATTTAAAGTACGCTACGGGAAATATTTGCAGAACACTGTATTTGTTACAGCATTTACGTGCAACCGGTTCCGAGTATATTAAATTTCGTATTATCGTACTCGAAGTTAAATACACTGCGAATAAAAATACACCTGCGTCAGGTGTACGCAAATATATCGTTTAATCTTTGGATACTAAACTGTAGATTGTATATCTTCAATATATAGATCGTGTTAGATTGTGTTAATTTCTTGTGCAAGAAACTTTCTGTCTTCTTCTTTTTCCTTTCTCTGTTAAAAATCAAACGATCCGTCCGATTTCACCTTCAGTCAGCAAATCTCGAAATCGAACTGGATCACGTCGTTCGGAAAAGTTCTCGAAGCTTTGTCGAAGCGAGAAAGAGTTTTTAAGTTCGTTCGATTTCGCTCGTTAATTCGAGCTCGCCGGCTCGGGGATCGTTAATAAGTTTCGACTTTTTAATAAGTTTGGCCACGTTAGCGCCGTGCAATCAGTTCGCCAGATAAAAATCGCGCGAAACAGAGCGAGAGACCACGCTTGGACCACGAGCTCGGACGTCACGTGGGGAAAATACAAGACTCGCGTAGGAAAAGGGAATAACGGGAGTAGCGCGAAGGAAACTTCGTCCTTGCTTCTCGAAGGAAAGAATAAGTAGTATGTCCGTAGCTGTGGCGCGACTCGGCTACAGTCAACGGTCCGCCAGCAGGATAATTGGCCCACCAATTAAAAGTTTCTGCCGACCCGAAAAGCGGATTTATTTCTCGCTACTGAGGAAACATTCCTTTATGGTCAAACGTATTTCACTCTCGTCGACACCTCAATGCTCCTCTGCGAGCCAGTTTATTTCCTCTCGTTCTTGGTTTCCTTTCGTCGTTGACTTATTCTCATTCAACGTTACACGGTTTAGGAGGTGAAATTAGTCGACCAGTTTAGCTCGTTCAATTGGACATCATTGCAGGTAACGTCGAATGCTTTTCGCGAGAGTTTTTCATCGAAGAGAAGAGCTCGTTCGCTCTCAAAGAGGGATAATTAATGATTCGTACGAAATTTATTATACATTGTTGACTTCCATTAAGCCATTACGCATTCCAGAGAGTGAATCTCACGGAAGGAAGTTCTGCTCGCGCAAAAGTTCAACGAGGTATAAATTCAACGATGGCTATGAAAATTTGAATCGTTCGAGACTCTAAAATGTACGTCGCCCTATAATCGACTGAATTTATTCGCGGCCGTAGATTCGATCGTTGTACGATCGACGCGCTGATTTCGTGTTAACGAGCGATCAATCCCGGTTTCAGCGAGCTTCGGATTAAGCCGTGAACATAATACTGAATCAATAACACGCTGCGAGTCCAAGGACGAAATATTTCAATTCCCAAAGGAATCATCTCCTCCATGGATTTGCTTGCAGGCTGAATAAAATATCAAGACGATTGCCCGGTTACTGTAAAATCTGTCCCAGAGATTCGTCAACTTTAAAAATTGTTCGTGACCATGCAAATTTTATTCGGGAAGACTTCTGTCTAAATGTGGAAAGACTTTACAGGTGATCCTGGCTCACGACACGCAATTTGCTCTCTGAGTGAAAAGAAACGGCGATCGTAAACGCTGCGACGAGAAAAATGAAGCCGTGTATTAATGCACGCCAGTAAATTGCAGTAAAACAGCAGAAAAAAAGAAAACGATCCCGCGAAATTTCGGTAGAAAGAGGAAAGATTTAGAAAGCTAAACCTGCGATGTTTGTCATCGTTCGTAGCAACTCACCGAGTAGGTGTTTCACTAATAGTTTAACGTAGCCGAATTATCGATATTACGGTGGAGACATTCATTTTGTAACTGTTTCGAATCCAATTGAAAAGCTGTGTAATGCGACGTCGCTTCGATAGTTCGGCAAACTCGTCATTCCTCGTCGAAATAATGATAACCGGAGCTGAAACTCGGCGTTATCCGTATCTACTAGCCTTCAATTCGTACAATTCGTGCGTGGAGTGACTATCAACGAGGCAATCGCAATAATAAGGCTCCGTTGGAAATTCCGTTGGTACCTCGTAGCAGTGCGCACATTACGTCTCACGTTGAAACTTCCTACGACTTATTAAACCTAATTATCACTAATTCCACGATTCTCCGCTCTGTTCGCCGAGCTACCGGGAATTTTAAGGTAATCGCGAGGAAATTAGATAAACGTGATTTCCCGCGCGACGACAAGTCGAACGATCGCTAGAAAAAGGAACCGTCTGACAATTGGATAACGAAAAAGACATAAGCCACGAATATATTTCCTGAAATAATAACTCGCCATTTCAGAGACGTCAGACTGTATTATTCTGATGGTTATTCGTAGGTCTGCGAGAGATATTATGCAATTTATTTATTATTTTAGTCACTTTTATCTTATTCTTATCTACCCCGATACTTTCTCTACTTTTGTTTCTGTTGTACAATATACACCTATACGAAGGGTTCTCTAATTAGACTAAAGTTCTCTAGATTAATGTGCTAGAAATCGTTAGAGAACAGATTCTATGAAATTTCCGAATTTTTCAATTTGATGGTTCTGAACGATCTCTTAGCAGAAAATTTGTCTCCACGGTCAGAAAGACAAAGTACAATCGTTTTTTCTTAAACATCCGCTGGGATTGTCCAAGTTTATTGGGGAAAATAACCGACCATGTTTCCGTCCATGAATCATGGAAACCCTTCGAACGAATCTCGAAATCGTTGCTAACAAGTGAGCAGCAAATGTTGGTGGCCGTCGTTCAAAATGATTCGCGACAATTTTCCCCGGGGAAAGAGTGCAATTAGAACGCGCGGAAAATATTCCATTAAGTCGGGTTTCGGAGGCAATCGAGGCTCTTTATTATAGCAGCAGATAGGAGGCTACTACCGCGAGAGGGTTGGCGAGCGAAACCGCTACTCAGTTCGGAGACAGCCGATCCTAAGACGCCACGGTGTCCTGGCAAATTGCACGTCGGCCCTCCCGCCGGGCTTATTAAATCTAATCACCGCCAATTTTGCCCGCGCGAAACGCTCGCCGACCTTCGTCTACTCTCACTTTGTTCGAGCTTTCGTGCTTTCGAGCCGGCTACGCCCGTCGTGCGGTCTCGCAAGGGACTGGCGCAACGCCGGAGGAGATTCAGACATCCCCCTTTTGTCGTCCGCTTCTCTCTGCCCGGATTAAAATCTGCTCGGCGGTTGTCAATTATCGGCGAATAAATTTACACGCCTGCAGTCGTGTCGCTCCTCGTTAATTCTTTACGTTCTTTTGTTGGACTCACGGCGATGGACTCGGCGATATAATTGCGGACTTTTCGTCCACCGACGAAATAATTCGCTGGAAATTGCGCAAGTGTTGCTTGTCACTATCAATGACTACACGTTTTATTTTTGTAATTTCGTTCAGCCGATTTAACATTTTGATCGTGAAGACGATATTCCAAAGATTTTCAGTCTCTTTTTCTTCGCGAATGCAAGATATTCGTTGAAAATAATAACGGAGTATCAAGGAAGAACGTTGCAATTTTTTTTAGTCGATTTAACATTCCGATTATAAAGAAGATATCCCAAAGATTTTAAATCTCTTTCTTTGAAAATTTAATATCTACAGCATTGATGAAAATTATCCTATACATTCGATCTCTGATCTGAGTGATTTCGACAATTTCTAAAAATGTCACGTTATTACAGTTTGTGCTTTACCTTCAAATGGTTAAGCAGTTGAGCCATCTTCGTCAGTGAGAAAAAGTGGTGAGACGTTTAATCAAAAGATATTTCTTTAAACGGCGATTCAAGAAAGGAAAATTCCGATTTACGAGCACGAGCGAGTCGTTTAACTACCGGTGATAGTTCAACCGATGGTGCAAATTTCAATTAGATGGAACGATTAAAAATAGTAGGCATATCTCGTACTCGTAAAACGGTCCCACCCGCCGATAAAAGTCAGTAGGTGGATGCCAACGGTGGATAGAATGAAACGATCTTGGAGATTTACGGCCACTAAATATCGTATCTTCGCTGCTATCCGCAGTACCAACGGAAAATTTCATATTATTTCGCGCGGTGAAAGTTCAGTGTACTCTCGATACCATGAATTACAATCCATTAAAGATTCCGTCGATATTCGAGGAGAAAGGAGAGTAGAATTTCTGCGAAACACCGCAAACAGATATTGCAGATCGTGGAATACGTGAAACAGGGGAGAAGTTATATTTATATTCTTCCGTCAGTTCCAATGTTTGAACGTGTCTTGAAAAATGATTTAAAACTACGTATCGGAATTTATATTTAATAAAAACTTGCTCGTTCGAGCGATTGTCGTTCCAATAAAAAGATTATTCGGAAATATTGTTGTAATGCTCAGAGTTCTACGAATTAGTCGCGAAAATGCACGCGCAGGTTTCAAACGTTTAAAAAAAGAAAAGCAGTATTTGAAATATTAGATAAATTTAATTTTGAAGTCGAATTTTTACTAATAAAATTGGTTAAAATTTATACATTTTTAAAGCCATTCTTTCTCAGTTTTGAACGTCTGAAAATTAGCAGATGCACGATGCGCTAATTAGACGCAATCGTTCAACATATTTACAAAAAAAGAAAAGAAATAATTATCTGACAAGTGTATGTAGTAGAGCACGACACATTCAATGGCACGAGGCTCTGCCATCAATAATGTTGTCACATCATGTAGAACTGGCCAGAGATTATTGCTCGATAATGGCAAGAGTGTCGCGTTGTACATTATTCCCCGCGTGGTTTGTTCCACGATAAATAATGGTTCTCGATCTACTCGAGAGATCTGCGTTTCTACTTGTCCCGATAGTTTAACACAGTCGCTGTATAGACTGGTACTAAATGGCTCGGTTCCTTCGAATTGATTCCTCGAAGATGAAGCGTTTTAGGCGGCTCGACGTTGCTTTCCGCGACCATAAATCTTTCATGAGCTGGCGTACGTACGCGTCTTGAACATCTCACGTCTTTCGTGTGAAAGAGACACGCGTTGAGAGAAAGTTTGATATATATATATATATATATATATATATATATATACATATATCCCTTGCGGTGTCGAAGATCAAAATTTTGCACGACGTCCTATGAAAATTGCTTACTCTGAAAATGTATCACGTTGAACGACAATTTGCGAGTATGTGTGCGTACCGTGCCGCTTCTTCGAGCGCGTGTAGTTGGCAAAGTTTCGATCGGGAAAGTTTCAATAGAAATGTAAGTTACACGTTACCGAGTGACAAGTGAAATTAGTATATAAATAGTAAACGACGCGGTCGGATCAAACGAAAACTATCGAAACTAGTCGCGTCAGCGAAGTGATACTATTCACTTGATACAGGTACCACCAGATTGATCAGACGCAATACAGTTACACACATAGTACAGACACATACATAGTCATACCCGTATAGTATGTGTAAGCAATCTTATCTACGAAACAAGGTTTCGAAGTCCACGGTTCGATGCTTTCGGGCGCAAAGTCTAAAATTTCGTGTCTAAAAATTTTCATTGTACGATTTAGAAGTTTCAGGATGTGATGTTTAGGATTCGAAATTCGATATTCTGAGCGTAGGCTGAATTATGAATTCGTGGAAATTTCTCGATCAGCCAATTGTTGTATTAAACAGCTAATTGTATTTTCAGAACTTCAATTCTCCAAAGTAACGTGAATTTCATTGTAAATATTCAAAACATGTACATACTCCAAAGCTAGATGTTTATGAAGGTAAAATACCCCAATAACCATTAATCGATAGTGCCAACGATTTAGTACACCAGATACAAACAGATAGATTATTGAATCTAGATACCAGACGTAAAAAAGAAAGAACAGAATCGCATCTGATATTTATGACAAGATAAGATTAAACGTTTGCGGTATTCGTTTAATTAACGCCGTTCCGTGCAGCAAAGCATAAACAATTAAATTAATCCTACGATGAAGATGCTGATATCCGTCGGTGTTTCTCCAAATACCAAGGGATAATTTGAACAAATAACACAGAAAATAACGACAATCAATTCATTTCAACGAATGTTCGCGAATGATACGATTAGCGATTTTCTTCCAAGAATTACGCGTTCCATTTTCGATCATTTGATACTCGTGACTTACATGGCGAGACGTGTTCTGCGCCGCAATAGCAAATGAACCGGCGTAATATATTCCATCACAGTACACAGCACCCTGTATTACTAGGCGTGCGCGTGGAATTCGTTATTGCAAAGCTCGCGCGTACATGCAAACTAACAGTCCTTGGTATATATCCGACGTTCCTGTTCAACGAAACTTTCGCTGTTCCCGTCAATTAGGAACGTAATTAGGCAGGCAGAATAAACAAAAGAACGAAACAAGCGGAAGACAATCCACAGAAGGGATGCGAAGCGGTCGTGCAGAGTGGAACGAGGCGGAAAGAAGCGGCGGCGGCGCAGTTTAGAAAGCCCTTTATACATGTTCAACTTCCCGTCCAATTTATAGCGGCTCGTAATTCTATTCCACGGATGATGAAACGATCCTACGCGCTTATATCCCTCGAATCGCGTTTGCCACGGCGATAAACGCTCCCGCGATTATTATGCAGGTTACACACGTACACGCGGCCGCACGAACGATCCCGAGGCGACGACCAATCGGAACGAGCCTGTATTCGGTAACTACTGTATTCGGTAGCGTCCCTCTGTCCCTTGGCAGACGCGAAATACCTTCGTCAACCCGACTTGTCGTAACCGCTTACAATTTTCAACGCAAACTTCGTCCAAGCACCCTGAGCTAGTCAACGAGGTGGTCAGGGTGCTCGCGTTTGATCGACAACTCGCCAACTGTGAACGTGGCCATAAACCGGCTTTCTCTCCGGTTCGCGGACCACACACGCGGGGATTCGTGGAAATTCTACAGGAAAATTAGATTAACCTGTTGTAACCAGATCGCGGTGAATCGTTCCGCCGCCGATTTATAGACGCGTACCGGAAACAGCGTGTCGTCCTTCTGTCTGCCTTCTGCCCCGTTCACTGTGAATTTGCATTTTCAAGACCGTTCTCGGAATCGTTCGGATTTTTAACATAGAATATGTTTTACCGAGAGTGCTCGGGCAAAAAATGTAACGAAATGTGCAACGAAAACGCGTCACGCTCTCGATCAGGAACTTGAGGGAAGGGGGGTGTTACGTGATTAAGGAGAGAGATAAGTTTACGAGCGATGTGTCATCGGTTGTAGATGCTGTAAAGGAGTGAGGTGTTAAGGTTGTCGAGACACAGATGATGGGCAAGCGTGATTGTGAGGAAAATGAAAGTTGTTCGAAGAAGAAAAAATGGGTGTCAAGTTTTATTTCCTTACAGAAATGAAGTCAGACATATTTTATGTGACCAGCCTTTAAGGGCGTTAAAGCCGCTCATTTTTTTTGCGCGACGAATTCTTGCCCGATGTGCTCGCGATGTGTTCGCGAAATCACGAGAACGATTTTCTGAAAGTACACTCGCGAATGAACACTTTCCACACTCTCCTTGTGCGTAGGAGTCTCTCGATTATTCTTTCGTGAAAATCCATGCTACATGGCGAAACAATAGAAAAACATTGCGATACTGCGGTCGTAGAAGTATTAGAATGGAAATTTTTTGGGCGACAGACAATGAGTTTTGAACGCAAGGAATGCATAAATCGAGTATTTGAGACTAGGATGGTAAATTGCTTCAAGCGAGTGAAAAATAAGAAAGAGAAAAACCTAGAGAATTATTTCACGATGATCGTACTAACTTAGAATTCAATGTATCTAACTGTGATGTGAACATTCAATGTATTTAATTATGTATTTACGTTAACGTTAAAATCAATATCTTCCCGTATCTATTTCCATAATTCTTGCAGCGGTAAATAAAAAATTATTTATCACTCGTCGATCATCGGCGTTTACGTTACGACTTTCGCGATGTTCTGCACGGAATCGCGCCAACTTCGTTTGTTTCACAATTACCCCTTTTACTGGGAAAGCGTGTCTTTTCTTGCGAGGTTCTTATCCGAAGACCGAGATAGCCGTGTCTCGACCGTGATCTTGCAAAGCAACGATTGAGAAGTAGTAATCGAATTGCTCGCGATAACCAGAGAAGAGTTTCCGTGGGATGGAACGGACTGAGAAACAGAAGAATAAAAACAATCTTTAAAAGGATAACTATTAACGTTGCGTCGATACGACGCTTAAGATTCGATAGAAACGAACGACATGACGCAATTTTATAGTGGGAAACATTTTATGAACATGTGAGAAACATTCTACGTATAATTTGAGAAAATCGTGAAGCAAAATTGTGAAAAACGTGCTGCAATTAAAATTAATTGTTTAATTTTGATAACGTCGTACTGACACCATCTATTTTTCATGATATTCCTTTTCTACGTATTTGTCTGATTATACGCTGTCTTATCTACTTAAGCGTTGTCGATTGAACGTTACAGTAAGTATAGGCCACACCAATACCCAATTTATTACACTAGCGTTTGTTTAATGTAGCAAACGATACAAAATACCGTTCCAAGTGATTTAAACGTACCACCGTGTCCGACCATACGTTGGCTTATCTACTTAACCGTTTGCGATCGCGAACGCCACGATATTTTTCTTCGTTTTAAAGAAGAAAACAGAAACGATAATCTAATCTAACGTAACTCGTGTTTCTTCTGGCTCTTGGCGATTTACCATCGGGTCTACGACTCATTCAGACTCATGGCTGCCCTCTTAGTTTCGCTAGCCTTTCATTAAGGATCACGATCCTCTTAACGTTTTCGGCGAAAGACCTGAAGGCATTTGGGATTTCGTAGCCGTTCCCCTGTTGGGACACGCTATCTTGATTAATCTTGAGCGAGCGTTTCACGAAAATTTCGGCAGCAGTCGGCGCAATTCGGGGAAACATAGTTGCTTTGATCGTAAATCGTGGCGAGCATCAGCGAAGTAATTAATTGCACGAGTTCGTGAAATTAAATGGATCGTGTAATTTATTTGCCTGCGACTACATTAGCGTTGGCTTCTTCGACGTTGCTTGTTGCGATCGGTTAGGCGACACGCTTTACCGCGATTAAACGTTCCCGCGAGATTCACGCAGTGGAAGAGAATAATGCGGAGAAAGTAATACAGACGTAATTTGGACAAAAATTGAAATTATGTTTTCTGACATACCCACCAATGGCCAGACAAACATCGAACTCATCAGACCAGTTTAATCGTTTCTTCAATCTTCGAACGATCTACAGAGGCGACCGTTTGTTGATCTTTAATTAACTCGAATACTCGGCCAAACAAACGAATCCACCTTCACGAACGTTATTTTTTCATGAACGGCAGAAATAATTTTCTCTGCACGTTCAACTTTGTTGCGTGTCACGAGCAAACCCGGATCACTCTGTTTGTGAGCCGTCTAATAACATGAAACGTTCTGTCCGTACAAAGCGGAACGTTTCATACGAGTTTCCTCGGTAAAACTCCGCACAGCGGTAATATCGTTGAGTTTTCTTTTCAGCTTTGATATTCAGCTAAGAACGTACGAACGAAGATTTTCCAGCTCTCTCTCTCTCTCTCTCTCTCTCTCTTCGGTATTCGCGATTCTTCTCGTATTCGTGAGTGCCGTTAATTCGCATTCGATTAACCAACGCCACGGCGAGAAGCCTTCATTCGCTCTCGTCCCTGAACCGAGTATATTCTAGGTCGTGTTATGGGTCGGCCGTTCGATCTCTCTAAACTTTAATTGACGCGCGCGCGAGTATTAAACCGCATGGTCGTCAATCACAAAGGGTGGCTCGGCTAGTTAGAGCCTCAGTGACACGAACTGGGATCCAATAGGCGGTTAGCTAGCCGGCTCTACTTCCGCGAAAGTAGCTTGACCGAGTGTACACTCTTGGTCGCATTGATATTCACAAAGTGGCCACTGTTCGGGTTTAACGCGCCGTTGTCACGCCGCTGCACGTCATCGCCTGTTATTTCGCGCGGAAAGTGTACTTTTGTCAATCGATCTGCACGGCCTTCTTTTCATCGAGCTGCTGCTATTCCTGTGTTATCCATCGACAGGTCAAAACCGCACACGGCGCACAGTGGAAACTTCGTTGAAATAACGAGTATTTCTCTCTGTCCTTTTTTTCCTTTTTTTCCTCTCTCTCTCTCTCTCTCCCTCTCACTCTTCTCCTTCTCCGCTCTGCGAGAGCGGTAGAATTTCAACAGCGACGCACGGTCAAAGTAAATTAGAAATTTTATAACGAAAAGTGGAGCACGGAGTAACGTTCCGCTTTGCGTTGAATTACGTATTTGCGTTTACGGCGAGAGCGGCCGGCTCGAAATTTTTTTCAAGCTCGAGTTTACGACCGAGAGCTGCTCAGAAATCTGATTAATACTACAACTTTCCTTCGACTATTACGCCCCGTCGACGCGTTGACCTACTAATATCAGAAGAGAACCACCCCGCGGACTTTGAAAAACCGCGCGAACGATCCTTTGACGACAGAAATATTTTTTTTTTCAAATTGCACTCTCCTCGCGAAGCTTTGCAACGTACAAACGTAAACTTTCTCTCTTTTTTCTTCTTTTGTTCTCCTTCTCCTTGCGGCGTGTTGTTAAATTTCCGATAACAATTCCGCGAATGTCCGAGAGTCACGTCGAATCGCAGGGTCGAAGCGCAATTGGACGAAAAGCACAAACGAAGAATAAAATCTGACAACGGAGATACAGTGATGTTCGTTGCTGAAATTGCCTCGTTAAACCGACGACGCGTACACCGGGACGTGGGGAACGATCGTACGAGCTTGAAACTGTGAACGATAGATCGTTATTCGAACAAAAAAAAAAAAAAAAAAGAAAGAAAGAAAGAAAAATTATCCAGTTAGCCGTGACCGATTTCGAAACAATATTTCTCCGCGCTCAGAGATCGACGATTGTATTTTTGCATCGTTAATAACGATTGCCCGTCCAGGAGATTCGCCATTATCGATATATAAATCCGTTCAGATTAAATGGCAATTTATATCCAACGAGAATGTACGTATGGACAATGTATTAAACAAGGACAAATTGATATTCCTGACCACGAAACACGGCACGAACGTCACAAACGTGATATATATATATATATATATATATATATATATATATATATATATATATGTATATATATATATATATATGTTTTTTTTTTCAAGCAGGATTAACCTCGCCTACAGCCCCTCGGTCGTGGCACTTCGGCTTAAGTTATATTAATTGACGTACAAGTTGGCGCACCTCCAACTGGCGTCGAGTTGACGGAAATCAACGGGTGATCTTTTTGCTTTCCACTCGAACACCTTGTAACGATCAGGGCATGAAAGCGTAATTGAACGCTACGTTCCGCCGTCGCGATGATTCAGTTGTTTACTCGAGTTGTTTCAGGATTTATTTTTCAAATGCAGGGGACTTCAAAGCTCCACTTCTGCTTCGAGTTTCGAACTTTGTGATTCGAAATGATTTTATAGTCAATTGACTTGCTGGATTGTTTCGACTTCGACCGGTTCGAAGTTTTATTAGAAAAATGAGAAAGTGCAAGATTACAAGCTCAGCGTATTTTACGAAAATACTTAGCGCATCGTTGTGTGTCTATCGAAATTTCTATAAAAAATTAGCCATCCGTCATTTCGACCAGTTTGATAATTTCAAGTGTTAATTTCGAAGATTTTCGTTTTCAATCTTCTCTGTAAATTGTCATTTTCGATCTTCCATAAAAAAAGAAAGGATTATTATACGAAATAAATGATTTTTCCATACCACAGGAAAATACGCTCTGATTAATTACACTGAAAATAAATACGTATGAAATTGAACTTCGCGGTAATCGCGGTAAAAGTTTCAACGAGCGCGGAACAAAGAAGAATAACCGTCAAACTTGTCGCGATTGCGAATTAATAGGCAAATTTGTCGGCGGTCGTCCGATACGCGAAGCCGTGAGAAACAATGAATGTCAGAATTCACAGAACAAACATCAAAGCGGATGTGAAATACCGAGGTGAAACTAGGGACGACGGGGGACAGGCAGCCGATTACAGAAATCGTAGCTGAGGTTTCCTTTGTTTTCCACCGCAAATCCTCGTTAATCCGTCGAACCGCCGGATTACTTGGCAAATTAAATCCCCGCGTACGTTTTGTAAATGAAGCATACCGGATAGCCTCGAGCGACTCTCGTGCGAACTTAAACGAGCTAAGTTTAACGAAGTGTCGCGGTTCACGGCGCGGTCGTTTTTTCGTTTTTTTCTCTCGAACTTCTGCAAATCGTTATATACTCTAAGAAAGAAAGGAAGAAAACAGAAGGAGACTGAACAGCAGATTTAACAAAATCAAGCATCGCGAGATACTATATATAGTTCGTAGTATCGCTAACATTTGCCACGAGATTTCGAAAAGTCTCGTCTTTCGTTGACGAGAAAACGAAAGCAAAAAGAGTTGATTAACTGAACACAATCACTTCGTCGTTTCCGTCGTTTTCAGAAGCGGATGCAAAAATGTTCAATAACATTTCGTGCAATCTACATACGAACGTACGTACATAGTGTGTCGGTCACTATTGGTTTCCGTGGTAACGGACGTCGGCGTGCCCCCAGTCTCCGTTTGCGAAATTATCGAGAACCCTTTAACTCTCACTGGGTGACTTGCATGGTAAAAGAAGCGTGCAATCGGAGCTTTCTGCCACGAGTGAAATGCCGGTGTTATTCGCGCGGCTCTTCGCAAACGCTTGTCCCGAGCCGACAGCTGTTGCAAAGTACGCGCCTTGCCTCGTGGATAAACGTTTGCTGCGCGCGTCACGCGGCCTCTAAAACGCGCGTCGTGCATGATCGAAATATCGACGAGTAGCACGTGTATCACCGACGAACGATTAATCCCGCCTACGATAACCGTGCAGCTCTTCCACTTTCGATTCTTTTATTCGGGATAACACTCGACGAACGCGCGCACACACACACACTCTCTTTCTCTCTCTTTCTTTCTCACCCGTTTTCGCCATTTCACGAAGCGATCTCGTTTTTAGCAGTTTACCATTTTCGCAGGCTGCAAGCCTAGTTTCAATCAGAGAACTTCTTCCGCGTATTTGCAATATATTTCGCGTTTCGTTTCGCACTTAAATTGCGTCTCGCGCGTAAGCTTAAAAATCCATCTTTTATTTATATTACGCGCGTATTTTTGCGCGAGTTTCATCGTTCTACGGTTTAATACCGGGAAGTAACGTGCATTAAATTCGTGTAAAATAACACGTTCCAGGCCGGTCTCTTTTTCACGTTTTTTTCTTAAATCCACGCCGAAAATTTTCAGAATATCACGCCGGTTGTCGTCGACAGTCCAATTTGCAGTTATTCTATAAAGGATTGCAGCGTCGAAATCGCATTAGCCGGGGACTAGCGTTGTGTCGTTAATTAAAAGCAAGGCAGTTGAAAGAGCTAAACAGAGCGCGTATGTATGTACGTACGCGAAACCGTTCAAAAATTACGCGAATCCCACTCTCGAGTTTCTAAACGAAAAAGAAATTGGAAAAACGGGGGACACGGTCCATCCAGTTGGGACGAAAAGATCCCCCCGTCCATTGATAACATTGATAACGTTCAATGATATTCGAGAGTGGCGCAGTAGATCAGCGGTTCTTTTTCGCAAGATCGATTAAATTAAACCGACAGTACAAAGCCGGCTATTTTTTTGTCGGTTGGAAATTGAAGGTTCGGAAAATTGGTTTGTCCTGCAAGATTTTACCCGATACCGGGAAACAACAGACGAATCCGATTGAAAATTGAACGGCCCTTCGTCTCTCGGCGGAGAGAGTCAACTGAGCGGCAATCGAACGTTTAATTAGCAATTATCGCGAGACGACGTCGATATCTTCGCGACGGTTCGATATTCCCGACGATGGAAACGTAAAGTGTGTCACGAAAAGAATAATAATCGAATGCTGTTTCGCCGTACGTACGAACGAGTTGTTCACCGTTCGAATTGGAAATTTGCGATACACGGATGTGAAAAAACATTCTCATCTGGGAAAAGAGTCCTAATTACATTCGTCGTGGCGGTGAACCGGTAGATGATGATAATTAACAAGAAATCGCAATTCGCGATTGACGCGACAGTGACGAAAGTTGACGCCACGTGTGGATGAAGTTTTCGAAAGTGTTACGAGGAGGAACTTGCCAGGAGATGGTGAAACTCGGTCACCGCTTGATCTTGGTGTATTGACCACAGTTATGGCGCACGTAGATGAACACGGGAAATTACTGTGTTTCATATTGCGTGCAGGCCCACTCCCGGCTTTTACGTGCACGTGTGTGCTCATCGGGACCACGTAAACGTCACTTACGCCCACTCACAGTTTGAAGTGGCTTTATCGAGAAACTTTGAATAAGTTAATTAAACCTACGAGTCTTGTATTTACAAGCAGTCTGCTTTACCCTACATCGCTCGGATTTTGGAAAGTTGAACGTTCTCGCAAGTGAGAGATCCGAAAATCGACGACTGTGATCATTGGAAATTACTCTGCGAAATGTGATTACGTGAAAAATTCTCCGAGACTATGAGACCAGACAACGGACGTGCTTAAAAGAAACATCGAAACGAGAGGACATTTTAGGCAGCGTTTCCCTTTAATTCCATTCATAAGAGATATCTCAAATCGCACAAAGATCCTCCAAGTCTAGTCGGCGCCGCTGATAAATATCTGTTATTTTCATCGTCGAAGTTTCCAACGATTAATAACCCCTTGTTAGCTGCTTGTTAAACAACTGCTATCTACCTCGGTCTCCAAACTAGCGACGATAAACAGCTCGACGAATAGCCAGGAGAGAGAAATTTCAGTAATAAAATTTCAACTTCGGTCGCGAAGCGATTGCCCGCCTCGAAGTAAATCAAACGAACCCTTCAGCGATTCTTTGCCCCGCGACATCCGTTTCAGCGGAATCCGCGACTGCGTATCTCCTAAACCGTCCTTTCGATCGGCTATTGATTTCACGATTGCTCCCGAACGACGAGGCTGGTTAATGCTGGTCCCGGAGCTACAGCCTTCGAATCGATGTCTCGTCTCGTATCGAATCGCGTTCGTCACGTCAAGAGAGAAAACCGCCGCGTGCAGAGGCGGAGTGGGGGAAAAAACGAGCAGACGCGCGACAGTTTTTCCGACAGTTTTTAATCGATGCACCCAATTACACACGGGTACATTGCTGTGTACATCGCAGCTAATTTCTCGTTATCGTGCCGGATAAACTCGCCGGTTGTATCGGTGGGGGAGGGGACCGATTAACGCGCGGAATTGCACGGATCGGGGGCATCAAGCGTGCAACTGTATAAATTGCATTCACGTCCGTCGTTTAGGGAACGTCGGGCTTAAAAGCTTATGATCGACGTATATATATCGCACGCGTCCAATTTTTTTCTTTTGTTTCCCAAGCGTTTCTCGCGTATACGCGCGTGCATGCTACGTCGCGTGCTTCGGTTATCCAGGGGAAAAAGTTTAACGAGGAAGATTACACACTACCGCGTTTCAAAGAAACAGGATAGCGAAGGTAAGTGATTCGCGTTTGTGTAAAGAAGAGCCTGCGTGTGCACGAGCGAGTTTGAAACTTTGAAAAACTTTCGTATCGAATTGAAAATCTGCTTATAACCACTCAATTATGGAGCGGAAGCCTTCCACTTTAATTCTGTCGCGCAAGACTTTCTTGTGGGCAGAATGACAAGCGTAAAGTTGCTTCTATATGCATCTTTAAGCTTTCTAGAGCTTCGTGAAACTTTGCCTGGGACAGCTTTCAAAATATTTAAGTAAGAAGGAGAAAGGTTGACGACTGCGTGTCTGACTTCGATCGTGTCTGACTATACCCGGTCCTTTTCCACTTCACTACGTACCAGTGGAATAACAACACTGGGTTTTCTTTAATTGCGCACATCGTTGCCTGTTGTATTTTGGTCTTTTGTATTTTTTCTTTTTTCGTTCTTCCTCGTTCCTCCATTCCTCGTTTTCTCATTTTTGTTTCGAAGAACGTTTAACAAAGTTATTCGTTCGAACGAAAAACAATCGTCTGTACTTTTCGGTCAATAAAGTAGACTGTTACGTACATTCTGGATTTGAAAAACAGCATTGTTCTATCTCGTTCGCGTAGGATCAGACCGATATAATAACAATAATACGAGATCGCGAAAATTGCAGCGAGAGAGAGAAAAACATCGTCGCGATTTACAGGGTCGGTGGAACGGATTTTTATTACTCTTGAAATCCCTTTGAACGCCTGTAATCCACCGTACAAACGGACCTGAAATTTTTTAGCCAATTCCAACGGTTTTTTCGTCAATAACTGCGTTACTCTAATCCTTTGCAAACTTCGCCCACTGTTGGTGTTATTTACACTTGCCAAGAAATGAAACGATCCGCGATCGCTTCATCATCAATAACTCGTTCCAATCCAGTTCCCAATCCATCGATACCAAATCGTAACACTGTCAACTTTTAACAAAAAAAAAAAACTTCTCTCAACTTCTATTCTGCCATAGATTTAACGAGAGAAAGAAATTAATGTGCATAAATTTTCACCAACCCTTTGTTTAGGATTTTTTAATAAAATGTTACGTTAAAAACGCAACGAAAACGCACTTTACATTTTGTAATACTAAAATGAAAATTTTATTTTGTATCACTTAATTATGTTGACTCGTTGAGTATCAAACGATTATACGAGCAAAGCTAGAAATAGATTAAACATTTCATTTGAATTGAACACATGAACATATTGTTACGTATCACATAATACGAAAAATTACTCGGTATTAGGCTTTTAATAATTTCAATGAACACCAGAGTGCTTGAAATTCATTCGTCGATGATATTCACCTTACTTTAATCGCTCTAGAATATTTATAGGAACAGCCGATCACGGATAATCATCGAGTGACAATCAACAAGTTAACGAATCTAGTCGGGCGAGACAGGCGTTTGCGTTGTGAACAAGCGTCAAGCGGCCTTGAAAATATTCGCAATTTTCACGCACATGGGGTGAAGTAACAACGTAAACTCGTATATCGAACGGGGCCGGCGAAACGATAACAGCAAGGGAATATCAATTCGCGCGCGTTCATCGTGATTCGTTACGCTGCTGCAGCGTGAAATTGTCGGCTCTCCCCTGCTCGTTCCGGAAACGGACGAAGGAACACCTTTCCCGGTGAGTGCCTGTCAATCAATCGTACCTGAGTTGGACGAGAAGCCACGAGGATTATTCACATCGCCAGCACGGCCAGCGCAACGTAATTAACGAATGGACCTTGGCTCTGGTAGCAGCCGTGAATCGAGTGGCATTGATCAGACTAATCGGATCAACGCGAGAAATTATTATCGAAACGAAAACCGGATGGAGATCCAAATTATCCGTTTCTTTTCCCGTCAAATCCGTTGCTCGTTGCTAGTCACTGTCTCTCGTCGTTTCACCGTCGTTCGACCTGCGTCTCTGTCAATTTTTACGTTGCGCCAGGGTTAAAAAAAAAAGAAAGAAAGAAAGAGAAAAAGAAAAAAAAGAAGCCGATCGACTCGTGCCGCTTTTGTTGTATGAAACTTTTGAATCTCGATTAACCCGAACCGAGAACTTCGTCGACGAGCGTTTGCTCGTGGAAAGTTTCGTTAAAGGATTGCGAAGATAACCGTTCGATGAGAGTAGTTGCAATTTTACAGGGGGATTCGCGACGACGGTTCAGACCGGTACCGGTTGAAATATGAATCCGAAACAACTTCGACGGAGTAAAACGAAACGTTCGCTACGGATCGGATTTTCATTACCTGCAACACCGTCTACCGGCAAATAATTTTCGTTGTATCTACTGTTCCGGGTCTCTCGATTAGTCGGTGTAAAATCACAAGTTCCGAAGAGAGATAAATGAGAAGTGAAAGTTTTGTCGTTTGATCCAATCTATTGAGAAGGAACGCAGCGTTTCATTTGTATCATTTGTAACGGCTATAGCACATGACCGTCTTTGATATTCCGATACTGAAATATAAAATCGTCAGCAGCAAGTGGGCGAAGGTAACCAGAGGAACAACTACGATTGCTAGGTTAAACACCGTGGCGTGCGAATCAGGCCTTGGATGGGGGTGACAGTTTTCATTCCTAGCCTCTAGCCTATGACTCTCCCCTTCCCCCTAGCGTAAACACCACAAGCGGGATCTGGTAAGTTGTGTAGCAGCGTTAGAGATCGCCACAAAACAAAAATTCACAACACTTTCACCTGTGACTATCACAACCGGGTCGCCACTTTCATGATACTTGGGTAGCACACAACAAAGACGTAAGCTTTCACTTGCGGGGAGTATCAATTGAGATTTCTGTCGGTAAATCGGTATTTCCTGCTCTTTTTTACCTAAGTAAGGAGAAGCCAATATGGAACGCGCAAAATAGAATTTGCTCGTCGAACTATCGACGGAAATCTCTCAATTGATACTTCGCAAATGAAAACCACGGCTTTTGTTGTGTGTTACGCAAGTTTCATAAAAGTGACAAGTTCGTTGTGGTTGGTGCAGATGAGGGTGTTGTGAATTTTTGTTACTTCTCGTTTCTTCGGGAACACGGGGAAGCATCACGCGCGTTTCACGCTACGGAATCGGCCAGGTCAGAAGCGGCAACCGAAGTAAACATCCGCGTGTCGCCATTTTCGTCGGACGAGCCAGATGGTTCTGCCATGTAGAAGTTCGCTGCAAGTGGTGTACCGTACGACCAAACAAAATTTGGCTTCGTGTTGTCACAAATAGGCTCGCGACATGCGCGGAAGGAATATCCTCCGAAATCAGCCGGAGAAGAACCGGTATGAGACGCTGAGAAATGAATAATCCACCGTCTGCGCATTCCACACATTAAATGCGCATTCCACACATTAAATGCGCATTCCATCACATCATCCATGTAATATAATTATATAATTTTAGAAAACTTAAGGAATCAAAGTATCTGTAATGTCTGTCATGGTAAATTATATTATATTAATGCTAAGTCTTTAATTGAAAATTGAGTTTAAGGTTACGCGACGCCTCGTAATTCTGTTTATATTTGCTCGTTAATAAACAAACGATTATCTTCAGCGTCAATCGTATTGTGTAAATAGATAGTGTTGGACTTGGTTTAGTGTTTATACTGAGATACGCAGCGATCATCGTACGTTCTCTATACAAAAACACGTTCGTACATAACGCGAGCAAAACAATTTTTCTACTTCCCGCCGAAAACCGCGTTCGTGTTTCGTGTGTTTGCGATCGCTAACGAGGACAGCGAATAAACACACAGTGTAACCTGGATGTTACCGGTGTCCTTTTTGTTCGCCCGTAAAAATCATCGGCCACTTTCGAACGTCTGAACGTTCAATATTTGCCAATCATTCGATCAACCAAATTAACCTAACGCATCTCGTTTCAACGACGCGAAAAGTTTAACAACGACACGACGTCTACTCACCAAGATATTTCTCGTTGCTCCAACGAACACCGGTGTCCACGTGTTAGAATCGTGGTGCCGTCGTGAATTATGTAATCACCACGGCGACATTCGGGATACGTAGGTTCCCAATGGCGTTGCATCAACGTGGCGACGATTCATATTCATGGGGCACAGCTTCAACGGAGACACACAGGTTGAATAACAGGCACGTAGGTGCGTGAGTGGATGTTATAAAAAAAAATAAAAAAAAAAGAAGAAAAGAAACTCTTCTGTTCTAGGAAAAGTCTTTCCTCGACTCTGCGCGAGCCGTAAACGCGGCGAGGTCGATTCGTCGAACGCGAAAGAAGTCCGAATGGCGAACAGGCTGCGCGCACTTTCGCCGTTACTGTTAATTAATCGATCGTTATACGACTTACTTACGCAAATCAGTTTATATTATACCAGGCAGGACGTTTAATATGCAATTTTCGCGGGGGCAATGCCGGCGGATCGCTTAAAACGCAATTTCGTCGAGCGCCGCGGCGTAAATATTCATGTAATTTTGATGCACTCTGTTTAATGGGCCGCGATTAAAAATCATTTAACGGCAGAGATTTTGCAGGCGGCGGCGATTATGCGTGCTTGCCAGCCGGCAAATCCACGAACCGCGTTCGTCCGGGCCTCCGCGAATAAATATTATGAACGAAATACACACAGCCGAGAGAGAAGGAGAGAGAGAGAGAGAGAAAGAGAGGAGGCAAGGAGTAATTGCCTCGAAGCCCGCTCACGGTCAACTACCGACTAACACGCTCGAGAGACGCCGCCCTGAGGGTTGGAAGGGAGGGGCAAGAAACAACTTTTGACTCGACTCGGTCTCCAATTTCCTGCGCTCGTAATCGTTGCCAGCGCTTCCACACTTATTATTATTACTACCGTTTACGCGAAATCGAGCAGCTTCCAATGAAATTCCGATGGCGAATTTACGTCAACAGAAGGCGGTGGAGGAGAACTCGCGGGGAAGAAAGAGTGCGTACGAGAGGGAAGTTGGCAATCGTGCCATTCGATAAAACGGTGAGAGGCAAGATAAAATATGGAAACGAAGGAGGTGAAAAGAGAAAGGAGTGAAATACTCGCAATAAATATGCACGAAGTCGACGAAAATTGCTGAATGATTAAAACACTTCGACGGAGTTCCGTCGAAGATAGAGGAAAAAATGCGAACATCTTCCCGAGAGGAGTAAAGAGCAAAGAGAGAAATCACTGTAATAAAATGGGAAGGAAAGAATAGTTGAAAAATTTACTTGGACTACGTCGGTGCGCCTCCCCGATGACAATGAACTTTGCAGAACGACGCGCACACGGGATGTACGCCTCTGGCGCGAGCGTGGATGCAACCGAGTGCCACGATGAAAATTATGTTTGCATAATTTTCAATTTTCCCAACATCCCCTGGCGGAGCCCAGAGACGCAGTAGTACGCCCTTCAAAGATTCACGCGGTTATGAAAAACTAACGATCGTCGGTTTTGTGCCTTTCGAGCGATCGATGAGCAGACAGACGGATCGGCGCGAGACGAAAATCAACGTGGTTGGCCTGAGAGAACGTTATCTTTTTTCTCTTCCCTGCTACCCTGTCAGTTCCGCGCACGATTTCTATCGAACACGCACGATTCGCCACATTTTTCCTCGCGAACGTGACGCCGGTGGAACATCGACTTACGTTCACGAGATCCTACTAACGCTCGTATCAATCAAGATCGTATTCTTGCTTCGATTTACTTCACGAGTATTCCAGAGAAATCATCGAAAGACACGTAGAAGACTATTTACTTTGAAAACGATATTAGCCACGATTTCCCTTTACGATATCTCACTGCAGACGAGCAACGCGATCTTCGCACGTGAACAAACGGAGTTTCCGGTTCCTTTTGTACCTTCTCTCTACTCTCCACCGAATTGTCGCACACTTGCACGAGCTGCAGAAACGTAGCAAATCCCCGACACGTGAACATCAGCGGCCCGATGTTCGGAGTTCAGTTCCGAGCAGCGTCGAACTCGTGCGCCCTCGATCCACCCTTAAGCGCGGACCGTGAGGACGAAGGGCGTCGCGTCGCGAATTGTACTGACTCTCGCAGATTCTCCGTTTCCCGCAGAAGCTTCCAACATCCCCTCCCTCGCCGTTTGGCCTTGCACAGCGGAGCTTCTACCCCTCTTTCGACAACCTCCGCCACCGCCGTTTGGGGGGGAAGTGGGGAAAGGGGGCCGTCACCCCCTCTGTTAGTCGCTTTTAGCGCAAGCGCCTCCGCTTTTGTGCGGACTCTGTCCTATCCTAATTCATATCCGCGTAAGTACGGTTGCGTCCAGCCGTACGGCAGGACAACGAAAATTTCTCGTTTTACCACGTCGTCTTGCGGTTCTCGCGGATTACGAGCCGCCCAACCGACCGACTCTCTTTTACGCGGCAACGGCGTAAAACGTTTCGCGCGATCCCTCTCGTCCGTTTCTCTCTCTCTCTCTCTCTCTCTCTTCGCTTGTTCGTCTCTTTGACGTCCCTTCTTCCTCCCTTTCGCGAAGATCTTTTCCTACTTCCCGTTCCGTCTCGTCCTGCGTTTTTTCATGCACCGAATGCTTGCAGTCTCTCGTGGAATTCTTTCTCCCTCGAAGAAATTGAGACATTGTTCGATCCTCTCGAGTCGTGATTTTAAAGGTTTTGTTTCAACGATTGGTTTCGAACGAACGATACAGAGGAGATGCTTTCGCATGTCCCGCAGTTTGCTGATCAATTTCGTTCCTCGAGATATGAAACAGCGAATCCAGTTCAACAGAATTCATCTTGAGTCAAAGAAAATGTTACGCAACCAAATTGTAAATCACAGAGTGTAGAAAGATGAAAACGTAGCTCCCCATTGTATCGATTATAAGTTTACCGCTAGATGCTGAAGTGCCTTGCAGACGCAAAAGTCAATGACACTTTCGCAAAGTGAAATACTTCTCGTACGTAGCAAAATTATCGCGAGACTGTATCTACTAATATCAAAAAATTTTTATATTTCTGAAGTACAGAATGCTTTTACAGAGTATTGTGACTACTCTCTTTGCATTCAACGTAGGTTCTGATCTTTCTAAAAAAAAATCTCCACCTTCGCGTGGTTTTTGCGTAACAACAGAGACTCTCTGTTCCTCGACGCTGGAAAACCACGGAATAGAAAACGACGGGAGAAGTGCTAGTTTGAAAAATCAGGTCGTTAAATTGACAAATCGAGCGTAGCGCGTCGAGGAGCATCGTCCGAAGTTGTGTCTGTAAACAGGCACGCTAATGAACCGTCCTCCCGGGAGCGTGGCCGAGGCCGTGGCCGCTCCCGTATTTTTTTCGTTCATCGACGACTGTGCCGCGATGATCAAAACTCCGGCTCGTGGCGAGAGCAACGCCAGCGATATGAATACAGCCGCTGGCAGTCTGGTCGAGAATTAAAATTACCCCGGAGAATACTCGCTCGGCTTGGCTAGGCCTGCACTTCCCACTTCGCCTATTATTTGCCCCGGCTAGACTAAACCGTTTCTCTCTTTCTCTCTCTCTTTCGCCGTATGCACGTTTACATGTCTCTTCGCCGGGGTTCTGTCTCGCTTGCGGACTGGTCGGTTGCTCTTTTTCACCCCCAGCGTGCACGTTCAGCCTGTTTATTCCCTGTTCGTTGCCTTTGTCGTTTCGTCGTTGGCTGGTGCGGTCACCTTTCTCTCTCCAGCCAGCACCGAGCTATCTCTCGCCCCGAGCCTTTGTTTCATCCGGAAACAGCGGAGACCGCGGCTGATAAACCTAGCCAGAACTGGCCAGGGATCCTGCCGAATTGCACAAGTTTTAATTTCCTCTTGCGGCCCCCGAGCCGCATCGACGCAATCGCCGAACTTATTGCGCGTTCCAAGTTCCACGTTATTGCGGCGCTCTACGGTCTCACTCTCTCGCTCTTTCTCTCTCTCCCTGTGTGTATATGCGTGTTGTGCGCCTCCTTTGTTGCCTCCGAGTTTCTTCGATCATTTCAAGAGTCTCGCTCGAAACGCGATTGTTAATCCTCAATTTACGGCGGAAAGTTTCTCGTAAAAATGTGTGTTTGCAACGAACGGCGGATTTCGCTTGGCCAGGCGAAAGAGAGAAGGGAAATTGAAAGGAACCGAGCGGTTGAATAATGCAACGGTTTTGTTTCTTCGGCAACAGAGACGAATCCTTAACAATATCGAGCTAACGGCTGCTGCAAAATAAATGTCTAACTCGGATCCGGGAGGACGGGCACGATATCGGGCACGATATCGGGCACGATAGCGGCGTTCGGTAAGGCTGATGGGAACGAAATCCTTGGGAACAAGAGGAAACTTTGTGGTTCTGTTTTGTCCTTGGATTACTGTATGACGGGGGATGTAATTGAGTTTGTAGAGGGCTTTTTAGAAGCGTCGAGCGCCGAAGCAACGAACCGACCTGTTTTAATAGAGATTGGACTCACAGAGGTACGGAATCGTGGATTCTCCAACACGTGCGTCGAATGTCACGGGACCGTTGTTGTACGTCCGTTTCTTTTTGTTGTATCGTTGGAATATATGTTTCACTGAAAACAACTAAAAAAAAAAAAAAAAAAAAAAAATAGAAAAGAATGAATGATATTCGATTTTGAATTCAATATACGATTTAAATGAAAGGAAGAAAAATTCTGAAAGAACGTCGAATTTTTCATTGATGAAAATTTGTACTATTTTAAAACACGCTGTAGATTATACACGTAGCGTTTAGATTAGAGCAATTTATTCGCGTGCAAACGTTCACAAAATTTCATCGTGATCGCGGAACAATAGTTGATTCTAATAGTCAATTCGAAACATCCTCGAGCGATCGTACATACCCGACCGGAATTAGAATGCTTTCGAAGCATACTTCGATAAAAGTTTCTCCCTCTCCGTGTCCGACATTGTTCGGCAATAAATGGACTGACGCGCGCGCATAATGGAACTATGCCTAACAGTTGCACGCGTTGACCCCGCATTTGGAATAGTTGCGAACCCTGAAATTGAATAACTGCGGCTCAGACAGACCTTCCGAGAAGCGGGCGGACCATCGTTTTCTTTTTCCATAAATTTTCAAAATTCATCCGACGCGATATCGATAGTAGGTAGGTACACTGGTACCGCCAGGTTTCTGCCAAAGTTCTGCCACGATCGTCCATCACCGCGGTGGCAAGCAACGTTGGAGAAAAATTTCCCAACCTAACGAAATACAAAAGAAGGTCGAAGAAGGAACGAAGACGAGAGAATCAACTAACAGCGAGGCAAAGGAGGAGAAAGCGCTTGTCGGAAATAATGACGAAGGAACATGGGCAACGATGGCTCGGTAATATCGCGGCAAAGGCACACGGCCATCGAAAATATAGATCAGGAGAAACCTGACCGTATTTGATCTGCGGATCTGAAACTCTGCCAGCTGGATGAACTTACAGCGAAATGAATTGGAGATTGAGTATGCTTCGCGAGGAATTTCACTAGCGCCGCGCACCGAAGTAGCCGTGTTCTCCTTCGTAAATTTCATCGGGCCGCCTTACGAGCTTCATAAATTCTCAAACGGCCTGTAAATCGTTCGCCAACTTCGCGTTATTTGTTTCGAAACTTCGATTTCGAAACGACCATATCCGTCCGTGATTTTCTTCTTTCTTCTCTCTCTCTCTCTCTCTCTCTCTCTCTCTCTCTCTTCCAGATAATAACGAGGAATTATTCGCTCTTTTTCGAGACCGGCGTCGCGCATCGAAAGCAGCGATCGTCTCGATATTTTCAAGGTACCGTTCTCCGAGAGAGAAACTGTCAACAGTCTCGAAACGGAGTTTCCCCTCTTTCGCTCGATGTAATTACACTCTTTTTCCAACAGAGGAAAATCGCAGGGCCTTGGTTCGCTTTTGATCCGGCTCGGATTCGTGGCTCAATCACCGATTCCCGATGCTTATTTTCCCGTTTGTGGCGCAAGAAAGAAAGTTCCGTAGAAGAGACACACCGAGCCGCGAGACGGCCCTTTGACGACCCGTTCGAGCTTTGATCAGCCTCTTCCCCTTACTTTTGATTGTTCGCCTTGCTCATTTCATTGCGACGATTCGCTCCCTTTCGCCGCGTGCCACCTGATCTCCGTGGCGAAAGTTTTCGTATCGGAAGAAGGTGTTGTTCTTACTTCTGATCGAATAACTCGCGTTCCACTAGAAACCGTCGAATCTACTTGAATACTGAAATTATTCTAAATAACACGAACGTGGAAAGTGGCAGTCAATGGGGAAGAAATTCTACTGCGTTCAAGACTAATTTTACGAACAACCAATACGTTCACGATAGAAGAGAAATGTTACCGACTACACAGCTGTTTAAAGAAAGAGAAACTGAATCATCCACAGCTGATCTCACGAGACGAGAGCAAGACGACCCGTTTAATTTGTATCGCACAGCCACCGTCGACTCGTTCTTCTACTTTCCGGCTACCGTGTCAAGGAGACAGGGACGCGGTCACGGACGACCGCACGAATGCTCACGTAACACCGTGCGGCAAAAAGTGTTTGGAACTAGTTAAACTCGTTGCCCGCGATCCCTGTCAGTTAATTTATGCTGCTCACGCGCTTGATTCATCCCTGAAGTTACTTGGTTGGTCCCGTGTCAGTTAATTCTGCTCAACGACGAACAACGATGTAGAGAGGAAGGGAAATGAGAGAAGAATGAGAAACAGAGACAGACAGACAGGCAGAGAGAGAGAGAGACAGAGAGAGAGAGATACGCGGAGAATTAAAGAGCGGAGCGCATCTATCCAAAGACAATGAATATTCCGCTGTCCGCCGTGCCGATAAAAGAAACTCGTGACCGGTCGGGATGAGCCAACTTCGCGAATCTCTCTGTGCTATCTGCCCCATTACTCGGCCACGTTCCTCTCCCTGTTACCTCGACCCGGATTTTATTTCGGCAACGACAACGGAAGGAAACGTTGAGAGGCAAGACGCGGAGGGCGCCGGCCGCGGAGAGACAGCCGATGCCGCATTTCCGCAATCTTATCGCGATCCTCGGAATTCACGACTGAAATGCCGATCGATTGACGAATCGATGATGGACGAATTTCGTCTCAACGTTACGCTTTAACGCCGAGATGCACGCATAAGGGCAATTATTCGAATGGAATAATTACGTTGGAGAGAAATTGAGCATGCTCTGTGTGAATTTATTACGCTTCGACATGTACTACGCCCGAAGTGATTCTCGCCTGACAAAATGCTGAGTGAATTTGCAATCGAATTGAGGTAGAGGCTCGTAGAGACTGTAGACAATCGTTAATTTATATATTTCTGCGCATTTAAATTTTCCATTGAACGCGCAAGAGTACACAGTGAAATAATACGAACAGTTGCTTTATTTTCGTTGATACAAATCAAAGCTGGAGAAACTGAAATTGCAAGCATCCGAGGTAACTGAGCGACAGCGAGTTACGATGGCCAGCTCGGCGATATCTTTGACTGGTTGAAGGGAAAGAAGCTCTCCCGCGCGATCTCCTTAATCAGGTGGGTGCATTTTTCTTCCGGTAAGTGGCGATTCTCTTATCTGACGTTCCTCCACCAATTCTCCGAGCCCGTTCGCTTGCTCATGCAGTTTGGTGCCAAGCAACGTAACTGCCACGACCTGCCACGGTGATCCTAGGTAGGTAGAGTTGGATGCTTTCGAGGAAGAAACGGAGAGAGAGAGAAGAGAGACGACACGAGAAAGAGAGAGAGAGAGAGAGAGAGGGAGACACCAAGAGGCAACGATCGCGAGCAGGATCGAATCAACGAGGAGGCGACCCGACAGAAACACGGGAGAGAAAAGCATCGTTTCACAAGGGAGTGAAGGAGAATGAACGCGCTGAAGGGATAGTGACTTTATTCGGTGGCGAGTATAAACTTCCTTGCACCGGAGAAATATAACAAGCACTTGGCGTTTGAATTTCGCGTAAAGTGGAAAAACAAAAACTCATCGGAATTCTGTCCGAGAGCGAAAAGCGTCGAAGAGCTTTGCATTTGAAATTCTGCCACTTTCTTAGGCCGTTTCGCGTTGAATCTTGAAGCGGAGAAAGACAAATTGTATCATACGTAAAAACAACGATATTTTGGATCAGTGGTAAATACCTTGATCCTTCGTTCAAATCCAGACTTCTTTGTATTTTTAATAAATGCAATATATCTTTTTGATTTTGTTCCTCGATAACCACGCTTCCGAGAAACAAAGTCCTTGTTATAACAAATTTCGAATAAAGACTGAAGGCAATGATTAAATTTCTTTCAACGGAATTATCGAGCAGAACAGAAGGACTCGACAGATAAGAGATCTCGTACGCTTCGATCGCTGACGTGCGCATGGGTTCTTTTGAGCTTGTCTTATTAGAGACCGAATTTCGGTACGAAAATACACAAGCGTCGGCTCGACGATCTGCCTTGGTTTCGACGTCTTCGCGTGCCTCTCAGCGATAATAACTACAGCCGGGTAGCATGTTCGACGAGCGGTGTGTCGAACGCACAGCGCGGATCGCGACGGATAAACGAGAACGCGGCGTAATTGCTGAAGCAGACTGAGGCAGTCTCAGGCAGACTGAAGCAGGCTGAGCCGCAACGTAGATAGACGGGACGCGAAAGACTCGAACGAGGAAGCCCACGAGCTGAAATTCCATTGAACGAGCCGTGCTACGCGGCTCGTCAGAGAAACGCAGAACGAGCGATATGTTCCAGGATTCCCTGAAGAGGCGCGCCGCCAGTCAGCCTTTCAGCGTGACACTGACGCGATTCAAAGCGCCGCGAAAAAAAAAGAAAGAAAAAGAAAAGGAGAGAGAAAAAAAAAGGAAACAGCAACCCGAGCAAAAATGCTTTTTTCCCCGTGACTTCATTCGACGGGGGTTTCACGCGTGGATTATCGTTCCTTCGATTTCTCTCCGACAGGCGAATAGCGCTCGCGTTCGGGTGCTGCACTCCTCCCGCGATGTTTCGCATCGGCGAGAGCAAAAGAAAACTAGGGAAGAACGTTTCCGAAGAAACAGAGGATCTCGCTGGAAAACGGTCAAGTTTCCCCGTTCGGAAACTTTCAGAGGTGGAGGAAGAGCTGCAGTTTCTGCTATCCGACGAAACTTGCCGAGTTTAAAGTGTCTATGGTGTTTGAACGATTCCGAGGGATTGTTTTGTAAGAGATGTAATGGTATCAAAATCTGGGGATTACCGGGAAAGATAAAATCGGGCCGATCGATGTTGTATTTTCTCGATATCGTTCGCAAAACCGTAAAAAAAAGGATACGCGGAGAATATTTTTATCCCCAACTGGAGCAATTATATCCATAGATCGGGTAGAACAAATTGGATTAAGTTTAAAACTGCTGTTGATTTTCTATTCCCAGCGAAATAATAGATTAAAACGAATTACTTTAATATTAGATGCCCCGCGGTAAACCGTTGTTCGTCGAAAGCTAAAATCGTCGAATGGCCGACAAACATCGGTGTCAAGTATATTCTACTTTAAGCTGCCGCGGCGAATAACCCTAATCTACTTATCCACACACAACAGCACCTCGTACGTACGTGGTTGCTTATGACGTCCAGAAAAATAGGGGTTAGCTGACGGCTGAACGACGAAACGACGATAATAATCGTAGAAGACCATCCGTTGCGATAAGATATTCCCATGGAATGCTTAAAAAATGATGGCCGAGCGAAAATGTTCGAGCGAGAGCGTTGGATGGGCGACGAGAAACTTTCTCTCCGGGCATTTTAGCAACGTTGAATGGGATGTTCAGCCCCGCTACGCCATCGGCCATCACAAAAATATATATACGAAACACACACACACACACACACACACACACACATATATATGTATACCAAGGATATAAGATAGGAAATAGAATAGGCTCTGTCCGTTATGTGGCGTACTCTGTTGCGTGCCTGGACTCCGTGAATTCAGCTTCGTCCGGAGTTGTAAGATTGGAAAACTTGGTTGCAACGTTTTCTTGCCTCTCCCCTTTCGCCTCGTTCTTCCCGCCATCGCTCCGTTTTGTTCGGACACGGTATCTCGATCTCACGGTCCTTCGTTAACATTTGTCCGACGATTTCACGGACTTCCTGTATGGAACGTTTCCTTCTTGCAGGTTTCAAGGCAGCTGTTTGTTCCCATGTAATTGTTCGTCTCTCTGCCCTTTTGGAGAGTAAGTCCCACGGTTTACGGATTTCTCGTATTAAACGTGGCTTTTGTTGAACGAACGGGAGATTAAATGTTTCTCGTCGATTTTAAGAAAAAAAAAAAAAAGAAAATGAAAGAAAGAAAGAAAGAAAGAAGAAATAGGAGACGAACGTTTCGAGCGTCGTTTCACTTTAATGCAGGCTGCCTCGCGAGTGCGAAACGAGAGGAAAAATACGCGACACGAATTTCAAAGACGACCCCCGAGATATTTCGGCGATAATATTTGGAACGGTGAGAACGCCTCTGGGAGAAGCGAGACAAATTCACGTGATGTATCTGGCCGAAATAAAAATGGAACGGAGCAGCGTGAGGCTGCGTGAGGCTCTCTCCGTCTCGTCCGCGAATTTGTCAATTTCCTGCATGCGAATTCGCGCGCTACGTGCAACTTTCCCAATGCGAACTCTTCCGTGATGTAACAGCTGCTAGCCAGCTTTTGAAACTACGGCTCACCCTCTGTCAGTCCCTGTTGAGACGTTGCGCCGAAACAAAGCGCGAAACTTTACGAAATAATAGGATTTTAAATCAACTGCGAAACACCGAGATGGTCCGAGATGTGCGCGCTCTATTCCAAGTTCCTCCCGCGTGAATTGAATTCCTCGCAATAAAAGGAAATAATAAAAGAAGAACGGACTCGACGATTCCGTTCATTTTTCATTTTGAAATCGGTGGAATTTCAGCAGGATCGCGCGTGCGCCCGATAATCGTCCCTTCGCTCGTCGTAGTTCCTTCGGCGCGATTTGTGGAAAGGCCCTTTTGCCCGGTGTACTTTCCTTCGTTTGGTCGGTGGCTCGTCGTTTGCCAAGGGAATCCTTTGCATCGAGGAAATCTCACGGGTTCATTTGGCAGTCTGGCTCTGTGTTGTGTAAACACAGAAGTCAGAGGCATCGGGGACGAAACAGAAACGGAGACGGAGACGGGCAAAGGAAGAAGGTTGCAACGAGCAACCGACGGGAAGAGAACAACCCGGCGCTATCTCCGGCGTGTGCGCTTCGTGTACTTTGTGCTTCCGCTCGGGGAGCAACGATTGTACGGGAAGCTTCGAAAAAAACAACAGCTCCGGCGGTCGACTCGACAAACTGTTGAATGTTTAATCATAAAGAAAAGCGGCGGCTTCGTCGCAAATGAATCTTCACTCGCAAACGTCGTAAATTGAAAATCGTCGTAAACGCGTCTCTCCTGGCGATCTTTCTCCTCGTTCACCAAAAGGTGAACACCGTCGAAATCTTCCGTCGAAAGAAACCGATCGAAAGTTTCCTCGAAGGGGAAGGAAACGAAAAGAAAAAAAAAAGAAAAAGAAAAGGGAAGAAAAGAACGATGAGCGACGGTGAAAAGACCGATCCAATCGACGAACATTTGACACCTGGCTGGGAACTTTGGAAAAATCGAAATGAAACATCCCCGGCGAAGGACGTTTCATGCCCGCAGGACCAGACACCGGCACGAGAGGCTGGAAACGAGAGAGAAATGTTGACGAGTAAAGAGAAACACGCGAAACAAGAAGAAAACACGAGGGAGGACGCGTGCAGAGTGGGAAAGAGAGAAGGACAGACGAAGAAAAAGGCAAACAAAGGGGGTAGATGAAAACGGAGCCTCAACGAGAGGAACGACAGAGGACAAAGAGAGAGAAAGAAAGAGAGTGAGAGAGAGTCGGTTGTAATCAACGAGGCACGCCGATTTCAACCCTTGAACGATTTCCGTTGGGGGAAACGCGGGATAAATAAACAGTTGCTGAGACAATGCCGAGCATTTGATAACAGTTGGGGGAGCAGGCGTCAAACACCAGGTCATTCCCTTTTGCATTAATTATCGCGTCGAACTGTGCCTGCTTTAAATTATTCTCGATTCGAGGCCAACCGTTGCTCTTTGTGTCAATGGTTACCGATTACAGCCAAGCATCTTTAACGACATCTCGTTACGGAGAACACGAGGAATGGATTGGAAATTTAACGATCGTTCAGAAAGAGAGAGAGAGAGAGAGAGAGAGAGAGATAGTAATTGTAAATGTGTCATTGTGCAAGTCTCTCGCGAATCATACATCTTAATACGACGTTCGTTTATAAACGAACACGGAGAAATTCCTCAACGCTAAGATACGATAACGAACGAAAAATAAACTTCGAAGAAGAAGATGCCGCCGAAAGAAATTGAAAGGAATATAAAATGCCAACAACGCTGATCGCCCGTCGATTCAACAACCTTCGAACTCGATTTCAAACTGACGGCGAAAAAATTTTCCCGGTAGGATCCGAAAGGAAGCAGTGTTTTTCCAATAAGTTAGCGTGTTTTGAGAACGAAGTCGTCCGTTTCGTGCTATCGTTCGATTTAAATATCGCTGTGCAATGTGCCTGGAAAAAGCCAGGAGAAAGCCCGAACGCACGGCGAACGATCGATCGGCGTACGATGAAAAGCGACGCGGTATCGTTAAACGACGTCGCGCTCCGAAATAGCTTCATTGACTTTTTCCACTCTGTATAATCTCGGCCGGAGAGTCACGGCCTTTGGCAGTCGCTGCCAATTCGGTTTATCCTGCGTCATGCTTACATAATGCAAGCGCCACTCCGCGCCGCGCCGCGCCGCACGCTACTGCAGGATCAGCGGTTGCAGTTTCAACTGCGCGCGAAATCATCTGTGCAGCATGTGAAGCGATTTCCACGATCGAGAGCGAGACGTTGCATGACTGTTCCACGTAAAAACTAAGGGACTCACTCGGCTGCCGGATAGAAACGCGATTGGGCCATTGGTACTTGACGTGTCTCGCGATAATTAACGGATAATTGTCATTTGCGACGACACTGATTTCCCAAATAATCCGTCGTTCGGTAATTTTTTATTCTTCCAGGGATCAAGTAGCTTCTGTAGCTTTGAACTTGTTTTCGTACTTTGTTCAAGTTACGAGTCAATAGTCGGTCACGGATCATTCAACTTCGCGCATCGATACTAACCGTGACTCTGCATCATGAAAGATAATTTCACTTTTTACATCTCCAAATCTCAAGTGTCCTCTAGCTTTGAATTTGTTCTCGTACATTGTAAAAGCTACGAGTCAGCAATGCAACCGACAGATATTGTAACTTCGCGCATCAATACTACGTTGCATGACTGTTCCACGTCATGTTAACTTTGTTAATGTTACTATAAAAGAGTTGTTGCACATAAATCTGTTGTTTCTTCATCAATTGGTATCTTTTCTCCTTCTGCAATCATTTTTCACGAAAAGCTTACGCCAAGAAAAACAGGTGACGGGAAATTCCATGTTTCTGCTTCAACTTCGAATCAGAGCCCTTATCAGGAATGACGCTCTATCATTAGCCTCATTAACGCAGCTTACGTTGAACGGTGCGTGTCGAGGCTGAAACGTTTGCGTTGTTCTTCATCGTTCCCTCGTTCGCCGACACGATCGATGGAAATCCAATATTATTCAAGGCAGTAAGAAACGCGGAAAGCGCAGGAGAAGAAAACAATCGAGCTAGTTTCCAGCGGTTAGAGTGCTCATCCCAATAAGGGAGCGGAAGCAACTGTAACTTGATTTATATGGGTGTTTCCCCCTTTCTATCGAGCACCCTTCTTCCAGCGACCCTCATTCCTCTTCTGTGTCCAACCATGGTGTACCGAGTCCCATAGGTCCTTGGCGGGATTGGATAGAACACGCCCAACGTATCCCAACGTATCTTAACATCGGATCGAATCGAATGGAATCGAGGTCGTCGATTTGATCGTGAAACTGTAAACCACGAGGCGCTTTCGCGTCTATCAACCTCGCGTGCACCCTTTTCGCCGAAAACGAATTCCGCAAACAGACGTCAGAGTGAGAGGCCGGCCTGTGTATAAAACTACATACACGGAGGAATTATTCGACATGACAGCTATTACAGATTTCGAACGAAGTGAAAGCAGAATGATCTATCCTTCATCGGTTAGTTTCATCGTTTTCATTGGTAATAAAGCAACGATCGATAACGCTCGTAGAATTGGAAAACTCGAGCCATGAAGAGCGCGATAGCCTCTTCGGGTCTCTATAAACTTCAGTAAACCGTCAACGTCCGTTAAATTGCAAATTAATCGAACGACAATTCGTAGCAAACGAGAGGCAAATATTTTTCCAAAATTTCCCTTCGTCGCCTGTTGATACCATTTCCGTCCTCAGCTTTGCCAGCGGCGAGATGTATCTTTCACGGCGTGTCGAAATCTTCGTTTCGCAACAGCGTCGCGCGGAGGCTGCGGTTTTCGTTTTTCCGCGAAATCGAGCCGCGACCACACGTGTTCCTTTGATAGCGCGTGCAGCGTCGAATTAAAGCGGAACAGTCGGACAGTCGGGAATAATTACGCCGGCCGGTCAAAGCCGACCGGTAGTCGACGCAGGAACAAAAAAGAACCGGAGTCTTTTCGAAGGCGAATCTGTCTGCTCAATCGATATATCGTTGCGCGGCTATTGATGTCACGAATCGAATCACGTATGAAACGGTAGCTCTTTCAATTGATTTCTCGATTAACAGTGCGTGTCGCGAGCTAGGCGAGACTCCAGCCACACCGTTCGTGAATTCGCGTCACGCGAAGGAAGCGGTGCCCTTTTTTTTTCTTTTTTTCCTTTTTTCTCTTTTTTTTCGCTCGAACTCTCGTTTTTCGGCTCGTCCGCGCGCGACGCGCGCTTGTTTCGATTCGACCAAAAATGGAACGCATCGATTGAATTTCACTGCATTTGTTTTCTCTTTTTTCTTTTGTTCCTTTTCTTTTTTTATCGTTGTAAATGCTCTTTATTCGCGAGGCCGTCGCGCGATTAAAATATTCATCCCGCTGGTTCTCTTTCAGCGGTGAGCAATACAAACGGCAAATCGATCGGCTATCGACTGCCGAGAGGGGAATAAAGTCAGGATTAATTTTCCTCTTGCCACGCGAACGTACGCGAAACGACTCGCGTCCGACGACTCGCTGCTTCCGACGACGTTATTAATCCGCATGCGATCACGAGATACAATAAGGATTTGAATTCAGCCCCTTTGAACGGGTATTACTGTTTATTCCATGCACCGCGAAAAATAGTACCGGTTTTACAGTTGTTCCTATTCGGGAAAAGCTACTTACGAAACGTGGAATCTTACTTATTTCCATTCGGTGTTCTATAGCACACTGCCGGCCATTATTACATTCAAATGTAAAATATTTAACGGCGAAATGGTCGACTTTCGTATTTCGAACTCTTCAAATATTTAGTCCATAAATAATCTAGCGTGCTCGAAGTGATTAATAATAAAGTATTAACGTGCAATAATGTATCGAACAAACACGAACGCCGAAAGGTGAATGCATTCTTAATTTGCTGCACGCGCCTTGTTCGCTGTTCAACTTTCAGCCAGAAATGGTTAGAATTTCTTCGTCTCGTTCGAACCATCGACGCACCCCGACGATCATTGCAACACTTTGCACAATCAGACACGGACGACTCGTGTCGACCAGCGACAAACGGTTTTACGTCAGGGTGCACTCAGACACGCCATTACGGTAAAACAACGAAATTCGTTCCAACGGAGCCGCTGCTTTCCCGAACGTTTTCCCGTAGACCCGGGCAGAGGGTAAGGGTAAAGTGACAGGGGCGTAAAATGTCACAAGCGTAGGCTGTAAACGTAGAATGTAAACGTTGCATCGCGCAAGACTAGAGTGCACTTCGCTCCTCGCAGCCGACTTTTCGATTCGCTCTCTGTAAAAACGAACCAACGGCGAGCCGAGCAGTGACAGCTTCCACTGCCGCGTCTCGAAACGTGAAACTTGGGGGGCGTCGAGCACCGTTTCCAAAAGCGACACGTCCTTCTCCTCCCCTCCTTTCTCCTTTTTCCATTCAGCTTCCCGGAAAGAAAGAACGTTTCTGAAACGATCCACCAAAGGCGAATCGGACGATCGATATCGATGCATCCGCTCGCCGGCAGAAGCCGTCGCGATTGAAACGTATTCTCTTTCCCGGCGTGTTCGATGTAAAAAAAAAAAAAAATGGAAAGAACATCCGCCGGAAAATGAAATAGATGCATGTCGGTTTTATCGCTCTTCCTTCGTTCTACCAACGTAGAGATGTTAGACGTATGTTTCGAAAATTTGGGAAAATTTTGAAATGGAGTATTGATAATTGTATTACAAAATACATGTGAAATTCAAAAAAACTGTATCACCCGCGATAGGCAAGATCTTAAGATTTTTGAACAGCCCGATACGTATAAAGCGTGGTACATTACACGAAGTCGCAAAACGAGCACCATGAAACCTGCCCGAGTCCCAATGCAGCAGAAACGAAACTATCGACTCACGACTTTAGAAGGCGCAGATCAACCCTCGTGCAGGTGTAATGCAATGTTCCAACTCATCAACAAGCGCATCTAGAGGTCCAGGGCTGCTAGCACTCCACCCCAAACGACATCATCGTTTCACAATTTTCTAGAAATTACGCATCGTCCCCTCGAAATTGAATATTCGATCTCCAGCTAACAAGAGAAAAAAAACAACGAAAAACCGGTTGGTAACCAGTCGAAGGGATTCGACCATTTCTCTCTCTCTCTCTCTCTCGATTTCTCAGCAGTTTCGAAAAACCGCAACAGTTTTCTGCCCTCTCGCGTTTTCTTCGTGTTCCGCGACGCGTTATCCGCATCCTGGACGCGCGAGCGTCGCGTCGCCGAACTTTTCGTCATTATCGCCCTCAACTCCCCCCGGATAGCCAGAAAAACGTTGTTCCGACGCATCGCGTCGCCGGTCACGGACTGCTGCTCCTCGCCGTTCTTTCCGCTCCCTAGCTTTCTGTCCCTTGTTTTTCCCCGCTATTTATACCCGGGACTGTTCCGCCGCGTTTTGATTAGCAGTTCCGCTGAAACGTTCGGTCAGCCGCAGCGTGCTATTTCCGCTTCTTTTTCTCGGAACGTGGCCGGATGGAACCGTCGACCAATTCGTCATAAGCCGGCCGAGATTGAAACGCTTTGGCTGGCCGACCGTGAAAAGGGATAGCCGAGGTATAATACGTTGCTTAAGCTGCTTTCGCGAGGAATGTGGGACGTGGGATGTGCGTTTCCCCACGACGCCGAAAAGATTTCGAGCGTATTGAATTTATAGACTTTGTCGTTCGTCTGTCGGACAATTGCGTAATTGGATAATTTGTCGACGTCTCGAGTAGCGAAAAGTCTGTCGGACCTGTGTAACGTTGTGCACACCTGTACTATGTGATGTATTTAATTTATAACGTAACATAGTGGAAGCTTGCTTCGAACGTCTCTCTATGTAAAAATACATAGCTTCGAGGAGCTCCGGGAAGAAGCGCGGAAGAGTAAGAAATTTTCAGAGAACCTCCTCGACGACGAATTATGCAAATGACCGGATTAGAATCCAGCGAGTTGGCCATTGTTTCGATCAAACAACGCCGGAAACTCGAAGAATCGAAAATCGGACGGTCGCGTCTCGGAGTCTTCGATTCTGATTCTCGATGTAGGCCACCTTCCGCTGAATCGAGTCGATATCGAGCAGAAACTCGGAAACGAAGCGAGAGGAAGAAGAAGAAGAAGAAAAAAAGAAGGGAGAAAGAAGGAAAAAGAAGAAAGGGAAAGAAAAAAGGAGAGCAGCGAGGGAAAAAGAAGGGAAAGCCGAAGAAATTTGGAGTGGGAAACACAGTCTCTGAGAGGCACCGGAAGCGGAGCTCCGCTGCCGTTGCCCAATTCTATCGAATCAGATTGTTTATGCGGAATATTCATCGGCTAAAGGGTGCAAGGACCCTCAAAGGGGTGTTCACCCTTCCTTGGCGCTGATCGATAGCGGAGAAACGACGGATGCTTCTCAGACAAGCCTGCCGCCACCTCGTCGTCAACCCCCATTCCCTTCCCCCCGTTCCCATCCCTTGATTCGCGTTTATCCCTCTCGGGATCCTCCCTTAATTGCATTGTTCCCTCTTAATGAAGCTGTTTTTTTGTTGCGCAATAAAGTTAATTGCAAACAGTCACGGAACGCGAAACGTTCGATTTCCCGTCTTAAGGTCTCCCACCCCTCCTTCCGTTCCCGTTCCCTTATATTCTTTGTTTATAAGCGACGTATCCGTCCCTCTCTCCTCCGATCATTTTTCTCCCCTTTCCCGCAATCTAACCGCAGCTTCTTGCTCGTTTCCAGGTCTCCATCGTGCCAGAACGTTTTCATAACCCGAGACGAGCCTCGAAAGGTCGTTCGCTCCGATGAAAAAGAATGTCGCGAGGAACAACAGTTCGCGCAATTTCTGCGAGAAATTAACCAACCGTAGCTCATCATGAAAACCGATGAAACAACCGGAATACCGAGTTAGTGCGAATAGATATCGGCGAAGTTTCGTCGCGGAAAATTCGCGACACTCGAGCTTCGCGAAAGTAGAGCGCGAGACGGCGGAGAGAGGGATATCAATAGTTTCGATGAAATCAATCTCTTTCGCCTCTTCGAAAAGTTTCGCGCGTGAATTACAAATGTTTAACTACGATCCAATCTTGTAACGCGCGGAGAGCACTTTCCCCACTCTTCGCTGTTTGTTTGTTTGTTCAAAGACCGACATTATTCTCCAGCTGGCGAAAAAGTGAGAACGGAAGCGGCAAGCGGAGAAAAACATCGGAAATATCGTCGCGGATTTAACGACCGAAGAAGAAAGGAGAAAATGCGTTTAAAGTTAAATTACTATCGGTGCCGGCATTGGCAAAATATGCGGCACGTCCGCTGGTAGCCGCTGTTATTTTTACGACAGGCGATGTAAAATTGCATCAACGTTAGCGAGCCGATTCCACCAGAGAAAGTAAAAACGCCGCGGAACGAGCGTGCGTAATGGAGTTCTGTAGAAACGTCGCTTGCAACGCGTAAACCCTTCGATACCATCCGCTTTAAAGTATAACGTCAGGTCAGGCCGGTGGCATACTAATCCACTGCTAATGGTTATCGAGCCAATTTAACCCTGTTCCTTTGGTTTCGAAGCACCGACAACAGAAAAGTAAAACGGATAAGAGATAAAAATCTCGGCAGCATCGATCGTTCACGTCGTTGCGAAAAGTACAAAGAAAAGATTTCGTTAACGACGGAGCAACAAGAGAAAGATCGTGAGAGATTAATCAGTCTCGAACGTGACTCATGAATGAGACCGTTATCACTCAATCTCCATTATTACGGTCTGGAAACTCCGACGGTGCTGCAGAAATGTGCGAGAAGTACGCAGTCAATCCCATTGTCGTCCCATCTTTCGTCATTCTGCAATTCTATTGCTAAATAGTCGGGACAACTGCCGTCGCTGCGTTTCCCGTTTATTATTGATATTATTATTGATATTTGGCAAAAGGCACGCTGCAGTTAATTCTGGAATATTACTTCAGAAAGAAACTTGTAACTTTGTCGATCGAGAATATCCAGCCCATTCGATAACAATTCTTTCGTTAGCAAAATGATATTATTATATTTCACTCATCACGCTGCGTAAATCGCACAATTCTTTTTCCTCTCATTCTTTCGGCCACTATGAAAAATCGCCATCATATCCAGGCAACAAAGTATCGATCAGTTCGAAATGAATAAAAAGATCGGAGCTTTATATAACAGACGATAAATACGAATTCTCAAGGGAGAGATGGCCGAGAGCGACGGAATGCCTCAACCATAACAGGCAGTTTATGCTCGAGCAGATTTCTTTGCGTGTCCAACCGAGAAACATTTCTACTGAGAGTTTTTCCGGAAAGTGAGTTTCGAGCTTGGACCTGATACTCGAGACCGGTGCCGATCTTATAGTTCGCCGGAGACGAGACATATCTATCCGATCCGTGGGAACTTCTCCGCGGGCTTTAAAGTTGCTACCATTCCGCTCGAAACTCCCGACTGGAACATCGATTCGAACATCTAGCAGGAATTCACGCAGATAAGTCGACGACGGTTGCACTCGACGATGATGCAACGACGGTGCTCGCACACGCGAGCGTGGAATTCGATCTGCGAGAAAGTCGTGCTTCGACGCACGATTTGCCTGGTATCTCCTGCGAGTATTTTTCGGAGGCCTCGTCGTCTTCCTTCGTGGTACCAAGCTCTTCCCATCTTCTTCGAAACGACGCAGCCTCATTCGCGATAAGCAGATCCTGCGGTTTCGACCGTTCTTGTCTCGGCCTTTTTACATTTTGTTTGCCCGCGAACTTTTCCTCGCTCGAGTGTCATTTCCCCTTGAGAAGGAACCGCTTATTACGCGTACGAGGAAACTCGTTGCAGGAAATTGCAGATGATTTCCAGAAGTCTGATTTTTTAATAAAACACAGACAGCAAAATATAAAACTATAGAGTATCTAGCATTTAATGTTACAGATTATAGTTACACTTGTTGGTCCATCACTTTCATTCACCTAGGAAATCGCTCTTCATTCTTCATTCCCCGAGGAATTACAATTTTGATCACTGCGTTCGACGAGAGACAAGTTCAAACTGCGGAGCCACTTCTGATCGATATCCACGTTCCACTTCTTTCCTATCTACTCCTTCGGCGTTGTAACGTCTGGTACTCAAGTAGCAAGTTGATGAATCCAATTCTAACTGTTGTCGATGCCTTCTACGTCGCGACGAGGGATTCTTCCCTTAATCGGAACGAAAACTTTGCAATCGAATCACGCGACACGAGGAAAAGGAGACGAAAGGTCGGAAGGACGGACGCTTTTCGAATACCAAGGAAGAAAAACTTTGTTCCTTCGAGGAAAAACTCACGCACGCTGAACAGTGACTTTGCGATAGAACAAAGGTGGCTTCAAACAAACCGGATTCAATTAAATCCAAGCAAACTAGATGGCAACAACGTTGGGCCAGCGATGATTAATTTCAAGCAAACGGACAACTGGTTATTACGACTCGATGTTACCTACTGTGTTCTGAACAAACTCGAACAATCTTAAAACGTCGATCGCCTTCTCTGTTCTCTAGCCGCGTTCCACCGCGTTAAAATTCGAACACGATCATTGAAAATCGTGATATCACCGTTTTTAACGATATTGCGTTTGTCTATCCAGAGACACGCTCGAGGCAAACATTTTCCCTAAACAATTTTCACGTTTACTCGCGACAGCAAATATTTATCCCTTCAGATTCGAACGACAAATCCCTCGAACTCGCACTCTCCCTGCCTTGTTTGGGCAGGGAAGGGAAGTTCACGGGGACAAGGTGAAGGAAGACGTCAAGTGGCTTTTGAAGTGACGACGACGACGACGCTCCACCCGGGCCGTCACGTAATTTTAATTGCCTATATCCATATTTCCGGCAGCGGAAATACCCTTGGGGGATGAAAAGTCATTTTACCCGACCCTCGACCATTCTTCTGCTGCACGCTCCTCTCTCGCCCGCGTCTGTTCAGACGTGAGGAAATCTAACGACCGGAATCTACCTACCAAACCCCCTCACTCACCCATCCACCCACCCTCTCTGGCTCGTGGCTCTGCTCAAACGAGGGATGCTAAAACGAGCGCCACAGGCCCGATGTTTCCGCCAAGTTTCTTCGCGAATTTCTTTTCCCGCCGGGAAATCCGAGCGACCTCGGCCGGCAGTGGCCTCGTCGACTATCCACTTTTATGACTACTGACGAAGTAATTCACCGACAAATCGCGGAAATGTTCGCTCTGCTTCTCTTTGGAAAACCAGTCGACGCGTTATTGGAAACTCGTGGCCGAACGTGCTCCGCCAACAGATTTACGCACGACGAAAAGGAGACCGATTTCTTCGTCGTCTTTTCTTTCTTTTGTTATTTTTTTCTTTTTTCTCTTTTCTTTTCTTTTCTTTTCTTTTCTTTTCTTTTCTTTTTTTTTCTTTTCTTTTCTTTCCTTTTCTTTTCTTTCCCTTTCTTTTCTTTTCTTTTTATTTTGGTTTTCCTCTTTTCGTTTGGACTTTGCGCAGAACTGAAATTCCGTTTGGTTTTTAAGCTGGCTGGTGAAAAAAGGAGATAATGCTGAGTGCAAGAGGGATTTTTCAACGTGCCATTCTCCTCTTGATTTTAATTTTCCGTACAAAAGTTCCGTCCGAACTTGTTTCGAAATTAACGTGCACGCGAGAACTGTTATTTCGGACTAATTTGAATTCCTTAAGTAGACGTAGCTGCGAGCGAGAGAAGTTGAAAAAAAAGGCGGAAAAAATAATTCGCGTGATGAATAAAAACGGGCTTAACCGCATAAATCTTTTTATGCGAAATTGAATTTACGACTGGTAATCCGCTTTTTCAACGGCCGCCGTTGAAAAACAAAGGGGAAAAAGAAAAAAAAACGGCGGAGCGAACATTTGGCCACCAAATGGCATTAATAACGATTAAATCGTCGTGATTCGCGATAATATCATAATACTCGCTGTTTTGTTTCAACCAAACGTTTCTCGCACACTCAACGTGTGACGAAAATAACTTCAATTATTGTTGACCAAGCGTCATGGAGATTGAAGTTTGGAAAACACCGGGCAAATATTAGCAGATAATCTTGAAAAGGGATCGTTGAAAAGAATCGCTTTATAATTGATATCGTCAGTTTCAACATTTTTGTTTACAAAGAATTCACACTAAAATATTTATGCCGATACCTACGCCGACGTACGCAGTGATTTTCTCACGTTGAAATCATCAATTTTCACGCATTTTCCATGTGTGAACTGCAGGTCCGTTCAACGTTACAGCACGTCGAAACGAGGCATTCGAAGCGTCGCAATGTTGCTTCAGCTGCGTGAACGTGACCTAACTGACTGCGGGAGCAAGATTTTTCAAATCATGCCACCAGTGAAACATCACGGATTCGTTCGTAAACAGTAATTTCAATGGCCAGAGATGATAATTATTTGGCGCTCTCTCGACACTGACAACTACGTTATCGGCGTTTAATTGATAACCATCCGTTTTTTTCATTAACGATTCTAATACCGCATATATGCATATCATGGCTGTAATTGCGAACGTGAGCAGCGGATGTTGAGTGAATTTTGAAATTTTAATCGGTTTCCTGTCCACGAACCACTGACTAAATTAATTAAACGGACATCTCGACGTTTCGTCGTAATAACTTTTAATAATCGATCACCGAATTATAGAAAAGCGATAAACGTTACAAAACCGGCTCGAAAATTACACCTTTCCTCCGATGATCCCCGTCGATCTTTATTAAAATTACCCGATCGATAGTCGCGGGGTGGGTCAAACAGAATTTCCTCGATGGAAGAAATAACGTTCAGAATTCGAACACGTTATCCCTTCTGAAATTTTGTACCAGTTGGCGTACATTCGGAAGCGGGGGCAGAAGCCGCGTAGATGAAATTAATTATGCGCATGTTTTGCAACGTTATTATCTTGATTATATTTGTGTATAATTATATGATAATATCTCGAGTGCTTTATTGCGATGAAAACAATTAGAAGCCTGGTTCGCTGAAGAATATTCGAGAGAAGCCGCGGATATGGCTTGTGGTACGCTCGTTAGAGATGAAAATTGAATTAACCTAAACAATACAGATGGAAGATGATATACCGCAGAGATCAGATGAATTTGGTTGATTCTTTTTTCCTTTCTTTTTGTTTTGCGTAAAGGAGGAAAATGTAAATTAAAATATTATAATCAACGACGTATTGTGAAAGCTTCATTTCGTTGAAGTGACCAAGATGGCGGTTAATTTCATTAAACGGTTATTATGTAAAGTATTAGCATCTCCGGCAGAAGTAAAATATTTTACGAGTTAGAGAGCGTGAAGAAAAAAAAAAAAAGAAAAAAATAGAAAGTTTGCGTGGGACGATGAAAATCGCATTTATAATTGAAATTAAAGACAAATGCGTCCCATTATCGTGGACCGTATAGTATCGCCAGAAAAAACAATGCAACTTCACGACAGAGCTAACGCAATGAAATAACAAATTAATCGTCGAAACGTTTCTCAAACGAGCGTATCGCCACGGTAACAAGTAATTAAATTTTTATAAATTAACAGACGACGATCATCCGTTACTCTCTCTGTTTTATTTTCTTTCTTTTTGGTATTTTTTCCCATTATTTGCACAGAGTTTTAATTGAAGCCTCGTTGGTAACAGGTGTAACAAGTTGAACCGTGAACAGGTTATTATCGGCTCTGTTTCAAACACTGCACGTTCATTAAAACGCTATAAACTTGCGTATTCTAAATTTCTATTTCATTTCTGCCGCACGTCTGCTGCAGCATCAGCTCCTATTTAGTTTTTATTTTTAGCTTAATTGTTTTCAGCTAGAGCGCGGCCGATCTCTCGCGTTTACAATGTATCTACGTACATACGTACGCGCGTTTCCATGTTAATTGTTACGTTCGGTCTCCGCGGCGTACAAACGGATTTCGTTTCCTATGATGTAACTTGGCCATCGTAATTAGTCGCGGGCGTTTCGTTTCGACGAGCAAATTAACAATTAGACGAGCCATTCTGTTCCGGTTCTGGACGAGTTGCAGCAACTCCAGTTACAGCTCGACGGCAAACTCTTTCCACAATGTATTCTCCAACACCTTTGCCTTCGGTTTTCACGCGTTTCCACGACGAAATTTCCCGACGGTTCGCAGCGTTCGACGCTTTTTCGATTTTTATCGAAACGTGGCCCCGAACGATAACCTTCCGACTTTATCGACTAACTTTCCCTTTGCTATCGTATACGAATTTTTATTGCACCGCATTGTTTCTGGAAGGGATAGAGAGACAACGATACGGATCAGCTTCGACGTCGAAAATTCACGAAATTCGGATATATAAAAGTACGATGGAAAATAATGTAAAAAGACCGAACGACTATAGTTCTCGAACTAATTCAGATACGCATCTTCCGCAGTAATATCCACACATTTTTTTTCTTTTCCCCATTTTACGATCTTCTCGCCACGGACAAACACTCTTCGACAAACACTCCAGCACTTTTTGACACTTTTTGAAACTAAATCATTCGACAGTCGTTCGCTCAGAATTCCAAAATACCAAAAGAGTATAAAAAGTATGTTTCAGATTTCCAGAGGATCTAGCCGCCTGTTTGACCGCGAATTTCGCTAGAAGAGCGAAAACCAGTAGGGTTCGGTATCGAGCGAGAATTGATCAATTCACGGGCGATGTTGGTGCCGTTTGCGGGCTCGTATGTTGGCCCCATTGTTGCGCTAACGCACCGACACGGTTTATTTCCACAGTGTACAAGTGTAAGCGGTGAAACGACGATTTACATAATGCTATGCATTATGCGACAATAAACATGCGCCGCGTAGGCTCGCCGTGGCGCGACGTAACGGCCCACGTTTCGAAATTTCGGCCGTTTCTTCCAGCCGCCGGGAATCGGATCTGTGTACAGCATCTACATCCTGATTGAACGACACCCCGTTCGTCCGCCGAACACGAGATTTACGAGCTGCCACGCGACGCGCTGCATATAAATAAACTCCGGTTGAGCACCATTGTTCACGGATGATCGCAACAACGTTACTCGTCCGCGTGTCCAGCCCGCACGAATGTGCCAATCGCAATTAGCATTCTGCCCCCGCGATTATTGGATCGTGCCGCTTCGGTATTCGTTCGTTCGCTCGTTTTGTTCCACGACGGCGTAAATTTATTATTTCGCCTCGATCGATCAATCCTCGGGATTTTTAGAACTCCGCGATCAGGAATGTATTCGGACTTTTTCAACTGTCGTTTCAACGAGACATTTTGAAATTTAATCAACGCTGAAACAAATGTATATAAGAATACTTGTACACACATTTCACACATACATGCCAGAAAAATAATAAGTCCTGATATTCAGTGAAACCACATTTGACATTTCTTTATTGACATTTTGATTATCCGTGCTATATATTGATCTTTTTAGTAAATGTCCCGTAACTCGTACGATGTCCCAAACTTGATCAACACGCAAAAAGAAGAAATAAATGTCATATAAAGTTTGTCAGGTGTTATAAACAAATATTACATGTAGGATGTATATTTCTTTACCGATTGATTACTTGATTTTTACTTGTGAAGTACTTTGAAACGAAAGATTTGTTCAACAGAAACATAATTTCGTACGAAGAACTAGCGCAAAGAATTAAAAACGTAATGATTACTGAAACTCTGTAAAATTCTCTGAAACTGTATAGTATTATTAATTCTATTACTCACCGATATCACGCTCGATGGAATTAAAAATTATTTCTTGTTATAATTAATGAAATTGTTAACACATGAAAAAGAACATATAATGCCGTACTGTAACGAGAAGTGCGTCGCTACTTACACATGTATACAATATTTTTTCATATTCACTGAATAACAAAGCGTCTGTTGCCGAATTTCATATAACACTTTCTTCTTCCTTTCATTTGTATTTCTTTCATTATTTCTTGTTACAATTAATGAAATTACACGTGAAAAAGAACATATAATGCCATACTGTAATGAGAAGTGCGTCGCTACTTACACATGTATACAATATTTTTTCATATTCGCTGATTAACAATCATTCATTTGGTGCCGAATTTCATATAACACTTTCCTCTTCCTTTCATGTGTAGATTAAGTCCTCGCAATTCGGTTGTTTAAGTTCGAGCCTGTTTAAAATACTTTCTCGTACATGCTAATAGAGTAATTGATGTTCATATAAATTTGGCTTACGCGTAGAAATCATGCCGAATGTAGTCTCTCTGCAGAAGTTAAAACTCCCTGTTAGCAGAAAGAAGCTGTGCACGGGTCATTACGAGCCGAGATTTAGATTAGCTCCGCCGAGGAGAAGATAGAAGGTACGCTATCAAAACGACTTGCAAACAGCTCCTTAAGTACCTTACATCAGGAAACACGGGCAAGATAAGCGTTTAGCAATTAGACTAGGCCACGTTGTCGGAACATCTACTGTTTGCACTTCGTTGCATCGAACGACGCGAAAACACTGGCAGCATGATCAAGCTACCGAAAACTTGTTCCCACGTGTACCTAGGGCGAGGCACGAGCACTAACATTGATGTCGCGCAGCGATCAAACGTATGTTCATTCGCGAACGAAAACATTTATATATACGTATATAGATAGACGAGTTTCGAAGTCACGTTCGAAGGGACATGCTGCGTTTACCAGACATTCTTCGATAAGTGTCGCCCGAACGTTAATACTTGCGTTATGGCATTGACTAATTATATCGCTTGCGAAATCAGCCGTGAATATCTCGGCCCCTGGGTAAAATTCCTGCGAACTCGCGAGAGGGTTGAACAATTTGCTTCGAGGGAAACTAGAAACGTAATTTCTGAGTGAATAGAGACGATAAAGCGTATGAGATACGGTCGGAGAACGCAGGGCGAAGCGCCAAGCATCGTGAAATATAAATTGTAACACACGTTGCGTTTAAAGATGAATTCGGCAAATGGAAAAGAAAACGGACGGAGAAGAGACACTCCAAAAAACGGACGGACGTTTCTCACGTGCATGCTCCGTCGAGGATATCCTTCCTCTCAAAATTTCCAAGGGTACCATTTTAAATAAAGAAGAGCGTCGATTTACGTTCTCAATCCGGCAAATTTTCATTTTTCACACTTTCGAGCAAATTACGAATGTCAGGAAAGAGTCCCGCTTGCTGGACGTTCATCAACAATATTCCTACATCGTCGAACCTCTTCTATCCGCGTATTTACAACATCTAATGGCCTGGTCGACCATTTTCTTTCTCCGTCTCGCGAAATGTGTAGCCACGGCGAAGGAAAAGCCTGTGCAATATTTCAAAAGCTATTCAGACACGCGGCGCACCATCTCCAGCAAGATGTGCATCCCGTTTCGAGCGTGCGTGACTGCTGCTCGTCTGCTTCCCTTGTTTCTGGACACGTTTTTCAGGAGACAGCGACAACGTAAGAACATTACGCAGTTGCTCGCGACTTGCTTGTTAAACCGACAACGAAAAACAAAAGTTTTCTCAGCCAGGTAACGATAACATCGCAGCCGCGCTCGTAACCACACTGCAATGTAATTCTAAAAAGAAAAAAGAAGAAAACAGTCGTAAATTTCGTTTCGTTCGCCGTGTTCGTCAATGTTCCAACGAATTTTGAAATGAAAGTTGAACTACTTCACCATTCTACTTTCTATGGAAATTGAAATTTTTAGTATTTTCATTGTATCGCTCTGTCCTAACATATTTTTTTAATTTCATTCAAAATTTTACTTACGAATACTAGTTTGACCTGTTAATTTCATTTATCGCACAGTGATAACGATGGTTCCGATATCGAAGGAAAAATAAGAACGAACAAGTCTATGGTCTCTCTGTATCTTGTCTTGTAGCTGATGCCATTATGCGACTCACGTCCTCGGGAACAGAAACCGCCACGACGAATCGTATTAGCGGTCGAAACGTAAATCGTGTCGTTAAATTAGCTCCACGTTAATGGATCTAGTCTTGGCTTGCTACCTTGTCTCGTTCTTTGCAATTGCGCTCGTCTTTCCAATACCAACAATGGCAAAGTTCCCACAGATACGAGCGCAAGTTTTTTTTCGACACGCCTGAATGTCTCCTCGTCGTCTGAATCGAGACTTCAACGATCTCTCTATTGCCGATAAGAGTAAAATGGTCTGGAAATTTCACAAAAGACACTGACGTGTCAAAAAAAAGAAGACAGAGAAAAAAAAGAAGAGTAACGTCGATGAAACTGATGCAGACAAACTCTCGAAGCGAGATCGATATTTCGAAGCGGCGTACAGGAAGAAAGGCATCGCGGTAATGCACCGGTGTAAATAATTGAGAACACGAAATGGATACGTCAATCCTCGTGATTTTGCGTGAAACATTGATGCATCGTCATCCGCGAGAATGGTTCAGCGGCTGTCTGAGCGGCGCGACGCCTAAACGATCGACCTCGCGACCCCAGGGCGAGAACTCAGCAGCAGCAGCAGCAGCCTCTCTCCAAGTCGCATTCGGCTCTCGCCGCCCTCTCAATGGCCCCAGCCGAGACCGTCGATAAGAGTGGAGCATGCATTATGCAAGAAACAAGTCATGACGTTGCGCGACGAAGGGAATGGCGTTCGGCGAGAAACGAGGAAAGAACAGGGGCAGGGTGAGGCCGGCAATGGAAGGATATTGCCGGGATTTGCATATCATTCTATAAATTCCGAACAGCGAGCCGGTCCGGTCTCGTGCCTATCGTTCTTCGTTGGAATTTGTCGTTGAAGACCCGTATGAGTGCCTTCATATATAGATATTCTGAAGGTCTGCTGTCGTTGGTTGGTATTCATGCATCGCGTAGGATACCGAATGGCGACTGGAATTAGCCTCGGGGGAAGTGAGTGCTTTCGATGGGGTGAACTTGGAAATTGACATGCAGCGGTTCCCCTTTCTCGCGCGACTCAAAGGGAAATCGTTTCGCGAAGATTGACCGAATGGTCTCTGGAAGAATAGCACGAGATTTAGCGAGGGGAGGAGCTTTTTCCCTTTTCGAGGAACTCTTTTTTCTCGCCCGCTCCCCCCCCTAAGAGATACGAGATTAAGGTGGCTGAACAAAGGGCTCGGAAAAGAGATCGGATCCGATGAAATACATCGGCCTACGAGCTGGGGTTCTGTACGCCGAAAGAAAATATTCCCATTAAAACATTCGAATTTTCAGGACGGGGGGAGGGAGACTTCATTACCGACGGATTTTAAGTAAATTGTCAAGGAGCGTAGGTTCCTCGCTCCTTTTCTTTGATAAGACGCCTTCTGCTCCCGTGACGTTATATATACTTTAAAGCGAGTTGCGAGTACTTAAGAAAATGAGAAGACGTGTCCTTATTCCGAATACCTCGCTTTCCGTTTCATTTTGAAACGGTCAGAGATTCTTGCCGTTGGTTTCCTACATCTTCCTCTCTCGCCCTCCCTCGCACCGTCCATCCTTTCTTTTCACCTTTCCTTCTTTATTCTTTCTCGAATTTCTTCTCGAGCAACTGCCGCTTCTGCCTCCGCGTTAAATGATCGTATAACGCTTTGGCGGGTTATGGTATACAGATTATCGATCAAAAACCGAGCGGACGGAGTTCATCCGGTAACATTCGATCCGTGAAGCCGAGGACGAGCGAAATCGGAGGCAGCCGTCCGAGTGAAAAATCGGGACGCCGCAATATCCGCAACCGATTGATTTATCTCGAGTTTCGAGGCTCTCTTAAGGAAAACAACGAGGGCAATTCAATACCTTTGGCCCCGCTAGGTGTGGCTACGCGTTCGAATGGATTCGGTCATCCGTCGTTTCGACGGATTTTCATTCCATCTGGCAGGTGGCCGTAAATCAACCGAAACAGTCCGACCGTTTCCCCCATTCAAGACTTTTCTCGCTTATTTTTCTCTTAGCTTTCTTTCAGCATCAACTTGCCTTGTATTGCACGCTCGCTCGAGAATACTACACCCAGTCCCATTTCATTCGGCACGGCGAACGCGCGCGAAACAATTCGACGATCGATTAAAACACGACCCAGTTTGCTCGAGTTCCCGAGCACGAGTAACGGGCAAGAGGGTGAGGCTCTTCCGGGTGATGCAAAACCCGAAACGTTTTTCGAAAATTACAAGACGTAAGCTCCTTAGCGTCGAGTATTTAAATAGTGTCAAAAGTTTTCAAGCTACGATCGACTTGAATAGATGAAAAGGCAACGTGCAATGAAAGGGGGCTCTTTGCAGAGGAGATTTAAGAGAACAGCAGAAAAAAAAGAGAGGGAAAAGGCGAGAAAGGAAGAAGGAAGAAGGAAGAACGTCCGTCGCTCGTTTTTTTTCTCTTTTCTTTTGCATCTTTTCAAAATCCCGATCCCTCGATCCGGATGAAAGAACGGCCGGAACTTACTCAAACTCTTAGCCTTGCGTTCTCATTCGTAAAGATGTTTTTACGCGTCATGCGTTACTCGAGGTTCTCCACCCACGCTCGAACAAAACATTTTCGATGCGCGGTACGCGTCGAATCGCGCGTCATTAGGCTGTGAAAAATTTCACGCGGAAATTCCCCGCGTCGAAATATCCCGCTGCCGGGGAATAATTTTCGGGCGAGACTATTTGGAAAATGAAAGTACAAGGAAAAAATTGACGACCTCGGTCTTGGCTGGCTTTCACGAGGAATTGATCGTAAAAATATCGTCACGAGGAACCATGGTCGTTGAGAAAGGAAAACGACGCCTTGACGTCTTGCTGTTTACGATCGCCAGGAATATCTTTATTCCCGTGGACGCACACTCCTTAACGTTTCATTTCCGCGCTGTTAGTCACCAGGAGGGTACACGCGAGCAGGCGCTTACGATTAATCGAAGTCGATAAGATCGCGGACGTCGTTCGATCCGTCTTTCTTCGCGGCGGCATTTTTCATTCGTTCTCATTATCGAGCCGGCGATGCTGTTCATTTGTTTCCCTATCTAATCGGCCGACAAATTTGTCAGAGAACGATTTCACACCCTTAAACGCGCGAGTCTCGCTCAATCTGGCCGTTTTACCTCGCTCGCTCTTCAAAGATTGCATCCACGAAAAGGGCGAGCAATCCTTTCGTGGCATCCTTTGGGAGTCTCGCATTCTTGCCTCTTCCCAGGCCATTAGTATCCGTCCTCGGCTATAGAGGGAAGAGAAAAGAAGAGCGGCGAGAGTGGAGAGAACGTGGAACGTGCAGCCAGGAGAAAGAGAAAAGCGAGCAGAAACGCCGAGAACATCTCGTGCTCTCTCGTAATATCCAACAGCCTCTGGTATACAATGCGGGCACGGATGAGGCGCCGTGTGCTACGATGAATTTCTTTTCCTGTCTCTTTCCTTCACCGTTCGCGATACCTCCTTTTCTTTCTCTTTTCTTTTCCTTTTTTCTTCTCTTTTTTCTTTTTTTTTTCTTTTTCTTTCTTTTTTTTTCTTTTTGACCGTGCTATTTGTCTTCGAGTTTTCTGCTTGTCTCGCGCGGAGCAGGGCTACTCGAAGAAAAAAACAGAGCCGGTTGCGTGCCGAGTAATACAAGAGAACACGGAGAGAGAAGATATGCGGAACTCGACGACAAGTTGGACGAAAGAAAACGCGAACGTGGCGGTTTGCACGGACTCGCGGACAGGGAAAAGGAGAGAAGAGAGAAGATACGTATCGAGAAACTGCATGTTAAGAGAAGCGAGGAGTTTCGTTCTCGAACCAGCGTATACGCGCGTCTGATCATCGCGCGACTCTACTACTCGATTTTGCGGTCGTCTGCCGAATCGTTCCGCTCCTTTAATCATTTGCTAAATTTGATTTAAATAGGCGCGTAATATTTTCCGGCTAATTGCACGCATCAATTCCCACGGTAATAGGTATCATTACCAAAGCAGCATAAATTCCGCGTAATTATTCTCGATTATTTGAGCTCACTTCCCTCGAAATCGCTTAATTGCAAGGGACACTGAATGACGCGTTTATCATAACAATCTCTCCAAGACTTTGTCTCCGTTCTCTATTCACTCGTTTCAGGATATTCAGGCGAATGGATGGAATCGCGGCAGAACGTTCGGTCTCACGGCGTCATTACCGAGGATCCGAACAATATTTCGCAATCTAAATAACTCGCGATAAATAACTCGGCGTGTTTCCGCGAATAAAAGAAACGAACGGTCCCCCTTTCACCTTTTGTTCGCTATTTCTATCGCATCGATAAGTCGCCACGATTTCCGCCGTATGGCTCCCTTCCGCGTAACTTTCCCCCGTGAAAGCGGGAGAGGGAGGGGGGAGAATTCCGCACGATGTCATTATCGCGGAGATTCGTTGCCTCTCTAACGACTTTTTCCCTTCTCTCCCGGGCCTCCATCCACCCTTTGGACTATTCCGATTCAGTCCTTCGTGCGTGCCGAAAAGGAACGACGAACGCTGCTGAATAGACGGACGGAGAGCCATCAAGAAACAAAGAACACGTTCAACGCGAAGGTACGAAAGCGCGCGCGGATGGGGAGGGAGAGAGGGGGGGCCGAGCAAGACGTGCAGAAACTGCGATTAAGAGCCGACTGCTGTTTAAATACACCGAGTAACACCGACAGTGAGATGAAGCAAATGTTTCCAGCGAACATTCAGTAAGAAAATCAACAGAACCTCCGCGCCAATTACCCACCGACTCTTTCGCTTCTATTTAGAAATTATTCAACGTCGGTGCACGACTTCTTCTCGCCGGGTTAATTTTTAAATGCTCCATCTGCTCTGTCGAGTCGTTTCTCCTTTTCCGGGAGACTCGATCCGCGAGTGAAACTGCTTCTTTTTTTTTTTTTATCGCGACACGTCCGTGCTCGAGGCACGGAATTTAATGCAAAAAAAAAAAAAGGAAAAGAAAAGAAAATCGATCTGTCTGTTTTACAACTTAATCTAAATACCTTTTTGTTCCCTTTGTGCGAAATAATTCCGACATTAACGAGGAAGAATACACGTCTACGCGTTGGGGGGGAAACTTTTAACAAGACAATCTATAGTACCTGCTTAACACCTCGTTCATAAACTCTCAAACCGACACCGCCTATTCATTGTTTCTGGGCGTGACTCGACTTCGAGAAAGTAGAAACTACTCTCTAACTTAATTCCACCCCCTCCCGTCACCCTTTTACATCTCCTCCATCCTACGATGAATTCACGTCGACGAATTGTTTCTTAACCTCGACACCGCGTTAAAATCAGTCGTCCTAACTGCTTGGAAACGTTATCTTACATCCAGTTTCCTGAATCCGCGAAATAAGAAGATGAAGAGAGACAGCGAGAACCAACCTCTTCGAACCTCTGCAAACTTCAAACCTCAAGCAGAAATCGTGAAATTAATATTACGCCATCGAAATACGATGAAATACGACGGTTCAAAGGGAGGGGGAGGGGGGTGGCAATCGTTTAATTCGTCGACATCGATTACCAGTTTCGTCGAGTGCTCTCAAGGTCGCGATTATTCCGATGACTTTGGACGTGACCTAGCTTCCTAACCCAGTTCCCGAATTTTCGTTTCACCCGGCGACGGTGTCGAACGACGAATTGTTTTCTGAAGTGTGAGGCCGCCGCAGCCTCGAGAACACGCTAGCTGGTCGATGACGGCACGCGATTGATCGCAGCGAGGCTCGGGCTGATTCGATTCGAAAGAACCGACGGTGCATTCTCGGTGAGCGGCAAGAGGGAAACGCCGGAAAAATCCGGCCGCGATTGCGTTTCCCAGCCGCGACTCTTTTGTTACGCGTAATTTCGCCGACGATCGTATCGAGCGTTTCCCTTTAAGCGTTGCTTAAACGTTGCATCGCGTGTAACACGCGTTCCCCCAGCGCGAACGTTTCCCCTGCTTTGTACAACAGCCCGGGAATTGCGAAAAGTGGCTGGTTTTTTCTCCCCGAGGAATCGGATTTATTTCGCGCGGGTATTTTATTTCTTCATGCGATATCGTTCCAACGATGGAAATATACGGATACCACGCGGGCTACCGCGCTTCATTCGAAAGATCGCGGATCGGTTTCGTATTAAAAAAAAAAGAAAAAAATAGAAAGAGAGAGAGAGAGAGAACCAGAAACGAAAGGTAAATTCTTTCGCGAGGATCGATCGCGAATCGTAAATTTCGCAGCGGTGCGAACCGAGCGTCCAATCGAACTAATTATCCGGGTCAGCCGGGTCACGAACGTTACATGGCGTTTCTAAACAATGTATACTGGCAAATAAAGGAGATTCGCCGGCCATCCGTTATAACGTTTTGCATCGCAACGAAATGCTGTCGATGATTCGCGTTGAGCTACTGCGCAAATAATTAGCCGATCGAGTCAAACAGATGCGCGCCTGTTATCCGAGAGTTTGATTAGCGTTAACTCGCGAGCGTTCCCGGCGAGCTCGTGCATCGGGCGAAAATTTCGATCCCGTCTCGCGGGCTTGCGAATTATCATGTAAATGGCACTGCCTTCGCCCTGTTGTGTTTTCACCCTCGATGGCAGCTCCTCGCTCCGGTGATTTATGTCCTCGTGGATAATCGCTCGCGATGCACGCCCGACGCTGTTCGACCGTTCTCCGTCGGTTTCGTCGTCCATGACCCAGCCAGTTTTGTGACTGGCGAATATCAGAAAACGATCTGAACTAAAACCGGATCGAAAGAAGAAGACTCGCGAAAGAAGAAGTTGGCGCTCGTCGCGCGCGAGCGACGACGGTGTGCGCGTGACGGAGTTAATGATGTTGCAGCTATTAATTACCACGATTAAGCGGGAGAGCTGACGCTTCCCGGCCGGAAGTTCGAAGCTTGCGCGTTAAGCAGCGTAAACTGTAAAGCGTTACGTAATACACGGACACACGTGTACACAGGCTTACGGGCGACCGTGTGTGCACGTACGTGGGAGGACAAGCAGATTATTATGTGCTCGAACACGCGGCGCGGAATTGAATTCCGTGTTTGGGTACGTGTGCAGTAGGAACCGAGAAGCGGTCTTGAAAACTTGGGAACTTTTGCCGGGAGCACGTAGTTCGGAAATTCCCCGCACGGTGTACGTCCATTGCTTCGCGAAATTATCTCTGCGCGAAGATCCCGCGGCTCTGCCGGCTAGATTGCACGCGTCCGCGTGTACGCGAATAATTGTTTGATCTACAGCTGGACCCGGGCGTTGTTCCTCTGACACGACGCCGGCGGATTGGAAATTACAGTAACTCACGGGCAAAATAATCTCCGAGAATTGTTCGCCGAAGCAACTGTACAGAGTTTCTCCGTTGCTCGAGGTTGTTCGCGTTGCACGCGCGCCACGGATCGTTGAGAGATTACGCGCAAATGGTGTTCTTGAGACGCGGCAATGGAGACGCGTTACGATGAGTAACGACCGGCTAAAACCATGGTAATTAATCCGATGACAAATTGAATTCGATGAATATTAATGTTTTACCTGCGACACGGTTGATACGCGCGATCCGTGTGCTGTCTTTGAGCGCAATTTTTTGAACGGAGGGGAAATTATGCAATATCGTAATTCGACGAAACAATGTATAACTCGCGTTTATCGGTAAGAATCCGTAAGTGTCGGAGACGATATTTCGTTTCCGACCAGTGGAAAGACGAACGAAAGGTCGCGCCGTCGAATCAGCCAGACGAAAGATAATCAGTAGGCAATAAATCAATGGGAAAAACGTCATTACGCTGTTGCAGAGGAGTCTGTTGTCCGGTGAATAAAACGAAACTATTCTGAGCCAAGTCCTCGCCGATACTGTCAGGAGAATTTCGTTTTCAATGATCAAAGGTCTACTTGGTAGACCTACGGTATGAAGTTCCAAAAGAACCAATATTTAAGTAAAACTCTCCCGCATTTTTTTTTTTAATTTATTTTTCAGTGTAAATCAATCGAGAAGATTGTAGTTGAGTTTACAAATAGGTTATAAATGCAAATAAGAAATAAATACACGCAAAGTCAGAATGTCTAGTTGCAGGCTTAGATAGTTAGAGATAGTTTCTGAACTTTTTTTTCCAACGAACGAAGAATGGTTATAAATATTGACAAATCTCACGAGAGAGAGAGAGAGAAGCAATTAACGTTCTTTGACCGCGTGCGTTAATAGAAGGTTGTAATTACTTCGGAAGAGAGGCGCTCTTATTTGACGTTTCATGAATAAATTCATTTCCAGGTCACGCATGTTCTGTTCTGGTAAAGACACGTTGTAATTGCAGTGCTTTTAGCGGCAAGACACGTAATAGCATATCACAAAACGGTTTAAAATACTTTTGATAAAAATACCAACGGGGAGAGGAATTAGTTCCTGACGAATTTCCTTAGCGTCGTGCGCAGTTTCCCTGGCCAACCACCGTTTCAATGGCGTACTTTCGATCGTCAAAATCCTCGGCAGAAACAACGTTACACCGAGAACTTTCTCGCGTGGCTGTCCACAATACGCGAATGATTTTCGTCCGAACAGGTGTCACGCAACTTTTTTCATCTTCGTCGGAAATTCCTCTCCGCGCGAGCGAAGATAATAGAATCGCGCGTAACACTTCATCCTCTCGAAACGCAAATGTAAAGTATAAAATCATATCACTCGTACGGACGAGTGATGTCGAGTTCGGGATCGACGAGTCGCGTGATTAAATTCGCGAACGCAAACGATTTGTAAAACTTTCCGTACAAAAGGAAACTACAATAGTATCGACTCTATCGATTCTATCCGTGGAGCGACTCCACAGAACTGAAGTTTCACGCGGACCAACGGTACGGCCATGCGCGCGAGCGTCCCCTCGTTGCGATAGATCGCGTGCAACTCGTCTATTCTATTCACGATCGAAATCGAGGCTTTATTAATCTAACTGCGCGGCCGAGAGTTTGACACTTTTGTCCGTGACCAAACGGGCTGGTCGATAAATCGCGCAGTTTCTGCATCTCCGAGTGTGTGGCTGTTAACGCGAGGTATTCTCGCTGTTGAGTTGGATTTGCAAGAATAATCGAATCGCCGATCGAATATAGCAGATATAACGAACGATGCTTCGTAAGAGAGAGAGAGAGAGAGAGAGAGAGAGAGAGATCATAATTCAGGGAGGTGATCGTTAATTGTTTTTTTTTCTTTCTCTCGGAAACTTCCCGGTCGTTATAATAATTCAGCGCAGTTGTTTTCGGCGTGCCGTTAATTTGCAGTACTGTGTTCAGCCACACGCTGCATTCAACGAGGCATTGTCGATCTCGAAAACTGAAATGCTCGTGTGTGGTACAACCAATTATGGTTTACCAATAAGGGTTCGATCTAGTTATCTCTTTATGTGCTGCACTCCATAACGTACAGCAGGCTATACGGTAGAGCTTGGCAAAATCAACCGGATCCGTTATATTATCGTAGAGTAGATGGGCCCGGAGGATTATAAATTGACGTTTCAAAAGCGTGCACGGTGACTAGCCATGTGCCTGGATATCATATCTCGTCCGTGACAGGAAAAGAACCAACGCTGCGAACTCGATTGAAAGTGTAGAATATTAAAACATCCTTTTTCCATGTTAGTTGACGCGAGAAATGACAATTGACTCTTTTTTTTTAAATTCTTTTACGAATCGCGAGAAAATTCTTCTTGAATGAAGAAAAATAGACGCAATGGAGGTTTGTTGGATGATGATAACATCGGCTCCAGATAACGGACGTTGATTCCACGCGTTTCACGTTAACACGTTACACAGCAAACAAAATGCTGCAAAGCTCACTACGGTCAAAAATCGAATACCAAACATAAACAATCCGAATCGGTATATCAATTTAGTGCAGTAATGTTGAATAATGCGTTCGAGAATAGTTCATACGCAGACTAGTTTTTAACACGCTTAGTATTTTACAGTATTTTGAAAATACAATCTGCCTGCTTGTTGTCAGTCGAAATATCTCTCTCTGAAAAAATAAACCCTTCCTGAACTGTCGTACATTTATGTTTTCAAGTTTAGATTCAAACATTTCTTTCGAACTAATATGTATTACCGTACTCAAGTTCCTCGCCTCCGAATTTCTGAACGCTCGAACGCGAGTTGAAAATCCATTAGCGTTCCTCGCGCGCGTGAATGGTTCACCGTAAAGATTTATCAAAGTAAGTACCAGGAATATTCAAAGAACAGGGGAAGGGTGAATACCAACACTCTTGTAGCAAAAGTCTCCGATCAGCTCTTCGAACGTCATCGGGAAATCCTGAATTTGCATTCGGCGGCCATTTTTGCGTTTCGGTGGTCGCACGTGCGCGTTTGTTTCCTTAGGTCGCCGCGTAACCGTCTGTCCGACGTTTCTCGTTATCGCGACGTGGAAACGACGTGGAGGCGAAGTATCGATGAGGTCAGCGTACGTGCGTACGTGAACACAGTAACATTGCGCAGTGCACCGGGAATATCGGAACTGAGAATCGCGTGGTCTCTAATTAATTGCATTATTTGTCACGCGCATTTGCGTTCATTAATGCAGCAAAGGCATCCGTGTCGCTCATACGCGCGCCACACTCGATCGGCTGTCGATTGATCAAAGGGATAGCTGCGACGACGTGTCATCGTCGCTGCAGTTTCGCGTGAGTCGTGCGAGATCGATACGCACGCTCGACGACGAATCCCACCGAAAGTACTTCCGCGCTGTACTCGGGAAATTCCCGAGTTCTCTGCTGGAATTTCGGCTGGAGTTGGTAGGTCGGATCGCGCGAAAATATCCTGATTTCCTGTCGGGGGAAAAAGCGTCTCGACCAGGGCGCGATCATGTTGCCGAGATACTTCAAATTCGCCGACTAACAATGTTTAACGACGGTCTCGTCGTTACGTTCCAACTGTTTGACGTACGCGGCGAAAGCTCGACGCTTCGATTCCGCTTGGCCCAGTCGCATCTTCGAAATGATACTGGAGACTTATTTAATTAAAACACCACGTAGATCATCACAGTTTTCTTTTTCTTTCTCTTTTTTTTTTTTGATAACGGCGAAATACATGGTCCAAATATAATTGGAACGGAGCGTCGCGTAGAAACGCGTGTCGTCGCGGCCAACACGACGAAACATCGATTAAATTGCATTTCGATTTTTGAAATTCAGGATCGATAGGTGACACGGACACGGCGGGGAGCAACGAGGAGGAAGGCTGCCGCACACGGTAAAGGCGCGGCGAGTGGCTCGTACGTGAAATCCAATATCCAATCTGCGTTTCTCCTAACAATGCTGTCGAACGAGCTGCTGGGAGGCGTGTAAAATAGCGCACAACTGGACGAGCGCCAACTTGGAAATAAAAATCGCCAATTTCGTTCGTTAACGTTATCGACATTTTTATGTTTCGTCGCGGTTCGTCCGAATCGATGAAAATCAGGGGTGGCGTTTTTTGATCGACGCAACCCCTTTGAAAAAGGAAGGGACCCAAAAAAGAAGAAAGAAAAAAATAACACCGGCACATCGGTGGCTCGACGTGGATTGCTATACTCTGCACGCTACGGTTTTCAGGTTTTCTCTTTCTCCTTTTTATTCTTTTTAACTTTTTTTTCTCTATTTTTTTGTCAAATATGCAAAAATCGATATAACGCTGGTACTGTTAACACGGAAAACCACAAAGTTTAATTAAATCCTAATCTTCAAAGAACGAATCGACAGCGCGTACGCGGGTGGAAGCACACGCAAGGGTTGTTTTACGAGTTTCGTATCGCGACAGCCTAGAACCCGTAAATCCGATGTCATCGGTTCAGGATATGACATCCTCGTGGCCACCACTATCTGTTGCCACGCCTCGGGCGTGTCTGTATTGACTCGAACGTACCGAACTTCTGTGGAATTCCAAGCAAATAGCTGTAGGTAAGCGTAAGTTCAGCAACTCGATCTCTTCCGATCTGTTTCGATTGGTGTTTCGTAAAGGGAAACGACGCGTCCCGACGATAGTCATTCCACCCAAAATAGCCTAAACTAACAATAGAAAAATCTCGAGAAAGATTTTCCATACTTTTTTACGTTATCGGCATTTTTATGTTTCGTCGCGGTTCGTTCTACTTTTCGTTCTACTTTTTTAACTACGCGAACTTCTCTTCCGATCTGAAAGTTTCGCCCAAAAAAAAAAAGAAAAAAATACGAACAAATTTCGTCGTAGATCAAGACGATATTAACTCAAAATCGAGCGAAGTAGCGAGAGAAGCGGCGTATCGCGAATTCTGTTCGAGACAAGGGAAAGCTGCGAGGTGACAAGGATCGACTGTTTTCAACCTTTTCGAATCCATTACCGCGATTCCATCCTTCTGTGCCTAGAGTCGACCACGGAGCAATGCATCATCCGTAAGTGAAGCCACCGGCCTGGCGATCGTTCCCTAAAACTCCTTGTCTCTTTCCCATTTTGCTTTCCTTCCTTTTCTTTTTTCCCCTTTACCTCTTCCATTGCCAGTTGGCCAAAGGTTCTTCTATTTTGAAGCAAACGGACGAGAAAGGTGCAAGTAGTGAGGTCGGGATTCATCCCCCGTGACAACTCTCGCAGACTTATAAATCAAATCTTGCGAACAAATCGCTACAAAGATTCTACGTTCGTGGTTCTAAACGTTCTTCTCGTTCCTTTCCCTTTCTCTATCGCCTCTCTTGACCCACCATCCACCTCCCTTTCGTGGATCACGTCGACTACGATTTAACCTTCCAGACTCTCCTTTCTTCTCGCGAATCATTTTTGCAACCGGAATACCAGAGTTTTTGCCCCCGGGATGGTCTTTAGCTCGGCTACCAAGCTAGGATTTCTTGGCGGCCGATCCTCTACCAAAAGTTACCACACGCTACCCCGCCCTAACAAGAATTGATTAACGAACGTTCACCACTGTTATCCAGTAGAGCACTGATTCCCGCCGCTAAATTACCCGTAAATAAGTCCCGCGACAAGTTGGATTATGCCTTTTTTTTCTTTCTGTCGTGAAAAATTCGCCTAACTGAGACAGAACGTGTACCCCCGAGAGACACATCCGTTCAGCGTTAATTCGCGATGTTTCTGGCCTCTCGTCAACGAACTATCCTCGTGCAACGCACGTTTAATTTCCCGGTTTGATGCTCCGTCCATGAAAAGGCGACGAAAGTTTGCTTTTTCTGTCCCGGGTGCTCGCGTGGCAATCGAAGTTTATCCTTTTAATATTTCATCCGTCGTCCACCGTGCACAATACGGACCGAGCTAAGTTCGCGGTACACGGAAGTCGAACCGCAAAGGGCTGTCTTGAAGTTGGCGCGCAACTTCAATGCGGTACAATTTTCGTTGCTGGTTCGTCTACAACATCCACTTGTCTGCGCAAACATTCACCGCTCGTTTGACGCTACTCGAAAGCCAACAGTCATTTTACGCGATTTAACACGCTTGTTAAATAAACGCTCGTTATTGCCCATCACGTTCAACTGTCTGTGTCGAGCGATCAAAATCCAATCGCGAGAACTCGGATTCTCGGATCTTGGTCGTTCCAGAATCGTCAGCAGAATCCAATTATCACGACGAGTGCATGCACATGCATGCGAGAGGTCTCATTTTCATGCGGTCTTTCGCGGATCTCGATCAGGAAATGCATAAATAGCGGAAGGCCTCGAACCGTGCCAGCCGATTCGACTCAAGTTCCGGCGAAATCTGCAATTCTAACTCGACTAATTGGGAGGCGCAGATACCTTCGGAGAAGGCTGGTCGACTGATGATACGCTGGTTAGTTAGTTAACGCCAGACAGTAACTGTACATCCGTCACGTCAAGTTACGTAAACATAGCCGTGGGAACATAACTTCTCAGGCACGCCGGTGAAACGTGTAAAGCAACTTTAGGGACAATTTAGGGATCAGCAATCAATCTGCAGCCGGACGTGCATGAATGTTAACCGCGTCGCGTTTCAGAGTCGGAAACGGCTCCTAAAACTTGCACGCAGGTGAAGACGTATCACGCAAGTCAGCGTGTGGACCGTTGCATCGCTGCAGCCGCGATTCGAACACCTTTCCAGCGTCCTTCGAACGGATTAATTATTTCCATTATGCGGGAAAGGTCGACGAACGACGTGAAGCAAAACGAGCATCAAACGTACTTGCGAATTGCCTGTTCTCTCTTATACACCGTGGACGATCGCGTTTAAACGTAACGAAAACGTAGCGTTGAAATTAAGTTCCGAAACAGATCGATGTATCTTCCCGTTTGTCGATTCATTTGCCGCGAACGAAGCATACGTCGAACGTATGCGAAATGCCGTCCCAAGATCTCAATCACATCGGCAATGAACCGAGAACTCGGTTCCGATTCACTTCCACTTGCGGATTTAACGCACTTTGCTGGCTCGCGAACCTTGACACATACGAGGCAATCGTGCTTTCACCGTATTCGCGGCAGCTATTATCGAACGGCGAAAGAAAGATCGTAATTCGATCGTCTGGCGAACCGGGTAATGACACGGCGTGAGATTGAAACAAAGAGGATTCAAACTGTCGCGAAGGCAGAACTAAAAAGTCAATTAAAGCTCGTCTCGCGAGCGTTTGAAATCTGAGAACGGGAATGTTCAAACGATCCGATAACGTTCAAGACCGACTTTTAAAATGTGTTCAAATTAACGTGGCAATTAACGAACGATTCGAACGATGTGAATTTTCAATTTCCAGTTTTAAATCGACACGATCGTTAAATTACGTGTAAAATGTCGTCCGGCAGGTACAAATTTATGAAGCGATTGAAATTTGTAATTTACAAATGCAAATTGTCGCGGCGCTCGGGCGACATGCAGATATGACGAAACTTTCGATACGAAAATTTCCACTACAGCGCGCGCGTGTGTTTTCGTCGAGGCTCGATTTATTAAAAATCGCTATCCGATCGACGGAAATTCATTTTCGTCGAATTAAAGCCTGCTACTCCATCGAGATATCATGTATATTGGACGATGTTTAGACAAGCAGGCTGCAGACGAAAATACTGGATACGTGGAAGCCCGTAAATCCTATAAATTGAGAGTGAGTCAGATGTCCGATATATCCGCCCGTTGGCTCGACGAGCACCGGAACGTTCCAGTCACAGAACGTGAATTCTGAGCGACGTGCCGTACGATACATTGATGACTCTCCATTTTCATCTTGGTTTTCCTCCCTGTAATTCTTTTCCATCGGAGGCTCTTTCCCTCACGCGTATTCACCTGATCCAACGGAGCTCTCTGGTATAGCAGGCGAATACGTGAGGTGAATCAGGTCAGTTCATCCCTCGAGATATTCCGGTTAAGGACTTTGAACCTCTATTTACGCTTCTTTTACGAAATGGAAGGACATCCGCGTCAAGATTGATGAAGCATCTCCAGCATATAAAAAAAGACTCTCGTTTTCTAACGTCGATATGAGATTTCCCTTCCTGGTGAAGGAATCCACGGTGAGGTCTTGGTCACGTTGATGATTTTCTAGATGTTGTGTACTGACTTATAGACTGACTGGCTATTATATTCACTGATTATTTCGCTAACTGTTGTGTGCTGTCTTGCTGACAGTCGTCGGCTCTTACATACGCCTACTCTCCTTATGTTCATCTCGATCACGTAAGGCGTTTTATAGCTATTGGCAAGCTCAGTCCCATAAAGTAATTTTGGCAATTATTATTAGAGAAACGCATCGCCTACATCTCCTTTGATTCCTTTGCTCTCTTTCGTACCACGTGAACGACAGGAAAATTCCGCTTGATAGAAGCAAGAGAGAAATAACAATAGGCAGTTAGGGTATCCCTATATCGAGGATAGCCGTTAATTTGCAGGAGAGCGAAACGATATTTCAAACGGGAAGATCGGGTATCTGGGTGACGCGCAGTGGTAACTAACGGCCGTCGTTGGCAAAATGGTCATGTGCGTTAGCTCCTCCGCTCCACGGGATTCAAAACACTTTGGAAGATAGATGCACTGCCATGAAACACAAATTGCATCGAGCCGCCGGTGATCAACGACCTGGAAGGGGAGGAGGGACAAATTACGTCTTGCGCCGGTAGTTTTCCACGACTTGGAAATTAGACTGGGAATAATACGATCGACGAGCCGCCGTTTCCCTACGTCTTGCCACCGACTTTGACCAGCGAAATCCAAATATCGGGCGAATCCGTGAGAAACGGTGGTCCGACGAGCCGGCCGTTGCTTGCCAAGCGCAGCCTCGCGAGTTTTCGGTTCGTCGGATCCACGCCGGAATTTTCCGTTCAATTAGCGGCGGATTAGAAATTGTAAATTTAATCGCGAATTCCCGCGAGTTTCGCCTATCAAACGCGGGGGAGAGTTTCGGTTCCGACAATTGCATTCTGTTCGCTCTTTCGTGCCGACGGCCGAATTCGCGGTGTTAGGTTTTCACCCGGGCGAAGGTGGAAACAGATCCCACCGTAGCCTCGTTCGAAATTCCTGCTGCCGGCGCAAATATTTAAACAGATTTCCCGGAGAATCGAAATCTAGACAGCTGGTAGAGAGTTGGAGAATACCGGCCGGAAAATACGCCCGGAAACCGGGATGCTCTGCTAATGTCGAACAGCCGTCGCTTTGAACTTTTTAACGCGGTGATTTCGAAGGGTATTTCACCGACGACCGGCCGAGGATCGTGCCGGCTCGCTCGTCGGAATGGAGGAAACCTTTGGAATGGAGAACTTTTTCTTTTCACAGACAGGCTGTATCTATTCCCGGGAGGCACACTTGGCCAGAAAAGCAAGTGAATGCCAGCGGGATGAAAAGGAGGAAAAAAGTGGAAGGTTCACTTTCTCCGCCACCATCGGAGGGCTTACTTTATAAGGTAATAGCAGAGACTATTACTCTTTGTAATTACCGGACGGCGATGCACTGCCAGAAGATCTTTTAATTACCTGTCCTTCGTGGAACGGGTCTCTCCCTTCCCTCCCTGCGACGTTGGTCGCGTGATTGCGCGCGCGGTTACGTAAGCCGGATGGCCTTCCTCTTTGGTCGCACGCGCCGCAAATTAGACGTTCCCTCGATTTGAACGAGTTACGCGGCTCTTGACGGGCCGTAAAAGTTACGGGAACGCGTCGGATCGCGCGAGAACCGCACAATACCAGGCGCAACTCGTTCGGGAAGTGCCACGAGCAGCCAGCTTTTTGCTCGACAGCAAACTTCTGCTTCTGCGAATGGAATACTTTCGCGGTTGGATGCCACTGGATAGTTAGAAGCAACTGTTTCTTGACGAAGCGACAAAATCTCGGTGTAAATAAAAGGGGAGAAAGATGTTTTACGGGAAAATGTGGAAGAATACCAATGCTGATTAATTAATCAATCAATCAAATTTCCTAATTGAAGGACGTCGAAAACATTTATCGGATCGATCGACTCCGCAGCGTGTTATCGAACCCGTTGCAAAGAAAACGCAATGGCAATTATTGAATCGTGAGGCACACGATTGTACTTCTTTCGATCATGCAGGTGAGCTCCGCCGAAAAGTTGCGGGATTGATAGTCGCTAAACACGCTTGCCCCAGCGCGCTTCATTTATCTTCGACTCCGTCGAGCAGCGCGCTATTACGTCTTAACGGGATTTTAATATACTCCGGGCAGAACGATCTGTGTGTTGAAGTGCTCGTTCGCGTTTCGCGTTATTAAATCTGTGGCTTACGACGTTAGCCGCGTGGCAGGGAAAGTGGTATTTCTCAAACGTGCTGGCAATCGTGACTCCGTGGCGGTCGTTACGAGACGAGCGATCCCCTCGCGAGCACGACCGTGAAACTTGTGAAACTTCTGCGACAAAATGGCTGGCTGGGAAGAGATTTTCTGTCCCAGACGGGGTACAACGATGCTTTGTAATAGGAAGAAAAATCAGAAGGAAAACACGCTGTCGATTCACGCCGATGTTCAATCGAACGACAATCACCCGAAATCGATCCGAACTACGCGGAGGATTTTTACACGGCAAGTTTCCTCTTCTGTTGGAAAAACGCAAAGTTCTTCGCGGAGAATCGAAAGAGTGTCCGAAGGACGAAGAAGACGAAGAAGGTAACGTCCAGGATAGAAACCAGAGGCTGGTCGCACGCAGAGGTAATTAATTCGAGTCCAACTATCTTGCAAACTATCTTCGTGCCAACTCTCTCCTTCCAGCAGGATGCACGGGTCGCAGCTGCAACAGTCTATCTACCGTTTCTTCCGTCCTAACTTAAGTATGGCTAGCCGAGTTCCTTGGAGATTAGGCGTTACTCGCGAGCTACCAGCCGCATCTACACGCACCGCTTAACACCAGTTTCGCAGTTGAAACCAACGTTTAGATCTAGCAACAAGAAGACAGCGTCGAGTCGCGATATTCTTTGCGTATACCTACGTGGAGAGATAATGGGGAACCGAGAAGTTTTCTCGAAGATTTTCAGCTATGGCTGAAACACAACTCACAGAATTGTCATTCTGATAAAGTGAAAAGAGGTAGGAACTGTAAATACCATCGGGGTGTTACAGACCTCTGAAACAATCGCATTGTAACATTTAGTAACAATACTGACGATTCTATTCAAACTTGTTATTTAGAAAGTGCTTTCCTAGATGTAACAAATGCAATAACAACTTTTCGAATTCGACGGAAATCTTAGTTGGTGATTGCCTATTTGAACGTAAATTCTTACAACGTCGACGAAAAATTGTAGCCAATAGGAGAAATTAGTAAATCTCGATCGAATAAAATTCGGTTTGTCTTCCGACGGGTTCCAATAAATCTTGAATTCCAGTGTTCACTTTATACCCCACTGAATCGACAATGTGTAACCAGAACTTCGAGTGAAACGATCGATACGAGCATTTCTGCTGTTCAAAGAAGCCGCAGCGAAGTTTCAAGTTTTAGAAATAAATTAAGTGGCCACGATATCTCCCTATTGTTGTTGTCTTGCGACGCGAACCCGACGAGGATCAGAAGATCCGGCATTCTCGAGGAAATCGTTCGAACCGGAAAACATACACGTGATCTCGCAGTTTTGCGGTCGGTGGATGGAGAAACCTGGAGGGTCGCGAGATTATTATCCTAATTCGCGAGTGGCGTGAGCCAACTCGAGTGACGGATCGCGGACGAGATAGCGAGGAAAACGTACGGGACGGACGAACGTTCCGACTTCCGGTGGCAGTTTCTATCGTTAATCTTGGAGAGGCGCAGCGTCGATGGCGCGACTAAACGAGCAAACAGAATTCGAAGCTGTGCACGGGACAGCTCACCTGTATTTATCTTCATCACGGGTATACCACCAGGCCACGACGAATGTTTTTCGTTATTTCGTTGTGTTGCGATGACCGTGGTATATTTTTCCTTCGGTGTGCATGCGATGCAAATAAATGTGGACAGTGTGGAAAGTGTAGTTCGGAATACTTAAGAGATTCGTAATATATTAAGTGTCTCGCATGAGACAGAATTGAAATTTCATTTATAGAACGAGTAGTCGTGATAGTGTTTGATTAGTTATAAAATTCCATCTAATAAGGTTCCATTTCTTTGGTACAGTTATCAGAAACGAATAAAAATTAAAACAGGCTGAATTAATTTATGCATTTCGCGTAATTCGTAGAGCCAAGAATCGATTTATTCTAGATGAAAAAAAACAATGGAAAGTACCGGTAAAATTCTATTTAGCGTATGAAACCGATCCAAAAAGACACGGTTTCAACATTAAGAGGATCGATCTGGTGCGATATTTCGAAGCTATGAAGTGATTATGAAACCATACGCAGTTGTTCATGCAATGATTTCTCACGTTGAGTTTACACTTTAGAAGAATAGAGAAGAAATATGGGACACCGGGGAAACATCTACTTTGATAGTGGATTTCAACCGAGTCTCCTCATCGCCAGCGAAATTAAAATTTTCTCATTTCCTTTCTCCTTTGAACCTGGTTCGAAAATAACAATCAGCTAACCACGTTTATGCTTCGAACTCGATGCCGGAATATCGCCGTTACGATCACGTCTTTCCCTTTTGCGCGAACTTTCCCGTTCGAAGGTTTCAAAGTATGGCAGAATTAGAGTAACGAATAAAAAAAATGAGAGGGCATAGACGAAGGAGGGCACCGCGTTTTCGTCGTTCGACTTATTATCGAGCGTTGGCAATATGGTTCACCAGAGAGGCAGTCCTCTTCAGGTGTAACGATAACGCGGATCAGTAGCAAAGTGCAGCCAGTTGCTCAGAGCTCGGCTATGTTATCTGGAAAATTTATTCGAGATCACGTCGGCCGAATATGATTAAATAAAGATATCACGTGCGAGCTGCTCGTTAAAAGCCTTTAGGAGACCATAACTTTATCACACCTTCGGGATAGTTTCCAACGATAAAGCGCGGATGTCTTGCATTATACACGGCTAGGTATCTCGAGGAACTGGGCTACCGGGCCATTCGTTAGCTTAATGTTTTACCGGTGGTTGATGCACCGCGGAATGAGAATGACAGAGCCGTTTCAAGCCACCACGTTGAAATTCACGGAACAGGATCGGCTAAGGACAGGCAAAGAGAAATTCATTCGGGATCCTCGAAACTTTACAATTTAGAAAATTCGCGCGTCGAAAGACCGACATACCGCGTCGATTCGTTTCTTTTTTCGAGAGTTAAAGTTGGACTTTGTTCCTCTTTTTCCTTCCCCATCCTTCCCCCCCCCCTCTGCCCGTTTTTTTCGCGCGCTAAAGAGACGCGTGAATAACGTCTTCATCGGGGCGACGTCGATCGAAAAGTTAAGTAGAACAATTAAGCGAACGTATTTCCGTCCGTAATCGGACGATACATACGTACGTGCAGCACGAGAGCAGTTCGAGAATAGAAGTATACTTATTCGATCGCAACTTTTCAATAACGCGGCCTTGTTTTACCGACGATCGACAGATAAGGTTTTATCGTCGAGCCGCGCGGCGATTGAAACGTTCTGCGTTCCGAAAAAAAGAGGAGAAGAGAAAAAGAGAAAAGAAGAATATCGGTAATATCGGCGTTCTTTGTTTCGCTCGTCGCTGCGAAACGATGGTTCGATCGGTTTGTGAAAAACACGCCAGAGGAGAGAGTCACGCTTCCCCGCGACTGAATTTGCTTTCAACAATTTCGCGAAAATAACACAGAAGCGTGATGGAACGTCGAATCTACGCGACGTTTCGAGAGTTAAAGACCATATTCTTTTTCAACCACTTAGCGAGGATCGCATCGACCGAATATATTCGGTGGCTTGAACTCGAGAGACCTCGCGCAACCTTCACCGACACACGGCATCCTCGGTGGAGAAGAGAAACGCTCGCGCGTGTTGCGATTTTGTACAACGTACGACTTCCGTGAATTCAACGATCCGCGTATGCCGCTGTGTCGCTGTAAAAAAACTCTCGCCCCGGTATGTGGAAATGGAAATTCGTTGAAATGGAAATAACACGCGGTTATCAAGTGGAGCGCTGTTCTTTCCGTGCGCATGCAAATACTCAATCGCGAAGCCGCCTGCGCTCGCGACTCTTAATTCTTCGCCTCTAATTTCAATGGGACGCAGCGTCGAGCATTTAAATTGGGAGATAAAAGACGACCGCGCGATGAACGGAAATGCAACGTGAATCGATTAAGCAAAACGATAATTTATCATTCTTCTCGTGATGATCGTTCGAAGTGAATCAGAAAGAAATAAAGAAGAAAGAAAGAAAGAAGTGGAAAATGTACGTGGTGCTTTCTCGCTTTCGCGTACGCCTTTTCAGGAACGGACCGAACGAGAATTTTTCGAGTGAAAGGAAGTGTCGCGCGTTCGCGCTTGCTGCCAACTATTCTCTTTCTACTATTGTCAACAGAATCCATAAATACGTCGTCGTCGTCGTCGTCGTCGACTGTGTTGCGAATGGAAAAAAAGAAGAGAAAAGGCGAAGAAAGGGGGATGACGGAGTATCGCGAAAATATTTTTGGCTCCGTTTTGCCAGCCGTTTCGATGGAAGGAAGCCTTTCGCATATTCACCGCGAGTCTCGCTAGTTTTTCAGGGATGAAAACGGGATGGGTTAGGGTTGGAAAATGAACCACATATGTATTTGAACGTGACAGTAATTAAGTGTGGCAACGTGAGGATGTGCTATTTTCCTTGCGTTCGTTACGTCGCCTCTTCGATTTTCAACGGTATGTTCACGTGTGCGTTTGTTTATCTGTCGTTTAATTATCTGCTCATTAGCACGATTAGTCGGTAGGTACTAAGTTCTTAGCTTCAGAATCATCGTGGATGCTTCTAATTGAAACTCTCTTAAGTCATTTCGCCTCTTCGTTTCACACTCTTCTCCTTGCTTTAAGTTTAGAATCTTTGAAAGATTCGTCCCACTCGGGGGTGGAAAAGACGAGAAAAAGAAAAAAAAAAGAAAAAATTCAGTGGAAATCGGAAGCAGAAAATTTCAGAGATGGAACGCGAAAAGTTTCGGAAAAACAGAATCTCGAATAACAGCTGGCTCGTGAATATCGAATGGACAAATCGAACGGTGAAATCGTTGTTGAAATATCGACGTAATAGTAAGACTCGATGTTGGTCGAGAGGTCGCAGAGTCAATTAACAAAACGTTAAACGTTGTAATTGCCGTCAAGTATACTTGCAATTAACGCGGAGCTCGCGGAACGAAATTCACCAGGACGCCGATTGTGCTTAAAATCGGAGTGCAATCAACAAACAGAGAGGCGCCGAATCGCAAACGCGTTTGTACGCCGATCAAAGGCACTGGCAGGTGCGAATGGTTAGTCTTTGGTTTCTGGACGCTTTAGCAACTGCGACAAAATGTAATACAGGTCAATAACGAGCCGACTTTGAAGCTGATAGATTTGCGCGTTGTTTTACGCCATAACGCGACGAACGAGAAAGATATTTAAAATTGACCGATCAACGAGTGTTTTCACTTCATTCCTTTTGTTCTTTCACATTCCTTTACCTTCGAATATTCTATTCCGATTTCTATCCCAATTTCACATCTATCATCCTTTACTAAGTGCTGTTATTATTTTTAATCGATAAATGCATCAAATAAATGGCCAAATACACAGACGTTAATGTAAACACTGTTTAACGCGTTTACCGATCTGTAGAGTATGTTCAGTGAAGCAACAGAACACTCACAATCAGTTTAAACATTCAGCTCTTCGTTTGTGTGTACAACGTATAGCAGCTGCCATGCTCTCGTTACCAGAGAGATCCACACCAACCCGGAATTCTCTAAAGTCCTCGTTTAACTATTTCGTTCGCGCAAATGTATCTTCTATCCTTCGATGTTTCCGTATCAAAAAACACAGTCTGCTGAATTTCTTGTCCGCGTGTACATTGTCCCTTATCTTTCCATTTCTCCTTGTCAATTGAACAGATAGACGCAAATAAAATAGGACAAAACGATGCAATGCTCGGTACGTAATGTTACAGCGATTCAAAATAGAACGCGACTGTTAACCAGTTAAATACAAAAGTCAAATTTTCCTTTGTTCCACATATCGCGGTCCCGATAGAACTCAAAGCACATTTTCTACGCTCGAACTTCTCATATTGTCTCCATGTTCCCTTTCGAGTATCATCAAATATCCAGACACATTGATTTTACAAATCCTGAGTTCACGTTTTGTCTTATTTTGTCGGCTCCAACATATATATATTCCTCTCCCCTTCGATCCTTATTTCTTTTCCCACGTCGCACAATCGCGACATGCGCGTAGCTTTTCCCCCCCTTTGCCAATCGTTTTCTGGTAAAACACGAGGTTGTTTTTAGAAACAGCAATCCGATACACGCGACAAAAGTGAATTAAACGCAATGACACTCCGCGATTATTTATTTCGCTCTGTTTCGTTCTCCTATCCGAGTGTAAATATTTTTTTATTTGTCCAAAGACTCTCGGTGCTATGCGGCGCGCGTCGAATATAAATATTATCTCCCGTTCGCCGTTGTTCATCCCTCATTCGATAATCCATCACAGGAAGCCGACGGAAAATATCGAATATTTCACCGGGAATATTAGCCCGTCATCCGATACGCGACGAATTTTTGTGGCGTCACACTTACCTTCTGCTCGTTTTTTTTTCTTTTTTCTTCTATTTTCTTTCGTCGTTTTTACTTGGTGACGTTATTACAGTACAACGAGTTCCTTTGTTTATCGCGCATGACGACGGGTAATGTTAATGTGCTCTTTTTATCTGGTGGACACAATGTTCTCAACATTATTGCACGCCACGTGCTCCTCTCTCTCTATTGTGTTCACCGTTGTTACTCCCAGCTTACGTGTTTTCATTCGTCCGACACCCATCTCGCCGAAATTACGTTATTAAATTGTTCGCGCGTGAACAGTAAAAAGTGAAAAATTTCATTAACCCGCGTGCGAAGAGGAAACGCGATTTCGTCCTCGTAGAAAATTCAATGATAATCGGTCTTTCGTTCCTGCGTGCTCGAAACTTTGTTGGACAATGTGAAGCGCGTATAAAGATTTTAAGGATACGGTTTTCGATTAGAGAGTCGTGGCAAATCTTGAAAGAGTTGAACATCTCATTGTCATCGTCGTATGCGGACTTATTCGGTTCTCTTCAATTACTTGAGTATTAATAAACTATTTAATGTAGACCACGTGGGTAAAATTTAGTTAATTTTTTCGCAAATTAATGGACGAGTTTGGATCCGCGGGAGCGAATACAAACAATGAAAGTTTTTTTCACGTTGGAAAAGTTGCCTATTCGTGAGATAATAGTTAGGTTTAATTATTTAGGACGTACGGGTTTACCTCGGCGAAGACGCGAGATACGAGAAAGGGCAAACGTCGAGCGTTCTCGACACGGGCGAAGGAATCGTGCTCGAGATATCGCGCTTATCGCTAGGGCAATTCATTCTCCGACTTTTAGAAGCAGTCGGCTCTGCTGCGTATGCATTGCACGATACTTTGCCTGTTTATTTCCTCGGCGCGTGGAATTCGTGAATGAAACGCGCGTAAATTACGAAACTTTCGTTTCTTCGGCGAACGGGATCAGAGGGAGCAACTTCTGCTTATCAACTTCTCCTCTTTCTCTCTGACTCTGAAATCTCTGGATTTACCGCCAACAAAAAAAGAAGTCCGTTTCTTCGCGTGAAAGCGTGAAGCATCGTAAAAAGATCGTGAAGCAAAAGGTTAACAATGCAGGCTGGCAATTAGAGGGCGTTAAACGGATCGATCGATCGGTGGAGATAGCCAGAAGGCCAATTGATCCCAAGGGTCAATCCGCTTTTCACTATTGCACACCGGGCCATCTCGATTACACGTTTCATAGCCAGTTGCACAGGCAGCGGCGATTCGTGCGACGCGTAATCCGTATTTCGGAGTGCCGTTGTGCGAAGTGCTACGTGGAAACGTAGGGACGCGTCTGGCGAACGTCGTAATTCTATTATCGATTATTGCCTGGCTACAATCGTACGGATGGCCGTGCATTAGCCGAGGAACCCGAGTGTCCTCTCTAATCGTCATCGAAAGCTGATACTTCCTACCAGCCACGCGTGACACGTGACGATGCCGCGACAATCGCGAAAGAGGAAGTTCTGCTAACCAGCGTTGCCAGCAATTTCGCGCGAACGTGACTCGCGAGAGAGGCATAAAATCTCATTGAACAGAGCGGTAGCAGCGACAGAGCTTTCTACGTACGGATGGAATGCTAGACTTAGGCGTGATTGACTTCGGTTAGCTAAAGAATCAACCTTTCTGTTCTTTGAGATTTCTGACGAACCGATCATTCCTCGGTGTCAACTTGATGCACGCGCGTTTGTTTTTTAATGATTTCACTAATTGAGAAATTAGCGCTGGTTACTCGGAGAAATTGACGAATTTCGAATACGAACGAGACGTGTATGCTATCCATAGATGTGAGGCGAGGAATTCTCATTGTTCAGAGTATTTCTTCTTGTGCGGCGTAAGAGGGATTATTTTGAAAAAAAACTAAACTTGGGACAAACTTGGTTTTTCTAGTCCTAATCTTAAGACATAAAATATGAGCATATGGTTATACATGTGTGTGTGAGTACGTAGACAAATTTTGAGAAGAGAATGCAGGAGTTCTGCGAGAGTTAATTTTTTGTCATTGCCGTATTCGGACTTACTCAGTTTTCCTTAATTATTTAAATATCGATAAGCTACTTAATTTTGCTTCAATTTTTCTACATGAATTAATCTGACATGATCGCTGTGTTTTAAGAATATGTTTTTGGAAAAGGAAAATGACGGAGGTAGTTCGCAGAGTATATAATCATCGATGGTATAACCGATATTAAATGAAAAGTATTGTTTACGTCGAGGAAACTAACGTTAGTGTTCTTCGTCCCTTTTCAATCTCTCACGCAATCACGTTTGCGTGTGTTTCGAATGAGAGAATCTCTTTCTCTCTCTTGCTCGCAGAAGATCCAATCACGTTGACGTGTCACGCTGAGTCGGTCACTGCATCGCGTCGAAAAAAATATTTGATCCGATACCACGAACGAACGAATCCCGCGGATGACGAATTTCCCCCCGGAAGGAAAACTTTCGGCAGGATTGAAACGACGAGAGCCTTCTTCGCTCGCAGACGGCTGTGATTTGAGTAAGTGATATTTAAACGAACGTCTCCGAGAGCGACGAACAGAGTCAGTTCGTTCTGAACCGAGAAGAAACGACTCGGAGAAGAACGGCGAAAAACCAGAGGGAAGAAGATGGAAATCGCGAGAAGGGGACGTCAACTGGTAGAAGAACGGATCATAAATCAAGAATTATAAAGCAATTTCGTGGAAACCGCAACAAAACTTGGGCCAGTAAGTTCCGTTCACGTTTGTATGTATTCCGAGGACGATAAGAACCCGGAGAAGCGAAACGTGGCTAGGTTTGGTAAACTATTACAAACGGCGCGGCGGTCCACTTGTCTTAATCGCGCGTTACTCTTCCTTCCGCGGGCCGATCTCATTCGTTATTTTCTCGTTGTCGTGACTTTTTCGAAGAAGAGGGTGCGTGTGTCTATCAGACGCGACTGTATGTGTGTATGTATGCGTGTCGAACGGACGCGCTATACCAAGCGGAACTTGAAGAATCGCTTTCGAAAGGCAGCCACGCGAAATATTCGACGAAATATCTATTTTTCCAAGATCTACGAGACTCCGAGGGCAGGACGCGAAATTCGAATAGAATACACGCGAAACACATATCCTGCTGGAGTACACAGCTCGAGCTTCGATTGCGAGATAAAATGTACGACCAAGTTAACTGCTTCTACCGTGAGTTGGCATCGATTTTCGCGGATGATGAAACGCGGTCTACAGTCCACGCTCGATGCGCGGTTACTTAGCATATTAATATCTTTTGGCCCTGACTACTCCGTAGCGAACAGGGTACACGAATACACGAATACAGCTGGATTTCCCCGCCATTCCGTTGCCGATGTAACGGGAAATCCTCCAAGCGTGTCCCGTTGCTTCGAGTTATTCCGTGGAACAAATTATCGATAATCCCGGGTGCAGGCAGCAGCACCGAAGGGAACTGTTTATTCGACGTTTCGAACAGAACGACAGCGGGATTCCATACGCCGTGAAATACGAAAAGAACCATCGTCAAGATACCGGAGCAGTGAATTCTTATTTCACACCGAGTGCGCCACGAGGACGCGTCGTTGTTTTAAACTTAAACGATTCCCTCTTTCTTCGCCAATCGCCTCGAATCAACGCAGCCACATTCGCACTTTTTCTATTCATCTCGTATTATCTCTTTGAATCTTCTTTTCTTTTTCTTTTTTTCTTTTTTCATTCCTCTTCGTCTCTTTGTTCGCACGTTTCTTTAATAATGATTTTCGCTGCGCTGATTTTGAGAAGCGAAATATAACGTATGTCCACGATGCGAATACACTGTAAGAATTCACGTTTCCCTCTGTCGTGGAAGTTGGAAGTTTGGAAGCAACACTGGACCGCGGAATAATGATAATAGCGTACTCTCTTTCCTTCCGGTTCGTTAGTCGTCGACGTTTTTCGCGATAAACGTTACGAGTCACCCTAGCGTCACCAATCGAGAATCTGTTAGCAACAGAATCTGTTATTATTATCGGAGCGAAGAACGCACGAAAACACTGGAAAATGGGATGATTGACAGTTGTTGCGAATAATTAATCGTCAATAACGTTATTGTACGTGATAAGAGCTATTGACGAGAATCATTTTCACGGGGAATTTCACGTACCGTCATGTAATCTCACGTACCGTCAATGTAAAATCCAATTCGATTAGCAACAATTTGCAAATAATTTTGATATAATTAACGGAAAGATATACGAAGAGATACGGATGAATTTATAATTAATTAACCGAATGGTTTCGCGAATCGGATACACTGTAATAACGCGAAATGATCCGTACGTCAAAGTCTAACCAGCCAGTCGGCATAATGCGCTCTCCTTCGGTAATCAACGGGGCACCGCTGTTGACTAGCAAAGTTTCGCGCGTTTCTGTTCAAAACTGGCAGTCGCGGTGGTGGTCGCTGTCGAGCTCACGGCCCATAGTTTTCCGGGATTCGCGTTCAATCTAAGTTGGCTGACGTGGTAAAGACACACACACATGATCCACGCGGTAATCGGGGAAGAAAAGCTGACACTGATAGCTGAATAAATCTCGCAGATTCGCCCGCGAATCCTCGCGAGTGCGCGGCGTAACGTGTTCGTTGCGTAATCGTTGCGGAATTTTCGTTCGCCGCTTCATCGCGAACGAAACACCTGTGAAAGTTGAATTCGCGTTTCGTTTCACGTCGAGCGATCGGACTGTCTGCGTTCGAGCAAGGAGAGAGCTCTGCGGCCGCGGCGCAGATCGGCGCGTTAATCGCGAAATAAAGGCTTGGAATCTCGAGCCGAGCGGCGAGAATGGATCCGACAACAAACGTTTCCGAACAGAGGGCGACCAGGGGGGATGAAACGAGCCGGAGGAGACTGTCTGTACGTTGGTTTGGAAAAGATGGATGGACTGTCGATGGTGCAACGGAGTTTTCGAGTAGCTGGTGGTGAATGCACGAGGCGGAAAGCGCAGGCCGGTCTTAACGGATGCACATTGGAAATGGCAGGGAAGCTAGTGGGGGGGGGGGATGGTCTAATACTTTCCGTGTATAACCATATATGCCGCAGTATCTCCCCTGGGAGAGGGGTTGGAGAGAAGGAGACGGCGTTCGACGTACATTTGTTGGATTTGTGAAACGAAGCGGAGGATAGCAGTGTATCTGTGAATTAGCGGCGCGTTTCGGAAAAAACGAAAGTCTTCATAATCCTGGTTTAATGGGTCGGTTTCGCTTCTGTTTCGCTTCTCGACAAACACGTTCCGTTGCCTTTAATCTCGACGAAAAATTAACTTCCTGTAATCTCCCGTTAATGAGTTTTTGAACGAAAACGCGAGGCAGGAAGAGAGGAAAAAGAGGAAAGGGAGGGAAGAAGAGCGAATCGGGCGTTCGAACGAGGAAGTAGGGGAAGACGAGCGGTCTTGTATCCTCCCGGATGGCTTTTACGCGAGGATCTGTCGTTTCGCGCTCGTGTGCGGGCTATTACATGGAAAATCGTTTTGTCTTTTCTACTTACGGTCGTGCGCCGCGGTCCTGACCGTTTGCGACGCACGTTTTTCGTCTGCCTGGGCGAGCACCGGGATTCGCAACGAGTCTTCTCCTCCTTGCCCGTTCGCTCGAAAACTTTCCAGATTATCGGGCGAAATTTACGAGGGGCCGAGCGGGTAACGTAGCGCCGCGCCAAATCTATTTGGCCCGGATACCGCTATTACTCCACTTTGACTCTCCTCTGGATAATCAAGGTCGACATTGAAGCGTTTCCACGAGTGGGTATAATCAGCGTGTTATCGCTTTGAAGGCGGACGGTTATGTTCGATTACAAGATGTTGTAACTCACGTGGCCGCGTGGAATTTCCCCCTTTCCGGCAGCTCGATTTTTCGCAAGAACCTCGCATGAGAAACCGCTGACCGACGTCGGGCGCGTTGATTTCTCGGTAGAACCGTAGCGAACCAGATGCAAACCAGCGTCGAATGCGCTCGAATAAGTAAACGTACCTTTAATGAGACCGTATCGTGCTCGGTGAAATCCGCGTAACGAATCGCGGTGCCTCGTACACGCGAATACGTATTGCGAGAGCGGAGAGAAATAAACGTGCACACACCGATCGAACGGATACGGACGAGTGAAAAGAGTCACGTGTCGCGAGATTAAAAAGCCGTACGAACTACTCGAACATAGGGGCACAATATTACCGTGTCTGCCCTGACACGATATCGGACTTTGGCAACTCCTGTAACTCCGACGTCGCCGACGAGCCACGCTTCTCAAACGCGAGTATAATCCGAACGCGGAAACAGTTCACGGCACATGGCAAACGTGTGACTCGCCGTGCATTGTTACGGTTAATATTCCCGTGGAAACACGGGAACCTCGCCGAACGAATAAGATTTCTCCGGAGATTCGACAGGCATGATTTTAATTAAATCTCCGATCAGTACGTGCTTGTCGTCCCTTTGTTAGCGTGAAAATAAACGCGTGTGTGCCGTCGTTGCGTTCGAAACGTTCGTCGGTTGTGTGGAAAATAATAATTCTTGGAAATTATTACATCGGTGATGAGACGACGATCGAACGAGCAGAGATAAAATCCAGGAGAGAAAGGAGGCGAGAAAGAAGACGTCGAAGTTATCCGCGAAGAAGCAGATGCGGCTCACGAAAGAAGCGGAATGGGCGATACAACACGTGGAAACGGTATTGCGGAAACGAAAGAAACAGCACCGCAAGATGGTGAATGTGTGTGCAAGGTATTGCACGGTAATACGTTCGCCTGCAGCGGCCTTGCACTCTGTTTACCCCCGACAAATCCCACTAGACACGATATTATCCCTCTTATATACCCTCTCGTGCCGTCATCCAGCTGGATTCTACGAGTAGAAGGCCGTGCAGCTTTCCGAATACCCGGGAAACGATTCGTAAAACGACCCGCATAAAGCTTGACATCGTGGTTTGCGACCTTGTTGAGATCTATGCGATTTGAATCGCACGAAAGCGGAGAGAAAAGCAACGAGAGCGCCTAAGACGAGACCAAAAACCCCTCTGTCTTTCACGGAGAGCGGGAGGGAGGGAGGGAACGCACGGAAGAAAAATCGGCTCTTTTATACGGTCGTGGAATTACCCGATGAGATTGTTTCTTCTCTCTATTATTGGCGAAAGGACAGGGAAAATGAAGAAATAGAATTGTATCCGTGATGATGCTAGAAACAATCGACAATTTCGAGCTAACCAGAGAGAAAGAGAAAGAGAGAGAGAGAGAAGTAACAGTGCCACTTATGATAAAAACAAAAACAAAAAAGAAAGAGTGCATTTATCTCGTCGAAGTCGTGAGCATTTCGAGTGCAGAGAGCAAACCTTTGCTCCGCTGGTCGCGCTATCGTCGAACGAAAAAAAGAAAAAAAGAAAAAAAGAAAAATAAAATAGAGAGAAAGAAAAAAAAAGGGAGGTCGAGGGGACTAACGATAACAACATACGCGAAACAAACTGATAGCCGGTTTGAACGGTCGAAAAGTCAAGCACGGTTGAGCAATATCGGCCTGGGGAATATACAAAAAAAGAAAAAAAACGCTCACGCGCGCGCAGCATGGTGCGGAATAGAACGATGAAACGAGACTCATTTGCGCGAAAGCGTGTAACAGCCCTTCCGGCAGACGCACCGGGCGTCGAGTTAAGTTGGCGTGGGTGGCCTCGCGCAGAGGCGAGCACTTTACAGGTGGTTTACATCGCGTTTAAAATGCCAGTGGACTCCGGTCAGATTTATCGACGTGAGATGGTGGAGGGAAAAAGAGAGAGAATGAGAGAGAGAGAGAGTGAGAAAGAGAGCAGCCTGGTCCCTGGCAACGTGCCTTGGCCACAATTTCACCGCCTTCGCCTTGTATATCGCGCGGAAATGCGCACCGGATAAAACAATATGCAACAACCCGTTAAAACTCGACGATTCACAGCTATCCCTAAATACGCGGCTAACGACTACACAGTGACACACGATTCGGAAACAATTTGTAGACGCAGAATTGACTCGGCAAACTAAATTCGGAGAAGAATCTTTGGATTTATTTATTAATTAAAAATCATTCGAGTACGCGTAATTAGCCGGAGAAGAGAGCTGTGGATACATTGCAGAGAGATTGTCGAAGACGAATTATAGTACATAATACGCTTTAATGATGAGATGATCTCGATTAACTGATCGATTAATCACAAGGTGCTACAGCTGGAATGCCTTTTCATTAGTAGATTCGAAGCGAGTACACGAGAAAGACATTACGCTCCGACCACGCCGATTAGTGGGCAGATTAACTCTCTCGTGTCGCGATAGTGATCGATACAATTGATCGAGATCGATTATAATGTTCGTTAAGTGGCATATTAGTATGTCTTGGATTAATAGAATATGTTGTCTGTATCATAATGACATCTAAACAGAAGTACACGCGAGAAACGGAATAACGAAGGTACGTTAACTATCAGCCACGAAGTTTCTTAACGCAGAGTGCATTCGTCAAGTCGGGCGCTTCGTTCTGAATTACAACGAACAGAGAAAAACTTGTGAATACGCCCTAAAGGGTCGTGTCGCCCGTAATTTCCGAAGGCCGGCCACCCTTTCAAAAGTTTTCACGCCCGTGGCGTACAGACGAGCACGAGTTATCGCTAACGAACCTCCCAGTAGAGAGTTTAAAAAGTTGATTCGCAAACTGGTCCCCGAGGAAATTTGTCTTCGGCTCAGATACCGACGTGGCTCAACTTCCGTTGACCAATTGTCACACAAACACACACTCGTACGCTCTGTGTTCCGACAGAAATTGTCAAAGAATTATGTATACCGTGAGACACTGAATCCACGTTTTTCATCATTTCGCCATTAAATTGTGCAGGAAAATACTCGCGGGAGAATAATCGCATTAATTTCGAATATTTTATTATCTGTAAACAGCAAGCAATTTATTGATCATAGCGGTAATTTCACGACCATTTTCTCTGACTAGATCGACTATCGATCGGGTCATATTCTTCCAGCTTCTCGCGAATTGAATTTTACGAGCAGAACTCGTTACCGTACCAACATTACTTAATAAGCTTTTGCGGAATCGATAGTCCATCTTTTTAGATTCTGACGTCTATCCTGAAGGTATCAACACGTAATACCTCTTAGGTATTTGCGAAATTAAAGGTACGTTTTACTCCGGAGCTTCCGATAGAATAATCATTGATTGGTCGGCCACGTTTGTGTATGAAATGAATTCCCGTCGATCAAAGTACAAAGCGTTATTTTTTCAACGCATTCATTGAACCTAATCGTTGAAAATTTTATTTTCGCTGGGAATGTTACGTACGATAAAAAAACAAAAAAACGTATCAAAGTATACACTCGATCGAGATAAAACAATTTCATAAAGAGAAATTTATATTTATGAAATATATTGCCGTCTCACTTTTTGCTAATCGTGAAACATAATGCGCTGTTTGATACCAAACAATGTTACAAAAAGCGTTGTTGTCTTTATACGTGCCTCGGGTATAATGAAAAAGTATTGCATTCGTGATCGAGTGGTATTATTAAACAATTAACTTTCATTAATTAATTAAACTAAATAGATGTTCTTTGGATAAAAGAAAAAAAAACAAAAAAGAAGATTCAAATTAGAAACTCTGTGGAAATAACATCAGATCTCTAAAACATCGTACAAATGTCACAGAATCAACGAAACGTTAAATAAGTTCTAATACTGGAAGTTTAGAATTCGAAATTTAAACTGAAGTTATCCAGAATTTAACATTATTGTATTAAGATCATTATTTGACAATTAACGTTTATAGATCGTAATGATATCCGCGCGATCAATATCAAGTTCTACCAATTCAAAGTTACGGCTCCCGGATAATTCAATATGCTGCCTGTATCAATTTCTGCAAATCTGATGCTTTGTGTCAACTTCTGACTAATCTATAGCGTTATCCAAGGGCCTGAATGTCTATAGCAGAGTCTAGTCAATCCGCTAGTTTCTGCATCGAGTTTCTATACAACTACATTTGTTTGTACCGCATCAGACAAATACTGAACAACCGCGAAGCAGATATTACTAATTGTGAGTCTGTCTTTATACCTGATTGAATTTTCGATCAATCGAACAAACGATGTGAATTCGAATCAATTTCCCTTTTAGACCTACATCAATTTGCTCTGCGTCATAACGCAGTAGCAATATTTCTTTTTTTATCGATCGTAAAGCATTGCGTCTCGTACAATCTTCGACTTCACTTCAAGAGTCGAGCTCTTGTTTCGCAGCAGACCAAAAATTCTCGCTGAACTTTCCTCAGTGTTTGCAGAACATGTCAAGGCAACTTTCTTCCATCGACAATTTCCTAGACACTATCGACTGCACCGCGACTCGTCACACGCGACCATAAGTCTGTGTTGTACGTAACTAATAGACGATGTGGTTTCCGAGCAAGTGAACAAGAGAAGAATCAAGAATCAAACTCCATGTCACGACATTCGTGAAGGATGTTAAGCCGTGGAATTTATTCGCAAAGAAAGTCTAAGGTCGTAAGAAAAGTCGTGCTAGAATCCAATAACCGTCCTGTACCTTATAACCTCCTCTTTTATTCGTTTATGGGTATCACGATAGGATTTCGATGCTCTTAAAGGAACGGCACGAGATCTGGAAGGCCGTCGGCAATAATGATAATAACTTTTTAACCGTTCAGCGGCATTTAATGGGAGCTACTTCCGTTTTCTCCTCTTCGTCGGGAAGATCGACATCGGTATCCCGAATAATGACGCGTCGCGTCTGAAAAAAATATTCTTCGGTTATTATATCCGGCGAAGGAAATACGAAAACGCCGATTCGCTCGCCGATTCTGTTTCGAAAAGCGCGATTACGTGCTGCAAGCGTTGCACGGCCTTAATTAACGCAGTATTATAGCGTGAACTTCCGCCTCGCTAAAGACGCATCGTTATCTCCAATGCAATTAACTAATTATAACTTGGTCGCCGGCGAATCCACGATTTCCAGCTCGTGTGCACAACCCTGTTTACGCTTTTGTGGCCGACGTGCCCCTGCCAATAGGATTTTCCGTAATAATCCGACACTTTCGAATCGCGCAGATGGCGAAAATTAGGTTTGGATAATTGAAGCGACCCAATTGTTCCTAGGGTCGAACGATCGATTCGCGTGTCCCCGAGGCTATCGTACAATTCGAAACGTATTCGACAAATTCAGTTGAAACAAGGAGAAGGTGCTGATAATATTGAAATAACGCTCGTATTTACGGGGAGCAAAAAAGAAATATATATATATATATATATATATATATGTACGCAAATAAAATTTCCGGTCATTTTTATTAGCGTTTCGTACGCGACCAATAAATATTAAACGCTTCGCCGAATCGTATTGTTGGTTAATTAAACCCTATATGTATAAGTAATATCGTGCGTGTCATCAAAAATATTCATACGAACAATCGATCCGGTCTTAACGAAAAAAAAAATATATATATATATATATTTCACGTTTCGTTGGAAATATTATTTTAAAATCTTCTTTTCTGAGTAAAGTGTTTATGAAAATGTTTGTCATCGCAACGTAGATTATTAAAATAAAATATCGGATCGGAAGCAAATGGTTTTCTCTCTTCCAGTGGAAAATTTGGATTCATACACGGTAGCATCTCGATACACGCAAATGCGATATCGTATCTATCGGCTGTGAGATCCATAACGACTTGGAGTATGGAGGAATGCTCGCATATCTTCGCCCATCCTATCGTTACGATCGAGAGTCTAGGAGCTTGGGGAATTCGTCTAGACAAGGGCACGTGTTTCGTCGAGCTATAGCCAGCTTAAATTCTCCATTACCACGACGTTTTCCTCCCTGTACTACTCGTTCTCCGTTCAACTATTCGTCGTACGGGTAAATTAAAGATTCAACATACTTTCAACACGCTCGAGCCAAAATTTCCGATTCGACGGATGGGAAAAGCTGTTTCGTCGTAACGAATTTAATTGGCACAGGCAAGCAACAGTTGAAACTAACGAAATCAAGCACACGTCAAGGATCAGATATAAAAAAGGAAACATTAACGCGAAGGAATATTACCCGATTCGGTTTCGATTCGGCTCGTGAATAATACAACAAAGACTTTCATTTGCCAGAGTGTGACGAAACAATGGTAAGTGTGTTAGCAGAAGTAAAGCGATTCAAATTAAACGCTTGTTGCTGCAAGTAATAGAATTACGATCGTGGTATCAAGATTTATAGACATCAATCGCAAAAACAAAACGTTTCATTGGTTCGGCGTGAACTTTATGAAGCGTATTGAAATCAATTAGAAGGATTAAACTGTAAAACGAAAGGCCACGATAATCGTAGGAATGGATGTAAACGTTATTTTGGAGATCAAACCTTGGGAGTAATCGATTTTTATTTGCAAAATTTAATCTACAAGTCGGGACACGAAAATACGAACGACGTGGATTCTGTGGAAACTAGAAACGGCCGAGCGACAAAGCGAGATTAGAAACGTGCAAGCGACAAAGACAACGACTGTTTGATCAAATAGGAGGTTAGTTTCAATCAGTCACCGGTTAAGGAGACCAAACCGCCCGCTATGGGTGTCAGCCTCCCCTTCGCACATGTATTATTCCACACTACGTGAAAGCTTTTCGTTGTACAAAAGTGCGCAAAAATCTTGAAAGAATTCGCGCGAATCGTAAGCCACTGACCCAGGCCAAAAGCTCATCGATCTTGGAAAGGGACGCGGGACGTTTGCTCAGTTTCACTCTTGCGCAAAATTAAACGGCCAAAGGAAATCCCGTGATCGTTTCCCTTAAAGAGTTACGAAACGGGCCATCAGAATTTTCATTTAAATTTATAATTACAGTAATTCGAAGAGAAGCTTCGTCGTTTCTCCTCTCTCTTGTCTGAAAACGTCTGGCAAGCAAACGCAGTAGCAACTCGTGTGAATTCTTCCATTGGTTGTAATCGGGTACAAACGGGCTTGCCGAGTTATGCCGAGTACCTGATTAATTTCCTTTTATTGCACGAAGCAACCGGCGGAAAAATGAAACGAAGGAATTCGAGGCGGAAAATGGAGCATCGGTGAAAGGAAAAAATTAAGAAAACCGCAAAGTTTCGGGGAAATCGGGGGGAAGGGGAGAGGAGGGAAGGCGAGGGCTTTAATTGGGGGCCGAGAAAGAACGGGACTGAAGGACGAACAAGGGTGAAAATGAGAAAAAGAGAGAAAGGGATAGGGCGAAAGTAGGGCAAAAGGAAAAGACAGAACTACCTGTTAAATTGAAAGAAAATTAAATTCTCCAACGTACTTTCCATCGCGAATGAATAAAACATTCCGACGTGGAAAGAAAAAAGAAATGTCCTTATTCAACCAGAAGAATGGAATTCCACCTGAAAAAATGTTCCAACCTATTCTTTTCGCTGTTCGCGGAAACTATCCCCTTCGAACAATTTCTCGGTTTCAAGCAGCAGGATATAGACATCTGCGTGACTCTAAACGTCAAGTTCAATCGATCAGATCAGCGGTAGCTCTACCGGATAGGGTATAAGTCTGTAATCACGTGACGTCAATGTAAGTTCAATCTGTGGAAGTAATTAGTAGAAAGTCGTTTCCCATTCACCGCGCAGCCACTCCGAGGAACGTGCACCGATATTGATGCTGAGATCGTTAGAGATCAGACCGAGTACCTTTATCCTTTATTAAACAGACCGCGGTCTACTTGAAACGTAACGAGAATGACGAATTCCATGGATTCCAATATTTTGAAAAAAATTTACGCAACTTTGAACCGAGTCTCCGAGGCGAAAGAGCAATGGTGAATATTTACTCTTAGCACGAGATGATAAGAAACATTCGATTATAACGAATCGCGGCTTTAAAGACTCCCCCGTTCTTTTATTAAGACTTTTAGAGAAGAAAATAATGACTCGCGGGTGCGTCCGTGAATCGCATTTAGAAAACTATTTTCCATGAGTGGCTCTTGGCTGACCGTCGCATTATCACACAAATCTTTTAATTAGCGACTCGGAATCACGCGTGTTATTAACGCTCCTAACGGCGTTAATTCCATTCACGGACAAATTATCTGCGGCTCGAACCTCTCCTACGCTAAAAGCGAGCTGGCCCCTCACAAATCGTCGGCTTTATTCCGAACTCCTGAAACAATATCGCCGGAATACAAATGTTCTAGCGCAGCCGCGAGATCCTGTTAGCCGCTGTACTTACATGATCCTGTGCTTTGCTTTTAATCGCAACGACTGCGAATGCAGTCGCAAGATTTCCCACTATGTGAAATCTTTTCTGATTTTCTCGCGAGAAGAAGAATTTTGGAGTAAAAGGCTGCGACACACCACATTTTGCTAGCAGAAACGAATCGACCCTTTGTTGATATTAAATGAAGCATTAAGATTCGTTCCAAAGTGCCCGAAATTCCCAGTAAATCATTATCGATCTTCGAGGACATTGTCTGGAGATATCAGCAGCCGGTGCAGCAGCTGTACCCTGTGAAATCGGGCCGATCGGATATATCGCGTCCGTTAACACGAACCTCAGTATGAAGCGGGTTTAATATGATTTACGTTTGCACTAAACCTCAAGCTCATAGATCCTAGATGCACAAAGCCCATTTGGAATACCGTCTGACTACAGGCGATGTAAGGGGCCCGGTGACTGCTAACAATTCTTTTGTGAAAACTATTTCTGGAAAAGTTGCGTAACTTTCGGCGTAGTTAGTTCTGATCACCGTGTCGCACCGTGTGGCAACGAGTTGCCCTGACAGGGAAAGAAAAGAAATCGAAACATTTCACCTGTCTTCACTCTCGAGATCAATACTGTTTCAGGTAAATCGCGGAAGTAGAAAAGAACGAAAGGTAAAACGAACGGATTCGTTCGGAAAAGCAAAGAGGCGAAAAAACACTTAGGAAAGAGGATCAATCGGCCGATCTCGCGATAATTGCTCCATTATAGTTACATAAGCAAACTCGTTCGCGACAGCTCAAGCTTAAAACAGGTTCTCTTATGACTCACGTGGAAGAAAAAAAAAAAAGAATAGAAAGGGGGAAGAGGCGTGGGTTCGAGCGCGTGATTTTCGTTCCAAAACGATCGATCCTTGACGTTCCTTTCGCCTCTGTTCCTTCGCGTTTCTTTCGCGTTTTTTGCTCATTTTTCCCCCATTTACCTTTCTCTTTCGCTACGATTGCGAAACGAGAAAGGATGGAAGTCGTCCGACACTCTACCTCGAAATTTACCGGCGAACGGTCGGGTATCCGAGGAGGAGAAAAAAAAAAAAAGAAAGAAAAAAGAAGAAAGCCAACGCGATGACTTTCGAACGTGGCCCAGCTGTGCAAACGTTTTCGCTAACGAGGTGTCTCCTCGAAGGAACTTTTGCTAATTCGAGAATTCCAGGGAACGTTTTAAGAAACTGCTGGAGTCGCGATGCTCCGAGAGTCCAGATATTTATGTGATATTTATCATCAAGATCGGCCGCACGAGTAACGGGGGCGAAATGAATCTCGCGCGTACCGCGCAAAGGCATTACGTGTACAATACGTTGCAACGCCATGTAACTTAGTCGAGTGCCTGTTGCGTGCCGTCGGTTTATGCACCGATGATTACCCGTCTGTCCAGCTAGCGGGTAATTTTTCAGATCATAGATAAAAGGGTGCTGTGTTTCGCCGCGGTGTTTCACTAAAATTATCGCGACGATAAGGACCAACGGTAACAACGCCCGGCAGTTCTGCGCTGGCGTCGCGTAACGCTTCGAACGATCGGTACGATTTATCGGACCGGCAATTTCTGCCCACCTATCCCGTAATTGTTGCTCCGTTGAGCAACGGAAAGCCGATGCTCGAAAGCTTTCCTGCATCTCACCGCGGATTACGCCGTGATATTTGTCGATGCGAAAGAGAGATACCTACATACACTCGCGCGTGTATGTAAGAATACCGGCTACGAAATAAGGAAACTTGTAAAGAGAAGACACGGTCGAGAGAAGACTCGATGAAATTTTCGAGAATTCCGCCCCTTGATTTACGACTGTGTGCCATATAAGAATCTCCAGGTGAAACGCGGAACTTGCTTGAAAAAAAGAATTACGATGTCGGATTGAACTCGAGACGGAGATCGAACAACGTAATTCAAAGATACGGCCTGTGACCCCGAAAATCGATAAATTTCTGCTGTCGTGTAAAAATCACCATCGCGTGGTAATTAAATCTCGATATTTTTGCGTTAACGTGTCATTCGATTGCTTTGTTCTCCATTAAGACTTCGAGTAAGAATCTGCTGTCTAAAAGCATTTAAAAAAAAAACAGACAACGTAAAGTAAGACGTAGTATGAAAACGGAACCGCGGAATTGCTTTAACGCTCTCTGTTGTTGTTTAATCGTTAATGTTGTTAATTCGTAAAGAACAAAGCACGATAGTGTATTTTCAAACGTAAGTTGAAGATCGTATACGAGATAAGGTCTAATCTCGTTTCGCGAGAGTCGCATTAAAATGGCTCTTGTAACGAAACGTCATTGCGAGATCAAAAGGATTTCGTGTTTTATGGGATTAGACGAAACGGGGCACGAGGCGGCGCGTACTCGGCGAAACACATCTCGGCCAGGAATCTTGTATAGCTTTTGCCGAAGTGAGATTATTACAGCATCCGCTTCTACGTTTATTTTGTGCCGTACGCGGCGGCGAGGAAAATTGTCGGCTGGTTGCACAAGCTCCGACGGAACGGATCGGATCGGCGACAGAAAGAGAGACCTTACGATTTCTCTTCTCTCGAAACGATCGTAATTAGGCGCGAAACATCGATGATCAGCCTTCCTCCGCTAACTCGAATAAATTCCTATTAAACCGTAACGCACGCAGGCAAATCTTTCGAGATGAGGAGGAAGAAATAATGAAATCCGATGTTAATGCCGCGTCCGAGCGACCTGGTTTGTAGAAACGTTTGCACGACGGATCGATCCATATAAATGGGACTTTCACCTTGCGAAACGTTCGACGCGGACAACGCACAATTACAAAACAACAACGATGTTTTTGCACCGGCAGCAACTGTCTCGGTGTATTTGCATGTTTGGGAAATTGTTTCCATGAATGTTGACCTACGTACGAGAAAGAAGCTGGGAGAAAAGGCTGGAGGAGAAAGACACGCGACGTGCATATTTGTATGGATTGCTCGGCAAACGCTAGAAATGAAAATACTTGTAAACATCGTTAAGTCTCCGTCTGAACAGAACAGTACGTAGGGACGCAGAAGAAAAATTGTCTGATCTTTACCTTACTTCCGTTACGCACAAGCCACGCGATTTGGGCCCTCGCTCACGTCGGACCACAATTTCTCTGTTCAGATAAAACGGCGTCGTCTGGTTATCCATGAATCGACAAATCGGTGTTTCACGCGACAGAGAGAGAGAGAGAAAGAGAGAGAGGGCACAAACTCTAACGAACCGTGAGGGCAAATCGCGCTGTTTAAAGCACCGGATGTTCGTGGCGGCGACGACGTCGCTAAAATGACTAGACGTCGCGACGCGATTGCGTGTTTCGTCTGCGGCAAAAACGTCCTTCGAACTTTTCCTTTATCTCGTCTTAAAATACGACACTTCAGACGTAGGTGGGAAATAAGAGCAGCGTTGGTCGGAATACGAGAATACGCAGACGCTGAAAGGAATTCGATCTCTCGACGCAACGAAACGTTTCCCACGTGATATTTTTCTATCGCGTTTGATTAAATCGACGTTGACATTGTTGCATTCTGTTTTTCTTTTACAGAATAACTTTAATGAGAATCGTAATATGTGCGTTCGCGATTGATAAAACATTGTCTTCACGTACCTGGCATCAATTAGTAGTCGACGATTCTATAATAACCAGCGGAGCGTAAACAACGTTCGTTCCCTGCAACATAATATATTTGATTAGTTTCGTTAATTAATGATCTATCTGTACGTGACTTAAATTTGAAAGATTTTGCTTGAATTAAATGTAAACAATATACAGTGAACGATATAAAGTATCTGTTGAAATGAATCTGTTTCAGAGAATCGTAATAACACACGGCAAATTAATTGAGAGATCGCAGTGCCGTTTTTCCAAAATTGAACGCTCGTCGTAGGATAAGTCAAAAATTAATTAAATGCCCAACGGGCTAAACGCTCGTTGATATAAAGTGTACGGCAAATCAAACGAAAATAGAGCAGAATTCGAATAAAATTTCAATCATTCTGCGACGATACCTAACGAATACAAACGATCCAGGGGAGATAAAAATTATAATTTAATTCATAATGCGCATACCATCTCGATTTTCCATGTAAACGCGCATTAATATGAAAAACAACAAACGATATTGCTCGATGCCTCCTCCGGCAACGACAGACGCAGAGAAATAATATTTAAAAGTCTTTATCAAATTGGAGCACGAAGCAGAACAGAAAGCCATCTATGCAAAGACGCACGTTCCGCAAGTTCTCCGATTTACCTGGTCCAACTTATCGAGCACAGTTCGAAGACCTTCGAAATACACTTTTGACAATCTACTCGCTCGATGCTCGAGAGATTTAAAGGTAATCGTCGTAGCTAGCCAGTGTAAGCAAATACAAACAACGTTTAATAATTTAATATTTATTTTCCATAAAAAAATATAATCGTTATATACAAATATACGAGCGTGGATGAAAATCAGCAGCGATGAGATTCATCCTTATCTCTAATGATGTAAACCGAAGGACAATTCGTGTCCTCCAAAGCCGTGTCCTCCAAATCCACCTCCAAAGCCGCCACCGCCACCGCCGCCGTGACCACTGCTAACCAGAACAGGGTACGATTCCTTAATGACGACAGGAACCTTGACTGGATAAGGAATCTCCTTTTCGACGGGGAATGGAACTTTTACGGGCACGCTGTAGGGGACAGGCACCTTGACGGGCACTTTGACGGGCACGGTGTACGGCGCTGGGACCGGTTTCTCCACTGGCACTGGTACTGGTTTTTCTACTGGGACTGGATAAGGTTTCGGTATGTGCACCGGGACTGGCCGCTCCACGGGGATCTTAACCGGAACCGCGTACGGTACGGGTACGCTTTTCTCCACTGGATACGGCTGCGGTACGCGAACTTGATTCTCCCGGTGGATCGTGATACCAGTTATACGACCTCCGTCGCCACCGCCTCCTCCGCCGAGGCCTCCGCCGAGACCTCCGCCGAAACCTCCGCCGAAGCTCAAACCTCCGTGTCCTCCCAGGTCTCCGCCAAGACTCAAACCTTCGTGTCCACCCAGGCCTCCGTAACTCTCTAGGCCACCGCCACCTCCGAGACTCAGCTCCAATCCTCGTTTGCTCTTTTCTTTCGTCGTCTCGGCGGCCGGTTTCTTCGTCTCGGAGCTCGATTCCTTAGCGTCGCCGGCTAGAGCTGTCGCCACCAGGGCGAGTAATACAAGCTTCTGAAGGTAGAAACGTACAAGTTACTGTACAAACGGCTGTGTTTCAACACGTTCGTGTATCGTGTATCGTGTGAGGTATCTGTTCGTTTCCCTGCGTCGAATGTGATTCACGTTGTGCAAGCAGTCACGTTGTGCATCACGTCATAACGTCATAACGAGAGAAAGTGCAAAGTGAAAGGAGTATTACACGATAAATGGGCTCTGGCGATAAACGCAAGTTATCGTAACAACCGGTCTTGTCGTAGTTGCAGCAAAGACACGGCTCCTCTGACTGACTGGCTACGATTCTAACGCCCTAGTCGTGGGTACGTCAAGGGACAGAGTCGAAGAGACTCTGCAAGAAAAAAAGCAGAAAGCAGAAAGCAAAAAGAAAAAAAAGAACAATGGAAAAATAAAAGCTCCTTTCGACACACAGTTGTCTGTTTGAGAAACGTTGCCGTTCATCACCGTCAAATGCAAACTTTCTCCGTTTCTCACCCTTACATAATCCTTCTAATATCTATTCCGTGAACGGCTATGATGTGTATCGATCTATGATATGTATCGTGTGTGAATATAGTGGGGAACCGCGCGAGCTCACCTGCGGAGTGCTCATGGTGTCGTTCGAAGGTGTACACTGAAGCTACATCGCGCCAATCACTGGCATATATACCGGCACTTTCGCCGTGGCAACTGGCCCACTCCCCGGAAAATCCTACTCGTCCGCCGACATTAAAGTGGACCGATTGTGCTACCACGCCGTGCACAGGCAAAGGCGTTCGTTCGGCGTTAAACCGTTTTCCCACGGGCTACCGACCAGCCGGTTGATTACTACCGGATCCCCAGATCCGCCACACGCGTAACATAGCCCCCTGCACGTTCGAACTGTTTCGAGTCGCTCTCTTGTCCGTTCACTCGCCGAGGAGGAGCAAGCAATTTAGCGTGCAACGATCACGGCGACCACTCGAAACGTCTTCGGCGTTTCTTTTTCTTTCACCTTCGGAAGGAGCCGCGCGATCGTTCCCGTCTCGACTCCGATCCCGTTCTCGCCCGTGCCTTGTGAAAATTATTCCGGACGTAATTCCGACCGAACCTACCTAACCTCTTACGCAATCCCATGCTCGTTCTCGACGCACGGTGATACGTTATCGGATCTCTCCGAATGAACTAAGTAAGATCAACGATCTTCTCGCTCTTTGCATTGTCTGCATTTTGGCCAGGTGTTCGATACCGCCCGTACAAAAAGCGGTTACGTCGTGCGATCACCGTTTCTTGCAGACCGATAAAGCGAATTTCATCGGAATAAATTGCTTTTTCTATTGCACCGATTAATCGACAGATCGACGTGATTAAGCGAGATTTCCTGACGTATTGAAGCATCCGCTTGGATCATTTTGTACAATGAATAAGAGCGTTTGTGTAATCGGACGGTGACAAAACGAACGTTACAGAACCAAGAACGCGATTTACATCGATGTGTAAACGTAAAGAAGATATAATTAAGGGTTTAATATCGGGGATGAAATTAACCGGTTATACCGGTCCGATATTAACCAGTTATACATCTTTCACCGAGGCATCTCAACGCGTAAATCATCGCGTCGTGTAATTTAATTCGGGACGTACGGAAAAATGCTCCTCGTGATGATGAAATGTTTTTTGGTAATACGCGCGTAACATCGGTGAAAATCGTCGGGTTGTTATCCTCCAGAAGGAAACTAACGTGCTGTTGCGCACGCTTCGAGACATCGAGCTGAACGGTAATTAATCACGGCACGCTGCCGGCTTTTCGTCGATTTCCATCGACGAGGCAAACGAATAAAGAAAAAAAAAAGAAGAAGAAGAAGAAGAAGAAGAAGAAAAGGAAAAATTGCAAACGCACGCGGCGACGAAACTCACAAAGAACTCGCCTCGAAACTTTCTCCTCTTGTCTCGGACACGCGCGCGTTATGTACTTAATTGACTGATTCCCGGCATCATGCTCGAAGCCTGGTTAATTAAAAAAGATAGATACACGGTACGCGAAGGAAGTTGTTAGGCGTCACGGTGGGCAACACCGTTGTCATCGTCAGCTCCGATCTTTCGCGTTCAATTTTTCTAATGCCGCTCGTTGTCTCTTATCCGTTACTTCCGTTCCTTGATTCAAAGAGACAAGAAACAAAAAATGAGTCGGTGTGTCGGATGGATTTCACTTCGGGCAACAGGTTCAATTTTACAAAAAAAAAAAAAAAAAAAAATGAAAAAATGAAAAGGATCATTAGACTTCGATTTTGCGTTACGTACGATACGACAATCCTTTTCTATCGCAGCAATTGACGAGCGTATTAGCCAACCGATCGATAGACCGGATGAAAAGGAAAAAAAAAAACGTCTTCCGTCGATGCTGGCATCGCTGGTAGCGGCAATTAATAACGAAGCTACCGAGAACACGCCGATATTTCGCTCGGCTGACAGAAACTTTTTACCAGGTCCAATTTTCATCATAATCATTTTATAGATACTTTGACATTATACGGGGACTTTCACTCCTTCTATTCACGCCAGCCAATATTTTAACCCGGTTTGCGAAATTAATGCGACACAATTTAACTCGGAACCGCTTTCATTACAAGTATGGCAAAAAACTCTGCTGAAGATGAGATGAAACTTTAACGTTAACTATCTTACATTGGCAGAGGGCAAAAATATATCCATCTTTCGAGATATTTATCGTCGTTCATTTCCTAGCGGGAGAACGAGAAATCATCGGATTAAATTCGATAGTATCTCCACCGCAAATTTACAATCTTGAAAGACTAAAGGTCTCGAAATCTTGTTCGTTAATGTTCGCGGAAACTGTGTTGATAAGTCCGTTGGAATAAAGACTGAAGACAAATTGAATGAAGAAAGGAGGCAAGGCGGTGAAAGGTGAAAGGGAAAATGGGAGGGAAGAGACGACGGAAGAAACAGCTTTTAGCATCTCTTTAGCGAAGGCACAGCTCTAGAGCGCGAATTATGTTTGCCTCGGGTGGAGGAGGCTAGGTCACGAAAAGGACGAAAAAGGGAAAGGGCGTAACTAGAAAACGGCTTGATAAACACCTTGAGCGAGAACATCCATCCATATATTCATGAGAGCGGTCTGGCCGACTCGACTCGAAAGCCTTTCCGATTATTGCATAAGGTTACGTTTGCGGGGCCGGTGAAGCAGAAATGCAGACTTTGCGAAAATTCCGCTCCTACCGTCTGCCTCTGTACGCTCGTCGACCACAGGGATTTACTTCGTACTTACTCTTTAGGCTGCATTTCCGCAGCCGTCGTGCACGAATACAAAGTTCGATTCCTTCGAATGCGGTCCAAAATCACGTCCGACAGTGACGAGACTCAAGGTTCGAGGGAATCGCGGTACGATTAAACTGAAACGAGACGGAAGACGCGTTCCACTCGTACAACGAACAGATACCCTCGCTTCCGCGAAGAAAAAGGACCAACGGCGCCGATAAAGCATTCGAGGCGTATCAGTAACCGGAAGTATGCGGACATTTATGTAATTTCTGCATAACAAATAGCCCGCGAATTACTAGAAAGCAAGAACTCTCGACAGAGAGAGAATGCCATAGAGAAAAAAATCATACGCAAGTATAATAAGAACCCACACGTAATACGATCTTGAGTATGCACTTAATGCAAAGTTCCGTGTACGTAATAAAGTACAGCGCGAAAAGAAAAAAAATGTTGATCGAGCAAGCTTAATTAAATTTCGCAACGATTCCTTAACGTTGTAGATACGTTTATTATTTCTACGAACATTTACAAGAAGGTAGATCAAACTGGCCGATCGATAATTCATCTGCAACGATTACACAAAGAATATTGATTTGGTAAGAAGAGGAGAAAAAAAAAGTCTTAGGAGAAACTACTATAATTGCGTATTCCTCGGCGTAAAACGAACGTACGCGGTCGAAAGCGAAGGCAATCGTAGATGATATTTCACGGATCTTAACACCTTTCACGCGTTTTAATTATTAGGGGATAAATGCGGCGCGATCGTGCAGCCCGAAACTTATTACACGCGGTGCGGCGTGGAAATTACAATTGATGGGAGGAAAATTGGCCAGTTCATGCCACCGGATTCAGTGTCATTAGCTACGAATTCAATGAACGAAACTGCAACATCGAACAAACGGATTTGCATCACGGTGGTTTGCGCAATTACCAGATCAGCGACGTTTCGTACGCAATTAAAGTACGTCGTTTGCATCACTCGACGCTCGTCTTTGTATTTCCCCTCGCCGCGATCAATTCGTCGCGATATATCGATATACGACGATGCACCATAAATTTCGTGCAAACTTCATATCCACCGATCGTGCTTTCACGTCGTATGCGACGACGCAGGTACGCTATCGAACACCTATCGACGAACTTCGTTCTCGTATGGAAATCACTTTCTAGTCTGAGGAGATTGCGACCGCGGCAAATCACTATAAATTCATCGAAAACAATTTAATCCGGGTTGAAGGTGAGACAGAAAATATCGACAAACATCTTCCTCTCGCTTTTCGTTTGGGCCGATCGAACGAACCCAATCGAAACCCGACGGCACAGCCCGTCGAAACGCATCATGCCAACCCCGGCATAGGAGCAGTCAAATCAATATTTTCAGATTCAAATATGGAGATTCAAATTCAGATATATGGAAATTTATTCCCGCCGATAAGCCTGATAAACCATGGATACGCGGGGATATTCTAATGCTCTCCAACCGGCGAGATCGAGGTACAAAGTCATTCCGAAATTAACTGCGCCCGTGGGAGTTCCCGGTGATAATCAAAAATCGTTGCAGCCAGCAAGGCTCATCCGGAGCATACCGCGAATGAACCACGAATAACGATAGTTCGATCGTGCCGTTCGATACATCGCAACGGATCCGTTACGACGACGATTCGTTTCCCATTCAAGAATACAGATCGTTTTATTATTACGATCTCTCGTTGGAGATCGAAATACCGTCCGTCCGCTGCTTCGTTCTCAAATAGAGTTACCATCACCTTGTGCCGAAGAAATCATTAAAATACGCTAACTGAATTTAATGCGAGAACCTGGCCAAGAAGAAACGTTTCATTTCGAGCCCAAAAAGTTCCAAGTGGAATGTAGGTTAAACTTGCACACGCTCGTTCCGTAGAGAGAAGTTTCCGTAGTAAGAGAAGTTCCTCCGTTTTCGAAAGGGTTGGGAGGGGGGAGGAGGAAAGGTGCGAAGATACGAGGGGATGTAACTCGAGCGCCTCCGAGAAGTCCTAATAATTCGCTTCTCGCTTTAATTAAGCTCTTAATATTAATGAAGCTCCCCGGAAATGTGAGTACAGAGATGTAGGAGCGTATTGTGAGAAGTAATCGGATTAAAAAGAGACACCGGAGTTGAATCCGTATTAGTTGCCCCGGTTCTCTCTGACGGTTCATCCTGTAATTGAAAACTCGCCGGCTCGGGCACGAGTAACGAGAAAGTTCGAAGCCGATCGTTCTACAATTCTGACGAATGTAATCGGAATCGGAATTCGATCGAATACTTGTTTGATTCTTTGTCGTCATCCTTCCGAAGATTCGACGAAGACCTCCGATTTGTTTTCAAAGGTAGAATTTCTAGAAAGGGTTCGTCGTGGCACCGAGCCGAAATTAAAAATCAAACAAGACGAAAATGTCTCAAAGGATTTCCCGAATTGTTGAGCGTTGAAGAAGCTTTCAATGCTCGAGCAGCATTGAAAAAGAAATTGAAGGGAACGCGAAACGACTTGCTAAACGTTGGCCGACAAAAGCCAATGAAGGAAAGCGTCGCGTCGTCCATGGCGTCGTTCTCTTCCTTTCCTTCTCTTAGCTTCCTACTCCGCAACAATTTCATCGGCACGCTCGAGTTGCCCGCCGGACTGGCGGTTGCGTCCCCTATAAAAGCGAGGGTAGACCATCGAGGAACCAGTGTGCTCACTGTCGACCAACATGAACAGCACAGAGAAGCTGAAAGTGAGTAGCTCCAGTAAGACAGCCACTTGAATTCTCTCCCGCCTCTCGAGCCACGCAAACGAAACTGACGTAATCAGTGAAAATTCGAGCGTGTCGCCGTTCTTGATGCAATCGATCGAGTCGTTCGGGAACCAATACTTAACACGAATCGAATTTACTTTTTCCCCTGAGAGGCTTAAATAGTACTTGTCTGTCGTACAAGTGGAGATCATATCGCAAATTTATTACTCGTACTAACGTCAGTTTATCTCTGATCCTATTGTAAATTCTTCTCGAAGAACAAACAGAAAATTGACCATGTTGAAACGATGTTAGAAATTATAATTGATCATTTCTTCTCTTCAGATCTTAGTTTTCTGCGGCTTGGTACTGTCGGCCGTTGCCGAGGAAGCGAAGAAGGTCGCGCAGGAGTCGAGCGCACAGCCGAAGAAAGAAGAGAAAACGAAGCGTGGCTTGGAGCTTAGCTTGGGCGATCATGGCTTCGGAGGAGGTTTCGGAGGCGGCTTCGGACTTAGTCACGGCGGCAGCGAACACATATCCACGGATCACATCAAGGCAGTCACGGTCACAAAGACTGTCCATATTCCCGAGCCTTACCCAGTCGAGGTGACAAAACACGTCCCTGTACCCGTCAGTGTACCAATCAAAGTACCGGTCGACAAGCCAGTTCCTGTCCACGTGCCTCAACCCTACCCAGTCACAGTCGAAAAGCCTGTGCCCTATCCGGTCGAGAAGCCAATACCTTACCCTGTAAAGGTGCCCGTCAAGGTGCCGGTAAAGGTGCCCGTGCCGGTCAAGGTACCTGTCAAGGTACCGGTCACTGTACCAAAACCAGTGCCCTACCCTGTCAAGGTGCCCGTGGTCGTGAAGGAGCCTGTGCCTCTCTTTGTGAAGGAACACGGACACGGAGGTGGATTCGGCGGAGGATTCGGTGGTGGATTGTCACTGGGAGGTGGACACGATTTCGGCGGAGGTTACGAGCATTTCTGAAGCAAAGGCTCGAACTCCGTGGAGTGTCGAAGTCTTTGATCTTCAACGTGCGTCTTGTCCATCGATTGCCGCAGGACAATGTAACCGCTAATTTCGCGAATTCGGTCTACCGAGCTCGCGAGACGCTTGCTGGTCGAAACGCGACCGTCGATCGACGAACAAGCGTGCCGTTCGTAGTAGACGTCAGTCGAATGTACCAATATTGTATTCACCGTGATGCTGAACCTCAAATTGTATTGTTTCTTATGAATATGTTTCTTATGAACGAATAAAACGATATTTTTTATACATAACACAGGCGATTACGTAACCTTCGGAAACTGGATGGTAGAGTTGCTCGGGAAGAAAATGAATCGCGTTAACGGTTACGCGATTGGAAAGAATCGCGACGAGACTTTCACCGATAAATGTTACGAACAGGGGGAACACCTGTTCTACCGTATGCGAAGTGTCGGTAAGAAAAAACACTCGTATGGTTTGCATTGCCGCCGATAGAACCGAAGGGAAAACGAAATGAACGTCAAATCGTGTAAAAACCGCTGCGTTTGGCAAAAACGCTTGCGTTCGCCGTTCTCTTTGAGCAATCTCTCCCTCTCCTTTCCTCTTTATTTCGCGAAAATCTTGCTTAACGACGATAGGCTTACCGCTTGACTTAATGAATTTTCTACGAAACTTTCCCAAACTCAATTTGATATATTTGCTTTAGGAGGACGGCTTTCGCCATCATCCGAACAAATTAAAATTATAATTCCTGTTAACTACCAACCGAATAACCGTTTCTTCACCTTTCTAGCCTAATTTCATTTCCGTGTGCAACGTTCGCTCTCCCTCTATAGGGAGCTGTCGCTGATCTGATAGCAAGTAGAAAATGAAAGTGACCGCGGTTGTCCGAACGAACGAACGGATTTTAAAATCTGCGGCGGACGTCGAGAGCTCAACTCCAAAGTATGTTACGTGTACGAAAGCGCGACACGAAATTGCAGAAGCGTATCGCGTACGTACGCGACCTGCGGTCTGCTTGGTTCAGCGAATTCGTTGCCGCCGAACGAGGAGGTATGCTTACGACAAATTCATCCCATTGGCGAGTGTCCTCCAAGCGAATATCGAGCTTGCCCAACGATCAAGGGAAACTGCATCGATGCGGCGCAATCGCGTTTCACGGCGGTCACCTATCGATCGTTGAATTATATCGGAGTAGCCGGTTTGATATCGCGAACCGAAGAAATTATCACCGATTTATCATGCGAAACAAACAAGCGGCTGTGAATCGGATAATTTCGTCTAATCGATCACGTGAATAGCAGCGAACGAAATATCGAATTGAATGTTACAATAGAATCTGAATTAAACGGTATCTGACTCGTTTAATTGCACGGACACATTTCGACAGTGAAATTGAATTTCCGATGAAACGATAAAGCGAAAAAGGAAATGTTATTGCAATGGATATTTCGTGTATATATTTTAGGCTAAAATAGGCAGTTTATAAAGCGCGATGAAACGATACTTCGTATACTGCATAATATTTACCGGGTCTTTAAGATACAATAACCATTAGCTAGGTTTATCTCCTAGCGGCCAGGCGAGTTTTAAAAGCGTGCTAACCGATGCTTTCGTACGTACTACGGCACGCAGACTGTTGGTTAGCAAATCCCGTTATTTAACGTGCCGCAAGCCAGGTAATCATATTTAATGATATAGGAAGTTCACGTAAGGGAAAAAGAGAAAGAAAGAAACAGAGAGAGAGAAAGAGAGAGATTTCTTCGATCAACCGGCGAGTGTATATAGATGTGTAAACAGAGACGATGCAGATATGACGTTCCTTCGACCAATACATTGATCCTCTGGCATGTCGATTGCATACCGCGGGTTACGTTTCCGTCAATTGTGACGTAAACGTTTCTTTGCTCGAGTGAATTATCTCTTCCGATCTGTCACTTTCAGTTATTTCGCTTTCAAATCGTAGTAAAAATTGTAATATGAGATAGAATGTTAGCTTCCGATATCTTTTATACAATCTCTTAATCATTCGCGATCATTATAGATATTTTAGACAGCACTTAATTCGAAAGTATATCTCAAACGAAGTGGAGAACAGATCGATAAACTCTCGAACTTCCCGTTGCATTACTCTGAACGATAAATATAAATCCGTCAAAAGTTCGTTACTCCATCATTTACTACTTTTCGAATATTACGTCGAGTCTCTCTCTCTCTCTCTCTCTCTCTCTCTAATGACTATGTTAGAGAATTTCCAATTATTTATTCGCACGGCACAGGCAAGAAAATTTCTATGCTTCCTCGTTCTCCAGAAATTGGCGCGAAATCGTCGAACACCAGGCGTTACCAAGGAATCGAAATGTGCTGCAGTTCGATGTGGACGTGTCTACCGATGTTACACAACACGCCTAGAACAACGTGTCTTATTTCTCCCCTGTTCTTTCCTCTTCATTTTACAATCGTAAAGAATCGTGACTTGGCGCTGGCATCAATCTCTATTGTGTCTCCTCTGTCTGAGAGACACGGAAGGAACAAATAAGGAGGTCCATTCACGTTTGCGTCACTTTTTATTCCGATATATATCTATGTATATACGTGAAAATCTGCGGATTGCGTCAGGTGGTTACGCACCGATTGCAATGCAATGTTATCGTACGATCTCCGCGTGTTATTATTTCCGCCATTTGCCCGATTTTACGAGCTGGCCTTTGATCCGATTTAACGTTTGATTTACATAAGACAAACTAGGTGAAGAAATTTCTACGCACACAGTGCAGGAACAGTTGACGATGAAAACGTTTTGCGTTTATAAAGTACACGTTAACTGACTCGTTTCCCTGCATGACTTTTCAATAATGAGCCCTTCCTTTTTTTAAAATCTTTTTATTTGATATTCATTTTCAGCTACGATCCGTTGAAAAAAATTTAAATGAACGAAATAACAAGACATACCATGCGATTTTCGAAAAAAATTCGAAAGTGAACATACAGTTGGAAAAAAATATATATATGACGTGGAAAAATAGCAAAGCTACGTGTATTTTCTTGCTTCGGCTAGAAAAACTCCAAGATTATTATTATTGTTTTTTGTTGCCAAACGATCGTATCGTTGCTCGATATAATAATAAACCGCGAACAAGTTGCTACACGTATGAAGAAATATTTCGACCTTTTATTTACTCTGGCTTTTCCTTTTTTTCGCAAATGACGAAATATTTCTTATTCGCCGCACAAAGCATGCATTTCTGATACCCCCCTTCACTTTCTGTGTACAGAACCTGCTATATGATGTGTCAACAAAATCGAGGAAATGGAATATGCATATCTCTATGGAAAAATAGAGATTTATAATACATCCGTATCGTCGAAAGCATAAATATTCCTGAGAATGATTTCGTTTCAAGTGAGTAAAACAACTGAGACGAAGATCTCCGAACTTTTTTAAAAAAATGATGCAAAGAGGTAGAAGCTGTCGCAGTCTATCTAATACAGTGCTCTATTGCCCGTTCTTCCTAAATTTGAAAAATTTCTAGCACTCCAAGGTGATATACAACGCGAAAGAAGTATGGAATCCTTCGCTCTATACGATTCGTCACGTTCGTCGATAGACTAGCTTGTTTGCTCGAAAAATGATTGTCAACATTACGCTAATATTGATTCTGTCAACACGTACACGTCTCGAGTTTGAGTTTTATTCGCATTCTCTTATAGTATCGCGAAAAAAGAAAGAAACGTAAATTAATCGATGTGAAACAGTGGAAGATTCACAAGGTTGAAATATCGCGAAATTGACAGCCTTGGGGGATATATTTAACTAGTTACATCAACGAAGAACTTTTCCTCCAATTTACAGCACAATTCTAACGAGGAACAGAGTCGTAAGTAAAATAAGACCGTAACTTCATCGCAATTACTAGACCGTAATTTCACAGGGGTGCGACAAATTACTTCCACCACCTACGCCACGTTTCTCCTTGATAAAACTTTATCGAATTCCCGAGGGAAAAGGGGAGCCACGTGGAAAATAACATGGAATCGTTACGCCGGTTTTAATCAACATTATTGAAAATGAAAGTGAGAAGGGTCTGTTACGATTATCGAACAATTTTTCTCCCATTTCCGCGTACACTATCTTGGAATCTTAATTAAACGTCAAATTATCTTTAATCATTGCGTTCAATTGTTACATCAACCATCTCGGCGATATTCTACATTTAATTCTCTCATTGTTACAATGCTAGAACAAGTGAAGCAATATAAACGGAGACACGTAAATAGCATTCCGCTGTGAAGACAAACGCGTGTAATTATATAACCTTGTTATTTCCACATTATGCGTACCCGATCTGAGAAATCTCTGTGAAGAGAGCTGTAGCAGCGATCTGAATTGCGACAGAATCTGAATTGATCACCGTATTAACCATAGTGCATCATACCGCGGATTTGTAAACGTAACTTTCATCGAAAGTGGACTACACAGAAATTCCCGGTGTTGCGCAATGCGGCGCAGGATAATACTCATTTAAATTCTACTGGAACCTTTGTCAACAATCTGTCTCGCATGATGCAGAGTACCATCGGCTTCTCTACTCTATCGTACGAAGTTACCGGTCCGTCTCTCCCTTTTGTATCTCTTATTTGCATCGTCGTGGCGAAACTTTCCAAGTTCCACGGCACCGGAACCACCCACCACGATCGAAAGTTCGTTGTGCCAAGAGCGTTCTTCGCGGTTCTGAAAAATCTTTCCGGCTGGTGTGTGTGTGTGTGTGTGTGTGTGCACAGTGTCGTAATGCTTCCGCCACAGCGTTCGTACACGCGGCCACAAAGTCAATGAGATTACGCGGGCACCAATCCATGCATTTCCTAGGTCGTACGAAACCGCTTATGCGTTACAAGTGCACAACTGTTGACCGAACGTTCGATTTTTACTTCCGCGCCGTTCACGTTTCGTTCGAATCGTAATAGATACGTTTCCTATCTTTTTTCTTTTCTTCCTTTTCTTAAAAAGGTAGCCGATTTCATAGAAATAAACGAGTAGCTTTCGATGAAAGTAGGATCACGTCTTGCGTGTTGAACAGACGATTCCGCAAAATTAAAAAAAAGAAATTCATATACTTGTATTCTAAGTGTTTTTATGTAGTCTACAAATAAAGGAAATTATAAAGAACCAGGAACTCTTCTGCACACAAGCGAACGGTAAAAATCGAGAATGAAAGCAGAGAAATCAGTGATTAGAATGTAGAATACTTTAGAAGGTAAATTAATAATAAAATATATAAGTACGTATGTGATATATCATCTTCAAGTAACATATGATTGTCTTAAAAAAAAATAGATTAAACATAAATCATATGATTTTTAATCAAAGTCGATCTCTATATTGTAATTTATGAAACTAAATCATAAACTATAGAAGTACTAAATTTAAATGTGCACGGATTTAGGAAGAGCATCGCGTTAAATAACGTCAATACTATTTAATTTCTATTACAGAATTCGATAGGATATATACTTCATTATATCTTCAGTTTTATTTTGAGATCACTATTTACAAAGCAGCATAATAGACGAAAGATATCTGATATAACAAATTAAAATTGCTTTCAACATTGTCGCTATCAATAAATTACTACATGTTTCAGCATAATCATAACATCACATTATTATAACTCAATTTATAACAGAACTTTATTAGAGAATGCAATTTTTCATTCGTATAATGAAATTCCGTTTCACAGGCACTTATTACACTGTATAAATACGTAAAAACCGATTCATATATCTCTATAATTCTTAATCTAATTCTACGTAAGTTTAATAGTAAATGAAGATCATAATCGATTTTCTTCTACTGCATCATTATTTCTTTACGTTCTATAATTACAGGAAAAAGGTACAACTTATTTAGATCTAGGATAGGAATATTGTACAAAAATTATTTTACGTCGAACTGTTGGAAGACTCATGAACTATATTTATCATTGCTCAAGTATAAATATAATTAATATGACTATATTTATCATTGCTTAAGTATAAATATAATTAATGTGACTATAGCTATTACGTAAAAATTAACCAGGATTCATAATGTTAATCGTATTAACTACATTTTCTTTTTTCGTAGCAGGTGTATCATTAATATTTGTGTTGTCATTTAAAGTAGAGTTTTTCTCGATTACTTGGCTTTTAGAATATACAGAATTAGATGTATGATCGTTTTCAATTAATCTATTCGCATCTACATGTGTATTGGCAGATACTACGTTATCTTTTATCATACTGGAACTATTGCTACTAAGGCTTATAGTGGCAGTGTGTTTTAAAGCCAAATATTCATCGACCGAACCCATTGGATGTTTTTCGATAATTTTGTTGTTAGTTGCTTCTACTACAGGCGGTGACGAAGGTAGATTTTTATTCGGAGATGTATTAAGCTTGGAAAGTCTTTGACGTTCTCTTAATCGTTTACGAATTTCCGACTGGATCTTCGATTCTTTTATTACATTTTGTACATCGTCCGTTTGATAATAACGACTCGCCCAAGTTTCAGTTCCATTCGACTTTTGTGTCGAATTTGATTCCGTTTGTGATTTATATTCTTTACTTTCCACAGTTTTATTATTTTTATCATTCTCGCTGTTTTCTATATCATCCATATCGTCGCAATAATCATCCAAATCAATTATTTCATCCAAGTCAATGGATTTTTCTTCGTCTAAACCTACTTTATTTGAAATATTTAATGTTTCGGTTGACTCTTGTTTGGTTGGCAATGAATTACTATTCATCGTTTTTGATGTAACATTATTTTCGTGTTCTTTTTCATTTAATTTCACATCCTGTGACGAACAATCGTCAGTTTTTGCATCCTTTGTATTTTGACTAGCATTGCCTAATTTTATATCATGTGTATCGACTTCGGAAGTTACATTTTTCGATTGTTCTTTTACATGCGATTTTTTCTTTGTTTTTCGCTTTTTACTGCTAGATTTTGACTGGCTATCCTGATAAGGTACATTATTACTATGATTACGTTTAAAAGCTTCAGTTTTATGTGTACTATCTATTTCTTTGTGTGTTTCTATCGAGCTTTTGGTTGATTTATTTTCCTTTGAATTTTCCAGGTTATTTATACTACGAACAGTATTTATATCTCTATTCTCAATATGATTAATATTGTCTTTGACTTCTATAACTCGTTCGTTCTGTAATTTTTTATTTACACGTACACCACTATGAGGTTCTCCTTCACTATCACTAGACAGTAGCTCAATAGTTGGAGTTGGTTGAACAACTAACACTACATCCTCATCTTCAGCAGTACTGTTCTGCTGAGCACTAATAATTCTTTCTAACTGTCTTCTACAATTTTCTTTTTCTTTTATTTCATCTTGTTCAGCCTTGGCTATAACATTTTCATTTGAAATATCATTACTTGCCGCAGATTTTAAAGTATTTGGTATTATATCTTCCTCTTTTCTTATTAAAGCTCTTATTGCTCTCGCACGCATTTCTAATTCTAATAAGTCCAATAAACTATCACCTTCCTTTTCTTTACTTTTATCTGTATCATTCTCCTTTTTTACTTGTATGTTTTTACAAGCAGTATCAGAAACTTTCTTAGAAATGGATTTACTATCATTCTTTTTATTAAGTTGAGATTTTCCTTTCAGCTTAATCCTTTCTTTCTTTATTTTTCCTTTAAATACTTTTGAACCTTCTTCCTTTTTAGACATATCATCATCAGTAAACCATTCCTCTGTATCTGAGATAATTTCCAAGGAGGGTCCTATTGTCACGAAAATAATTTATATACGACATATAGTAAACCTTAACGTACATGACTAAAAATACCTGAGTACCTGAATCATCTGATTCACTTGTATCTGATGATTCTAACATAGGTTTTCCGTTTAAAATACATAATATACGGCTCTTTGACATGCCACTTAATTCATTAGCACACCATTTTTCTAACTGTCCAAGATCCATTTTCTACAAGAAATAAATGTGTGAACTATATACAAGAAAAATATAACCTACTTGACACATCCTAAACTAGGTATACCTTCAAAGTTTGAGGTAACATCATTTGTATTTTTTCAGCTTTAACAGATTTAAAAAGCTGACGAGCCAATTCCCTACGATCTGATAAATATTCTTTAATTGGTTTTAAGTCCCTAGCATCTACTTCTTCATCAGATGATAGCGAAGAAGAGGTACCAGATGAACTACTACCTTCCTAAAATTTAATATGACATTTCTAATAAATTATACCAATGTCTATTCACAAGAAGTAACAAACAACACTGGAATAATAGGGACAAACAGTATAGAGAAGAGAAGTCAATTACCTCACTGCTATATGCACTTCTCTTTCCTTTTGACATATTGGATTTACAAATATTATATTCAATGTAATATTTTATATTCAATAACTCGTATATTCAATAACTCGTATAAATCACATTCAATTGCAACAAATTCTTATTATGTATTAATTGCCTGCATCCTACATTTATAAAACTCACATATTTAAGAATATAAACATGAAGTAAAGAAAATATAGACGTATCATCTTATAAGATTTCATGATCCATGTGCTTTGAGAAGAAGAACCATGCAAGAAATCAAATTCCTTCACGGACGTCGTAATTCTAATCTCAATCACAAATGAGTTGTCTGTATCTCATCTATACTACATTGGGTTAAAAGTATGGTTAGGGATCTCAGAAATCCTACGACGGAATATGAAAATGCATTCGATGTGAAATCTATGTTGTGAGTTGTTTACGGTAAAACAGCTACCTGCTACTCGTGTCAGAAAATAACCTATCTTATTGTTGACAATTATTTGTCAACAAGATGATACGAATTAAACGAAATACAGATTTATGAATAGTTGGAAGCATATAAAAATATTTTATTTTTAAACGTAGTGTTGCTGGGATTATAAGAATATTATTTCTTGTGCGGAATTAATTTTGTGACAAGTAATTGACAGATGACAGATAACCAAGTCAGTAATTAAAATTTGTACTTCCTACCTGCTAATGCTGTACATAAATGTGAATTTATGTTTTTTGATAAAAACTAAATCAATTGTTATCACTAAAAGTGATATCTGTCTTTCAAGATATGTGTTGCAATAAAATTTATTGAATTTATTCTATATTATATTTCCAATTTCTATATTCACAAATAATAATAACAAAAAGAAAAGAAAAATGCTGAACAGAGTTAAATCAGTATTAATGAATGCTATGGGTGGGAGTGAACTTGGCCTACAATACCCTACTGACTCTGATAATGAAACAGTAACAGATTATCTTAATTCAAACATTGCTGCAGAAGTAGAAAATAAACCGTATAGTAGACCTAGTTTTCTAGGATTAACTATAGAAGAAACTCAAGTGAGTATCTAAAAGGTTATAAATACTATAAGTAATAAAACTTTGACTTTAACATCTTGTAATCAATAGGTAAGTGCTGATCACAGGGTAAGACCAATTATAGTTCCAAGAGATTTAAGTCGGTTACCATGGTGTGCTGGTTATGCAGAATGTATAAATGCTGGAAAAAGTACATGGAATGAAGATCAAACTTCTGCAACTAGAGGAGACCTCAAATTATCAGATGTTAATGTTACATTGCCTTATGTCATATTTTCTATGTTTGATGGACACGCTGGTTATCAAGTGGCTTTAACAGCAAGATTACACTTACATAGGATAATTCTGGTAAGATAGAAATTTGTCTGACATTTCAGCATGAAATTTTGTTTTCAATTATGCTTTTATTATCTATATCCTAGCACCAAATTTTATGTTTTCAAATATATATTGTTTCTTTAGGGAAGATTAATGGCAATACCTGGCAATATGTTGCTAAATGAAGATGAAGATGAACTGATAAAAGGAAGAGATTTAGTAATTGGTGCTATTGAATTAGCATATAGACAAATGGATCAAATGGTAGAAACACAAGCTCAAGGAGGGGGAGGTGGTTGCACAGCAATTACCATTCTATTTCTCAATGGTAGATTATATGCTGCAGGTGCTGGTGATTCCAGGTAAAAATATGGACAGTTAAATTTCTGATGTAGGTAATGAAAGTCGAAACAATTAATATCGAATGTACACTTGTATAATATACAGAGCTGTATTAGTTTTGGGAGAGAGTCAGCGTGCATTAACAAGAGATCATACTCCTGATTCAGAATCAAATCGTGTCAGAGCATTAGGATTTTTAAGAAGTACTGAGTTATTGAAAGGTCATTTTACACCACTAGAATTTAGAAAACGACCTTTGCAAAAAGAATTAGGGTCTTTGGTTTTGTATAGAGAACCTTACATGACTGGTTGGGCATATAAAGTATTAACACTGTCCGATTTAAAGCTACCTCTCATCTCTGGACATGGCAAAAGGGTAAATATTCTCAATATCAGAAAAACATTGTGATACAGTTAAAAAAAAAAAAAGAAAATTGATATATTTTTCCTTTACAGAGTCGCGTAATGGGTACTATAGGAGTAACACGTGGTTTTGGAGATCATGGCTTAAAAGCAGCTAGTACAGGAGTACATATAAAACCATTTCTATCATCGCAACCCGAAGTGCAATCTATAAATTTAGATAGTTGTAATCTCACAGAACGTGATTGCATTATTGTAGCCACAGATGGACTTTGGGATGTTGTGTCAGATAAAGCAGCAGCGAATATACTTAGAAAAACACTAGCTCCTGATAATCCGTCATTAGAATACAGGTATTATTTCTTTTCTTTCTTTTTTTTTTCTCTTTTATCGAAATCAAATAATTTATTGTAAAAGTAAAAATTATAAAATTTTACAGACTGACAATGGGCGCTCAAGAATTGGTACAAGCAGCACGCGGTAGATTAGTAGGACGAGCTTGGGTTGGTAAATCAGAAAATCTTGAAGAAACTGATGAAAAATTTTCACCTATGGCATCGGTTGACGATATCAGTGTCTTAGTGGTACCATTATATCCTTACTTGTGCGAACATAAACAATGGTTGAAAACAACACAACAAGAAAGAAGATATTCCATGGATTCGTTACACATATCAGTTAATAATTCTGTATAATAAATCAGAGCTGTAGATATTGATTACTTTGTGTTTGAGTAGGAATGTTGCAGTTGAGATCAAGTGTATATTCACAAACTAGTATCATGATTAATCACCAAAATACCGTTGCTTTTACATTGCTTTTAACAGATATTTATATGTATAGATTTATATATATGTATATATATATTATATATATATATATATATATATATATATATATATATATATATTGAATTTTTAAATTACTAAACATTTTTTTTCTTTGAAAGTGATAATTTATTGTATACTGCCACGTTTTAAAAGTGTAATTTAAAAAATGCCATGATTATTTAACAGAACATTCCAAATGTAGAGTGTTGAATATAATGTAAGTAACTTAATTTTAAATAGTATACAGCATACAAAGTAGAGATAAAGTCTGTATAATTTTTAAATTGTATGCATCTATTGTAAGGAAAATGAAGTAGACAAAATTTGTACGAAGATAATCTTATTATAAGCATATTTTCCTCTGAGTGATTTTACTTATCTATTCTGTTTATATTTATTTTCACGTTAAAGTGATTAAATTGAAATATGTATAAATTGTAGAATTAAGTGGTTGATCCTAATATGATAAAATAAAACAAATTCAAATATATTTTATCTCACCTTTGTATAACCTGTATTGATTCTGATATGATCAATATAATTTAGTAATTAAATAAACGTTGTATTGCATTTATTTAAATGAGTTTGAAATTATCTTAAATTGTTAGTTTTCTTCAATTTGAACGTACTTTATTTCTATTTTAAACTATATTTGAAATGTGTGTGATTGATTCAACACTGCGGTTTGTCATTCAATAAAATAAAGAAAACTGCAACTGAAATTGACTTACATTGCGATTTCCATTCCAGCAAACGATCATCGACAGTTATCTTAGTATTCCACACTTATTTCACTATATTTTTAGAGTATTGTACACTTCAGTCATTACGTACTATATTGTTTACAAGATTATTCGATTATATAAGCTGTTTGAGACATTTTTAAATATAAATTTATGTTAAACAAAGCCCGACTTCTTTCCTCGCAAACGCGACGCGTTCAACTTAAATCACGTGACCTGAATTTTTCAAACTTCCCAACGAATATTCTACTACGCATGCGCGCCACGTTTAAATTTGACATAGATAATGTTCTTCGTACTTGTATATTAATAGCTTAAAAATTTAAATATTTCACAATAACTTACTTATAAATTTTTATATTTTAAAATATATTAGATATGTAGATTACATGTATAGAAAAATATAAAAATAAAATAAAATAAAAATATATACACAGAAATATATACTTTAAAAGATATATTACACAATTATCGACATGTTATTTTATGTTAATGTAATTTAAAAAATTAAAAAAATATTTGTTAAGTTTTCAAATATTAAAAAATACAATATTTAATGCAGTATAATATTATGCAGTGTAATATTTTTGTAAACTTTCATGAATGTTTAATATGTTATATAAATGTTTAAAGTTAAATTAAATGGAATTAAATGAAAAATTAATGCTGATTTCGATTGCAAAACAATTATAATTTTAAATGAACATTATATTTTTTGTCACAATTGCAGTATGTATAATGGATAAACTAAAAGTATGGACATTTGTAGTCGAGGAAAATCACGCACGTAAACCCTTTAGACACTTAAAGGGGAAAGTGCATTTTCGCGTCGTTGGGATAGCACAGTGTTCCAAACAGTCAACTTTCATAAATTTAATTATGATGCATAATCAAAATAGAAAGCAGCATTCTGCTTTTATCGAATAAAATTGTCAATTATTTAAGACTACAAACGCTGCCTCCATGGAACATCATCTATAATTTATGTGAAAGCTTATTAATCCTAATATCCTGTTATTCCCGTCATAAGTTTTAACGATTATCGAATACGATTTTGTCTAACGTGTGAATCGCATCTTCCTAATGGCTGACTCTACGAAAAGATAACGTCTGGAAAATTTCTATGAAATGATCGGCAATAAAGGTGCAGATGAATTTTAATGCGTCATCAATGTCGTTCTGGACTAAGAGCGACAGCATAAAAGTGCAGAAAGATAAAAAGCGTTGCGAATCACCGTAGGAAAGTGCTCTTTCCTCTACGCGGAAATACGCGGGCTGCCTGTGAAAACTAAAGCTACTCTGACAGTTCCCCCGTTGACCCCAGCGTCGTTCGATTTTAAAAAGTTACTGCGGCTTGACTTGACAGTTTTCCGAACTCTTCTTTGCCATAAACCATCAAAATTTCCATCTCTTCTCATCTCTCTAAAAATATCATTTCAACGTAACTTAGTTAATGATTTATATAGTTAAAAACTGTATTACATTCCACGTAAGAATACATCATTTTATTTTCCTAAAATATCTATTTAGAAAAAAAAAAAAATAATAGGAGGAAAGGAAAAGAAAAGAAAAATTCGAGCAAAAGAAACTGAAAAACTCTCTGATTTGTTAGAAGTATATTGCATCATTTATAAATCTTATATTAGGCGAAATATAAAATAAACTCAGCTAGTTTATCGAAGAAAAATTGATGGCATTTCACAATTTCACCGACATAATTCATGTCCATTTTTGGATCGAAAAACCGGCGTGCGTTACTTTTTTAGCAAACGTCAGAACACAGATATGTTTTTCGCGCTGGCGAGTTATGACAGGCTATCTGTCACGGTCATCATCGATGGTAACTTCAAGGATACCAAGGGACGTAATACTTCTCCCGGGTAAGGGTGGCGAAAGAAAAGATAAAAGAAAGGAACGAAAGAAACGGTAACTTACGGTATATCGGAATGGCCACAAGTTAGGGGTCTCGTACAGCCTCGATACATCATCGTTACAGAACTTTGGACGGCTTCCTGGTTACACCATTGATGGCTTCCTTCGCCATCGATAGGACATGATGTATCTGCCTTTCATTGCTGCAACGTGGAACTAGAAGCCGGTTGTAATTTAAAAGTACGAAGGTTGTAATTTAAAACACGAATTAAAAGATAGCATAAAACATTTGTTAACGATCATGTTCGTATGTCAGTCGTATATAAATCATATCGTGCTGTGACACACTGTTTCCAAATCGAGTTGATGCATAAATTTTAGAGATGCATAGCTAAGATAACACGCCCTGATCGAAGGAGTGATAATGTTCTCTTTGATTGGGAAACTAATTTAATTCATGTACTAGTCTCACGAGTATGGAGTTTGAACAAAGACATTTATATATTGAAAAGTATTAACACGACTACGACGATAGTCGTTTGTCCAGTAATTTGTCTCGCACATTTCTCAGGACTCAAAGTCAACTTCGCCTCGTTAGTTTCTCAGGTGACTCGTGCCTGTAGTCAACTCTCTTAGCGTCTCCGAACCTAATGTCCCTTGGCTGGAAACTAACGCCTAGTTGCCGAACGTGATGCAACGGATAATGCGACAAGTTTGCCGTCAAGGGATTATGTGACCAGTTCTCTGTTTGAGTCTGTTAGTACCTTCACGGTATCCATATTTCAGCGATGTAGCGCGTTATTCATCTTTTATGTTTAGTTGAGAAAGTTTAAGCTCGTGACTGAGCGTAATTTATTTAAAAAAAAAAATCAACTAGCTAATGACATAAGAGCGACATATTTTTATGAAATAAGCTCCGATTTTCTCATGTAAACACATTTTTACATACTGAATTGTCTCTGCAGACGAATCCGAAAAATACGAGTGGTTTTTCGACTACCAGAAAGATAGTCGAGGTTTTCAGATAATGACAATAAAAAAAATACGAAGAAAGCATAGAGTTTGATCGACTAGCGTAAAACAGCGTAAAAGACGAACGAGGAAGAAGAAAAGTAAAAAACGAGCATCCGTTCGCCAATCTTTCCTTTCTTCCTTCCTGTCTCGCTTGGTTCATAAATTTTTTGTAACCATTAACTATTTTTTCCCTTTGGAGATAATGGCCGTCCGTTATAACGTCTGCAGATTACAGTACGAGCGAGGATTTTCTAAAAAATTTGTATCCCCAGGAATTGGAAAGGTAGAACGATTACCCGCATGTCGGCCCACATGCATACACCTATACCAATCGGAAACGGACAGATTGAACTAAATTAAGTTTTTTTTCGCGACATATTCGCCTCTTACACAATGCCGCGTAAATGGGCTTCCATCGTCTCTTTGAAAACTATTCTCATGTTCTGTCATAAACCAAGTGGAAAGGGATGTCCGCGACAAACGAACAAATTAGTGCAATATGAAATTCCTATGAAATACCAAGAAGAACTACGATTTCATGCATGCAAGATGTTTGTTCATACAACTTGATGGATCGCTTTTTAACTGAGAAAATAATTCACAGTTTGTCTGTCGCACTACGCGCGGTGAATTTTTATAATACGAAATGAAATGTCTGAAATCTTTCTTACGAGTCGAGTCTTCTTGTTTCTTTGCCTTGTTACATCGTAAGTTACGTGATATATTTTTTGCAGTCATTAAACGGTTATAAAATTATGATCTATTCTCCGTATAATACGTTGTCAATAAAATATGCTAAAAAGTCGTAACTTTCCACACGGCAACGCATTTTTCACGAAAAAAGGAGGATCCATCGTACACGAGCGTGCCTTCGGAGGGTGGCGTCGCGTCGGAAACGACGGAAACGGTTATCCAATATCAAATTAGCGTACGTCAGAACAAGTTCTTCCATGGCATATGCTCCGTGCTTGGTACGCCAATAACTCCATTTACGCTGACATAACTTCTAATCGTATAATCTGCCGGACAGTCTGCCTGAAGTCAACGACTCTGTTATTTACCGATCACGAAGAATGAGAGACATACGCTTTACATTGGCATCGACCGCTTAATTACGAATGATCCAAATCCAATTTTTGTTAACATTGTAGGATTCGAACTGGTTAATTCGTGGAATTTCGTGTTTCTAACGGAATGGATCTTCATTCGATTAATTTCTACTCGCGAAGGTAGATAAAAATTTCTTGGATTACGAAACATTTCAAGATAAAGATAAATGATTCGTAGCAAAGTTTCTTGGAGATAAAAGCTTCTTTATCGAATAATAGATTAAATTGTGCAACGTACTCGGACGTGATCAACGTCGAAAGCGAAAATAATCAGTCGAATGTTAATCGATTTTCCGACGAGTCCGTCGTTTCACGGGACGCAATAACATTTCTGTAGATTGTTCGCATGACTAAGTCGAGGCTCCGTTGCCGAGTAGCAAATGGATAGGTGTTACCTAAGCTAGTTACGGATCCTTCGATAAACACAGACGGACAAACGTTTCCTAATTGTGCTGGCAATTGTTTACGCTACCTCGTAGCACCTTCCGGTCTTCCTGCGTTCATGGCTATTCCGTGTTTGTCTCTCCGCTTCTTGCTCGTCTCTGTCATGTCTTCCGGAAGAGTGGACGACGAAAATTTCGTAGGAGGATCAACGACGGCGGATCTTAATTAAGTTCCGTTGGCGTCTAGCTTCCCTCGCAGAAGAAATCTTTCCTTTTATTATTCACGTGTTCTTTCCTTCGAATGAAAGAACGAAAAATGTTCTATTTGCCGTGTTAATTACTATCGTCGTGAACGATATACGAACGAATCACTTTTGTTACACGTCTTTCGGTTAATTTTTAGAATTACTCGATTTGAAAATCTTGTAGAAATTTTAAGATAGTTAAAGGTAATTGAAAGGCAGAGATCCGGCCTGTTTCTCGTTTTCCTGATTCTTCTCTTATCCACTTGTCCAATTTCGCCAACGTTTAATCGTCGCAACGATGCATCGATTTACTGCGATTTTACTACTGGCGCGGCGCGTTTAATGCGTAAAAGTGGAAACGCATAAACAGAATGTTAGGGGCAAGTGGCACGATGAACGCAAGATTGGACGCGCGACAAGTAAGGTGTGCTACAAATCGAGGCCGGCGCTTCTCCAGGAAAAAAATATTGGTCGTTTAACGCCCCTTGCCGGCTGTGCCCCCATGAGGCCGATACTAGGCGAATTATTGCACCGCGCCAATCTACGAGGATTACTCGCGCAGGGAAAGAGCGGTCGGGATGTCGTTCGACGACTTTACGGCCGCACACGTCGTTCTTCTGAAAGCGCATCGACGTCGTTACAGCCGGAGCTTTCTGAGGATTAGCCAAGAACTTGCGGTCATTCGTGTGGTCACACCGGTCCTATCGAGAATTTCGGTGCCATGAGAATTTCACGGACCATCGTAATTCCAGTTTTTATCGCGATCATCGTGCCAAACTCAAGATAGAATATCTCGATCGAAAATAGAAAGACAATCATGGATTAATGAAATCTTATCGCGTCGCGAATTCGGCGAATTTTGTTTCATCGAATTTTCACATATGCGACACGTGTCGATCTATCTTGTAATGAAAAGTATATTGATTATAAGGAGATTAAAAGAGAAGGATAGCGATAGCCAAGAACTATAGATAGATTGTTATGGTAATAATACACAAGCGAATCGATTGAATGTTTAGAATGTTGGGATTGCGATTGTCGGGAGTAACTATTTAACCTTATCGTATTGCGACGAATGCAAATTACGTGTACAAATGTACGCGACCGCCGCATGCAACTCTGTACGGATGATCGAAACACCATAAACCAAAACTATCACATGGCTCAATGCAGCTGAGTTTCTCTTCATAATGTATGATCAACGAATAACGGATTCATGATACATCATTTCCATTCGAAATAAACATACCGATCGATTACGTTTGTTTAATTACCGACGTAACAATGACTTCCCCGAGAAACATCGAATTGCATTTCGTAGTGAACGATGTCGAGGAAATATTGCGAAATCCTCCAGTCTTTTTCCTTTTTTTTTTATCGTGGTTCTCGCACAACGCGATATTATTCTCAAATAAGATTAAGCATATCTTCGACACGATGTTGTACAGCGAAACGACATTTCCTTCGAATGGAAAAGAAGAATTCACTTTCGTTTTCTGCATTGGATATCTGGTCTGCTCTTCAGACCAGAACGCGCAAACAGATGTCGGCGTTTGAATAATCGATAAAGATAAACGTTTCGTCGATTATTCGCGCAGACGCGTCAATCTGACGGCGTTATAAGTCCAATATAATATGTTAATTCCGCAAAAGATGCGAACGAATAATGGAGAAAACTAGTAAGCTGCCAGTCTGGCTGTGACGGGCGGGGGGGGGGGGCGGTCAGAAGACTACAAAACTGCGATGGAACTTTTCTGTTCGTCTAATTGTCCCAACGGGTGACCTCAACGCTTATTATCCCCTTTATCCCCTTTATCCTTTAGCCTCACACTCCCGCGATTCTTCCATTCTCCTCTTCGCAAAGCGATTTATAATTAACGTTGCCCCAACGAAAATCCCCGCTGTTTCGCATTATCGATCCGATGAACCGTGCTCCAGTTCACCCTTCTTATCATAATCCAATTAAATTTCACCGTAACGTATTAATTATTCGACGATATGCGATCCGTTATGCCGTGGATGTTTGATCGCAGCGACACACGCGATGTCGAACGTTCTCAAATGACCGACGGAAAAGTCGTGATTCAATCGGTCTGCGTTCACAGGCAGACGATTTGAGTGGCTAGGAAAGCGGATTCACCCCCTTGGATCAGCATTACCGGAGAGCTCGTTAAGACGGTTGAAATCGATCCTTGCCTCGGATTTCCGAAGTACACAACCAATTAATTAATACTAAAAGGCACCATGCTGCCGATATGCAGGCTTCGGGGCCGTTTTTCGTCCAGCATGCTACATTCCGAACAGCACCGAATCCGACAATTGTTCACGCAATGAAAAATATGAGCGCACACATGCCGATTGGATAAGTGAAGTCCTAGCTTTCTTACCTGCGTATTCATATTTGCAAGCGTATGCGTGTTAATATACATACATGCGTGCTTGAAAGTTCGAAATTTCCTGGTTTTTGTTGGTGTTCTTGCGAAATATGCACACTTGTATGTACTTGGAAACTTCGAGTCGAGCTCGGCTGATCTAATGCGCGAGAAATGATCTAATTGCAATTATAAATGTACGTCGCTTCAACGGAAATGAAAGCGAATGAACGAAATTAAACGAAAAAGTCACTTTCTTTTTTATATAGAGTCTTAATTACAGACATAGAGCTCTATATAAAAACTATTGCGATTTGTCACTCCGATTTTTCAATTTTTTTTTCCTTTTTATTGCGACTCGTAAAAAGAATTCGGAAAAATGAACAATTTTATTTTATTTTTTCGTGGAAAAAACTCAATCAACATCCTGTTAACGATATAATTTTCATCTGCGAATACATTTCGTAGCTATTATCAGCGATATTCTGTCATCGTGTATCCAGCAATTGACTTAATGATCCGAGTGAATCTACTCTCGATGCAGGACCTAAGTGCATACACGAGGTAACATATTGGATGCTCACACGGTTAACAAGCATCTGAGCAAACAACCTACAACGGCCTTGACAAAGCGGCACCAGCGCTCGCAGTCAGTAGGGTTGCTAATGTAGGGCGCCAACTACGAAATTCCGCGGTCTGTCGGTGTGTGTAACGAAACAACGGAAAATCAGGCAGAAAAATGATTAAAATCCTATCAGCTGAGCACACAATGTATCAACACGAGTGTAAATATTTGTTCGTGGTCGCATCTAATTCTCCGTATTACGTGTTCGAAATACACATAAGTGACAGCATTATTAAAACGCGTATCAAGAGGCTTTTAATGATACAGTATATTTTCAGCGTGTTAAATTAAATTACGTCGGCATAGTTGGCTACCTGGATTATTTCTATTTTATTTTAGGCGCGCGTAAGTTAAACCATCTCATAATACGTTATATGGATGCTTTCAAAGGTCTCATGCCGTGAATTTACGAACGTAACCCATCGAAGGTGCATAGAATTGGAGGGCGTGTGCGTACATGTGAACAGAATACACACCGCAGGATGCAGCATTAGATAGAGTTGGGTTGCTCATGAATTATAGAGATCGCCGTCTATTACGAGATTGAGGCCAAACACCTTACACGTGGTAGTCTATCGTTGATAATGATGATTATCGCCTGTGTTTGAAAAGGTGTGTACGAATCAATGTAATAAACGTTGTACGTCGAATTTCTAAGAAAAGGACAAATACTAAAAAAAAAAAGAACAAAACGATAAAAAAAGAATGATATTTAATAAAAAAAAAGATACGCGGAACATTTAGTTCAAGTCGCGGATGTCAATATTTGCAAGTTAAAACGTGAAAATATAAAATTAACTGGAAAATGTCATCGTAATCGAGGAAGGTGCTCGATGTCTTACATAACTGGAAATATCTAAACTAAATGATTTATTTACTTTTAATGCTTGATGTTTAATTCTGAGAAAGCAGCTTAGCTTATCGCAAACGATAATCGGTTGATAATTGTCGGACATGACACGAAAACATCATCATCTATAACCATACTGTTGCTGTTCTTAGAATAAATCTTTCCAGAAAGATGACAAGTGCGCTCTTCTTACAATTATACCGTGATAAGTCAGATAACTGATAAGCTGATATTGGCGTAGATATTTAAGCAGCCGGTTGCCGTCGACACTTAGTCTGCAGAAAGCAATACAATCGAGATCATCACGTAATTCGTACGAGTCTTTTACAAACTTGTCAGACATGGTAGTGGGAAAAGTGATTGTTTTGTTGGCAATAGTGGCCGCAGCTGTCATCTTTACGGAAGTCAGCTCTGTTCCTCAAGTCGGTCTATATGCCAACAATTCAAACAAGTCGCATAACCTGATCATTGGGTACAGAATGCCCGGTGACAGACTTGTAGTGAGAAGCAGAGTCGTTAAGAATTCTTCTTGGATGAGGGTAGTTACCGAAACAAGAACCTTCAACGCAACGAGATGGGACAGGATCACCTTGATCCAGGCACTTGACCAGAAGATCAACGGTAACGGTGCCTACGCCAGCATTCTCAATGGTGGCCCAGGACACCAGAACGTTACCATCCGGTTCAAGAGCCAGAGGAGTCACGGAATTGACTTTATCGTCGAGCTGTATGCACGACCGTGATCTGATACGAACTGACTGGAGCGAACAGAGACGTTTGGATGCATTTCTCAAACGCAACACGTAATCGAAGTTTATTCGTCTTTGTAAAACGAATGTCCTACGATTCGAATAATTTATTCGTTCGGTTTCCAATTTGTAAATATCTCTGTTGTCAAATGAAGCATAATAAAATTTGTTAATCAAAGCCAGACTAGTTACTAGTTTTCACGTAACAGACGAAAATCAATAACGCGAGGCGTGCGAGAAAGATCGAGAGACGGGAGAAAAAGAAAAGTTATTCAGGTCTGGTGTCGATAATAACGCAATTAACGCTGAAGCGAAACGGACCGGACTGTTCGTCGAAAAACAGATTGCGAGGAATTCACTGATGGAATGTCTTTCTTGTATGCCTTAATCAAGTGGACCCCGCTTCGAACGGTGGCTCCGTGATAATTCTTCCTTTTCGTCTGTTCGTTCGTTCGTTCGTTCGTTCGTTCCTTCCTTCCTTCCACTTCCCCGCCGGCGCAGGCGGAGAATCCCGGCGTGGCTCGCAGACGTTTCTAAGAGGTAGAGATCTTCCGTTTCCGAGGCTTACGTGCAAAGTACATTTTGTGCATGCATGCGTAGCGGCACGAAGCAGGAGGAACAACCGACTGGAAAATTGTTGTCGCTTCGTGGCGCGTTCTACCATGGGGATCCTCCTAAAGGACGAAGGAGAAACTTCGAATCGAGTTGAGGGCCACTGAAATTGGTGGCGGTATCTCAAGCTTGCGAACGACCATTTCGTTAACCTACTTATTCTATCTCTGTTCCGCCCACGCAACGGAGAGTCGGATAGAAGAGTGCCTAGTTTGTCTGCAGTTTCAACTTTCGCAAAACGTGCTCTGCCTCCATCGGGGAAATGCAGCTTTCTTTCTTATGGATTGTTCTTTAATGACGGCGGACACTACTGAGAGGTCAGTAGACGTCTGTTTCGTAAATAGGGACAAACTGGCGCATCGCTTGAAATATCAGCGAAATGGAATTCCACTTTAAAGTTATCCGAGTAATAGGGTAGAACGCGCTCCGTTGCCAAGCATGAGACGCGACATTGTAGTTCGTTGTTTTCATAACTTACTCTAAGTAATTTGTTACTTTTTCCCCGGGTTATTGTTCGTATTTTCAATGTAACAAAGTAGGATGTTCCCTTCTGTTTCGGATACGCGGCGCGCATGCTCCGACAAACAATTCTAGGCATGACTGCCTTGTAATATTTATTCAGTGCCATTCAACGCCACACAGAAAACAAGTGGATAATTTGCGGATACGGCAACCGTCTGTCAGAGTCTCTCAAAATATAGACAAGCAGTGATCGATAACTTGCGATTTATTTATAGCAATCGGAAATGTAGCAAGAGACTAGCTTAGGCGAGCTGTATAGAAACACCATGGATATAGAAAAAAATCACGGCATATGTTTCTGACGATATAAATGTCGCCTATTATTTTTATGACGGTCGGCTAAAAATAATCTTCGTATAAAGAATTGCAGAGTTTCTTTCTTCTTTTGACACTTGATTCCATGTCCGTGTGTATTTACGTTCCCGTAGGCACACATCGTGGACTATAGAGTTCATATTCTACACATTCTCCGGATACTTTTTATACGAACATCGATCGCCGCTTAATTGATAGGTAGGAAAACTCGCTGTTTCACGCAAGTACGATATCACGAATGCGTCTCGCATTGACGACTGGAGGTCGTTATACCTTTTGTTATTATCTTGATAGATTTAAACCATAATTCAACGATTGAAACTACGACGCAAGCTACGGTTCGTCCTTCGAACGTAAAGTGGCTTTTCAGCTGCGCAATCAGTTCTGATAAGAAGAAGACCTGCGGCTCGTAAAATATGCACGCGTCATGAACATCCGTCCGACCACAGCTGTCAGTCGAGCATAATGCGAAAATGTAAGGACCACCGCGCCTAGTCATAAACCTGTCCCGCGCGCTTTCCGTTATTGCACTTTCGCGCTTCTGAAATTGTGAAACTGACGAACGAACGTTGTGTTATACGGAACGACGTTGGACAGACAATCCGATGACAGGATTGAACGAATGAAAGGCTGTTTGCACGACCGTACACCTTGCTCCACTTACAAAAGAACCGACCATCAATCCGAAAACCGCAACGACCATTATCGGGCAATTTTAAACGGAAAGCTGCAGATACGGTTCCAGCATTTTAGATTGGAAGCTAAGCAGCGCCATGCGTTGCTTCTATTGCTCGGAATTTGTATTCGAGGCGACCGCATTGTTGCTTCTGTTGCTCGAATCCGTATTCGAAGCATTCGCCGGTGCATCGTTGTGTCACGATTACTACATTATTTACTATAAATCTTTCCTAAAATTCATACACACCGTGATAGAACGAGTTCCATGTTTAATAATGAGTTTAATAATTGCAAAATCGTCATTTAATTTTGTAGTATTAGACGCTCTGAATGAACATTTACTTATTTAAGAACTTTGAACAATTAGTTTGCTCGATTTAATACTAGGATACGTTATTACAGTAAACTTACGATACGTAAGTTAGTGAACATCATTCATCAATAAGAATATACATTATATATTAAAGATTTCACATATTTTTGCAACGTGTATAAATAAATAAGTAAATAAATAAGGAGAGGAAGAAACGTTCATTTGGAGAAAAATAATGAACGGGTTCTTGGTAGACATCGATAGTTTGAAAAGACAAGGTTAAAAGAACTGAATAACTGCGTTTTATTACACACGGTTGAATGCTAAAATGGCAACCATTTTTTATTCGTATGATTCGAATATTTGGGTGATTCGAAATATACCACTTTTTTTATTTTTTATTCGTAATATAGATACTGAAACATCATAAAAAAAAAGAAGAGTGTCGTGAACGTTCGACATACATATGTATGTATGTAATATCATCGACGTAATGCAAGTCAGTCACGAATTATAGACATTACGCAGCAAGTCTTCAATGAAATGGTTTAATGGATTGGCCAACTGACTTGCACTTTCTGTTTGATGCTCGGTGCGACTCGAGCAAACCTACTGTAAAAGCTGATGAAGTTAAAGATTCACCCATGCGAGAACTAAACGTACGCTTCTGACGAGTTGTACATCGATTTCAAAGTATCGCACAATAAAAGTTATTAAATAGTCACAGGTACGTGACGTACTATAGTGCTCGTTCCGACACTAACCAACCTGTTGGGAATAGTTAATGAACACCGTGACGTAATACTTGCACATTACGATATTAAGTTAATATTTACGTAATTTCTCGATTATGATTTGCAGAATGGATGATTAAGGGGATTTGAGCCAAAGAACTTGGAATATTATTCCAGTACGAAGTATCTCTATCATGGGTGTAAGTGCAGGAGTATTTAGGATTACGTGCATATTTGATATCAGCCTTTTGATGAAGTCCTTCGAAACCAATCTCAGTTGCTGATTAGCCGCAAATGCAAAATCACAGTACGGTCACGACATAAGTCAACTGTATTACTCCATGCGGTCAGCTCGTTAACTAGTATGAACTATATTCTGACCAACTGATCTACGTTTATATGAATAAGGTTCAATCTTCTTGCAAAGAAAATCACACACGATAAAGTCTGTCACGATCAAAAAAAAAAGATGTCTTAATCAGGTATTAAGAACAGAATGTAATATTTAAGAAGAGAACACATCAATAATACACATAATAAACGTGGTTGTAAAATGTGTATTACAGCTTCTATGAAAACAATTTGAATTTACAACACTAGAAATATGTTCTATACTTCATTAAAGATAATATATTTCATCGGAAGAAGCTTAAGTAGATTTGAATTTAAACTGTTTTTACTATTGAACGTTTATTCAGACTGCTTTAAATCAATTAATCTCTAACTTCTATTTTATATATGCGGTGAATGTTCTGGCGTACTTCAATTCATTCGGCAAAAAGAGAGGAAATAATTGCAATAAAAATAAAAACCGTTGGAAAAAGTAAGTAGTAGAATATTTTTAAATTAAAATTCAGGAAAAACTGGGACAACCACTTTAAAAGCTCTATGCATTGCAGAACAAAAGTACCGCTCGAGTATGAAACCACCATCTCTGAAAAATCTTTTTATCTTACGCTACATTTAAATCTACATACGCGTTTCTATATATAGACAACGTAACAGTAATGTATTGAATAAGTTCTACTTATCCATATGCAATGACACACGTTTGTAACGAAAAAGAAAGTTTGAAAAAACATTTGTTCTAGAAAAAATATCACTTTTCAATACACTGACCGACATGTTTTTCATATATTTTAGTCGCATTATGTTCAGTCACACTATATTCATATTTTTACAAAGTTACGTAAAATAAGATCCCTTGGAATTTTAACAACGTTCATATTTTTAAGCTTTCTAAACCGTTTTACGTAATAAATCATGATTATAAACACACCTTTTGTTACGATTCCAGCACGACGTTGCTGCCGAAGATAAATTATAACACGCCCCGAGAAAGTGGCATGACATATCGTGCGAGAGTTAGAAAAGGTAAAACGACGAAAAATGGCGAGTGTTAGGATGTAGGTGAACTACAGCGAAGGCAATCATCGTCAAGAGATACAGAAGTACACGTCAATAAATATTACATTATACACGTACTTCGTATATTGATCTGAGGGAGGATCTTATTTGGAAGAAAGAAACGCTTGCACATTTATCTGAAATATCCTTTAAAGATAATTGGAAATGATTTTTGAGAATAGATTAATATCCAAGTTTAATTGACAATGCGGATACATAAAAAATACTGTTCAATCTCAATAATGATCACAGATGCGGTATGATTAAGAGACATCATTTTGCGATAACAACGAATGACGATAATATTAAAATTTCTTGCCCGTGTCTTAATGCGCAAGTCATGTAATTTTGTTGTAACAAAATTTCATGCAGAATGTTACAAATCACTTTATAAACGATCTACGTATTTATGTTACGGATTATGGAAAGTGAATTTTGAAAAGATCTGTCTCAGGGTTGCCTCAGATATTTTTGCAAGGGCGCCGCCACTTCGACTGTCTCGTACAGGAAAATGTTTTTAGTCGCTTGAAAGGGGAGGATGAAGTAGATTGAGAGTGACGTACACGAACGTGTTTGCGTACGAGGAAAGCAAAGGGTCGGTTGGTAATTTCTCGGACTGGTCAGTAGAAGAGTCTCGTATAGAACAGCCGGATGGCTCGTGTCGCAGGCCGTGGATATACGGAACTGGTATCGATCCAGGCGTTAAATATTTAATCGCAGGAAGAAAGTTCAATACACCGACGAGGACGGTTGTCTTTCGAAGACAGTCCGAAACGAACACGACAGGAGCAAGGCAGCACGCAACAATTCCTCGTCTGGCCGGTATTTGCCAAGACTGGGTTGACTTTCATTATTTAGAGCGGCAGAGAAAAATGAGGATCGTCGACACGTCGTTTCTACCACATATCGATCGTAATTTACTAGACAACTTATCTATACACGTACATATGAAAACCATTTTGTATGAGTACTTTACCGTCTTTCCAAAAGGAAGCATTTAGACAAACTTTTACTTAACGTACGAAATAAACTGCTGCGATAAACATAGTAAGTTTATTATTGCTTTCTACAAATCTTTTACACAAATTCTTTTGAAAATTATAGAAATCAATATCAGAAATCGTTCTTTTGAAATATTTTCAGAGTTAAATTACTGTATAAAAAGAGAGGAACGAAGCCTCATTAATGTTCGAAACTTCACATGTAACTGTCTGAAAATTTTACTATGCTAGTGATTGCATTCAATTGTAATACGAGAGACTAGTTGAAAATTTCATTAACGTTCAAACTTCAGTGTATGACACATTAATGCAGCATATTTCTGAATGACATATTAATACAGCATAATTGGAAAGTTTTCATTAGCAAATGAATGTTTTAAATGAATTATGAACATATCCTATCCAATAAATATCGTAGATAAAATTTCATACATATCATAACCAACGAGTACCGATTGCTTCAGAAGCTTTAATATCTAGCAATAAATACATATATGGCGATTTGCCTTTCAGAAATATAAAATAAGCCAATTTTCTGCCTCATATCGACAGGTTGCTTGTTACTGGAAAATTGCATCGGAAGCACGCGTAACTACCAAGTGAAGTCGATAAACAGTAGAGAGATACGATCTTTCTCAAGTCGCTAAGGCAAGCTAGGTTCTTGTGGACTGTGGTCTTTTTTGGTAGTACACTCTTAAAGGAGTTTTTAGATAAGAGGACTTTAATAGCTAACACCGAACAAGTTACTCGTTGCAAGTTTTAGTACATCTTAAACTCTCACGCTGGCTTCAAAGTTTAGATCACGCGTTATTAAAATTTCTGTTTTTTTATCATGCTTTAAATCGCCTTCCGTCAAATAGATAAAAACTTTTACACTCCTCCATTTTCAATTACGAATAAATTAATTTAAATTTTAATGAATTTCGTGACTAATTTTGAGCAACCAACAATAAATATTGATCAAAAGTACAAATTGAGTTGAAATTTATTATTAAGACAAATTTCAACAACTGTGTATTAAGAATAATTAGCACAAAGCAACAGTTGATAAATAAATAAAAAACAGATAAATCAAAATTAAATCAGGAACGTTTCACATATTGTTTGAACAGATTAGTTCGCGTAATAATTCGGCTTTTATTGCTATATCTCTGCAATTATATAAAATATTGTTTCTAAAATAGCCGCGGTAAATATTACCTTTTTATAACTTTCTATATTACGTAATGACTTTTCTATGTTACGGAAAAAATGAATTTTCGTTCCAGTTTCGTCTGCATACTCACTGGAAAGGAGAACAAACATAAAACATGAAAAACGTTTTGTTTAATTCAATATAAACTACTATATTTAATTAACTTTCGAGACGAGGGTCTGTTTACGCAATGTTAAACGAAAATGTTGAAAATAAACGTTTAACCAATGTTTAAAAAAAATTTGCATGTTTTCATTTATCCAATTAGGGAGTACCAGATGGAGTAGTGTGTATGGAAATAAAATTTGTTACAAGCATAAACAAATTGAACGAACGAAATATAAAGGAGATTGTTCAAACCACTCGCGTAAGGGTATCGATAGGGAGGTATCTGTCAGTCAAAGTTCTGTCAAAGGTAGGAGCAGGTATTTTAAACGGTTTACTTAAAGCCACGCATCTTGGACGTTTTTCGTATTTTCTACAACGGCTTTAAACGGCAACGAAAGCGCGACTTTTAATTGCGTGCTTGGTGAAGAGTGCAGCTGCGTGCGAGTGCGAGTGCGAGTGCAACATATCCCCTGCACCTCGGCACCCTTAATGAGATGGTCGGCTGAGCCGCCTCATCGGTGTTAAAAATGTTCCTCTCGTGCGGAACCGAGGAGATAGCTTCGTACACGGAGGATCTTTCCTGTGTATTGCTCGCGTATTCGGTGCGCTAGGTAGTCGCACACCCCCTGTATCTTACGGCAAGGAGCTGCGGGGACTCACGCTTCTTCCTCCTGTGCACGGAAGTTGCACTCGCGGGGGGTGCTTTTACCGCCTCGCAGATAGCACCAGTAAGTATGTACGTTCTTGGCGCTTGCGCACGTTGTCCTCCGTCCTTGTCGTACGCACGCTACCGGGTATACGCTCCGGATGAATCCTCTCCTTGTTGCTCTCCTCCGGCTGCATCGTCAGGAGAGAAAGAGAAGGAGGAAGAGAGAGTGTGCGCCAGCGAGCGAGAGCTAGAGATAAAGGGAGACGGAACGTTCGCGAACGCGACAGAGAGAGTGCGCGCAAGGTACGAGGGAGAAAGAGTGAGAGAGCCGGAGCGTTGCGTGGGGAGCGATCGCAGCTCGTCATTCGAAGCCCGCCAACGGACGAGCGAGCAGCCACGGAACCGGACTGCGATTGAAAGAAGCCACGCGATCTTCGCGAAAATAAAGAGAGTACAGATATACGCACCTGAGATCAAAGCAGACGAAGAGGTCGCATCTCCTCGTGACAGAAACATCCATTTGAGCAGCATTCGCCGATTGTTTTGCGATCGGTGTGACACACTGGTTCGTTCGGTCCACTCGAACGGAGCGCGCTCGTTTCTCGTTCGGTTCGCTTCGGCCACGATCGTGTCGACCGCAGTGCTTACCGGTATCTGTCTCGCGTGTTTTCAATTCGTACAGCGGTGAGAGAAAGTGACGGCGTAAAAGAGTGCCGGAGGGGAAAACACAAAACTGTTGACAGTGATTAAACGTGACTCGTGTGAACACAACCTTGCAAGGATACACTCTGCCGTGTGTGACATTCCCTTCGTTTATATTAGAAAGAGAGATTAGAAGAGAGCAAGCTGCTGTAGTTTACATTTCGGAGCCGGTAGAGTGTACGTGTCGTATTTTACGCGTCGTATGAATCACTGCCGGTGCGGAGGCGTTACGCGAGATTTACCGGTTATCGGATTTGTGTTTCGATCAGTGTCCGTTGTAGCGGCTAAAAAATTCGTCGCGACTACTTTTACCCGCGGTCGGGTTGTGTTATAGTGTCGTCACGCGCCCCGGTTTAACACCGTTCACGTTACGTTCACTCCGAGTGCATCGACGAACTAACAAAGTTTCGAACTAAAGGGTGGTTAACGATCAATTGGCGATCCAGAAAATATCTCGTAGAACGATAATTGTCTCCGAGGAAGTCGCAAAGGTAAAATCGGTGGATGTATACGAGGTAACAGAAACTTGGAGGAAACAGGGACGCCATATTAATACAGGCAGAATCCGTTGCAGCCATATAACCTCGTGACTTGTGACGTATTCAAAAAATTGAAATCTCGCTTCGCGCGCAAACGGAGTGTCGTTGCAACGTTCGAGAACGGCTGGATTCTTCCGACATACTTTTGATTCACCACGAGAAAGCCGTAGATCTAGTACGAACATTTGCTCCGATATATCGGCAGGAGGAATAGCATCAAATTTCCCGCATAGGAAAGAAGGTACGTTTGAAGGGAAGCTCGTATATTCGAGTACATCGAGTGTATCACGACTCCAGTACGCGACCCAAGAAGAAAAAAATCGGACAGAGACCACTAAAACGACCGGTTTTTTTCCCGACCGAACTAATCTTCCTTTCACGGTTTTTACGAAGGATCACGAGGAGAACTATCGTCTCGAGGTATTTCAACGTGACGTTATAATCTCGACGTTGAATCCTGTGCAGTGGCGTAGCACCTAGGAAATCAAGCCTGCCATTTAATAACCGAAATTCGTAACCTAACTTTAACGTTCCCCGTGTATCGGCTTGTTAATCCGACGTGATTGTTAGTGACATTTCGGTACGCGTGTGTTACGAAGGTTGGTGCTCGTGGCCGAATCATTTCTCATATCGTTACGTGAAGATAGATACCTGTGTGTGCAAGGGAAGCTGCTTCGCCAGTATTGGATTACAAGGAAGCTATCGACAGCATCTCGTGTTTACTCCGTAAGAGTGGAAGAGGATTGCCCCACGGCCTCGTGAATTCCGAATTCGGCGTGTCGATCGAGACAACAGACAACGCGTGGCCAATTACTCGCGCACCGTTACGAGCATCGATTAATCGATTAATTAACATCCTAATTAATTCGTTCGACCGCTTTTAACTATCCGGCACAGCGTGCCACCCTCGCATCTGCACCTTGCTGCTCGTCTGTTACCGCGAGTTTCTCTCAAGGTCGCATCGCTGATCGATAGTAACCGGAAATTCTCTCGCATTGTGTACGGGCAACGCCGGAAATTTGATTACGCGCAAATCTCTCGACGTCGTGGCGGTTGTTAATCCCGGTTTCAATTATCCCCCGCGATAGTACCGATTTTCTCGAGTTTCTCGATTCTCGTCGTGCGCGTCGTATCCTTTGTCCGATTTAGCCGAGATTACGCGCTAGTCCGTGGAGGCAATCGGCCTGTAATTGTGCCACGCGCACGGTTAAACGTTTGTCTACGCGACGAACAGAATAAACCAGTGGTGGTTTACGCGACGAAAGTGCAGACACAGCCCACTCGGTCACTTGCAAAAAGTAAGTAACCCCTCAGTCATATTTCACCATTTATCCACACTGTCGTCCATGTGTATACGGATGCGTGAACGTGTATCGGTCGACTCGCTTACACCGTCTCTGCACACGTGTCTACGTGCACCTGTATGTAGCATATATGCATGTGCTTGCACGCGCGATGCCGGTATTCATTCAAAACAAAACAACCGTGCTCATCCATTATACGGATATGCTGGTATACACGTACACGCAGGCATCTGTGTGCATGCATTTTGCAGGTTAACTGCTCCTGCGACAATATTGTTTTTGTCGGTTTTAATTAACATTTCGAGGCGCTAGTTACGGAAGGGACACTAATGAGGAACTAAATTTCGCAACGCGGTTCAGTTTCGCAGTTCCCTGTTTTTCTTTTCTCTTTTCTCTTTCTTTTTCTTTCTTTTTCTATTTCATTGAAGTGTCACGTACACGACCATGTTCCATGCTGGCGAATTTATTTCTGCTGAGATTTTATTTTACGCGAAGGTAGATCGAGGCGATAGTTGCTAAACGGTAGTTTTCTTTTAACATTACTGAGAATTGTTTTCGCTGCCTAATTATCGAGCTGCATGCGCATGTGAGCAAATAATTAGACATAATTGAAAATTTGCTTACCGTCATGGCATACGTTATTAATTAGTCAAGACCCTTGAAGGACGTCTTTATGTCCTAATGGGAAGTCTCAAATGCATCTACCCCTCTTATCATTATTAGTACATAAATTCCAGAGATGAAGTTTATGACCGACGTCTCGCAATAAAACTTAATTAATAGCTAGAACGGTTAATAGAGTTTCATGGCAGAGAACGTTCATAAATGATACGAACATAAATGATACGAAGATAAAAGCAATCTGTAAATCATTATGAAAGTAATTACCATCCTTTCCTTTCTTCCTTCTTTCTTTTCTTTCCGTGAAAATCGTTGTTTTCAAAATGCACGATCAAGAGTCGATTGGAATACTTCACCTCGTCGAATAACGAGCGAATCTAGACGGTGTGTATCGTGATTCTGAAATTTCTACCGAGAAAATCGGACGTTGACGTGGCAAATCAGTGGTGAAAAGGGGCGTAGTGAAACGAAGATGAGCGAGAGGAACGAAGAATAGGAGAACGTAGAATGGAAGAAAAATCCTGTAGCCGAGCCTGTCCCGTGAACGGAACAACAGAGAGCTATCGGACAGCTCGGTAGATCTTTAATGGTCTTCTCCCCTACTAGATGTACACTGTTTCATGCTTTATTTCAGCTTCTTCTTCCTCTCGATCTTCTGGATTGGACCACACGTTTCACTCTTGTTCTCTTCCGACTCACGTCGTAAACGTGTCTTTCGTGCAAGAACGCAATAAAGTTCCGCCTTTCCTTCGAGATCATCCGGGACTACGGCTCTGAAAGCAGGTGACTCTGTTCCAAACAAGATTTGCTCGATGGGGGGTCTTTTGCAATGAAGAACGAACATTGAACTGGTATCTCGCTGAGGAGATCATGCCTGATAGTGGAAGCGTGCAAATTAAATTTGGAAATTTATGCGAATGTGTCGTTACTTGTAACTTCGACGTGGAAAAATCGTGAAAAAAGTAAATTCTTCTGGAATGTTACATTTAAAATTACATATTCAAAGTACATATTTTCGTATCATTCGAGCATATAGATTCGTACCGTATTGGGATACGAAGAAAACGAGTATACGAGGGATAAATTGGGCATAATTAACGCGTTAAAGAAATAAGAGGCAAGCTTTCGTGGTTGAACTAGACGTGGCTGCAATAATTGCCTTCCGATACTTGCACCTTCTATCTGTTTCCTGTTTTATTTTATTTTTTCACCGTATCTTGCTCGTTGAAAAATGCATCGTCAGAAATGCTTTTGATTCGTTGTTTCTTTTGAACGTTTTATCCTTTCCTAGTAGTTGTCTTGTTTCTTCATCGTTCTATCATTCAGTCAAATGAAACTTTCAATTTGTTTTGCAATTTGTTCGTTTCCGCCACTGCTTTGTTTTTATTTTATTCTTCGTGGCAGCCTTTAATGAAGCATCGGATTATCGAAATGAATGTATTTAGCGCACCGTAATATCTACGAATCTTACAATATTTATTCGTCCCTAATGGAATCGTTACACCGTGTTACAAAAAAAAAAAAAAAAAAATCGATGAGTGAAACCGATGTTTTTGTTCGCGCGTAGGCTGCAAACTACGTTGCTACGATTTTACGGCAATACAAGATCGTACAAGTGGTACAAATTAAGTCCAGGTTTCTTCATTACGATTGTACGAGTCGGCAGGCTTTTACGTTCCTTTTATTGTCTACGGCCAGAACCTTCTATGCCGTTGCGGATACCTAAGGAATAGGAGTCTTCCTTGAATCGTTAATTAGCTTGAATTCTTGGTTTCTAATTACACAGCACAGTTTACGGCTTTATTTAAATCCGGTAGTTCCCTCGGTCTCCGTAATACCGAAGAACGCTAAATACTCGTACTCGGCAACGTTTTGAGTTATCATCCGTGCTTCGTATTTAAGCTGATTATCCAACCAAATTCTCCACTGCACTATTAATCGCTCGATTTCGACGATGCAGGTGACCGATACGACACAAAGTTTTTTCCTGGAAGTGGTACGCAAACGGCCTCAAGATTCAGCTGGACATCATGCCCTGGTTCATCCTATTTCTTCTTCTGTTAGCTGTGATGGAGGCGTTCCCTCGGGAAGCCACCTGTACCCGCATGCCGGACATCTACTGGAACTCCACCAATCCAATGTAAGTCACATCAGAATTTCTCTCTCTTATCTTTTACACGGTGTCTTTCGATGCAATTACTTTCACGCTGAGTTATGCATCCAAATAGTTATGGATATGTCTGAGACGCCTGCGAAATCAGTTGGCTCGCGATTCACTCCGCCAGAAAACATTTATTCGGTTACGCTCGCGTGCGCCACCCTTTGTTTGACTGTTTAAATAAAGGAACAAGTATTTTTAAATACGTACGCGCAGGTACTTTGGGCTAGCATTATTTGCAGTGTAAAACAAAGGCGGCCTTTAAGTGAAATCTGCATGCCTGTAAAACTGGTACTTCGAAACAATTAATGCAGAAATTCAGAGTGCAACGCTCGCAGAAACGAGGACGTTATTGTTTAGAAAAATATCTACTTTAATGCGCAACAGAAATGTAACGCGAGATGTAACAATAGAGTGTAACGCTGGATTTTTACATGGATTTTGAATTTCCTACATAGGGAAAATTTTGTTTCTTGTATCTCTCTCTCTCTCTCTCTCTCTGTGGTATAGTCGTCGAAAACACCGTATTTACCGAGAACATTACCCTACGCCCTGCGCGAAGAATGCAAGCTCCGTTTAATCTCATCCGAGATATTACCGTGAATGTCCTTGTTCCGGATAGGAGACGACCGCATTTCCACGTTGAAGCATTCCACGAATGGTAACGCCTCCTCGTGCGGGAAAAGCGAGCTTTCTAGCATAGCAGGGCCATCTCGATATAGAGATCGTGCGATCTTTATCGCCATTTATTCGACCATCTCGCCGTTTCTTGTGGAGAAATCATATTTCTCGACTGAATGTTTTTGCATTTTTATCCGTGCTCTTTATTTTCGCTCCACATTTCGTTATTTTTATACACTGCTATCTAAGTCCCTCTTCTAACTCGGTATCTCTTCCTACGGCAATCTTTTATTACACTCTTTTCTCGCGCCCCGTTTGTACGAAACTATTTCGTATCTCTTTGAAAAACGTGAAACAGTGTTAGAGATTAGGAAGGAAGAGGAGCGAGGAATATCTTTGAACCCACGTACACACACACGCACACCGCGCCGCGAAGCTTTAAACGCAACGACAGACAGAGAGCATAGAGTATCTGTGAGCCCGATTTCTTGACCTTCGTTTCGCTTTTTCGTTCTCGAAAGTCGAAACTGTATCGCCGGGGAACACGAGCACGATCGAAGTCGTGATGTATCGCCGCGATATTTCTTGCCGTGAAACCGCGGGTACACGCGTGGCGAGGGCTGTGTACGTGTGGATGGTTTCCGTTTCGATCGGTTTCCTTGTCCTTCTCGGCGCGCCGTAGCACGCCGAGGGAAAAAAGGGCGGAATTGAAAGCCGAGCGAAAAAGGTCCGGCGCGTTCACGCCTCTGCCGGCGTTCAGGATGTACGTGCGTTGCCGCGAGCGGCTTTCGGAGGTCGGGCATTATAAATGTGCCGGCTGAGTTTCGAGTTGAAGCGTCGAAATCGATTTATTGGGCCGCGTTTCGCGCGAGGGTCAAGTGCACTGTAAGCCGAGCCTGTTACGTGCACACACACGAGGCGTGCACGTGTGCGTCGCCATACGTGCGCAGCATCCACGCGAGCGTTAAAGAACCATCGGGCCGGGATAGATAATTTTACGAATATGGAAGTTGAGCGGAATCGAGAAGCGAAGATCGATCTGTACTCGAGTTTCGTCGGGTGGTTGACTAATGCGGTAGAAAGGGATGGAGGTGAGCGTAGAGTGGTGGGCGAGCTCGGTTAACGGGCAAAAACCAATTCGTTGTCGAAGCGGGATTGAATGTCGAGCGTTGTCGTCCGCGTTTTATCGTCTAAATCGATGGGTCTTGCTCGTCGGATCGTGCGTATCTGCGTACACGTCTACAATAAAAGACATTAACGTCACTTTTTTTTTCGGAGTTCAATTTCCTGTTCATTAATGGAAGGAAAAAGGTGGTAGGGGGTGTGCGTAGTTGCCGTACGTGTCGGAAATAGATAAAATAAGGTCGGAAGCAGGGTCGAAAGCAGGGTCGAAAGCGGCGTAGGTTTAATTGAACTATATGACGATGATGTGTATTTCATGAAGATCGGTATTAAAGTACGTACCATCGTACGATCGTACTCGAAACAATCCAACGCCTAGTTTAAAGTTTTCTGTAGAAGCTTATTTGAATCGATTTTAATACAGTACGTACTTTCCAAGTCCTATTTCCATGTATGTTCCACCATTGGTAAGAATACCCGTGCGCAATCTCGATACCTATACTAAACGTAACAGTAGATTCGGCAATGGATTCTGGTACCGTGTATCCATTTTCTCCGAACAAATTCAAATCCTATCGTAACAGTGGTAAGATATAATTGAAAGAGAAAAAAGGGAGCGTTGCGTTAAAAGTGAAAGAACAAAAGCACACGCGTTGGCAATTTATCCAGCGGGAAGGTTTTTCGTAAAAATTGTTTCAGGCACGGCTTTTGTTCCCGTTTCTATCACAATCTCTCTACGAGAACGGAAGTCGCTTTGCAAAAAGCTTGATCTTCGTTTGCTTCGTTTGAGGAAATTGACTCTCGACAAGCGGGCGCTGCTCTATTTTTACAATGTTTGCATTCAGGATACTAGCAAACTGTAAAGAAGTCACTACTCGCGAATTGTCTTTCATGCATGTACGCGAGTGTTCGTATATATATATATATATATATATACAGGGTGATTCATCTAACTTGCACACCTGAAATAACTTTTCACTTATGCGTCTAATGAAAAATTGTTTAATGCAAAAGTTGTGTGGAAATTGAAATGTTTCAAGGGAGGAAAAATATGGCGAAATTCTCAGTTTTCACGCGTTCGTTCAGGAAGCAGATTTAGAACGGCGCGGTGTTTCCAACACCGGTTATCGAGGTATTGCGCACCACTATTCGATTACCGGACTAATATATCATTTAGGCCTGTAATTACGTTGGAAAGGGGAAAAAACGCCAACCCCTGGATCCTTATGATTTACTTTCCAACTCGTGTCGGAGCACCACCGACACGCGAGTCAATTCGGTGGCCATTTATATTCTTCTTGGTACCACTCGAACCGCTTATAGCGATTTAACAAACGTCGAATGCCCGGCGTACCGCAAATAAAAGCCGAGCTTGCCCGGTATGAAACGAGGCACGTTTGTACGTCGGCCTCGTTTGAAAAAAAGGAAAATTGAATATTTGCTTAATCGCCCTCGACGCTTCGTCTCACTTTCAACTTCTGCCGGTCCCCTCGCTTCTGGTTTCCCCGTTTCGCGGCCTCCTCCTCTCGCCGTTGGTTCTCTGGCTTCTCTCGGGGCGCTGGTGGCTTTCAACGCGATTGATAATTTATTTAAGTACCACCACGTTAAAGCATAACTACCGTCCGAATCGGCAAAATCAAAACGACCGAACGATGGCGGTCATTGCGGCTGCCAAGCATTAGTCCATTGTTCGATTTTTAATTTACCCGCCGCTTACTCTTTCTCTTTCATTTGATCACTCTCTCTCTCTCTCTCTTCCACTTTGATCGATTCTCTTCTCTCACCGCGTGCTCGTTGTGTGCCAGCGTTGTGTACCGCCAATAGCGATTCGATGCTAGTAATTCTCAAATAGCTTTCTATCAAATTATTCTCACACTGAATTGATCGATCCACGCTTTCGAAATGAACGGAAATAACGTGAATATTTTTACGTTCGTGCGGAGATTATTGCGCGATAATGCGAGGTGCTAAAAGTTGTCGAGATTCCCTTTGTTTGCAAGAAACATCGCGTGTGTATACTTTCGGTAATAATTATTTCGATTATTTCATTATTCCGTTAAACAAGTAGCGTTTAAATTTGCAAGTCGAGTATTTTTCATGTAATGCGTGTACACCGAAGTCATCACCGATTGTTTGATAAAACTGTCCGTGCGTTATTGATGGAAATCCTGCGTTTCGTTAACGAGTAAATTGCACATCGAATTTGTACTACATCGAAAGTACTTTTTACAGTCTTCGATCTTCCGTTTTCCCTATTGATTGCACGTTACCTAGCAACCGGTCCTGTACAGAATCACATTATCTCGATTCAAGAATGGCACAGTAGCACCTGATCACGGAGCAAAGCCCGCTGAAAACATGGTGCCTTTACTTTCCCATAATAGCCCGTGTTATTCCAGTTTTCTTCTCGTAGGCTGCTTGTCGCTTATTTACATGCACTAGAGCTGCCTTTCTTTCTTTCATTCGACCTTGTTTCTTTCTGCAAATCCTTTCCGTAAGGCTCTTCAGCTACTTGCCAGGCCGATGCGACTTCCTCGTTGTAATGCCAGGCAATGCTACCAGGTGATTGCATGGAAAAATACTAAAATTGTCGGCATTAGCGTGAACGTGTTCCAGAGTTGCGTTATATGATTCTTGTTCCGGCGTGCGTCAACCAATTCCAACGTAGATTGCATCGAGGATAACATAAAGTCCAGTCTTTCTCTCTCTCTCTCGACGATCTTAGAACGTGTTGCAGGATAACAAACAATTACCGGAGCGCGTGGCTCATAAATTATTTCGCTCGTTCCGAATCGTTTCACGTTATTACATTATTCGAGCGCATTATTGCGCGTCGTGCATGGCCTGAATTTCCTACCGGGCGCCACAGAATTAGTATCCAGATTCAGCACCGTTCTAGCTCTAACACGCTAGTTCGAATGGCCGTCACGCCTCGCATTGTTCACTCGAATATTCGCTGTGATGAACATTTCGCTTCGATCTTTCCCTTACGCGCTCTTTCGTCCATGTTTTACACGCCGGTCAACTGCGAACACGACGAATTTCGATCGGTGTTCAAAGTTGCAACAATGTACGATTACTCCGAAAAGGTCTAGCACCGCGGATGCTAGTTGTCGCGCACGTATACAATTAAATAAAGGCTGACGAGAATGACTGGCTGGACCGGCGATTTTCATTCGGATCAATGGCAATCTGCCGTGCAGTCTTTGTCACGATACGTCGCGTCATAGCATTATACGTAATATTCCACAATTGGTAGGTAGACGCGTACACATAGACGCCTATCGTTCGACAAATCCTCGATGCATTTATATTATGGGAGTTACATAATAATTCCCATTGGATTGCCAGGGATTGGTGTGTAGCCAGAATAACATGTCCTGCCGGTGGACTGCGGAGATGATACATTCCGCTGATAGTTATGTACGCGGGCTATGCATACATTGGTCGCCTTTATAAGCACCGCGTTTGCACGTACAAGCTACAGTACGTTTCACACTGCATCGTCGTCGTCGTCGTCGTCGTCGTCGTCGTCCTCGTCCTTCGCAGCAGCGGTTCGACCAGAATACGATGAGATTAAGGTACAAGCTTCCTGCCGGCAATGAATTATGTCCCAGCACGGCGCGCGGAGATGTTTCTTCGCCGGTATCGCGCCGGGTCGGTCCGGTACGTGGACCTCTTACGTATGTTACTCGGCCGGTAATGGTAGCCGGCGTGGTACCATCCCTTTCTGGACACTAATTCACGCTCTCCGCGCTCACGGGAATAAAATTAACGCTGCGCCGTGAAGAATCGCGCTACGATTTTCAGGCAACCCCTCAGCCGGACGACTAAATTATTAGGGGCCTGGAACCGAGACTCGGTTAAATTGTTTCTCCTTTTTTCCCCGCCTCCTTTATTTTACTTTCGGTACCGGTAAGATTAATGGAATTTTTATTAATACAAAACACACCCTGAGTATGGTGATTTATTACGTTGTCGGACGGCATGAAAATGAGCGCGAATACGTTGCGTAATTCGAGCGAAAATTTCGTCGATGTCTCTTTCCTCCTGTTACCGAATTTTCTTTCCTCTTCCCTTGTTCCTTGCTCGTTGATCGATTATCACAGTTAGGCAAAAAAAAAAAAAAAAAAAAAAAGAAAAAGAAGAAAAAATGCAATCGCGCTGGGAAATTATATCGGAAAGAAATTAGCGATGTAATGGTATTGTAATAGGATTTATGCTCGTGCATTATAAAAAATTTCTGATAAAATGGATCCGATTAACAGTTACACAGCGAAGCGATGTTCCCGTGCACGGGATATCGCGCGGGGTAGATATTTTTCATACGCGCCGTACACGTCACTTGTCAATAGTATCGGAAAGCGATGCGAGTACTTCAGCAGTTTCTGCAATTGAACACGCTCTTGTGCCACGGTATCGTCAAATACGTCCCGCGTATTGAACATAATATTCGTTGTAAAAGCGACGAAGCTTGTCTATTATCGAGACAATTTAACAACAATTTATATAAATTACGCGACCTCTCGGGTTGAAGATGACTTTGTATTTTGAAACACTCGTATTTCGAAAGGCGAGCTTTCATCGCGTTAATTCACGACAAATGAACGTATGGAAAATCTGCAGATGGGAATTAACGTTGTCCGCTGCGGGCGTTTGTATTTAGTTTTTTGCAAGATGAAAAGCATTCCACCGACAAATAGATCCTTTCGTCCCGCTCGCTCGCGACGACGCGGGAAGCTTAACAGTTCAGCGTGAATGAAGAAGAAGATAAATGTAACGTGATTTACAGCGGCTTCTAGGTTTATACACGGGATTCGCCCATCTCTTGTCTCTCGCCGTTTCATCGTGAAATCACTCTGCCTCATTACAACTGTAACACGTCCCGTCGACGACGTGCTGGCTCCCCGTGTAATTCTGCGAGCGCATTGTTACACGATATAGACTGACGTAATTTAATTCGCAGTCGTGTGCGCGGACCGTGTGGCACGGTAGCGGAGGATATATAATCGTACACACGTGCCCTAATACGCGGCATGCTGCCGAGACTGCAAGCTGCTTTACAAGCGCATGCCTTGCCGATCTATGAAATGGTCCCGAGTCGTATAACGCCGCGTCCTTGGTGTCTGCTGTTTTGAAACAAGACGCACGTCTAACGTGACGATAACGCGCGCTTATTCGACTCGCAATTAACGTCTAACAACGCGATACCCGAGGGCTGCTGCAGCTGTAAGAACCGATCGAATTATCGCGACACATAGCGATAACCGCGCGTAATTTCAAATTCGAATTTTCCATCTTTTTCCCCCCGTCGACGAGGGTTGAGTTGTTTAGCAAACAAATCAACACGCGCATTTGAAGAGGCTAGGCTTCTGTAATCCCGCTCTTTGAAAACTCACAGGGATTCTACAATTTTACGAGGGATTTTTTTTCTTTTCTTTTTCCTTTTTGGCAAATTTACCTCAGTTAGAGACTTTACCAACAACGGAGCTAATACGTATCCAACGTGTCAGACTATACGGTAGCTAAAGAGACGAAATATGTACGTGCTCATCGACGTCCGTAGCCACGAGCGAGGAGGTTTTAGCCGCGCATGGCGGGTGTCTGGCGAGTTCTCAACTTTCCACGTTGCGACGAGATCCAAACTTCCATTAGGGAGTTACTTAAATGTTCATAAGGGCTTAGCTTTCATTCGATGCAACGGCTTCTGTTTGACGTTCACGCTTCAAATCTCCTCTCCTTTCGCGTACAGATGTATCAAGCCTTTCGGAATGCGCCGGCGAAACGTTCAACGTGTATACGTGAAATGACTTCGCCTTTAAGACCGCTGCGCCACTTTTCCGACTAATGATCACGGCCGACAAAGACGTCTCATTTGCGGGGAAACGAGGGGCGGAGCTTGCAAAACTCGAGTCAGAAAATAAGACGATCAATCGCGTATCCAGCCGTGACTCGCGTCTTATTTATCGAGAAATCAGAGGTTGGGGGGAGGGTGCGAGGGAAAAAAATGGTATTTAGAGATCGTCAGGTTCCTCCGGGGTTATAAAACGTTGAACGAAACGAATTAAACGTAAAGAACCAGTTCCCCGCTGTCGTAACAATTTTCCATTTGGTCCTTTTAAATTGCCGGTGCCGGCATCGCGGCGATGATTTTTTGCCAGTTCCGTGACTAGCTGAAAGTATTGACACCTTGCTCACGTACGCACGGATAACTTCATCTCCTTCGCGGAGAAGATGGCCGGTGTAGGCTGCGCGACTGTGTAATGATCGAAGGCGCAAAAACCACTGCTGTTGCGGTGCAGCGCGGCAGAGGGGAAAGGCGAAGAGGAACGAGAGGAAGATGGCGAAGAAGGCGAACCGAAGAGAAGAAAAGGAATGGCATATCTCTCGAGGAAAAAAAGGAGCAGAGCTGATCGCACGAGAGAACAGGGGTTGGCAGATGCACTGTGTATCGCTGGTATAAACCTATACCACGACACCACGACCTGATGCTTGGGTTATAAAGCACAGCTGACGCTAGGTATAATATATTCTTCTTCTACCTCTGTACTTTCCACACGCTCGCGCCACTTTCCGTCTCTTACGCTCTTAGCGTCTCTCGAACACGCACGAGCTCTTGCACCCTCGGCATCGTTCGCCGGTCGCTGCAGCAACCCTGCTTCTCTGACTTCGTTCATCTACGGTCTAACTGTCCGTTTCACTCGATCAGAGTGGCCGTAACCGATACGATTGAACGAAGGTGGTGTCGTCACGGTTGGTCGAAGACGAATGAGATTGCGAAGTTCGATACCGCAATTAACGGAGCTTTCCTACCAAAGAGGGGTTTCAGAGTTCATTCGCCCTGACACGTGTAGACGTTAAATGGAATAATAAATCAGGGATCGTAGATCGTTTCGAACTGAACGATTCACCTTCTTTGAGAAAGTTTTCTTTTCTTTTTCTTTTTTTTTTTTACGACGATAAGATTCGCGATTCGCACACGTTCGTTGAGAATAACGATAGGACTTGCAACTTTTGAAATTGATCCACGTTTGAGGTTCACCTGTTTCGAGAAACTCGAATTTTCGCTCGAAAACTTTTCCGGGTATCCGCACGATTCCGCTTCTCCTCATTTTCGCTGGTTTTAGCTGGTGCTGCAAGAAAAAAAAAAAGCTGGTATCGAGTCGATACCAATTTCGAGTGATTCTCTAGCAGAAGAAAATACGATAGGCGGATGCGATAAATAATACATCTTCGAGCGCGAAGGCGTATTGCGAAGTATCTGATCAAAAATATAGCTTTCCTCGGGAAAGGGATAAGAGCTATTGGTTCCTTTATCGGTACGATTCTAAAACTTTCCGGCTCGTGTACAAAGCGCATCGATTTATATGCAACGAAACAAGAGGAAGTATTGCACGAGAGTATTCAAGTGGAAATACGATAAGGGGAATGTGCTTAGTGTCAAAATATTTTTCTACGAGGATACATCATGGAATCACTTATAAGACAGTTCATCTTCATTGGATGTTTCGAGTACAGAGCTGGTCTAGGAGAATCTTGGGTCGACCGACCTCGGTGTCCATTGTTAGCGGATTACACGAGGATTTCCCTGGGAAATTGATACTCTGTTTGTCCGCATGGCCGCTATGAAGTTCCACGGAATCCTCAAACTCCTGCTAACTTGAATAATCACCTTGCAATGGTCGTTTGGTTTTCCAACCCATACACATGCCCTGCTTCTCTTTTCACGCGTGTTGTTAAACGAGTGACATTAATTAATCATTTTAGAGCGAAGACGCTGATTCTACAACCTAATGCATGCTATCCAAGATTCCGCAAAACTTGTGACAAGAAAACGTTGCAAAGTGGATACGTTGAAAGAGGTCAGGGTCGAACAATGATATTTCTGTTTGCAAATGAGATCTCTTTTGCCCGTCAATTCCTTCAGCGAAACAGAAATATATACTGGAGCAAGCGTTTACGCGCTGGACGTATACGTTTTCTGTACGCGCGAAGTTGTGCCCGTATTTATCGCGGTTCGCAAAAACCGTGTTCTCATTTCGAGCACCATTGCGATGTCTGGACACAAGCTCGATTGGGTTAAACGACCCGGTGTTATTTCGTAAAATGAAATAAAGGAGACATTCATACCAGTCGTAGCTCTCCCCCTCCGCACTGAATCCTGTGGTTGAGTAATGAGTCCAAAGTTCCATCTTCTTCTTCTTTCTACCCTTTCTCTGCTTTCTAACGTCTCCCTCTCGCCTTTGCATGCCCTAGTCTTAACTCTCTTGTTCGGACCCTTCATTCGGTGTTCCCCTTATCTCGAGAAAGTTTCCTCAACAGATGTCAATGTCGGCGAATCGCGTCTATAACGAATGCAAAGAACACTCTTTGGAGAAAGAACTGGCGTTTCGTGCGACGCACGATTAGATCGAGATATGCAGCCTTTTTGCCGCAGCGCGCGAATTAATTGCATAACGTATTGCTTTCGCTTAGGCGGTATCAATTTCTGATATTAAATCGCGAAGCGTGGCCGTCTTCCGTTTCAAGCCATTAGTTACGAGCGAAATTGAAGGGGTGCGTACTGGCCTGTGCCTCCAAGTATATTATCGACATTTGGCGCACCTCTTCGACCGTTTCAACAGTTTAGAAGTGGCCATTAGCTTTATTCGAGAGATTGACTATCGTTCTAACGTTCGCCCGTAGTGACTCTACGGTTTTCTCTGGTTTCCATATTTATTTGGTAATATTTCCGGACTTCTCTCTTGATCGTATCTTTTATCCTTTTTATCGTTGCTCCAATATCCATGTTCGTAAAAAATTGTCGCGTCAGTAAACTCGTTCGTGATTTCGTTATTCGCAAGTTCGTAAAACGATGCAATTTCCCTGCATAAATGACGATACGAGACGCTTCAATGAGGAAATATTTACCCTTAAAGATCTCATATCCCAGATACGATCGGTCCTCAGCGACTATCAAGGGATGTGCCATAATCAAATCTAAACAGATGGGAGCTACATTTAATCGAGTCATCCCAGACGTCTCAATGTGTTCTAACCTAATTTCAACTCCCTTGATGTTTTCACACATGTGCACACATAAGGGCCGTCATCGTGCACACACGGAGGCAGAAATGCCGGCTTGGTTGGGCCAGTGCTACTCGAAAGGTATGCATCGGTGGTCGTGCAAAAAGCAGCCACGTTTCGCGTAGCGTTAATTAAGCTCTTAAGTGTCGCTGGGATATCCCTTCATAAGTGTATACTTCCCCACTAACCCTCCACGTCCTAAAATTAGAATTTCATTACTCGTAGTCATAGAGAGAAACTTGGTGTTTCGTTTTTCTTTCGAACACGCACGAGTCCGCGATAGTTTGAAAGGAGGGGTGGGAGGGGGTGAGGAAAAAAAAGAAAAGAAAAACGAATCGGAGAAAAACAAAAGTAAAAAGAAAAAGCACTGGAATTTAATTTCGTTCATTCGTAGATGGCACTGGGCGCGATATAATTTTTAATTAGGTACCCAATCAATTTCATTTTCTTCAATTTAAAAATACGGAACGAAATCAAATGAAAAGCGTCCGCAGTTCCTAAGCGTTATTATCAATTCTTTTTTCTTTCTCTCTCTCTCTCTCTCTCTCTCTCTCTCTCTTCCAAAGGGAGCACTGCCCGGTAACGTACCTCGTATTTAAATATTCGGAATTAAGGCAGACAGCGAAGGGAGATATTTCACGAGAAGGGGTACGAACAATTTCGCGTTTCTAACGCACCCCGGTCTCGTCACGATCCCCTTTATGTTCGACATTCTCCGCATAGTCCAAGTTTCGCGACGTTTAATTATGAAATATGTATTTAGTACGATGAAAGGTGTGTCGTTCGATAATTCATCACGGAATAAATACACGACGCAATATCTACGGAAATATCGTGTCCTGGGCACGTACTCCGTTCCTTCATGCTCGAATCGCTTTATCGATTTTAATTCGGCAGATGCGCTGATAAAACACAGCGCCGGCGATTGAATCGTTGGAACGTTGTCCCCAATACGGGATAAAAAGTTGCGCGATCTTAATTTCCCCGGCTATCGTTAACTTTCATTGGGAGCAACGATCGTTCGGGGATCGCTTCCCGACAAAGCGTCGGGAAATTCGTTTTCCATTTTAAGTTGGCTATACGCGGGCCGGCTGTCGCATCGAGAAGTTTTGGTTGATTTGGACGGGTTGAAGTACGCGCGTTTCGTGCAAAATCCATCCTGTCAACTGGGTCAAGCTGCGCATTCCGCGCGTATCTTTTTCCAGCGACCGTTTTTTTTTTTTTTTTTATTTCGTCGTTTTTTACATCCACCTTTTTCACCTGCGTTTGACAGAAAATTGCATTATTAAAAATGAATTTTTATGCGTCGCGTGTGTTATCGCGATACGGCGTGGCGTTTTGTATTTTTGTTTCGCCCGGTCGAAATTTCAAGTTCGCTGGACAGGAAAATTTTACGATCGCTTTGTCGTCACGATGTTATGAACGATGTTATGAACGATGTTTAAAAACAAAAAAAAGAAGAATAAAGAAAAGAAAGCAAAATGAAAAGAAACTACGTTTTACCTTTCGTTCAATTCGCGTTAATCGCGTTACGTTGAAACGAATTAAAAGAATATTGACAAACGTGTCAAAGTTTTATTCGAAACAGAACGTATAGCTGGCCGGGGGTAAGGTAGCAAGGGAAACTTTTTGATGTCACTTTTCTTAAAGAATGCAAATCCGCGAGCGAGAGGTCTCGCCGGGTAGTACCGGGAGGTAAACGCGAGCTGGTCGCAAAGTTGGTAATCTTGTAAATCCACAAAGACCGAAACTGTGAATAGACGTCTTCCCTGGATAAGCTCTTTGGCAAGTTCCATCGAGAAAATTTTCTCGGCCTCTTTGGCCGGCTTCTTCTCCCAGCCTCTCTGATTCTCTGGCTGCGCACGCTCGTTCGCACTTCTTCGGTAGTAGACTTTCTTAATTGTGTAAACGTACCGGGTGTCGGACGTAGTAATTACACGATGAAGCGTGTCCGGGAGATGAAATTGCGGAGCGAGTATTAAAAAGAAATTAGCTACGGATACACGGACGGGAGAAAAAAGGGAAAAAGTGGAATAACGTTGCTGCGTTGTTCTTTGAAACTGAAGAATCGAATGGATTCGTGCCGCAATCAGCGTCGTTCATTTCGATTTGAGTAATCAGAAAGTAGCGAGACGATGAGGCGTAACTTAAGTGGCCCTTGAGCCACGACGACAATCGCGTGAACGCGCCTTAATTACGCATTAATTCGAATTTGAGTGCCGTCAAGCTCGAGCACGGTAGAACCACGGTCGTCTGGCTGCTTTCTCGCGCTTCTTCCCGCCAAATTGTACCTTCGGGGGTTTTAACTTCGATGTTTCGCCGTCTCCTCTTTCCCCTTTCCATCTCGAGGTTCTCCTCCTTTCGATTCAATCCGGGCGATCTCGCTTTTCCGTGAGGGCTGACAAGACTGGTTGGCCAGGCAGCTCGTAAATGTGCTCGTAATCCAAGCTGGATGATCGTTTCTTTGTTACGAAGCGACGCGAAGGAACGACAGAGAAAAACAGGAAAGCGTCTAATGGCGAGATGAGACGTGGTCGAAATAAACGAGATCACTCAGGACAGGAGGACACCTTAAAATCGAAGGTTTTCTCCAGAGGAAAAGTTCACGCGGCACCGAGTTGGCTTTTTAAACGGTCTTTGAACAGTAAGTTAAAGCAGTCTGTGATTCGTCGTGGCTATAAAAATTGTCAAAGAACGATTTCCTCGCGTCAGTAGTCGGTGCTCGAAAATTGCGCGTGTCTTGTCTTGCGTGTTCGACGTTTGCATACATTTGCGAAATAGCTTTGAATTATTTCATTGGTGGGCCGGCTCGTGACTTTCGTAGCCTCCTTCGACCGAGACTCTCCTTCGGTCTCACCTCCGATAATCCCCCGTGATTGCTGCCTCATTACGTTACACGAAGGAAAGTCGACGCGGCAACGCGCCTCAAAAGACAACTTCATTTATATTCACCGGCCGTTCCGATCCTCGCGAACCGTTTAAGCGGCGCGGCGCGTAAACGACGCTGGTTCCTGGACGAGCCAGCTTTCCCGGCTCGTGTGATGCACGTTTCCAGTGCAACCCGACGCAGCAACGCCCGGCAAAAGTTAATAAGGCAGCGTCTTTCTTTCAAGGCTGCTGATTCCAGTTCCTTCAAAGGATTAGCCGCAGCGGCGCTGATCAACAACGTATCAACAGTATATTTCGCTTCTTATCGCGTTTCTCTTTGAAGAGCGTTCCTCGTCTGACTGACTCGTTCCCTTAAATGGCAGGCAAGAGAGGAATCGGAAAGGGGAAACGTCTTGTTAAATGAATTTGCTACGATCCTTCTTCGTTCGTCGTAAACACGAAATACAGCGGTGGACAAAACGCTGCGAGTCGCTCGGGCACTCTGGTTAGTTTCGCGGAAGTTGGAGCACGCCGAGCCGAGGAAAATTCAAAGAAGAACGAACCAGGCGAACGGGTAGCTGGGTTCTTACCCGATTTTAAAATTAGAAACTATAACGCGAAGTTCGATGGTAACTGGGAACTAGGAAAAGTGTAAAAAGTTTCGCTATATAAGGCGCGGTGTTTGGGGAATTTGTAATAAAATTCTTAAACCAGTCTTCGCGTAACCCAGTTTCGTGCCTATAAATGTGCCCGTAAGTCATGCGAGAACGATCGTACTTTACTGCGACATCGACTACGTACTATTTGCCCCTTTTTCCACGTTCCTGGATCTTTATGGCTCGGTGTTTCGCACGAAACTTACGAGGTACTTTTCTCGCTGGATTATGGATATCGATGGCCAACACGATAATAACGATATCAGCCATCTCTGGTAACGATAACGACTGCCAAATACTTCCTCGTCGTTTTTTTTTCTTTTCTTTTTCTCCCCCTCCTCCCCCTTTGATATCACCGCCCAGTTGGCGGCCAGTAAGGAAGATTCGATTTCCAAGAAATTTCGAACGTTTAACCGAATGGCACGGATCGTGCAAGGCCAAGGTAGTAGCAGCAGCGACTGTACCAACTGAATACACGTATTTAAATGTTGCGTTCGATCCATCTCATGCATTATTTAGTTTAAGCGGTGGGGCGTCCGTTTTGTGCCGCGATCGGCCTGTCGCGTCGTGTCGACGCCGGAACTACGTACAGAACGCCATTCGGAAATAAACGTGGCCACGTATCTGTAGAGGAATATCGCAGCGAGTGTGCGAGAGAGCGTACGTGTGCTCGGCCACGGTGGTCGCACGAGAATGCATTATAGATACGGGTTCTCCATGGATCAGTTCGATTTCGCACTTGTGCGGTGCTCCAGCGAATATACCTCGCGATATATCTATCTATCTATCTATCTATCTATCTATCGATGTACGCGTGTTCCGTCGTTCGACGCGGTGACCTGCTGGGCTTTTAATTGAATGTAATTATGACGAACGGCAAACGCAACACGCCGAGAAATTGGATTGCCACTTTCCCATTTAATTCCCTTTGATCGAAACACTTTATCGACGTCGATACTCGCGTTATGCGTCAAAGCGCATTCTTGTGCCGCGAAAGGCAAACGAGAAGTACGGTGCACAGCGATGCGTATTTTCAATCGCGGCCAACGACCTCCGTCGTTTGGATTAAGAAATTTCGGTGGATTTCGATGGACAGGGAAACGATCTCGTACGGATCTTCGTTTGTTCTTCGTTGCGATACGCGAAAATCACCGGTCAGCACGAAAAATTCCTCTATCATTCCACTGAAAATTGGAAACGGTCTCCATCGTGCACCGATGACGAAAGACGTTCGCGTGTGTTGCATACGTGTATAAGGGAAGAAGAGAGAGTCCATAACCAAGGCAAGTCGAGTTCCAGACTTATTTTTCGGAACTCTATCGTTGAATTCAATCTAAAGTTTCGCATAGGAATTCCACCGCAACTCATTTCCCGCTTCTCGCTTCTCGCTTCTCACGTACCCGCGCCAACAAGGGAACCAGACAACGTCAAAATCGTCGCGTAAAACTGATCCGGAGAAAGATTCCGTCGACTGTTCTCTGCGCGAGGTGCCGTACGAGAGCAACCAAGACTCTATCGGAACGTCCGTATTCCTTGAACTTTTTATCAAGTTTAGCCGTGGCATATCGAACGGATCGAGAGAGACAGAGAGAGAGAGAGAGAGCGAGAAAGATAAGAAGTGCAGGGAGAGGAACGCGAAATAAAAACAGGAAAGAAAAGCGCCGGGGGAAGAGGGAAATGATAATCGGACACTCGGACGTGAAGTTTCATCGACTTTCTATAACTGGCTACGATTTAATTATATTAATCTTTAAGTCGTTCTGAGAAGAGAGAAAGAAATCGAAGCGAAGGATCTCGGATATATCATTTTCGAGCGTTTGAAAAACAGAAGAAGAAAAGAAGAAAAAGAAAAAGGAAGAAGGGCAAACATTGAAGGAATTTTGCTAAACACAGGAGCGAACCGTGTCAAAGCGAATTTCACGCATACTAGCCGGCGTCGATTCGTCATACAGTCTGTAAAACAGAGAGGAACACCTTCATTGTGAAGTGTTGTGCGAACTAACGTGGACTAGTTCACGCCGTGCTTTTTTTCGGCGGTGGCGGGGGTGGGTACTTTCGAGGGAGGTGCACTGGGACGAGAGTTGAAAACCCTCGCTTCCTCTTTTTCTCGACGGCACGGCACGACGGTGTATATTCGAAACCCGGGTCTCTCTGGAGTGGCTATTAATTCGGCACACTCTCACCTCCTGTCGCACAATAAGCGTGAAACGCCAATTCATATTCCGTGCCTTATATACTCGTTGTCGAGGACAAAAGTGCTTCTGGCCCTGTAAAGGGAAACGTAGGGAGTATATCCTAACCCTTTGACCGTGCGAGCGGCCAAAGTTCGTACATACGGATAGAGGCGGTGTACATGTTTTCGTACCCATATGTGTGTGCGTGTGTGTGTGTATTTGTGGTATATAGATGGACGCGCGTGTATATAGACGCACATATTGGAGTTCAAAGGGTATGGTATGGCGGTGTGAAAGGTCCGTTATTCTCACCTTGGTGTTCTCCGATCGTTCGTGTCGCTCCCACTTTGTCCTCCTATTCATCCTAATCTCCGAGAACGAGAGAAGAGAATCTGGAACAGAAGGAGATACAAATTCCATCGCGTGGCTCGACATATTTTTCTCACGTTTCTTCGTTAACCCGAACCAAGTGTCCACGCTTACTTCTCAAATTCCAGCGGCTATTGCTGCCTTTCGTAACCCAAACGTTGGGTGCGTTGGTTTCGAAAAATAATTGTCGTCGAATTCGTTCTCTCTCTCTCTCTCTCTTTCTCAGGATCTGATACTGCGGTTGTCTACGATAAAAACATCTTCTTCCCTGGTGTCCGCCGAAAGATACGTCCACAAACGCGAAAGAGAAGGAAACTCTCAGGGGCAGGGAGAAAGAGATAGATAGATAGAGAAAGAGGGAGAGAAGAGAAGGGAGTGGATGGTTACGCGGGGTGGCCCGGCTGAATCTCGTTAGTTTCGCGTTCTCTCTAATTGGTGCATCGATTATACCAATTATCGTTTCTACTCGAGAGATTAGCTAATTGCAACCTTCTCTCTCCCCGTATCTCGACCTCTCTATCCTCTGCGCGTCACTCTGTTTCTCTGTTACTCGAAGCGGGGCGGCTTCGCTCGATGCACGTGCATGTGCAACCGCGCGACCGTTGAACGGTGACACGTAGGCTACGGGAAGGGTGTTGGTACACCGGTGCCGGGGAACAGAGCGAGAATGGCCGTGTTTTTTGTGCGACGAGGAAGAACGGAAGAGCGAGCGAGCGTATTGTGGATACGTGGTATTCATTCATTGGTATCAGGTAACCCGGTTTAGGCCCTCAGACCGCTCCCGTAAGCGGTCGAGGCTCTCCCGATAAAAATGCCTCTGCCTCTGTCTCTGCCTCTGCCTCTCTTTTGCTCCGGAACGGCGTTGAAGGCGCCGTGGAGAGGACAGACTGCGCGAAAAACAAAAAAAAAAAAAAAAAAAAAGGAAAAAGAAAGGGGAAAAAAAGCAAACGAGAAAATAAAGAATCGACCGGTTTACCTGTTCGCAGACACTGGAATCGTCGGTATACCTACTGGACTTATGTGTGCTCCGCTCCTCTTCTTTATGTCGAACCTGCTGTCCCCCGATATCGAGACCTATTGCTTCCGAATAGATTTTACAAGAACCGGTTGGCGTCGGATCCGAGCCGTGTCACACCGAGAAATCGTGTTTTATACGATTACCTCTACTCGTTTATTCCCTACGTGTTAATATCACGATTCGAGCAGAGAGTGTTTTCTCAACAAGTATGCGGAGCATCTATATTTTTGCATAGTTATAGGGACCGCTGCTGGACCGGTTTATCTGTTCACCGTGGACCGGAACTCGCAGGTAGTTAACCGCGTGTAGATTTCGCGCGTTTATTCGTCGTACTCCTTTTCCATCGTAACTCTTCGGCGCCGTCCGATGTAAGACTCTGTAGCAGGATAATACACGCGCGAGAGATACGCGATATTTCTTGGCGATCGTGTACGAGCGTGTTAGTTGTCAAAGTAACTTCACGATTTCCTTCTCTCATCCGAATTCGTTCTGACACTATTTTCGAAAAACGAGCGCCACTTGCGCCACTTCAATTTCACTAGCACGTTCGTTAGTTGTACTTGAGCAAAGCTATCTTTTTCTAATTCGTTCGTATCAAATCGTAAATTCTCGACGGTGCGCAACGATCTTGATCTCCATAACGTGAGATCCGGTTACCGGTCTTTCAAATCTGCATCGAAGAACTCGCATCTCTATATCCTTTCGTCATTCTTCGAAGTTACGGAATATTATCCGAGGATATTGAATGTGATTTGACTCGGTCATCATATTATATACAAGATATTATATACAAGATATCATATTATATACGAGATTTTCTTTGATTACGTTGACCAAAAAATCCCAATTATTCAATCGATATTTAATGCCGTTCACAACACCAGTGACCAACTGTGGAAAGATCACGCAGAATCGTGGAGAAGAAGGAAGCTGAAAGAGGGTACAGGATTGTGGGGATTGAAGGATTGGCGGTTGGATTTTGTAGAACGGGGGTGGTTACATGCAATTTTACGAATCGATAAGAAAAAGGTTTTATTCTATTTCCAGCGAGAGCCACCTTTCTACGAACGGCTCGTATCGCCGCAGGCTACTCAAATTCGTTTCGTCGGAGTCACTGGAATTTAACCGAAACTATACAAACCGTAGAATCTGCGAATCGTGTAATTTCCAATCGGAACACGTATTTATCGGTCGAACAACGCTCTGAAAACTGAACACGGCGAAACAGAGACCGGATCGCCGCGCGCTGAATCCGTAAGATGCATAATGCAATCGCTTTATTTCGATGCGATTAAACGTCTGCGCGTTTCGGAAACGAGCGGTCGACGCGCGCGCGAGTACGTGCGAATATCAAAGTACCATGAATTATTGAAAACGATCGGCGCGATTGTGTTTTGCGTGCGATCGCGACGGTAACTGCAATTGTATTTATCGACTCTTAGCCCGTGCATCAGGCACGAGTTGTCGCATCGGGATACTCAAGTTCCAATTGAATAGTTTCTTTAACCAAAAACGACTGAACTTTCTCATTATGCGGAGTTGTTAGTCCGCGCAGTTTGAGTTGAGTTTGGCTTAGCCAATGAGGTTGCTTCGGGCATAATCCCCCTCCCCCTGTCGTCGTCTCCATCGACTCCTTTTCCAGTATCTGCTCCGCTTCCACAGTTGAAGCTGCTTACAACTTTTCTCTGGGCTACTTTAAAATTGAACCCCACACACACACACACACACACACACACACACACACACACACACACACACACACACACACACACACACACACGCACGCACATGTAGAGTACGCGAGATACATGCATTCGAACGTACGTGTAGGTATAGACACGAGATTACGTACATACATGTTTCGCCGAACGTGCGCAACGTTCAAATCTTCATGCCGCGGAGAAAACAGAGCGAAAACAGAGATTGCGAGAGGAGAGGACGAAACCGCCGAGAGTCGACGGTGATTTTCGAGGATGCTCAATGGATTATCAGAAAAGTTCGGTCAGTCGAGTCGGTTTAAACGAATCGCCGATGTCTTAAGCTCGGAAGCTCTCTCTCTCTCTCTCCGAGCACTAAAGTTTCTGCAGCTTAAAGCGGTACGCTCGTTAAGCGGGCTGCCGTTTATTCATGGCATAACTGTCGCTCTCTGAAGTACCACCGCAATGCCTCCGCGCGGAATTCAGGTATGCTAATTAGACGGCGGCAATGTATTTATAATGACGAAGGATTATCAATGAAGGCATCGTCGGTAATTTACATGACAAATTCATTATCACCAGATTATACGATAAGGGGATTAATAAATATGGATTCGATCGGCGGAAGCAGGGAACAAAAGGAAGCCGCACGACAAAGAAAAACGAGAGCGTCGTTGCGGTAATTAATTGGATTAACGTGGTAGATCGAGGAAGTTCTCGAGGTTCTGTTTCTGCGCGCGTAATTCGGATCGATCTAGTCTCTCTAGATTACTCCAAACTTGGTTGGTTCGCGTTTGGAGTTGTTAACGCGATAATGCTTAAGCGTCTTTGGATCTTTCAAATTGTGTTTCCGTGGATTTTCATCGGTGACTCGTAAAAGCTGCTCCTGGGTACAGGTTAGTGCCCATTGACCAAACGTTACGTTCCTTGCATTTTGATTATATTCAATGCTACGTATTTCCTAATTTTGCCACGTTCAGTTTCGAAATCTTACGAAAAACATAACGAGATTACGTGCACGTACGTATCCGCAGTGTCAGCTGACGTTACTTACGCGCGAGTTATTAAAGGACGTGTTTAAGATCAAAGGAAGTTACGTGTTCGCGGTAGCGCATTAACTATTTGCATTTCATCAATGCAGCATCTCCTGCTAACCCGTCTCACCGTAAACACTCGGGAACGATATTAAAATCTCTATAATGAACGAACGAAAGATCGATCTCTTTAATTTTTTTTTCCCCCCGTCGACGAATATTAACACGTGGCTCTTCCCGTTGCGCTCGATGAGATATAAAGTGGCCACGTTAGTTCGACACGGCGTATCAGACCCTTCTTAATGCCAGGTTGTCACGCGGGAGCATAAGCGTAATAAACGAGGGATGATCGCTTTTGAAAGTTTCGGTACGAAAAATGTCTATCACGGCCGGAGTAATATCGGCCCGATGCCAATGACTAGTTAGATTATAGGTCGGTGCTCAATCCTCCATCATCTCCCTGCCACCGTTTCCTTCCTTTTTCTAATTACAATGCCCTCTCTCTCTCTTTCTCTGTCACCGTCTCGCGCGCGTAGATTACGTCCACGTTAAACGAGACACCGAATTCAGACGAGGGGGAGATTAAAACTAGCGACAAACACGGAATCACGCGGGCGATTGCATTAACATCCTCGGCCTGTCCCTTCTTTCCACCCTTCTTTCCACTTTTCTTTCTCTTCGCTCCGTTTTCAACTTCTCGTTACACATCTGTTTCCAACTCCTCCGTTTCGCTAACCGACCGAGCGAAATAGATGATAGAAACCAAAGTTTCTTACGAGACAGCATTGCAATGGAAAGAAAAAGAAGAAGGTGACGAACGAATCGGAGGAAAAGACCCGGACGTAGCCAGGGAGAATTTGCTTACAACGTGGAACGCGCGAATGAAAAAGAGGGAGAAAGTGTGCTACTGTGGGGTATGGGCTGGCAATCCGCATTGCGTCTCTCTGTGTGTTCAATTTGTCTTTCTCTCGACTCGCCTCGGCTGTGGGTGTGTTTGCTCTTTCTCTCTCTCTCTCTCTCTCTCTCTTTCTCTCGGCTGCTTTAATCTTTGATGAGATCGAGGAAATTATGTCGTCGCGGTGATTTCGACGGAATGACTTTTCATGGACGTGGGCGTGCAACCACTAGCCAGAGAATCTTGTTATATACGGATGTAGCTGCGGGAACGGATGGCATTCCCCGTAATAACCCTCGAAGCTTCCTTTGGGGTGGATCGGTTCCGCGAATGATGGGCGAAATCACTGACCCGTTTCGTGATGTTCTTAAGCGTGCCATATTGCTGTCTTTACAATCTCGTTAGAGACGACGTCGAGTTCCGTATTCCGAGTTCTTACCGAGACAATTACTGCCGCGGCAAATGGAGAAATATGCACGTGAACGACGTGTACCAGAAGTCGGATCATCCTCGCGGCTGATCATTTTTTGATCCGCGCGAACTTATCGGTCTGGATTTAATCGTTTTTAATGTTACCACGTTGCGGCGACGCGCGTTCGGGATGCCGAAACAAACGGCCGAACGTTCGTTAATTCGAACTAATATCGTTATCGCTTCTAATATTTCAACGTTCGTTACAGCGGATCAGAACGCAGTTTCCTCTGCGGAATGAACGATAAACGACCGACGATAAAACGCGAGATTCGAGATTTATCGCGACGTGCCCGAACAAGCGAACGTATTTATCCAGATCTTGTGCCCGCGATAACGCGAGTGACGAATGCGGGAAACGCGTGAAAAAAACGCGTGAAAAAAACGCGTGGCGTTTATTCTTATTTAATTTTGTAATCCAATGTATCGTCGGCTTCCCCCCCCCCGTATTATTTTATTTATGCCTCGATTATGCAACGCCACTTCCATTCCCGCGTCGCGAAAAAACCTTCGCGCATCGAATGGAACGTACTACAGTATCGCGACGGATCGAGCGATAAAATGAAATAAAATACAACGTCACGCAAAATATCACGGTGATGCAAAATCACATGAAACCTTATTATCCGACGAGTGTTGTTTATTCGTCGTCGTTGTTGCGGAACACAGATATCTCTGTTTTCAACGTCGATCTTTCGCCGACGGAATTACTTTCTTTTGCGCGCGCGGTCTCGAGCTTCTCCGTTTCTCTCTCTCTTTCTTTCCAGAAAGCTATTTCGTGTTTCGCACGATTTATTTTATACTTGGCACGAATGTCGTCGTCGGTGTTGAACGTTGAAACGTTGCGTTTTATGGACACTCGCTCGAACGAACGCTTGCGCGATTACGTGCCTTTGACGTTTGAATGACACCGGAGACGTACTTAACGCTTTCCTCCGGGAGACCACAGGCGGGATTTTCAGATCAATCCTCCGAAAAAAGAATAAGGGGAGAACCGCGACTAATCTTTCCAGTGTCAAGGTGGAGGACTAGATCAGATAACTGGTCTCTCCCTCGGTCGACCCCATTTAGATAGCGCCGCCACGTTATCATTCGCGCGGCTCGTCGGGGCTGAATGTTGCTGAATTGAGAACATCGCGGCGCGATAAGGACCGAGCCCTAGGATCTTTCATTTCGTCGGAGAAACTTTTACGATCTTTCATCAGTCGGCGAAACCCTTATGGTCGTAATACGTTCGAATGTGTATATTTCGGCTCCGTTTTGGACTGTGTCGTACGTGTCTCGCCTCTTTCTTTGGTCCCGTTCTCGCTATCGTCGCTATTTGCGTTACGGCGAGATTTGCATTTCCTCGAGGACGACGTTTGAATATCTTGACGACGAGAGCATATTTTGGCAATACTCGGCCGAGGATATGCACGAGGCGCGTCGCTTAAAAGCCTCGAAAATAAATGCACGCGCGAAACCTCTGGGCCGGATGGGGTTGAAGCGACTCGACAGAATATTCACAGTGTTGCCGCTGGAAGTGACGGTAGCTATTGTTCTCGAGAAGCTATCCGGTACATCGGGCCGGATCGTGCAAAGCGCATAAAAGCCGCGACAGTTTGTCACCGTGAGTAGATGGGGAAGTGGAGGAAGCGCGGAGCGCGGAGGAGCGATTTTCGCGAAAAAGCTGGAGCGCAACCAGTCGGTACGTTATACTCGCGCGTAAAGGATAACGTAGGGCGTCGTAAGAAAGTCGATTTGGCGATGTGTTACACGAGAACCGCGGCACCCTCTCCTACGCTGTTCTGAATTCCGCGCCAGCATCCTTCGAGAAACGTACGAGGTAATGTAACGCGTAATGTACGGGCGTAACGTAAACCCACGAGTTCTGGCTCGTGCACGGCCGCCGCTACGAACGAGAAGGAGAGGAGAGGTTTCCCTGGAATAGAGGATAGAGGAAGCAACCGGGAGTATTCGGCAACCTCGGTCTGGCTAAAGGCCCAGCTGGCCGTGACGTCGTTGCTTTATAAATTCGGAATATCATTCGCTTGCTTTAAAGAGAAAGCATCGCTTTAGCACAGTAGCCGCTTTAAGCCTTTCTGTCGAAGCTGTTCGAAACTCTTTCGCGAAAACGCGGTTAAATTCGACGCGCCGAGACGAGAGTCGATGACGGACGAGAAATCACGTTCCGTGCTTGTTTGTTTCTCCGATGCGCCGTGATTAACCAACACGCCTGCAGGAATATCAATTTCCGTGGACCAACACCTCCGTCGTCCACGTTCCCTCGTTCCATCTCGAGTTTCTCGAGTTCCTCTACCCAGATTTCATGGCTCCTTTTTATTTCGTTTTCCTCGTCCGTGTTCACTTAGCTTGATTTGATTCGCAAGCTGCTCGTGGAAGCGGCGCGTCCCGAAATCCGGAATGATTTTCCCGTGATTTCTTTCGATTTACTCCTATCGAGTCCGGGATATTTCTCCGACCTTCCCAACTTTCTCAGCGATGTCCGCTAGAAATGACAGCTACACGAGGAACGAAGCTTCGTTGCTTCGCCCCAAGCAGATTCCAGCGATAAATTTTGTTCTTTCGCGTTCTTTCCGGAGAGAAATTTTCCCTTGCCCTGCGCAACTTGGGATGAAATTTTTGCTTCGTTCGATGATAATTAAGCGATGATTAAGCTGCGAATCTTTTTATAGTACGGTGTAATCGATGCGCTAGGATTTTATCGTCTCGAAGTTAAAAGAGAATTCTTTCCGACCGCGAATTTCCGTTGTTTCCTCGTCGGTGTCGATATCGTCTTTTCTCGTTCGATTTCGATTTCATTTGAAATTGGGCGATACGCGAAAGCGAACGTGGACGTTGTTCGTTGGTTCTGTCGACGGTGGTTCTGCCGCGGAATTCTCGTTCCCGTATGTATGAGACGCGGATCGACGTCCTCCGTATCGCGGTTGCCTAACGATGTCCAGTGGATCGGCAAGGCCGATCGTTTAAAGTCGATTATGCTCGGGGACCATCGAGAGGATACAGCCTTGGCCGAGCACTGTCCGACGGGATCTGTGAGTACGGAACGTCCTCGTTATCCGTGGACTCCACGTCGTCGTCGTCGTCGTCGTCGTGTGTCGATTCAGAGTGGTTGGAAGAGGTACTTAAATATGTGCAACGAATGAAGCAGGACCCATTGGGCTCGATGAGGGCCCGTGATCGTCGATATCAGGCTTTTTATCGTCTTGATAAATCTGCATGGAAATGCTACCCTGTGTACGTGCGCTCGCGCACCGCTGCTAGACCGATGATATGCAATTTATTGCCTCGATTGAACTTGTAATTTCTACGTTACATTATGCATTCGCCGGCCTCGTCTTTTCGCGAGACTTCGTTATTCCGTATTATTCATCCTGCTCGTCGTATTCGTGCGTACACGCTGGAAACGCGAACGCGATTTCCAACGGCGGAATAGAATATGAGAGACGTCGACAATAAGTCTATAAATATTTCCTAGGGAATATTTCGCGTTTCGCGTTTCGCAAAGGCAAGTGCGTGACTATTTACGATACGTGTGTTGAGCGACTTGGGCGTTTGACGAGCTCAAAGTCCATTCGTCGTTACGAAGAGATTCCTTTTTTTTCCCCCCGTGTGAAGGCTCTGTGAAATCGTAGACTAAGGCACCCGGAGGAAAACGGGAAGGGACGCGTTCCCCTCTATTTACAAGGGAGATGCCCCGCTCAACATCGGGGACCAGATATTAAATTTCAATCGATACAGCATCCGCTGCTCGCCTTTTCTTTGCTCGCGCACCCTCGCGCTTGCGGGAAAGATACATGTTTGATGGGAAATTAAGGGTGGTAGCGCAAACACCCAGTCGAAGCGCGGTATACAGATGCGGCGCTGGTGGAGCCGATGAGTGCGAAGTAAGAGGGTTCTGATATTATTTTTCTCGTAAAAGAGGATTTACCTCCGCGTATCCCCGTGGCATCGACCAAATTATCTTACCACGATTTCCAATCATTTCTCTCTCTCGCTGTAGCTCGATTTGCCCTTCGCCGTGTATTTGCACGCAATTAGCAAATGATTTTCAGCGTAGAAGAAACGTTTTCACGGAACGTGATACTCGTTGATAGACCAGTTCAATGGAAAATTAATCCTTCGTTCAAGCAGAATGTTAGTTTATTTACGTTAGTTTATTTCTCTACGAGAACGATGAACACCGTGACGCAACGTAGACGCAATATGCTCCAACGAATTTTCATGAAAATATCGTAGAAAACGAGAGCCGTCCAATTCGTGGCGTACTGACAAGTAGAAGTAAATGCACGTCCGTATAAAAATTTATGTTGTCTGTATTCCTGGCGGAGTATCTAACCGGTTATACGGTTGCCTCTTACACGTCGTATATATTGATAGGAAGCGACAGATACGGGTCACTTTTTGCCCTCCAATGTTCGAATTAAATTCGACATTACTTCGCGTTCAACTCTGTCATTACTGTTCGTCGAAGTCGATACCTTTGCCCGTGTATCCTTTTACTTCTTGCGCCCTCTTTTTCTATTTCAAAATTACAAAGCACACGGTACGTGTGCTTTTTACGGGCGAAAAGTCAGCGTTGCGAGCCGCGGCGATTCACGGGAAATTGAAAATTTCACCATTGTCGGTGAGAAGGATAAACCGTCGGAAGCACAGATTACAGAGGTATGACTGAAAGTTGAGAAATTGATGCTCGGTACGTGCCCCGCTGCGACGATACTTGACGAAGTAGCGTAGGTTTTCACGCGCCATCGCTGCGGATTCGTGCCACTTTCGAATCTCAAAGATGCATCGTGTGTCAAAGTTTCGGGGGGGAGGTGGGGAGGGGGCGAGCGTTCTCGTTTCGCGTAGGGTCCACGCGAAGGGTGGTCGATGCCGACCCCTGTCCATTCTATTCTAGGCCGCTCTAGCCCGAATTCAATTGAATTTATTACATACACATCGAAGTAGTTTTTCAAAGTCATCGTCGTAATACGTTGCTCGTCGTATTTTAAAAGCGCCGTCCTGGATTCACGCTTCGGCCACGCCGCTACGTACTACGTACCATGAAAATTGAGTTGCGACCAACTTTGTTGACTTTAAACGCGCAATAAATTCGAAAGAACGCGTTCTGCGCGGCGAAGTTTCGACTTTTCAATTTGCTTGAAGGATATTATCCGTCTGTGAGAGTCGGCGCGGCTGGAAGGCGTTGACGGAGCTACGGGGACGTTGTAAAGTGCGGAAAGCACTTGGCTTGTCCATTACGTTTATAGACGACGGGAGCCGTTGCCGAACGAATCGTGATTCCGTAAAAAATATATCGTCCTTTTGTCGGGATCCGGACGATGTTCGCTGGATCGACACGCTGGAACCCCTCCGCTTCGGTCTGCTCTCTTACCCCTCGCTCCCATCAAGGCTACATTTCACCCCTTACGTTACGTATATCGCGAACGTCCTGCGGACACGGTGATGCATGAAACCCATGAACGCGATAACTTATGTCACTTTAGCAGAGAGACCGGTGAAACGAGACCGGAATGAAAGCGTTTCGCAGATACGCTTATGGGGTTGCTTCGTTCTATCTGCGACTCTCGTCGAACGATACAAATCACTGTCCTCCGCGATTCTACAGAAATACAGGGGACGTCGTCCGGGAAACAATCGTCGGAAATATTTAACCGATCCGGTTGCGCGATCTGCTCGTGTCACGTAAAACGCGTAAATCGCGAGATTCCCTGGGATCTTACGGAAATCATAGGTGTAATTTATTCGCGCGGTTGGTTTTTTTTTCCCCCGTGGAATGTGCATTTTGATGTCCCGGATGAAATCCACCCTTTTCAGTCTGTCTCATGTCAGCGACATTGTTAGCGGGTGGAGGGGGAGGGGCGGGGAGGGGATCATGCTAACACTTATGTGTCTTTCGTTGGCTGGGTACACGATATGCTCTCAGACTTGTGGAGAGAACGACGTACGGACGGATAGACACCCTCGGGAACCACTCGAGCTCCCTTCGCGAAGGCACCCTTACTTTACGTTGAGCTCCCCGAGGCTTAATCAATAACGGATGCACCCCGTGTAAATTTTTCATGCTTGTTATTCAATTGAACTGCGTCGGTACAAATGATTCGGCAAGTCGTCATCTCGATTCGCCTTCCTTTTTCCACCGTGTTTTGTTTCTTCGCTAGCGACAGATCGAGGGACTCTGAGTACCAGTTTCGCGATCAAATCTTCGTTCGTTTGGCATGTCGCCAACATGTGAATTTTAAACGTATCACTCAAAGTAACTTTTAGTTAATTTCTCGTTCGATAAAGCGACCGGAGGGAGGTACTTGGACGTTGCAATTGCCGAAGATTCGGAAAAAGTTCCCAAGGATTGAATGGTTTATCAAGCCGACGTCAGCTCGACGGTGTATTAAATTGCTCGAGATTTTCCGAGAACTCTAAGAATATCGTAACATAGCCAGGAAAAGTTTCACGGCGATGTAAGCGGTTTTAGCGTCCGTTCAATGCGATCTAATTCCGATAGGAACGAACCTTGATAATTGTATTAATCGCGAGACACAGTTGCTCGTTGCGAAACAATGGTACAACTTTATAAAAATCCTCTCTTTCTTAGCTCCGTGTTACGGCTTACCTTCTATATTTCCACAAGCAGCTCGAGTTTACTCCTTGTTGCGTTCTCGCTTAAGCTCTCGTAAGAAACGATATATTTACGCGGCAAGTGCAACAACGTACCGACAACTATGGCCTCTTTTATGACAAATTGTCCGCATCTGTAAGCGACGACGATGCAGTTTAGCGTGAGATTTTTTTACGACTTTGACCGACTAGCATGCGTCTGTTCTCTTTATCTGATAAGACTGCCAATTTCGTTCGATACTATGACAGTTATCGAAGATTCACCAATTGGAGATACAGGTTACGATACAAAGAATTGGAGCAACATTGTTTAGAAATTGTTAGAAACGATTCGCGAGCGTTGCGTCGAAACCCGTACATTATTTATCTCTCACTGCCTCCATATTCGTTTGACAGGTAGTCCCGGTAATAAAGACGGTTCTATCTGCTAATGCAAATCGGTTGAGCACGTACAGTGAGATATAATCTCAAGTCGTCCCAATCATGCAGATAGATTTTGAGACGCGAGCGAGAACCGTCTTGCGCGGCGAATAGAGGTTCCAGGAAAGGTTCCATTTACATGAGCAAATATTCCAGCCCGTCTATATATCGGCGCGTTCTCCACTACTCTGCATCCAAAGCCTGCATTCCAAAGTTGCCCTTTAATTAGTACGTCGCGTCTGGTCGACGGCTAACTTCCCAGATCGGCCCAATCGGCACGTGCACGCCTCTAAATTCGTTCCCGACCCCGGGAATCGACTTATAGCTTGTTAATTAGTTTGCACTCGTTACGCTAACTGGATAAGACGCTGGCTATTCGGCATACGGACGCTTCTCGAGCCGTCTTGCGGCTTTCCTTCTTGCTACCCTATCGTTGGACGATAATTCCAAGCAAGATTACAAACAGAGAGACTTTCGAACATCGAATTTGCCGGAAAAAAAAGAGAATCGATTTTTAACGATTCGTTCCGAACGCGACTTTTAACGGGACTATACCGAGACCTATGAGACGAGCATGGTTGATAACAAGTTAATAAAGTTTCGCTTTATAAAGTTGTGCCCGGAACAGACAAATCGATAACAACGTCGTTAGGAGATGCTGCGGTGACCGTTATTCGCACGGACGAGCGACGTTTTCAATCGACCCGCTGGTCGTCGATGTGAAAACGCGAATTAACTTTCGCCGCGGTAACCCATCTATCTCGCACGCTACATTAGGCGCCACCCCTAAGCGCGTCACGTGCTTTTTCATCCTTTGAATATTGTGTCTGACGATGTTTGACGTTACGTCGAAGATGTCCTTGCTGTTTCGTGCTGTGTTTTCCTCGTGTGCACCGCGAGAAATTAAAACGGACTTTTCTTCCGCTCGAAACAAAGCACTGCGAAGACTTTACTTTCTTCCCTCTGCGTTCTCCTTTTGTTTTGCAATCGAGAACAGAAAGAAAGGAAACAGGCGAAACTAATTCAGTCTCGGACGAATCTTCGTTTAAAACCGCACGGAAAGAAAGAAAGAAAAAATGAATGGTGGAACCGACGATTTTCATTCTCTACGCGATGTTCGCTGCGCGAATTTCTCGCTCACGTCGAATGAAATAGACTTCGACGAGTTTCGAACGCGTTCGAACGCAGCGATTTAGACGCCGTTACCTTTTACATATGGAACACGATATATACTTGCAAATAGGCGCGCAGCAATCGCCAGTTGTCGCAGTTGCGTCCCATTTCTGCGGCTTGTTCAATCCTCGACCGTGTTCCCTTTCTTCTCGAGCGTATTACGCGCCGTACGATTGTCTCGTCTTTTCACGATCAAAAAAAGGCTCGATACGCGACGAATTTTCCCTTCGTTTAACCGATCGCCAGCCTGGCTCGAAATTTTCTCGTTGAGAAACGGCGAACGACTTCCGCGTAATCGTTGGGAAACGAGTTCCTCCGCAGAAGGCGCCAGCAAGACACAGGTTGCACCGGTTCGGTAATAAAGACCGCGGTACTTTATGGTATAATTATGTTAATGAATTAATATAAAAAGGTCCGACAAGTTGCACCTCCGTTGATGCCGCTCGTTTCGTTTCCCCGTTTATCTTTCCTACCAACCTGGATAAGAGAGAGCTCGTTGGTTCGCGCCGAGCAGAGATAAATCGGTCGAGTATCCCTACGCTTCGACACGGTGGTAATCGAGAAGGTAACTGGCCGGTGAATCGCAGACGCGGATACAAACGCGGTCGAGTATCTTGGCAACCGACTGGCCGGTGATTGAAAGTAGAGATGCATTAAGGACGATAGGATAAGCTCCATTTCTTCTGTTTCTTCGGGGCTTCATGCCTAAGAACCAGTCGGTTAGCTCATCCGACGATCAACTGACCCGGAAATGGCTGAATTCTTGGCCGCGTCGTGTCCGTTTTGCGAAATAATCGCGGCGACCGACAGTCGCTGGGCGAGGTCTCTCGCGAATAGCATCTCGTTGAAAGCCGGCTGGCAGACGAGCGCACACGGTTGTGTGCGAGAACGGCGGCGTCGATGGAAACAGGGAGGGATACCGGTTCGAGATACCGTGAAAATCCACGTTCGTCCGTGTCCCTTTGTCCACGTAGTCGCGTGCCCGAGCCAACGATACGAAGATAATGTGATTTGTGTCGTACTGCATCGAGGCGGTACACGTCGACGAAGATGTAGGAAAAAGGGGTGGTGGCGAGAGAGAAGAGCGGCAGGCTGACTGGATACTGGAGAAGCAGAGAGGGTGGAGAAACGCGCGGTTGAAAAAGGAAGAAAGAGAGAAAGAAATACGACGAGGATGACACGGAACTCCATCCGAGGCTCGTCGCTGGCGTGCTATTAATTTTTCATCAGACCAGGGGGAAAACAGAATCGATAATGTTTCTTCTCGAATGCGGTGCATGTTTGGCGTGTGCCGAGAATCGAGACACGAAATTCGCATTCGACGGCGTACGGCCGTCGGAAGTGGAAGAAAATCGTGAGAAAAGAAAAGGGGTGGAAATTGGCGCGGGAGAGTTTATCGGTTGCGCGATAGACCAAGGCGAAGAAAGGGAAGGAACGCGATAAGATCAGAGTTTATGGTTATTCCTTCAATTAAGCCGATACAACGAGGCTCTTATGTCGCCCTGTGATTTTCGCCCTTTTTACTCGGCTTCACCCATGTTGACTATTGTCCCACGCCACCTTCATTTCCAATTAAAACGATGTTTCAATTTCTTTTTCTCCCTCGTACCAGCGCCTGGTTTTCCACGTTGCGTTAACTCTTCTTTATGGAAGCGCCATTATCCGCTGGCGGGAGATGAACAAGAGTCGATTACACTTGGCCCGTTTCATGTTTCAAGACTCTCTAATAACTGCTGATCCACCTCTCGTTTTATCCCACTCGCGAAAGGAACGCGCAATATCCTCACGCTTGTAACAAGAAATAATCGAAGATGAAACTCGTTGCATTTTCAATCGGAAGGAAGGAACTGATTGGTACCATTTTTCGCATCCTTCGAAATCGAAGGACGGACAGTCCGTTCTATTTGCCATCGCGCTCGAAAAAGGAGATACGCGCAATCAGTACTTCCAACGCGAAGAATCGTCCGATCATTTGTGCCAGTATCTCGAAGTTTGTATCTCGAACGCACAGAGGCACGTGCAAAGCACACGTGCACATCGATATTACTCGTCGGTGATGTGTTCCTTTTCGCCGGCAACCTGTTTTCTCTTTTCCTGTGTTCATATACATCCGAATTCAACGGCGCACTTGGGCTCGCTTCCATTCCGGCGAATGAATCGGGGCTCGGCCAGATATTGGACGCAGCCGTGAATGGGAGGGGAGCAAATACGTGGAAGTTGCAGAAGAACGGTGTAGCCGGCTGCACGATCCAAGGAGAAAGAAAAGGAGAAGGAAATGGGCTTCACGGTGGAGGAGGCCAACAATGCGATGAAAACGTTATACGAGGCTGGGAGCATCGTGGACGCGGCTAGCTTTTGGCGCGCACTCCGTGGCGGATTTCATTTTATTTCCGGTTCACCTTTTCGGTTAGCCTTTTGTGGAACACCGTTCAGCCGGGTACCAAGGGGTACCGAGTTTTCGCCCCTTGCCACCGCTCGCTCTTTGTCGTCGAACGTGTACCGTACACAAGAGATACACCGGCTGGGGACACAGAGTGTATCCGCGAGGGTGGATTTCTGCGAGGCAAAGACGCGACTTAAGACACTTTTCCCCGATTCACCTTGCTTCTCTTCCACTTTGCTTCCATCGTCTCTCCCTTTGCATCGTTATCCGGCGCTGTCCACCGAAGCTTGCTGCTTCGATCGGAGAACCCTAAACGAAAATGTTTCTATTCACCGGTCGAGAGGAAAAGGACCGAGGGCAACCCCAGCCCTTTCATTCCACGAAGTTTTCCTTCATCCCTCTTTCGATTGTCTCCCATGGAAATTCCATTTCCACTCGTTTCGTCGATCGAAATTTCCTCTCTCCGAAAGACCAATTCCCGTTTCTTCGGGCGGGTACATACCTTTGCCAGCCGATTCGAGTAAAAAACGGACTAATTAAATGGAAGTGCGCAACAGTTTCTCTTTGACACTTTATGTAACGAGACGAAACGTGATTGCTGCGGACTTCTGAAATAAATAAATTTCTGGAGCTTCTGCTCTACGGAGTAAGTAGGCCTTATTAGGTGTCCCGTTAAAGGAATAATAAAAACACGAGGGCAGTACTAAACTCTCGAGATGAAGTTTAACGACTGCCGTAGCCAGGTTGCTCGCGAGATAGCCGTGCCGCGTCGTCGAGAAACGCGTCGAAACCTTCGAGTGCGTGAGACCTTGAACTCACCGCGTGTAGACGTTTGCTGCCTGCGTCCGATGCAAATGCATATATGCTTTACAATCTGGAAAAAAATTCACGGTTCTGTTCCTCGTCGTCCAATGGCGAAACAGTGGCGACTCTCGATTCGTACAACCGTCGTTGCAAGGACTACGTAAACGTGAAATTACCAACGAAAACCGAGGGTGTCTGCCGATTAAGATGGTTGAGATACGATCGTACGCGTTCATGAAAATAAAATTCACGCGACCTAGGTATCAAGCAGCTTTACAACTTGTAATAATTTCCGACTAACGAGCATGCGTAAAGTTCGTCTGGTTTTCTCCTTTTCTTCCGGCCCTGTGGCATCTCGGCTAACGAATATAATTACGCAGCCTGGCATTATCGTGACAGTAATTGATAATGACGTTCGGAAGCCGAGAATTCTTTGCCGGCTGTGTCGTATACTTTGCGTACGAGACGACGACGACGACGACGACGACAACGTTCTTTGTTATGGATATTCGTCCGCGTGTACACAAAGGATGAAAGAGATAACTTTCTTAACAACGTGCAAGTTTTCGAGCAATTATTTCGTAATTGACTTCCATACAGATTCACCGTCGCGTGATTCGCGTTTGTCTCTCCGCGTCGCGTTGAAACGCGCCGGTGCGTTTGCATAAATTCCGTTGGAACGATGCGTGAAACGATCGGTTAACGTGCCGTTTAGTAGATCGTCATTTTGTGTAACGTAACAGAGTTACGCGTTGAATTTCCGCGACGCTTTCCAGCGGTCGTCTCGCTGATGGATTTAATGGGGAACAGGTCGAAAGCGGGGCAAAGTGCGATCGCTATCGGTATCGTTTTAATGGGCGCGGCTGTCCTTCGCGATGAAAACGTCGATCGCCGAGTATTTGACCGGCGCGGTGTATATCGCGAACGGCATCTAGGATCCGTAAAAAGCGCTAGTTGCAGCGTATTTGCATAGGTAATTGCACGTTATACGAACACACACGCGCTTTGCCTCTCATTGTTAGTACAATCGAATTGGGCCGGGCTGTGATTTTATTTTCCCTTGCTTTGACCGAGATTCGACACGGGGCGGGAGATTTATTGCCGCGCTTCCGTTACTATCGTAACGTCCGTGTAGTAGAGTCACGCTCGTTTAGAAGTTTGCAATTAAACGCGTTGTCGTTGTCGCTATTTCGAGAAATTTTCTGTCGTAAATTTAAGAGCTTCCGCTCATTCGAGCGATCGTGACGCGAGAATAACGTTCGAATTCGTCGAACGTGAATCACACGTGGAACACCGCTGATGAAATAATTCGAAATCGTAGAAATTGTCGATTCTGTCTCTGTCGCGACGCGACGGCGACGCATTCAAATCGTCTGAAGCCGCGCGCAGCGAAAACCGCTTCATAGTCGAGCAATTTCGAAGCGCGTAACTGTCCCTGATTACGCGATAGCCGTGTCCCTTTGCCGCGTGTAAATCCCGATCGGCGCGCGGCAATGAGCATCGAGCACAATCGACGCGCGCGCGATCCTTTGCAACGATTAAACACCGGGCCGCTCTCTGCCGCTTTAGCCGTTTCTCTGTTCTCCGGGCCCGGTCGCGCTCTAAAAACCCTGCGCGAATCGAGCGCCGATCGCTGAGGTGACACGGTATATCGCGGCACGTCCTTGCCACGAATTATCGAAGATATCCAGCGGGCGTTATTACGATAACGCGGCGTGCGTCCGATGACAGCGCGGCTGGACAGCCCCGGGCCTGTGCCATTGTCGGCGCCCAGCGAAGCAGATCGCCCTCTCACCGGCTCCGAGTGGAAACTAACACGTCTTTTGTCGCATGACTAATTGAGCCCGATATGTAACGCGGCTGGGGGGAAAGAGACAAAAGTAAGAGAAAAAAAATAAAAAAGAAAAAAAGAAGAGAAATGGGAGAGAAAGAAACGCGAACAGTCCAGCGCGGCCATTGCCGAGAGGAGAGACGGAGAGGAGGTGGAGTCCCTGTGTACGAGGGTCAAAGGGCGAGGACGAAGGACGAACACGAACGCGGGCGCGGAGGGAAAGGGAACCGTGGAGAGACCGTGGAGGATGCATTCAGGTGCGCGACTCGCTGGATAAAGGATGGCAGAGACTTTGGTAATGCCGGGCTTTACGCGGCGAATAATCAATGCATCCTGGTGTGCAGCCTCGGTCTGCACGGGCGGTTACACCGAGATAAATGTAATGCGGCGAACCTACTTACGTCCTCTACGTACCGGGTGTCCGAGAAATTGATAGAGGTCGCGCGAATCGACCGACCGCGCGTCGTCCGACCTCAGCTCGCGGTGGAAATCGATGACGCTCGGTGATAAACCGAGGAACGAACGTCTTCCAAATCTTCTTTTTGCGACGAGACACGACGAGCTGCTCGCACCGAGATTCAAATCGCGGTGTAGAGCAAGTTGACAACGTGCTAAGGGGTAATTCTTCTTTCGACGAGCTTCTTCTACGATCTCTGATTCTTTTTCTTAAGGAGACCTTCTTTTTGTTTCGTGCAAAAGGAAAGAATTTCAAAGAAATAATTTCAGTTTTCAAGAACTTTTGACCGCTTGTTTCGAATCATTTTTTCTTCTTTCTTTTTTTCACTAAGAAACAAAGAATACAAGGTTGCGTGTGTTCGCGTTTATTGTAATTCCTCGGAAGCGTGAGCGAAATTGGAACCGCAGCTGGAGAAAACACGAAGGATTCGGAGGTGTCGGTTTTTCCTACGGCTCGTCGAGATGAAATTCACCATCGGGTCCGAACATAACTGAGAAAGAGAAAGGAGAAGAGAGAGAGAGAGAGAGAGAGTGCGCGGACGATTGTTCGGGACGTACTTGGGGATATACGAGCCGCGGCACAGGTTGCCGGTTACTTCGGTTCTGAGAAAGATTTAAGCTCTTGCTTCGGGGGAAGGAAGGATGCCCGGAATGGTGGTAGGAATTTAGCGCATTATGGCGCGAGTTAATATTGGGCGGACAGCGGGTGGAGTCCACTGCCACTAAATATACTCACTCCTCCTCCGGCACTCTTTTGCCGACTACGTTCGAAAACTCTCCAAGTCGCGACACAATAAAAACTTCCTTTTTATCATTGCCTTTTGCTCCTCTTCTCTCTCTTTTTTCCCTTCATTTTTTTACCTGCCTGTGTCCCATCGCTCGTGGTCTTTTACATGCAATGAAAATTTCAGAGTAACCGACTCGCACTGCAAACATCTTCTTCCGCAATATTCTTCGAAAGTTTCTCTTCGTTAAAGAATTGATACGTTGGCTGAGAATTCGTTGGCCGACAATTTTTCTAATAAAACGATCAGAAACACGAGCGATTTGAATACTTTACGCGCGTTCGCTGCCCGGTGAGAGCAGTATAACTGTTTGAAATCTGCAAATCCTACAAATGGATGTCGTGGTTCCATTTGATGGAGAAACGAACTCCCGCGCTACACCTATGTAAATGAAATACCCTTTGTAGGGGAGATGCACGCGACAGAGTATGTTCGGTGCGATAGAACGAACGATTTAATCGGTCCTCGACAATTTGGGTGGTCTGCCAACTTTGAGAACTCGATGAAAGCACGTGCCCGCTGCTCGCCAGCCATGAAATTATCGATACCTGGTGAAACGTACTTCACCTATTGCCTGACCGTTTCAAATCGCGTATCTATGAACCTCTCTCTATTTTATCGACCTCAAACACGTCCACACGTCCTGAATTGTCCTCGTAACGAGCTAAGTGATCCAACTCGGTGCTCGTTCCACCGGTGACGTCGCCAGTGTCCAACTTCAAGACACTCGACCCACTCTTTCCGTGTCACGTCGATCGCCTTTTCCCAGCTTTCGGTTACTGCCGAATCTCTCGTACGTTTCTCCGATCTATCGACGATTTATCGTGTCCTTTTTATCGAAGGGGCATGGAAATCGAAACATTTCCTCCTTTTCTTTTCTTTTTGTCAAATTCGAACGTTTCTGGATTTACCCTCGTAAAGATGTCCGGGCCAAGAGTTATTCCTTCCAGGAGGAATAATTCAGAAGCACCCGAGAAATCGACGGAGAAATTCATTCGAGGCATGCATTCGAGGCTATCCTTGTATTTGCTACCCGTAGAATTTATTGAATAACCACTTAACAATGCACGGATGTACTTTGCATTCCTGCGAAGTTCATCGATCGATGCATCGTGCCTCCTCTTGCCATGCAAGGATGCACACCGTATCCTTAAAGCTTCCCGTAAAAAAGAACCGAAGGCCTCGGTGGCCTTTAGTTCTCCTGCCTGTACCGCCGGAGGGTCATCCACCAACGACCCGGACAATATTGCCGGAGTCGCGGCGTTTGCGAGTGAGAAACTTTTCAATGGGTTTACTGGTTCCACTTTCTTTCATTCCTCGTCTCTATTCACTAAATTCACTTAGTCAAGTTTTATTTGTTCGCCAACTTACGACATCGCGCTGCCGTTCGCTCGATTATGTAACTCGCCCATCCTTTCCTTCTCTCGTCCCTTCGTTTCGTTTTCTTTCGACGATTTTCTCCATCAAACGGCCGTTTACTCGAAAATTCGTTCCATTCACTGTCGTTCTTTCTTTCTCTCTCTCTCTCTCTCTCTCTCTCTCTCTTTCGTGTTATCGATCAAGATCATTACGTCAGACAGATATTCGTTGCAATCATCGCGATTACGAAAGTTCTCAAAGTTCTTAAATCCGGCCCGGGAAAGGGGGAGGGAGAAAGCGAGCTATGAATGCAAAATGTAATGGAAGCGAGGCAGGCGCGGAACTTTTCTCCCTAGTCACGGGGACGTCGATCATCCGCGATCGCCAGGAGTAATCGAGCGATGTCGAATCCCATTTAAAACTCACCCCGCACCGTGTTCCAATTGCATTTGCAATGCAAAGAAATATTATTCTTTAAACGGTCGACGCTAATCGAATATCGAACTTTTATCAAGGAACTATTGGCCCGGGACGTGGAGCCGCGAAGAAGGACGATATCGTCCGACGACGCGTCTTTCAACTCACCGACCGAGATACCGAATTCTCATTTTAAATAGAGCTCCTTTACATGTGTATGTGAGCCACTTAAAGGCGAGCGAGTCGCATACGGCGTGAAATTCCGCGAGTGGGCAGGCCGAGCGAGCGAATACGCGCGTGACGCGCGTCGATTGTTATTTTGCGAACATTTGCCTTATTCAACCAAGCGACGGCTTGCTGCATCTCCAATCACGTAACGGCGCGGTTTCCAGTAATATCGTCGGCGCATATTTTCCATGTCGGCTAATTAAGTCGTTGCGAAGAACCGGATCAAGGATTAAAGTCGTTTAACGTGGAGGGATTCTGGAATAACAGGAGAAGAAGGGGGCGAGGCGTGATTAAATTTGCCGAGGTGCAATTCTCAAGAAACTCGGTGATCAAATTTGTGCGTTAAACGAGTCTCGTTATCACTCTCGGCTACGTTCAGCCCAGAGAAGCTTTATGGTACAATAAATGCATTACATTAAGAAGCCGTTGTAAAAAGTTTGTCCCAGTTGGCTGGCTAGTACAGTGAGGACACTGGGCGAGGACGCGGGAGCATGGAGAGAGAGAGAGAGAGAGAGAGAGAGAGAGTAGGTCCGAGGACGCTACCCTGAAGAAAAATGAGATTTACGAGTTACTTTAAGCCGTAGAAGCGGGCAGAAGTTTCTAAGACGACTGTTCCTATTCGCGGCGGCGGTGCATTATCACGATCCAGTTTTTTGTCAAGCCGGTCCGTTTTAAACGCGAATCAGCGTTGCATGCTGGGAATAATAACCGAACACGCGTAATTAAGCCACGAACAATGCTCGTTAAAGCCAAGTTGTTTGCCCGTGTGGATTCAGTTCCGCGATAAATTTCACTGCCCGTGCCCATTGCCGATCTTTGTGCTCGCGCGGTGCGTTGGCAATTTGCATCGATCGCGAATAGTAGAAAACGAACGTGGAGGTAGGCGTGTGGCGCAAGGCGTATAGAATCGTACGATGGAGAACCATCGTCTGGAATTTCACGTTGATTCCACCGTTGATGAATAGTTCCGTGTATCGCGACTAGGCAAGTTGTTCGCTCGAATCCCCCATCGAGCCGTCCGACTTCCAACGGTATAATTTAACCGGATCTATAACTATTAAAACGTATTCTCTCGTACGTTGACTCATCCGTTCCGAAGTTTCCGTCAAAGTTTCGCGCATCTTTGGCACGCGGGGCCGTCGACCCCGGCGCATCGCGTGCACCGCGTACGCTCTTCGGCATTCTTTCGTTACGTCGGAAAGTTACGTACGCGAAGAGAGAAAGAGAAGGAGAGGAGAGACCTACCTAGGTTTCCACTCGCTACTAGTACACATCGTCGAATCGACCTCCCGTGTTTTCGAGTTGCATTTCACGAGGCTCGATAGCCTCGGTGCTACTCGCGTTTCTTTCGCGTGGCGTAGGCGAGCAAAGTGCACGGGAAGAGGGGCGAATTTTTCATACGTATTTCCACGTATTTGTCGCGGGGGCACGAGATCGTTACACGCGAGGCAGCGACGTACGCGGGTACAAAGCGTTCGGGGCGAGTGCGCGCACACACGCGCAACATCGCAGCGCGGTGACTTACCTCCGGGTCAGGAATAATGGATGAAAGTGAGGCGAAGAGCTTTCGAGGAACGGTGAGGGGGAGGGAGGAATCGGGCAAACGCTCGTTTCACCTCTCGCGAAGGCCGACGATGGTTTCGACTACGTGGCAGACGACTTTTCGCGATGGTTATCCTTCGTGTGATCGTGACAAATGAAACCTCCTCACGGTTGTTTAATCGTCCGTGCGATGACGATCGTAACGAACGTCGTCAACAACCGTGCGCGTTCGCGACTGGGTAACGCAGACCACGCGGAGAATTCAGAGAGTTATCTCACGCGAACCAGTTACGTTTACTCGAACGATTCGTCATGTTTCTCGCGGTCACGCCTGCGACGCCAACGTGGACGATGCAATAAGAAAGAAAAAGAAAAAAGTGCAGGCCAGCGCAGGTTTTCCCTGCGTGTACGTACGAGGCACATACGTAACGCAGAAGATACAAGCGATACAGCCCTCTATAAATTTCGCAACGTTACGAGCCGCGTACGGCGTGAAATACAGGCAAGGCTTAATGCGAGCCTCATTGAATATGGGGGTTGATAGCACATGTGTCATTGACGTATTAATTTGCTCGGTCGCATGCACAGGTGCGACTTTTCGTTGGTCTTTAGCAGATCGTAACAAATTGCGCTCACGAAAGCATAAATTATGCTTGTTAGAGCGTGCACGAGCTGCAGAGTGGATTTATTTAAATCGAACAGGCAGCACCGGCTCGGACATGTGTTTCTTTTTTTTTTTTTTTTTTTTTTTTTTAATCCGAAAGCTGTCAACCTCGTAACATGGCAAAACGGCGAAGAATCGCGAGGGGATGAGGGGCGCGCGTTTGAAAAAATCAACGATAATAGTTCATTTCGCCGTAACGTTGGCTGTTCGTTTCATCGGACGCGTTCGTCTCCTTCGAATTGGAAGAACTGTCGCGATGATACAGCGTGATCGACTGAACTACGATGAAAATTGCAGTATCCGCCATTAGTCGGGGGCTATTATTCTTCCGAGTTATTTGCCCGTCCGTTGATTCGCCAAACTCGTCTCGCCGCGTATGCCCGGCCATCGGGACTGTCCCTCTTATCCGTGACTTCTTCCACAATTACACTCGTACACGAATTTTAACTCGCCTTAACTATCCGGCCCGTCCGTAAGGCGAGCATTGTGTGTCACGATGACAAATTACCCGGGCGTAAGAGATAAATAAAAAGTGCGAGACCCTCCTCGGAACGTAGCCGCGTGTCAGGGCCAGTTGATGTAACGTCCTGCCCGCTAGCGCAACGACCAACGATCAATCATTCGACAATATTTATTTATACGAAAGCCAGCGAGCGACGGGGGTTGCCGTGGCAGATAGGGACCTGTTTGCCCTCTTTTCGCCTCCTTTCGTTCCTCCATCACCGCGATGACGCGAAGGGGTGGAGGTCGAGGATCGACGCGTATTGTCGCGTCGGTGAATGCGGTTTGATCGGCCCGTGAGATAGATTCAGCCCGGAAGGACGAAGGATAAAGTCTCTCTCTCTCGATGCTTCTGCATTCAGAACGAACGTTCCTCGCCGACGGTGGAACACGTGTCTCTTTCCCACGAATAAAAATCGCCACGGCGTTTAACTCATACTCGAATCGTACGAAACGGTTCTTTCTTTTCACCGCGTTGTACGCTGTCTTCTTTGATTTCTCCGGTTTCCGTTGAAATTTCACTCCGTATCCATTTCAACGTCGGTCACGCCGTGAACATCCCTATTCAATGGTCTTTCAACGACGCGCGAGCGTGTTCCAAGCGTTTACTCTTCCCGCCCGTTGACGACGGACGAACTGGCGCGTTTCGCAACACGCCGGGAATACGCGGGAACGCCGAGAAACTTGGAAACTGGAGTTAACGAATTAACGAGAGGTTAGTGCCTCGAAGCTAACACCGCTAACCGAGGCCGGGAAATCTTCTCCTCCCTCGTAGCGCGTGTGTGATTTTCGGCACATAAAGAGAAACGTGCTGGCCGAGCCACGGCCACTCGAGACAGGTGTCATTAAGATTTCGTTTCAATCGCGGCTGCCAGACGGCCGAGCTGAAGAGCGTGTTACTCGCGAGATGCTCGTGTGCGAATGCAATGCCAGCAGGTAAAGAGAGAAACGGCAGAGAAGTAAAAAAAGTCAGAAACGTAACGAGCCGACCCGGCTTTCTTCCTCTTGATCGTCTTCTTCCAAATGTCGTCTTCATGCCCGCTATCTTTAGCTGTGACCTCGTGAACATTCTTCGATCGCGTGTGCAACGCGATATCGGTGTGGTTGCATGCACGGTTTCGCAGGTCCAGGATAATATCCACGTTCACTCGCGATACGCTCTGTAATTATTCCAACTATCGGGCTTCGATCGAATAACGAATATGTGTTTTCTTCGGAGAAAGGTAGAAGAAAATGAGCGTTACGTACGGGACAATCGATTGTTACATTGTGATCATGTGTTTGTTAAAAATACACGCTACGCAACTTTCGCTATTTTCGCCACGAATTGAATCGTAACGTTCGATCTCGATGCGGATACCTCTCCGCTCGTATACGAGATATAGGATCGTCTGGTACCTCGGTTCAGGACGAAACTCGGAGTTTCGCTCTTCATGGGAATCGTAACGATTATTCTCGTAGTTCCGCTGACTGCTACGATATTGGAAAAACGTGCCAGAGTCAGGAGAGGAGCGCGCACGGTCGCACCACACCGGTTCTCTATTCTATGTCGCAAGCGTAGCTGTGAAATACGAGAAAACGCAAAGGTCCCCGAAGATTATAACGTTATTTACTTTCTAGAGACAATTCTCCGAACGAAGAGAGAGAGAGAGAGAGAGAGACAGAGGGAGGGATGGAGGGAGGGAGGGAGGTTTACGAGATTTCGATGTATCGCCCTGGTATCGTCCCAGTTTCACCGGCAGCGCTTTCCATCTCTATTTTTCCCTTTTATAACTCCCTACCGGTCAGTCATCGATTTCAATTCGTTCTTCCATCAAAGGCACCGATCGGTTCCGCCGAAATCGATTTCGAGTTATCGGCGTCGTTATAAAACAAGGCGCCAGCGCGCGTAAAAACTATGAAAAATCGTGTACACAAACCGGGAACGATCCCCTGCAGACCATTAGTCATCGCGCCTGCTAGCCGGCAAAAACTAACTTACGTTCAAACGAACGCCGACACAGCGAACCATCGCACACACACACACACACACACACACACACACTCACGCATGCACATGCACATCGAACCGAACCGTTCCAAAAAAATTGTGGATCGTTTAACGTTCGTTTAGCGATCGCGTGGATCCCCCCCCCACGCGTTTCCATCGCGGTTCCCCCCCGAGATCGAACCGATCTCGCGACGCGCTTAAACAATGGTCGATCGGGGATTCGACAACTTGGAAAATCGCGCACTGGGTTACGCGCTTACTTTTTTCGGGGATAACTTTTTTACGCGACGGCTGCTCGTGGAAGCTAGTGGAAGCTTCTCCCAGTTGTCGAAAGAAAGTTTTTCGATTTTCGACCCTTCCGGTCGTAGTTTGCGGGCCGACTGACACGAATTTCCACTGACCAATCTCGACTCTCGACGCGAGGCCAAGAACACAAGAAGGAGAAACACCGTTCAAAGTCTGCCACCGCGGTGGTAGTTCGCCAACTGGTTGACAAGTTTCGAGCGGAAGTAGGTGACCAAGTTCGCGCGGGAGACCGGCTCGAGATTACGGAGCGGGCGATTGACACACATATCACGCAGGTTTCGCCTGTGTGTAGGCGACTCGCGCAGCTCGATCCGGCGAGAAAGATGGCCCAGCCCACAGTTGTGTTCGTGGAAACGATCGATCTCGAGCTCGAATTCGACGAGCGGGATGATCTGGTCGTTGCGTTTGACGGATCGTTATTGACTCGGGGCGTAATCGAGACGAGGTCCGCAATCGGCATGAGGCGCGCAATAAAATTTCAATCACGAGAGTATTTGATTTTGCGGTTTGCCCGCAACCATCGTCCCGGTCGATTTCTCTGGGATCTCGCGGGTCACCGTGCGCCCGAAAAACAAACAAGGAAGAAAGAAACCGCGCGAAGGAAATTGAAGGAAGAGAAATAATCGGCGAGAGAAAGAGCAAAGGAGCGGCCGTATTTCCGATTGCGGATAATAAATGGCACGGCGTTCTGGCTCTGGTTCTGGCAGAAGCGCAGCCTCTGACGGATATAATCGGTCTAAAATTCGGGCGAATTCCCATCCGGTGGAATCTGTCGACGCGGCGCGAAGTACGATAGAGCGTTAGAGAATGGAAGCGTGGCGAGAGGGAGAGGGAGAGGGAGAGGAAACGGGTGGGTGCTGGCAGAGGCAACGGGGCAGAGGATACGGCGGAATACGGCTCATTCTCAGGCCTCGGGAGCATGCCCGTTTTACGCGCAGGGAACGGTTTACACTAAGCCGCGAGGATCATACCCGTTTAATAACGCGATAACATATCAATTTCACGCAAATGCTGTCCCGGAGAACCCCTGAGGTAGGCACGCTTTGAGGCCCGACAGAACCCGGGAAATCGTGCTGCCTGCGCCACACGACCCAGGAAAATGGCCTCGGATAATTAATGTCGGGCTACGATCGTCCGGGATGATTAATAGCGTATCTGCTTCTCCCCGCGTATAATAACGCTTTCCTCGCAAATTAGTGCTCACGCGTATTCAGTGTTTGCTCCTCTTTTCGTTATCGAACCTTCTTTCATCGCAGGCACGCCAAGACGCCCGTGGATACTTTGGGATTAAACCGGCTCACGAAACGTTCATTCTCGGCTGATGCTCCCTTTTCCCCGACGAATGTGAAACACGTGCTTCACACGACGAAAATTCCGATTTGAAAATTCGGCAAATATTCAGAACGGTCGAACTTTAACTTTGAATAGTTTACTGTTCATTATCGTATCTCCTTTGAAACAAGAGAACATATTTCCCTTGAAGCGAAAACTTCAGCTGTTAAAATTAGCTGTTAAAATTAGCCAGGTAAGAGATAGCGAGTCCAACCTGGAGTCGTTATTCGATCGGGATATCCATCCATTTCGAAGGTTCGAGCGACGTATCAGGGTCAGGAAGAAAGCTCTTGGTAGTTTCGATCGCCGTAGGGGTTAAGATCAGCCGATCCCGTTCCGTTGGCGTGATCTCTTTGCCGAGGCTCGCTTTCAGGTCACCTTGTTCCCCTCACGCGAACCAGGCACGGTAATTGATGGAGTAATTTTACACGCCGAGCACTTTTCGTTCACCTTTGTCCGCGTTGCTCGTCCGCAATTACGCGGCAGAGAGGGAAATTGTAACTTCTGCTTGCGAATGGGAGAACCATCTGTCATTTCGCGTCTGCGTACGTATGTACGCACGTATGCACGTACGCACGTATGTAGCTATATACGAGCGTGAGTATCCGCGAATTTATGCATTAATGACGCGTTATCAGGGGATTGAATGCATAAATAAGGAGAAAATTTCGGTAGGCGTATATCTGCGGCGGATGCGTGCATCCAAGAGATCCGATTTCCTGACACGGTTTAACATGCGTACACGGTAGGAAAGCAAGTCAGCCACGTGCACGATGCGCCACGAAATTTTGGATAGCTAGGATGAATTTGCACGTGATGCCTGGTACGTAGCTTGACAGCGACTTGATCCCCCTCGCCGAGTTGCGCGCATGACGGCTGACTGGTATTCCTATCCTATCCCCGCAATATTAATAATGTCTGGAATTTCATTACGAGTTTCTACCCACCTAAGCTTCCACGCTGATCCGACTGCCATTTCGTACCTACAGGTGATTCCCCCCGGTTCCTACTACGGTAAGCAACTCGTACACATGAATATGCCATCTGTCATACCACCCCCGCGATCCATCGGCGTGTGCGCGATCCCCCTCTGTGTGTTACTTCTCTCTTAAAGTCCCGTCACTGTTTCAACGCTGAACGCGGCGTACGTAGATCGAGCGTGAAAAAATATTTTCGATCTGTTCCCTCCCCCCCCCTCTCTCTCTCTCTCTCTCTCTCTTTCTTTCTCGACGAAACCCTGAACGTTGAATCGATTGACGGATGGGAACGGTAGGGAAACGTCTCTGGGAATATTCTCGTTTCAAGGCGGGATTTTTGATTGGACGAAGCGGCAATCCTACGCAATTTTGAAATACTCGTTGGCGGGAGCCGTTTGAAAATCGCGTGGAAACGAAGGAAACGAACAACTTCTTCTCCATTGTACCGGTAAATAAAAGCGTCTGACATTTATGGGAAATCCGACCGTAAGCGTATATTTAATTCAGGAACGTCGAACACCGGGGCGGGCCGGTTTATACGATTTTATTCGCGTAGTCGAGCATGCACTAGTTCGCCACGGGTACGCGGCATCTTTACGAGACTTTCAAAGCTTCGTGATTTTACAACTCGTTGAGCTCATTTCCTTACCGCTCGAGCGTCGGCCAACTTTGATACTCGATTTCCACCGCTCGCCCGAAACTTTTCGCCGGCACGTGCATAAAATTATTTTCACCGGGGGTTGGAAAATCGCGTTTCCGCGCTTGTCCGCCCTCGTTTTATTTTCACGCGTTTATCCGTCCCGGTAACGTTGTTAGGGAATTTCACGGTGACGCGCGTTGTCCCGTGAAAATTTCCCCTGTAGAATTTACATTTCCATTCCGTCGTTGCTCCTCTAGCTCGTCGTCGTCGTCGTTGTCGTCGTCGTCGTTCCATCCAGCCGTTACATCTCGCGTTTTCTGTTTCCTCCGCGTGTTCGAACAGAATCACGGCACCAACGTAACGCGAGGAGACGGGGTCAACGCAACGAGCGAGATGCGGAATCAGACCGATCTAACGGTGATTAATCGAAGCGTAATCAACGTTAGATTGCCTCTTGGAATACTCGTGCGCTGGCCGGCTAATTCATGGTAACCAATTGGCGACGTGTATGCGCACTTGAAATTCGGAAGTGGCGCGGTTACGGTGATGATCGATGGCGAGAGGAACGGTGTTTCGTCGAAGAGACGTAGACACGTAGCTCTCGGTAAGTGGCTCTCGGAAACAATCTTCCTGACGCGCGATTGATCGCCAAATGATCGATGGAAGGATCATTCCTGTCGATCTCGTCGACGAAATAAAAGTGCAAGTGGCGGCGGCTTGTCGCTGCGCCGTTACGGCCTGCACGAAAAAGATAAGCTTTCGTTCTAGAGAGGCGAGAGACTCGCGGCTGTCTCCTAACAAAGATTGCCACCCCGGTGTCATCGATCATTTCGGTAAATAGACGAATCTCACTGTTTGTCCAGCCGAAATTAGTTTTTCGTTTGCGCCTCGCATCCTTCGCGACTTTGCTCGACGTCTTTAATTCACGATGCACGAGACTCCACGATCCCCGGCGACAGGGGAGCCGAAAGATGATTCCCTATTGTGATCCACTGGATCTCGTAGACGAGATTTCTCCGGTAATTCCAGTCGGATGTTTTCGATTCTATTACGTTCCGTTAGAACGACAGAGCTGGCGAACTAGTGCGAATGTCGCGATAAACCAAAGGGGTTTGGAAGTTGGGCGTCTGGCTGCATATTTTAAGCGAAAATCAGAGCGGTGGTGTCGCAATGTCTACCTTAACGCTGTAATAACGCGGAGTTTACGTTTAGGTTCGGTGGCAGGCAGCTACGATCGTGGTCCCAGCGTCGTCGAGCAGAAGTTTTCACGCCTGTGCGATACTTGCGTGCCCGGGGAAACGCGTTACGTCGCTTTATATAACGTCAAGTTTCAGTAACGTACGCGCCGTTGTATAATACGACGCGTACGAATTGAAGAAACTCCTCGCGATGTACTCGCAAAATACGAACGCGTCGTCGTTTCGCTGTCGCGTTCGCGTTTGTAGAAATACGCAAATGAAATCTGGTACCGGCACTGTCTGCGGGCGTACTCCGGCGACAGTACGTGGGTGAATTTCAAGCGGGGCAGAGATCGACGATCGAACATGCACATTCGTTATCTCGCGGGAACACGAGAGAGAGAGAGAGAGAGAGAGAGAGAGAGAGAAAGAGGCATCCCCGACCGGCAAACCGGCACATAATTAGATGACTCACTTAGTTTGCCGCGAAACAATATGGGTAATCAAAGTTTCCCTGGACCAGTTTCGCGTTCGAACGTTCGTCGTGGTGGTGTTGCCAGGGAAGGAAATTCCGTTGCGCGCACGATACAGACGCAGGCGTATGTAAACCGAAGGTTACTCGAGGGTCCCAAAATGTCGGAAAGTCAATTACATCGTGAAAATTGCATTTAAGATCGCCTTGCACAACGGATGCAATTGCAGCCGCGGTTACAAAGGCTCGGGCCAGAACCTCTTCGACCGGTCTGCTCGCGCAGCCTAATTGTGGCAACGCAAAGGAAGCGCGCTGTGTCTGTAACGTACTCACTCTCTGTGTAGCTTGTAGCTGGCTGGTACGTTTGCGTCTATTTGCTTGCGGACGTTCGCTCAAAAACCCGTTAATGGCGATTGATCTATCGATACAAAGGATGACGTTGCATCCTGCCGCTGCAAAGTACCTACCAATTTGAGAACATTAGGCGAATTACCATTGGCGACGGTACGTTCAACGATCCAACTCGCGAGACGCGAGAAGGGGAGGAATCCCCGTTATGCGAGAGTGTCGTCCCTGAGCAATTAATCGGCCGGTGATACGAGTAACGAAGCGAGTGCACGCAGGGGTTTCAACCCGTCGTCGGGAGGACGATCGCGATCGTAAATAGCGACAGGTATGCGAGTATATTGCGCCGCGAGGAGGGAACGTTTCGCGTAAAGGGGTAGTCTCGTTGAACGGTGAGGAACAGTTAGCGACGATCGTCTCGGGATACCAAGATGCCGCCGGGCGCACGGATTACGTGCACGCGATGTTATTGTACTTATTTCGCGGTGTACAGGCAGAAGGAATGGTAAATGGTTCTGGCGCGGCTACCTGGACGGACAAAAGGAAACAAAGCACCGACGCGAGGAGATGGAGTTCGAGACGGACAGTGGTTGGTTGTACTCGACACGGGCAGGAAATGTGCGAGAAAAAGCGAAAGACAGCGCCGGGCTACGGCGAAAAGACAAACGGACGAGACAAACGGAGTACGAGAAGAGGACGAGAATGTTGATTGCCCTCAAATTGAATCCCATCCATTTATCACTCCTGGCTGCGTTTCGCTCGGCTGTGTTTCCTCCTATCCGTTCCTTCCTTCTTTGGGTGTTCGTCCTCTTGCCAGGATCGTTGGCACTCGGGGTAAAAATCGGTACGAGCTTCTGGCCCTCCCCTCTACCCTTCCTTCCATCGGAGGGATGAAGATTCGCCGGTCACAGAGCACTTGTAGAGCCACGAATCGGATTCGTGGAACAGTGAACCGAGTTTCTTGCATCATGGAAAAGATCGTGGTAAATGGACGAGTATTTTAGCGCCGCGACGCAACTTCTGCCGTTTTATGGAGATGTAAAATTAATTAACGTTTTGAAAGGGAACGACGCAGAAGTAAGAGAGAGAGAGAGAGAGAGAGACGGAACGTATAACGTGCCGACGTTATACGATCGGTCGAACGACTGTCGACTGAAACCTATTGGCTGCTTTTTCTTGTTCGAAAGAAGAAGCAGAATTGATCTGGAAGGTGGTTGGGGGAGAGGGGGGCACAAGACGAAGCAATTACCGCTCGGCGGCGAAACTTGAACGGAGCCGCTCGACATTCTTAGCATCTCGTTCAATTATAATTTCAACAATATTACTGTTTGATTCCCGATTTTTATTAAAATTTTAATTGCGCGTCACGCCACGGACGAGTAAAAGCCACTGTAACTTGCCTCGGCTAATTAACACTCGCGAGAACATCGGGAAATTCTTGAAATTTACTGTCATTACTGGCATTACGAGTTGAAACGGGAAGGAACGCTGTTCGGCGTTCGCGAATCGAATGTGGCTGGTTCCGTTACACCGAAACGCTGCTAGAATCCTGGTAATTGGCACATGCCTTCCTTTTTTCGCGGAACGTTGCAGATAACATTATGTTAATTGAATCGCTTCGCACGAGCAACGATGTTAGTTCAGATGTACATAACGGCCTCATTGTCGTTTAAAGGACCGGGGATATTTTTGTATGCAGCGTTCTCTAACGTCTTCGCCGGGTCACTTCGTGGCGAATGTCAGAATCGCGCCTACGCTAGAACGCATTTCGCCAGACGCGAGGCATTATGCAAATCGACTTTAATCGCGTTATTTTAAGCGTAACGCGAGGATTTGCCAGATACGCGTGTAAAAGAGGAAAAGTAATTGCCATTCGACGAAAAAAAGAGTTACGAGAAAACCGACCGGCCGGTGTGTGTAGTTAAGTTCTCTGGTTCGCGGATAAAGCGATTATACTTTTACGTTACACCGTGCTGACGACTGCGCTCCTGTTATGTCCTGTATCGCGTAGCTTCTTTTTCCTGCTCTTTTGTAATATAAATTACAATATGCGCGCTTAGACGAAAGTGTATTCTTGTGAGCACCACCGTCCGTTTGCCGTGGCAAAGCACGCTCATTTTCTCTTTTCTACTCGCGAGCAACAGCATTTCACGCTCAATTACTTTTATACGAACGCTCTGCGCCTGCAAGAAACCTAGACATCTGTATACATTAGAAAACGCGCGTTTCGGAGCTTTTTGCCGGCTTTTTCGTCTTTCTCACTGGCGCGTTAGATAGCTATTAAAAATTATCTCGTAAATCATGATACGAAACGAGCACCGCGCAATGAACGCGTAATCAATTTTGTGGGTTAGACTTGGTATTAAAATGTAATCAGGGTTTTTGGTGTCCTACGTGGAACAAGGTGGACGTTATTACACGAAATTTCGAGCCAATCGTTCGTATATTATCCTGTGTTCGGCAATCGAATTGCGACCGTTGGCAAAAGAAAATTCACTTTCAAATTAGTCGACTGGTTCAGTGTACGATGTACGAAAGAAACGATACTGAAGACAGTTAGAAAACGACTTGTATAATTCGAATTTTTATGTCTCGTTACGTGATCCATCGATCGTTTAATAGACGATACTTAACCGAGACTGTCAAGTTACTTTGGAGCCTTTCCCGACCAATAATTAACGGTGTAATCAACAGTCCTAAAAATATCGTGTCTAATGATAGGCTTCTTAGGAGACCGTGTTTGAAATTACAGATTACATTGAGACAAGATAATTGGTCGATGCGAGCCACTGGATGCAGCTGCGCGATTATGATTGCAGGCTATCCGTGACCAGTGGAAAAAACGAAGCTAGTGTAATCCGATCATCGACCGATTTTCTTCCTTCTAGGTGCTACATTTAGCAAATTGCTTCTGGCGTTTCGTCTGGCGTTTCGCGTCAGAATTATCTTCCTTCGCGGACTGAAACAAGGTTGCTTCGCGTAGAGTAGTTAAAATGGTACTAAATTGGAGACTACGGTGCCAAGTGCCAAAAGTTCGGAGTCTAGACTCTGGCTAGTTAGGTTCGGAGCCTGAATGATTCTCTGATGTGATAGGTTGCCTCCGGAGAGTTGCCGGTGCCAAACGTCCGAGTCAAATTCTACGGATTCTGTAGTGGCTCGCATGAGATTCTATAGGCCCGGGATGGTCTGTATCAAGTTCTCTTGACCGTTCGCAAGCAGCACGCTGCCAACGTTGTTTGCGTGGAGTTGCGCGTAGGCATGTGTTGGCGTGTCCTGCGGACACGTAGGCTCGTGTGTAGAGTCCCGTAAATCTGTGCAAGTGTGAATCAAATTTCGTGGATGCTCGACGATATGTGTAGAGTCCTCCTAGTTTGTAGTGGTCTGTGCAAGTCTCCGACTAGCCCAATTGAGTTTGGAGAAGTCGAGACAACGAGTTTGCTAATATGTGTCAACTTCTTTCTCATTTGACTGTAAGACAAGACTTTTCTAAGTAATAAACTGTATAATCTATCTGATTTAATTCACACGTATTTCGCACAAGCATCATCTTTATAATACGTACGACCGTTTCACACCTGGTCAATTACTTGCACGACTTACATCGACAAATGTCATGCATGTACTATATACTTTCTTGTTTTACTGGCGTTACTCGGTCACGCGTTTGCAGTTAGTTAAATAGTTAATTAGGACAAGGGCAGTAGAAACAGACGAGACCAATTATCAACTAGCGCAGAGTCTCTCTCATGTCTTATTATTACTTGCAACGCATCCCTTCGGACCATAACTTTGTGCCGGTAATCTCCGATTGCGTGTTTGCATAGAGAGCGACAGGGAACGGGTTGCCGTTTTCAGAATAAGAAAGAACAACTGAGCCAAGCAATCAACAAGGCAATAGCCATCAGTGAAACTCTCAGTGATATATAAGACGTGCCATCTAACTCATACTTCTCTAATTGGGTTGTCCGAAGCAATATCTTTCTCTCTCTATTTCTCTCTTTTGTTCGCTGCGCCTTTACGAAAAAGCAGGCTTGTACTCGCGAAACGTTCCTTTACACCGACTCTGTAGTTTATCGAAGGAATTTCTAGGTAATCAAGAGAGAGAGAGAGAGAGACCTCTCTCTTTTTGCGTTAATGCTCGTGCCTGCTTTAAAGCTAACCGCCCCGGTACTCGCGTCCCGTGCAACCATGAATCGTATTAAGCTGTTCCTTATAAAATTGCTTTTCAGTTGAACGAGCATGCACTTTATTTAAATAGCTCCATAACGTTTTTATAACGTTTCAATCAAACGCCTTCTAATCGAATTTATGCGATACAAAGCGTATAAATCTGATCCCTCCCTCTTCCTTTTTCTCTTTCTCTTTCTCTTTTTTTTTTTGTCTTTGAAGCGTTCGCGTGTTATGATAGGGCATGAAGAAAGAAACTTCAATTTCAGACTGCAACCGCACTCCGACTTGAATAGCTTTTTAACCGACACGATCCGATGAAACAGAAACGAGGTTTCTGTCTAAAAAAACAAACTTCCTTCGACGCGGTAAAAAAGGATCTCATAACGAAGTTTAATTTCGTGCTCGGCTCCTTGATTCTTCCTTGAGAGTTTCGTTAACCGGAGAGGAGTGTTTACACCTTGATAATTGACTCGGGCAACGAGCAACTTGGAAGTTACGAGGAGTTGGAAAGACCGGGTAACTCGTTCGTTCGACGTTTTAAATTTTAAACGTACGCGCATCCCGATTCTGGAGATATTCCATGATTTTGCGCAGAGAAGCGTTCAAAAACAATGTTTCACGCGATTTGATCTACTCTCAGTTTCGTAGCTCGCAGCCGGAGGAGTTTCCCTCCTTTCGCCGGTTAAGTGGTTTAGTTTTACGAATGGACGAGATCCATAAGAGCCAACACTTAATTGGAACGTGCTCGTCCTTTCGAGGAAGAAAACCATTAGGGGACAGGGACCATGAATTTAGCAAAGCGTGCTTAAGTCGATGGACATCTTCTTGTATTCTTCATACAGGTCCCCTCCTCGAATCTAACGACGAGCTTCGATTGCCGGATAACGAATACTTCGAGCACCTCGAGCACACGCCGAATATTTCGCCGAATACTTCCGTACGCGAATCTAAGACAGACATTTATTCGAACGCGCGCGCGATTCGATCTGACGTGACGCGAGACGCGTAGCCCGAGCAGGTCGCGCGCATTCAATTTAATTTAACACGTTATAGAATTTATTGGACGTTTTGGTAAGTGGTACGCGAGCAGCCGCCGAGCAGCCGCCGAGCAGCCGCCGGGAGGCTGGAATTTATCGTAACGAGAACGAGCGAAGAAAATATCCGCGGGGATGAAGTATAAGGCCGAGCATGAAGGCGTAAGTGAGGGAGCTCGCTTGTCGATAAACTTGAAAATATAAGTAAAATATCTCTGCTGTTACACGTGGCGGAATTTTACGGTTTAATAAAACGAGAAAGAAAGAGAAGAAAAAATGAAAAGAGAAAAGCGTTTTATATGCGCGAAATCGGCTTTCACGGCGATGCGATGGTCGATGCACCGCCGCGTCGAATCGGCGAAATTTTTTGCCACGATTGTACCGCGAGAGGGGAAAGAGGCGAAATAGACGAGGCGCGTTCGATGACCACGTAAAATTTCTGCGGTAATTTCTCCCGTTTCTCGCGTAATCGATTACCGGATTGAAATCGCGTGAAATATGATTTCGAGCCAGGTGTGGTTAAACGGCAAATGCGATTATCCTGCGCTGGTTTTTGTTTTCTGTCATTGTGCGAATCCGCCGCGATAAGGTAATAAGCTCGCTCGACCGGCGATGTTAACACTGGATTTCTCGCGAGACTGTCGTGTCGCGCGCTTAGTTATTTATTATATTTCGGAATAATTTTACGACAGCCGCGAGTTTCTCCTTTTTCTTGGGGACAATTCCGACTTCTTCGAGCGGTGAATTCAGAGGCTGAACGTCTGGTCTCTTGTTGAACAAAGCGGCGACTGTTATTGAGGAATTGTTAGCAATCCGCGTCGAGTAGTGCTACGTACTGCTCTCGGAGAAACGTCGACACAATATATTTCGAGCTCTTGCGCAAGAAGTACACCCTGGCGGATCGAGGCCAGCTATCAGAAGTGCACTAAATTACCATGATGTATTTTACCTGAGGGACCGAGAGAAGGACATCGAGAAACGCTTTCGTGGCATGACATTTGCATATACTTTCGAACAAACTGCCTAGCTTTGGTATCAATTTATCCGTTGGCGACATCTCGAACTAGCCGCGCCCGCTCTTGCGTTCTGCGATTACGCAGACTACGGTGTAAAACGAACAGAACCGGAAGGTAAATTCAAGGCGATAAGACAACGCGTCATTTTCTTCACTGACTAAAAGTGGACCGAGTACTAACTGTCAAATAATTTCATCCGGCGTAACTCTTACGGATTAAATGGAAATGAAGCAAGTAGAAATTGGAAACAGTGTTGTTCTTATGTTTCAGGTTCTATTAGATGGATCAAAAAGTAACTGCGTCTTTTTTTTGCGCGCAACTAGAAGGCGAATTTTTCATGAGAAACAAAAACTTTATTAATACATTGATGATTTTGTTCAGAAAATTTCTCATCTTCTTCGACGAAAAGAAAGTTCCAAGAGTGATTCGATATCCTCGTCAGTCGTGAAATTTAGCAGACCAATTCTGACGCCACTAATTCGCAATTCATCAGATAATTTTTCACGAGCCTGCGCAGCGTTTTTTTTTTTCCTTCTTGAAGATAGCAGAGCAAAATATGAGGATTTTCTATTTTGAATTCGACATCAAGCAAACAATTTTGCTCGAACAATCAGATATTAGATTACACAATGAATCTGAAAAAAAACATGATTACTTTCTGGCCGACCCAATACAAATATCCTCACGCGTGTTTTTTAACTTTGCTTCTGATTAACGTTCAATGATTAGAAGTGATTAGAAAAAGCGGGAAAATAGAATAAATAGCGGGTCAGTGACAGAAATAGAAGAATATAAATAAAAATGCAGTCTATCGAGAATGCGAATGAAACGTCGATACAAAAGGTACGCGTATTCTCCGCTAAGAGTAGGTTTCTTCATTAAGAGTTGGTTCAGGTGCATGAGGAAACGAGCCGCCATAAAACGCTAGTATATGGGACGAACGGAAAGAACTTCTGACGTCCCAGTAGTTATTGGACGAACCCTTTTCTCCGGAGCACTTACACCGTTAGAAGAAATATTCACAAAGGCCCATAGAAGGCGCGACTTTACACGAATTTGCGTTTAAACACAAGGCCTTATGGCAGTGGATGATCTCGGAGGATCCGCTCCGCTCGTTTTCCACGTTGGCAGAGGTTAGACGAGGGATCGAACGGGTGAGGCCGCGGTTACTCGCGTCGTAAACTCCGCGCGGTATAAACGGGCTGAAGACGATGCACACCTACACCCGTTCAGCCGGACGATACAGCGAGAAACCACGCCGACAGGAGGCTCGACTACGAGTGCTCGTCTGGTTTCTTCTGCATCAGGGCCATTCCTTACCGGGACATTTTTATGACCAACATTTTCGCCGCCGCTGCCGCCGCCACCGACTCGCTCGCTATCCTCGGCGGCCTTTCGTGTAACGTCGAAACGGGACGGCCAGGGAATCTCCAGCCGGACGAGGATGCATCGCAAACATGGCCAGCTACGGGCGTAAACAGGAGGCCGGCAGGAAATGATTATTTACAACGACCGATCTTTTAACTCTCAAGCATTACGTACTTGCATTTGTTCCTGCATAAAGTGGATTCCTCTTCCTCTTAGAGAGTGAATAGCAGTGACGTGGTGAACACGTGGGTATGGTAACAGGGGAAAAGAAAGAACACTCAGGATGAGATTTAGGTCGCGACGCAGCTGACTATTGAGTTTACTGAGAAGACAAACAAGTGAGATAAATTCTGACTGATCAGCTATTAACAATTCGATTGACCAGTAAATTTGGCTGACTTCATATAATTTTGTTTCGCCAGTCTCGTAGTTGGTTGATTTGAGTAAGGCTGAGATTGCTCCAAGAACTTCTCGAGTGAAAATTAAAAAGTATATTCACAGTCTCTTGTTCGAAACTGACTAAATTCTAATCCGTGGAGCAACCATTCCAACCTGATTTAACGTGATATATAGTCAGCTATATCTGTCTGTTTTTATCCTTTCAATTAGTTTGATATCACGGCAGTAAAAGATCGACAGCATCCGTCTTCTTTCGCATTTCGCTTAATTCGATCGAGTATCGGCTTTTCAATGGTTCGACCCTCTGGTGCAGAGATAAGGAGGCGCAGGTTCTTTCGGCTTGCTGAAAAGCGGGTTCACGCGAGTTCCCCTGGTGCTTCTATTGCGACGGTAATAAATACCCCGGACTGCGATCTTTTTTGCTGAATTATCGCCGAGTGATAGATATAGCTTGTTAGCCGCGGAGACGCACAGGAGGGATCCAATAAATTATACGCGAGTGGTTTTCGGCGAACGAACAGGTAGGTAACTGCCGCGCGATTTGTAAGTCCGATTCGTGACTAAGAAATCGATCCCGATTCATTATACGCCGGTCTTCTCATTAACGCGCACGCGTTCCTTCTCTCCGCGAGAAACGAGACGGCGACGAGGAGCCTCTCCATAGTTTCCCCCAGTGACGCACGACCGCCTACGGAGACATAAGCCGTCGAGTCACGCGACTGTGGCGTTCAACTAGCTTTTAGACCCGTCCCGTGTCTACCCTTTTCCAGCGCATCTTTCAAGGAAACTGTCCTCACCTACGATTAAACTTTATCGCCGATCGTCGCCACTGCCGATAAAAATTACCGTCGCGCGACACGTTGTGAGGTCAAAGTCTAGATCAATATCAATCGCGACGACGCTATTATTCAATTCGCGACGTTTGCGAGAGATGCAGATTATCAAATTTGCCCTGCGAAATCTCGTCTAACGCTCGCGAGCGAGGCGCGATTGAAAAGAACTCGGGGCGAATAAAAGAGTCGGCGATCCGCGTTTGCCAAATGAAACGCGACGCAAGGGAGAAAGAGTGGTAATACCTAAATAATTGCCGGCTGAAGCTGATATGATTTAATAGCGTGTGGAGTTGGAAAGGGCGGGTAGAAAGGAGAGGAGAGTCGCGACTGGCTGACGGCGGGCAAAAAAGAAAAGCGGACCGCCGCGCTGTGCCGCGCCGGTGGCCGGCCGTGGACGATAAACGTGGCCACAGAGAGCCAAGCGAGGATCCTCTCGTGCTTTTCGTTGCGATCGCCTCTTCCACGTCCGATCATTTCCATGGCGCGACGCTGGACGCACGGACGTTGGAAATCGCCGGCGGAGCTGGTCGTGTTATTGGCCCCGGGCCGACAGTACGGCCGATCGATCTGAATTTCGGTGACGTTGCCGGCAATAACGTTCGTTTACGGTTTCTCACGGGGCCGTGAGAGCCGATCCGTTTATTGCCGGCCACGCCAAGGGAGACCTTTACTCTCATATCAAGACACTCTATTTTTCAATGATCTGGCGCAACCCGAGAGTTTATAGAGACTTGTAACACGGCCCGGTTTTATCCAGTTCGTTTTCGTTGTCATGGCGATGAGATTAACGAACTAGGGCTCACTGGTCGTGGACGCGTGTGAGATGAACATTGTTTTCGTTTTTTCGTGAAATATTTCCTTCGTTTAACGATGAAACGAAATATGTTTATCTTGGCAAAATCCACAAAGATCTCGGCGCACGTCAGTCGAGAAAACTCTCGATGGCTCTCTGATGTATATCCTTCCACGTACTTAACAAATGGAGAGATTAATTATTCGAGACTTTTCTCGGATAATCGGCGTGGGTGAAGCGAAACCGCGCTGGGGTATTTCGTGGCGAGAGTTAAAGGTACAGCGCCGCTGATGCTCGACAAACACGACGCACTAACCATGATGCATGCACGCGTGAATATGATATACCTTGCACGACGGGGCTAACAGAGATAGAGCCGGAAGATATATGTCCGGCAGGTAGTCAGGCTTTATTTGAAATATTTACCATTTTCGTGAATAACGCGCTCCTACGGTACGGTGGTAACGTAAGATGCATTCTACCGTATCTTGTAAGTAGTCGCGTATTATAAGATCCGGCGATTAGATGACACATCGCGATGCCTGGTATATCGGAGAAAAGAAGGCTGGTCTTCTCGCTTTCAGTACACCTGCAAGCTGAGAATAACCGCATCCCCCGTGTAATTCATTCGGTGTTCGTTTTCTAAGCGCGTCTGCTAATACCAGTAATATAATCCATTCGGCATTTTTCAACCGTGCTTCCGTCGTCGATCGCTCGCTTTTCTCAGTGACACTCTCGGATCTCTTGCAACGCGTGGTAATTATCCTCTCCTAATCGCTTGTAATTGCCTGTTCGCCGAGGAAATTACACGGAACGAAATGTTCAAGAATCTGTCTTGTACGAATCACTATTCTTTGAATATCTCAACGTACGAACTTTATATTACCCGAACAGACCTCGTGTGGTCAGAACGGAATGTCGCTGGAAAATTATCTGTTGCTAGCAGACGTCCTGCCCCGTTTAATTAATGTTCGAATATCAACCGCCCTGCGGTCTGTAGTAATTTTCAAAATATGGACCATCAGGTTCCTCCTGAATGAAAAGAGACAACATTTCTTTAAATAAAAAGGAGCGATTTAAATTTCCTGAATAAGGGAGGCTCTACTGCATTTGAAATAGTTGTCGTCCAACTGAATTCACTCGCGATTGCAATAATATTTCTCATAGAATATTAGAGGAACCCCGAATGTGAATCGTAAGCAAACGTTTCACCAAAATGGTGACGTTACGCGATTTTCAGCCGCGTACTTTTCGATCGGAAGGTAGCAACGAAGAGAGATTGCATGCGATCCACCTCGAACGAGGATTTCACAGTTGTGAGAAAGATTGAGGCGAAAATAAATGATGGTGGGTACAGCGTACGGAAGTGAAGGACAGAGGGTGGAGTCAGGCTAGATCCGATTTGCCGGATCTAGAGTTACTAAGTACCTTCTGCGCGACGGCAGTCGAACCTCGAGTATTAGTAGGTAATAATATCAGATAACGAGTACCTGTACGGTAGCTACGGACGAGAAGTCGAAGCACACGAAGCACACGTTGCGTAAAAAATTTGAAACCGATTTTAGCGTTGAAAATATTTTACATTTTTCTCCTCTTGTTTGGAAATTCTTCGTACTTTCTGGGAATTCTTCGTTCGAAAAAAAGCGTTTGATATTTCGCGAATAAATTAGACGACATTTTATTAAATATTCATTAGATTTATTGGGTTGCAGCGATTACCTCTCGACGGGGGTGACGAGGTCGTTTGAATATAGAAGGAAAATAATTGTGCAATTATAAAATACAATTATGCAAATACAAAAACAATTGTCCAATTATAAAATACAACGATACGCGTAAACATGTTTGTCTCTTCGAAGAAAATAATGAAACGGAGTCGAATCTACGCCGTAAACTACTGCGTAATGTGCATGCAGGTATAAAACTATCCTCTGTTCGGAAGTCGAAGGAAATTTTCCACGCGGAAAGATTTAGATCGACGAGTTTAATATCATTCTGACGAACAGACGGCGAAAGATAAATGACGGCCAGGAATGAGAAAGTGGTGAAAAATAGCGGTCGATCTTTCGTTGCTGGCTCGATGACTTTATCGGAAGGACGACGGATGCAAATTCAACGTCTAACATGCAAAATTCACTCGAGCTCTCGCAACGAGTCTGTAGACTGCGGATGCGTGCGAACGGCGTCAACGATACGCAAATGATCCGCTACCTACTCGATTTCAAGAGAACGTCGTGTAAACGCGTGCCTGCACCGTGTTAGGTCTTACTTCCATCGAGCGCGTTTACACGACACGTTGTGAAATTAAACTACGTGACTATCGTCGTGGGGAGGAAACGCGTCATTTTCTTTCTTTTTCTCTCCCCAAGTTGCGTCCTCGGGCCTTGTTTCGTCGATATTTTCTTGTTTCTAGCGAAGCGTACGAGTACGTAGGAGTTCGGTAGATGTGTATTGTCGCGTTCGATTTACGACAGGCTTGCTCGGAGCTGTTGCATTTGCATATATTGACAGATGCGTGTGCACGTCGACCAGTTCCTCCTCGGTGCATAAATCTTGCCGCGCTGGGGAGAAAATGACGGAGAAAATGCCGACATCCATCATTCGCCTGATGGAAAGGTTAAGACAGATCGATCTTTTTACCATTCAGCGGTTTTTTGCCACCGGGCCGTATCTACCGTCTAAATTACGCCTGTGAAATCCGCGACGTTTACTCGTTAATTAAAATCGATCAATTTGGAACTTTGTTTCGTTCTACTCGGAGCGTGTAATCTCTGATGATAACAGAATAGGTTAAACGTGTAAGTGTAAGCGTAAGTTACGCACAGCTGGTGGAAAACGCACGACGCAGTTGAAAGCACACGATACGTTACGTTCGAGGAAATCAGCGTCAGCGAGTGAGCGTCGTCTGTCCACGTCGTGCAACAAACGACAGTCGATCCGTAAGAGACAGACGGTTCAAACGTACTTCTGGGTACTTTTATTTTGCTTTGATTCTCCTCGTGCTTCTCCTCTTCTCCGCGTATATTTCATTAACGTGCTCTTAATCCCATCGTAAAATTGATCCTTCCACGATGGGGAGAAGCTTCAGCTGGATCCATCGGACCAAGTGAAACGATACTTTCAAACACGTTTGTCCCAAATCGAACGAACGTTCTTCCTCTTTCACTCTCCGTCTCGTCGATGATTTTTCGAACGCGTCGGACAGTAGTCGTGCGGTAGTGGAGCGCAAAGGCCGATGCCCGACAGCAGTTACGTTATTAGCGGGCAATTTCGTTCGAGCGTGGTCGAGCTTCCGCCAGATCCGTGAAAGGTCGCCGAGACCGCGAGGCTAATCTGAAATTGCTAATTCCGGCAGGCTAATTCAATTAAGAGAATGGCCGCACGACGCGGATGAGAGGGACTGGCTAGACCAGTTAGAAAGGGTGGAAGGAGTTCGGCGGCCGGGGTACACGGTATTAGGTGCTTCCTTGGCGGTATACGGTTAGTTGGAACAGCGGGTTTGGGCTGACTGACTGGGCTCGGCCGGATTGGCTAGGTCGACTCTGGCTAGAATAGAACTGACTTTGCGGTAACTGCTGACCAGCGGCCCTGGCGCGGTCCGCTGCCTACAACGCTCGAATCATCGATGCTTGCTGGAAACTAACGGCGGAACGAACGTTACGACGGTCCATGGGGCTTGGCAGAATGTGCGCATGCAAAGTAGAATGGACACACCGAGAGGAACCGGGCTAACCGGGCACCAGCGTGTACCGAGCCGAGGGCCAAGCATAGAGATGGTCGAACCGTGGGGCTCCGGTCTAACCCAACCCGCCAAAGGAAACCAGCCAAATCCGTCGTTTGTTTGCCCATCGATTCGTCCACGTCAGACCCCCAGGTTTGTGCGAACCCGACCGTTTCTATCGTGCTCCGTCGCCTGAGGCTGATCGAGGAAATGGACGCGTTCCATAGACCGGCGTTCTCTCCCCCCCTTCCCGTACCACGCCCCCTCCCCTCCGTTTACCTCGTCTGCCTAGACGAAACCAGTCTCTTTTATTAGTTGACGATCTCAGGACGATGTTTGGAGATTTACTTACCTATTGGGCGAATATTGGAAGAAACGAACGATATCCCGGAAATGATACATCGAGACGATTCCTGTATTTGGACCCGTTTGTCGATCGACCGGAGAATTTAATGTTTCGATAGTTTACGCGAGAGAAAGCAGAGAGAAAGAGAGAAAGAGAGAGAGAGAGAAGGAGGAGGGGGAGAAAGAGAGGGAAAGGGAGGAAAAAATACGAGGGACGCAGGGTTTAAAGTAGATTTCCCTTTCATTGGTTCCCTCGCTTTCTACGGAACGCTTTGTCCTATTGAAAACAGGAAGTTGGCGTATTAGCGATCAAAGGGAGGAGAGAATCGGTGGAAAACGTCGAACGAGAGCGCGTTTCTTTCATTTGCGTCACAGCTAAACGTTCGGCTAGCCTGTTGCCGGTCGACGATGGAGGAATTTGTGTTAACGACATTAAAATATCGGACAACCGATCCTCGTTAAAAAGTTTCGATTAAAATAAATCCTTTTAGCGCGGCTCGACAGGTTTGATCGGGGTTTGAAGTGTATCTCCGGCCGAGAAGGTAAGTTTCTCGGGCTTCCTTTCTCGAGGTGGCTCGATTTGCCCTTACGTTTAGCTTGACAAGGAAGAAAAAGATCTAATTAGAAGTGGATTAAAATTTAGTAACTGGCTGAAAAAAGTTATCGCGAATGCTATTGGGTGGTGGGTGGTGTCCGCTTCGTTTAATTGCACCCTAACTCTTCTCCGTCTTTATCAAGATTTCACAATGTCTGCGTGTCTCTCTCTGCAGTTCCGTTTCTGTTTTCTTTCTTTTCCTTCGAGGAGCTCGTCCACTCTGTCGGTCGTTTGAGCAACAGTTTACTTTGCATAGACGTTCAACTTCGTCATTTAATCTATCCTCCTTCGCTATCGTTGAACGTCGCATCTAGATCGTCGTTGGCGACAACTTTCTCTTCTTTGCGATCGAACAAATCTGTCCCTTCTCGTTTTTTTCTCTTTCCTCTCTATCTTTCTTCGTTCGTATTTTAACGCATTAACGATATATTTGCTGGAAATAATTTTCACCGTTGATTTATTTATTTTTTTATTATTATTTTTTGTTTTTTGTCAATCGAGAAGATTAATATTTGATATAAGTTCGAAAAATTCATGGACAAGTTTGTTGTTTGGCACTTCGTTAGCGTTTAGCTCGCAACCGATGCGTTGCAATTTTACCTGGAAATTTGAATGCGGTATATCGATAGGTGGAGATCGTATTTCGGTGCCAATGATACGCGATGATTCGTTAATTCGCGCCCGAGTTACCGTCTCCTGTACACTACGGGTGGGCCCCGTAGTCTCTTCTCGGATTTTTGTATGACCGATGTATTTGCACGATTAACGCACAATTGACTCGTGTAAAGCGCACAGCGATCGCGCGATTGCTTCCTCCCTAGGGGTATTTCCCCGCGGCATTTTACGATCGACGACGTTTATGCGCAGAGAATCGACGAACGGAAAAACACATGTGCATGGTGCATAACCGCGTTAAAGTCGCCAATCGAACGCGTCACCTCGAAACGAGCATTTCGCGACGCGCGCGCGTTGCAAAAGTTGGAAATTTTCCGCGCCAAGATCATTCCGATTCTGCCTTGAAACTCGTTCAAGTTGCTCCAGTTTTTCATTCCGAGTTTCGTTAGTTGTTCATCAAGGACTAAGCAGTGACTTCGATCTGACAGGATTATGAAATTTAGGTGAGAGATAAAACGATGAATTCTGGTAATACAAATTGATTAGAAAAAGTTGCAAATCAACGTTGTCACTCAACGGCCTATATATTTGTTTCACGAATGCTCGCGACGACGTCCCGTGCGGCCCAAATTCCTCCAAATTTTTCGAGGGAAATATCGCGAAATCAGGCTCTGGTCCTCGTTACCCGACTTTGTAGACTCGTTTGTTGCCGCTTGGAAACCCGGTTGCGATACAACACTGCATGCACGCTGCGTGGGATTGTGTCTTGGGAAGTAAGTCGGTGCTATTCGGTGGATAGATTGCGCGTGGAGAAAGGCGCAAACGAAAAAAAGAAAAAGAAAAGAAAAAAAGAAAAAAAGAAGAGCCGAGGAGAAGGTAAAAAGGAGAGGATAAGGTAAAATAAAGAGGAGGAAACGGTCGCGCCGCGCGAGCTTTGTCTGCCAGATAAGAGGTTTAACCTCCTTCGTAGGCTCTAGGTCCGTTCCTTACTTCCGTCTGACCTCGATGAGCGCGAAACGACCAGCCGGGGGCGAGATGGCCTCGTTACGTTCTGATGATGCAACGAATGCATTGCCCGTTTTGACCTAGCGGAGAGGCTTTTTTCTTTTCTTTGCCGGTTTCGACTACGGCCGAAAGAAGTCACGGCAAAAGAAAAAGAAGAAGAAGAAAAAGAGAAAGAAGAGGAAAAAGAAGAAAGAAAGAAAAGGCGAAGAAAATGCGAAGAAAACGAATGCCCACGCGTGGCACCTATGTTTCACCTCGAGAGGAAGTGGCGGCGATTCGATCACAGGTCGCGGCTCGATGGCGCCAGAGTAAGTGGCGGTGACACGTTTACGTGGAAAAAGTGGGCTTTAACTTCGTATTGAACTCCGTCTCTCTTTTTCCCTTGCTCTCGGGGAAGTTTGCCTCGCGAGGCGCGAGTCGCGCGAGATTGTAGGACACAGTCGTACACGCGGTTGGAATATCCATTAAACGGAGGGTAAAAGTTCGACAGCGACACCTTCCCTGCAACGGCACCGCGAGAAAAAGTTCGATTTAACGTTCTGCTTTGACCTTCTACTATTGTTCCGTGGGACAATACCCCTCTTCGTACTATCGATATCGCGTCTCTCAACTTCTACATCGTGCCCTGTGAAATGTAGTTCCCTTCGATTTCGGATTAACGGATACTCGGATATATACACGCTGTGTATAACGTTTCTTGCCTGCTCTCTGGCCAAACTTCGACTGGAGGGGAACAGATTTTCCGTGCAAGTAGATCGAGAGTCTGTCTATACAGAGGACACTGTCGCCAGACTCGAGGAGAATCTCATCTCGGGTGTAGCCGAGTATCAGATAACGCGAGAATAATTGAAGGGAAGATTAGATTCTGCTCATGGCCGAGAGCTACATTTGACTGGGAGACTTACGCGTGGCCCGTGCTCCGGCCACCGCGGATGGAAAAAGATGACCTCGTTAGAGGCGTTTGGTCTGGCTAACGGCTCGAACCACGACCGAGCACCGAGCTTTCCGATGTGGCCAGTCGCTAACCGTTGCTGGCCATTCCCGGATTCCTCGTGGGGAAAGCTCGCCTCGGCTAACGGAGGGTTGGCCGCCTCGACCTGCACCATCAAAGATTCACTGGCTCTCGCACGCGCCTCTGCGGCGCGGCCGCAACCTCGCGCCAACCCTAAATCCGACCGACCCCTCTTGCTTCGTATTTCCGAGCCAAGCCTAACGCAACTAGCCATAGCGCTATTATATACTTGTCACCGAAGCGACTTCCGTGCTGCCTCACCCTTCTTCTGATGTCGTCAGCCCTTCCAAGTTCCCAAGTTCCACGCGCTATTAGGCTAGCCGTGAACCTTTGCAATTTGGATTATCCATTAAATCACGGACGTGTAAATCGATACGAACTACGGTTATCTGGAGACACTCTTCTTATTGATGTCTTCGCTGATGTGTTCGGAGAGTTAATTGAACGCGGAGAAGATGCCTGAAGAATTACAAACGCAGTCGGAAGTCGATCTGTTATTGCTTGTAATATTAGCCTTGAAACGAAACCCGATTGGATACTACCGTAATCAGAGCTTGTCGGCTCGCGTAATAATTCTAATGAAACGAGAGAGGGATCGAGGTCCCCCAAGATGAATGTATAAGGAAGAGCAATTAATCGACCAGCCTTGAACCCTGCGTGCTGACCAAGTCTCCCACTGGTTGGTCGATGTTTGGCGACGCCGTCTTTAGCGGGCGCCAATAATCCGCTTTGAAATCTTCTTTTCTCGTCTCTGCGAGACGGGTATGGAGGGGTGTACTTGAAACGATGGGCTCGTATTCTCGATCGACTCGATCGAGGCGACGGTAGTCCAACAGATCCGAGGAAAGAGAATATTAATTTATGATCTGTCGCGTGAACGTTTTTTTTTAGATAGGCATCTTGCCTCAAGATGCGTTGTTCATCGCGAAGATAGAAACTCTTGACTTGTCGTCAAGAACTCAAAGCTCGGAACTTACATTTTGAAGTTGGCATTTTCGTGGCAATATACCTATCAATATACACACATAAGTTAACGTTCTTCGATTGGACGCAGGCTTTGTAATTTCTCTTTCGCATTTTCACCGTGGTTAACAGCTATATTATGTTTTCTTCGGTGTCAACCGACAGTTTTTCTCGATATATTTTCTTTTCTCTCGACAGGAATATTCAACATGCAATACCTCCTGAAAACACGGATTTCAATAAACACTGCATCTCTCTGTTTTGACATCACGGCAACGTTGTACTTTATCTTTGCAAATCAAACCGGTCACGTCGGCGAAATCCGATTGCCCTTCGCAAACACGTGCCTACAGTTTCTCTGTAATCGTCGGACGCTCGCGAGAACGCATGCAAACGCGTAAGAATTAAAAAAGTGAAAGAACTTGTCAAAGTGTGGATATACTTGTTAGAGAGAGAGAGAGAGAGAGAGAGAAAAAGTTACTCGTTCAAGCAGATTCGCGATCGAGTTTTCACAAAGAGAAATTCCCGCGAAATTCTCGTAACGTGATTTCGTATCGATCCTCACCTCCGCTTCGAGATATTGTTCCCCTAATTCGAAATAAAAATTTCCCTGCATTGTTACGTAGTTTCCCGAGTCGTTTTTCACGAAAAATCTCCGAACGTCCCTGGTTTGACCAGGCACGGTCACGTTCTACTTGGGCGTTAATTCGATGCAAGGATAAAGACGAAAACGATTCAATCGTTTTGAATCGAGGGGGAGGTGAAGAACGAAGAGGGGACAGAACGATCCTTGGAAGTGTCTTCCCTAACTACCTGCGACGAATTAAGGGAGGCCAGCAGCGAAATTAAAAGAGTAGCGAGGAAGTTCGAGGGGTTCAGCACGTTCCAATTATTTGCACAAGTCGCTCGCGCTCGCGCGAGGACCAACCGTGGTGTCGACTTCCTTTTTTTCCTCCTTTTCTTCTTTATTTCCCTGGCTCGGGTCTCCACCCTGGCGGGTTCGTTTTCTTCCTCGAACTTGCGACACGATAAAAGACCCGTCCCCGTGAAAGGGGATTATTTTGGATTACTTTTTGCATGGACTTTCGCGGCCGAGACAAGGGACGAGCAGAGGCAGTACGCGGGGCAGGAACTCAATACGTTGCATAAACTGCGCAGGGACCCTCTGAACGAAGGTGGAGGGAGAAGGAATGGGAGGACGGAGCTGGCTGGTTGGAATTTAATTTCATTAGCCAGCGCGAATTTCTTAGCGAATCGCGTGTGTGCGGTGACTGGACTCAACTCTCCGGTTCGAAGAAACGCCGCGTTGTCTCGCGACAAAAAACGAGATGACGCAGGGAGAAAAGTAAACGATGGACGAGTGACGGGCGGCTGTGCGAACGAACAGCCACGTCGAGAAGAAGGCAACTTCTTCAAAAAGGGGGGGGGGAGAAAAAGTATAACGCCTGTTATAAAAGAACGTCGCGCCGATATCGATTGCGAAGGTGAAATTCGAGGCCGATTGGTCACGGCGAAACTGGACAAACAACGAAAATAATTATCCCGGTGACTTGGTCGTAGCTTTTGTTTGTTCCGTGTTCTCTCTCTCGATTTCGCTTTGAACGGCTCTTCGAAATAATTCGGAAACCGGGGTTACGTGTCGGAAACAGATTCCGAGCAAGGGAAACGAGGAATTAGGAGGGGACCGGTGCGTAAGCACTTTTGCTCGCTGAAACAGTCTTCCCTTTCTTGATCGTCAAGAGTCACTGTTTCGTTCGAGGATGGCAAAGCCGCGAAAGTACTCCTGACGATTGTGCAAATCCCCTGTCATCGACGGACCAGTCGTCCGTTCTCAGTTCTTTCTCGAGATTCCCGTAAGTGAGAGTTTAATACTTATGCGATTCGAAAACGATCCCCGTCTGATTCTGCGTTAAACCTGAAGCAAACCTACCGGAACCTTTGTTCAAATTTTTCTAATTGAACCGAATTTTTTCAAATGATCCTCCAACAATGAAAAGCTGGATGGAAATTGAAGAAATCGAAGCGACCGCGCGACACGTGCTCGCGGTGAATGATAGCAACGTTTCCACAGAAGTTGTCTGTACTAACCAGACATCGGTTCGTGGCGGATAAATGACAGCCTGTTAGCTGGCAAAAGACTGGAGACGAGGGTGGCTCCCAGGGGTAAATGAGCCCGCTGGCCGGATCGGGAGCGCGAGGGTCGGAGGGGGTTACAAACGATCGGGCGAATCGCCGGCATTAGTCTTAGTCAGAATCAGAGATAAAGCAAATGAGGGATAGCGGTGCGAAAAACATTGGCCGGTGAGTGACCGGCTGGATATTATTCAACAGCTGCAATCCGGTCGAATAATGTGCGTGCCTCCGCGTAGCCGTCTATTACGGGTCAGAAAGCGTAATAATCGATAATTAAAGGGACGTTAAAATTGGGAATGAGCGACATGCGTGTCACTCTCGAATGAAAGCAGCGCGGCGTCCGCGTGAAAACGCTTCGCGTTCTTGCTCCGGTGGTGAACATGACGTACGAACGGTCGAGGCGTACGCGATGACGACAGCAAAACTGGCACGCTCGAAAGGTAATATCAATCATCGTCATTAGCGAAATCGCTGTCTCGTGAGTAATGATATTAAGCGCATCGCGATCTTCTCTCTCGCGACTGCAAGACACAAATCCCGCGACCGGGTCTTAATAAATTGAATTCGAGCCCCGCCATTTTTCACTTGGAACGCGTGATTTTTCTCCCCGGCCAACTTGTATTTACGATTCAGATGGTAAATGGAATCGACGATTCTACGAGCAAAGATTCACATTCCTGTGTGTCTCTCCTCTCCTTGTGTGTTTTCCGAAACGACTACAACAACTCAGGACCGTGTTTGTCATCTTTCTACCGATCGAGAAGAAAGAAACGAGGAACGATCTCGGTTGTCCCGTGCAATTGGAGAGAAAGGGCTGCCGTGGCCGTAATTCGTTCGAAACAAAGTTCCTCGGCCTATCCCCGGTCGCGTCGCAGCGTTGGAGCGGGGAGGCGCGCGGGTAAACGGATCGACAGCGGACGGCCCATCAATTCGAAGCACTCCGCAAATAACGTCATAAGATAGACCATCGGGGGACGTTCTTCCGCGCGTTATATACCGGGTGTATAAAATATGAAGGGGAGTCTGGAAACGACCGGCGTTCTCGTACAATAACATTCGCGGATCTCTGGGAGCACGTCTCCCTCGAAGATGGAGAGAGAGAGAGAGAGAGAGAGAGAGAAGGAGAGAGAGAGAGAAGGAGAGAGAGAGGGAGAGCAGCGAGCAGGCTCGGCGGAGGGAACAACCACGGATAAAAGGGGGAGGAGAAAATAGCGGAGGTGAGCTATCGGCGATTCCCGGACATAAATCGACGTGTACTTACCGAATTGCTTCCGAATCGTTCCTTTATATCCCGTGCTCCCCGCAAACGTATCCTCGAGCTCTTCTCTCCTCTATCTATGCTGCTCCTCGGGATCCACCGATCCGTTGTAGACACGAACGACTACACGTCCCGTTACACGGTACCTCCTTGTCGCGGATTAGCCCGATCGATCTGTCAAATCGCTCTCACGTCGGTTTCACTCTGCCCCTGCCACTCGCTTCCTCGCTCGCTTGTTTGGACAGATATTTTCAAGATGATAGCGCGCGGGAGGACGCGCTACGACGGGATTCTTGGAAACTGGTTACTCGCTACTCGATTTCGAACGGCGAAACCAACGAGATTGGATTCTCGGGAAATGTATTTCTTCTCTCTTTTGTATCGGCCGAGTCTTTGTTACTCTTTTGCTCTTCGACCACGTCGAGAAATCTGCAACGTCGAATCGAGCGATCGAAACGAGGGAAGAATTCATTACGCGGGAGAAAGACGGATGCGTCGCAGGCAACCGGGCGAATCGCATGAAATAGAATTAAATCGAGTCGGCGCGCGGCGTTGGCGCTCCACGGCCAAGTTTTGCCGCGGTGGTTCAAAGGAATTTTTTCGCCGACCCCGGCCACAGTTTCGGCTATCCGTCAGTCGCGGAGCACCGAATAGCAACATTGCGATCGCTTTGCAGGGGAACAGTGATTGATTCGTCCCTAGGAGCTGGAAATGCAACCGGTGAACGTGTATATACGCATACCATCGCGAGGCAGACGCGGTCGCACGCTCAGGATTCCTGCCCCGTTGAAATGAAACTTTGCCGTGGCGTCGACATTCCCCCGGTGCCTTTATTAAATTGGAATTTAATTGCTCGACCTCGGTGCTCCATTACACCGTGTGTATTCTCTGCTGCGCCGATGCAAATCATACGATGCACGCGCGTGTCGCGCCACGCTAACTTTACTACACTCTGGCACCGCGACTCGCATACCTCCTCGTTTACGCACTGATTTTTCTCGATTAACTACGTGTTTGTAGAGTACCGGGCGAAACAAGGGTGGCCATGTGGCCACCGATGAAAGCGCGGACATTTTTAATAAAATCTCCCGCTGTTCGCGATGCATTTCGTTCCGCGACGGCAAATACGCGGAACAATGGAATACAATTGAACAAAGCGTCGACTAAATTACGAAAAAGTCTGCACCGACTGCCCGCCGACTCTGACTTTTTTTTTCTTTTCTCTTTTCTTCCCTTTTCTTTTTAATTGCCTTCCTTTATTTCTTCTATTTCATCTTTCCGTAATTTTGTCTTTTTTTTTTCTTTCTCACCGTGCTCCGTTGCTGGAATATATATATATATATATATATATATATATATATATATTTAATATAGCCGACGCGCGTTCATTAACATTGTAAATTTCAATAACGCGTGCTCGTTCGCCCGGCCGTTCTCCTCGAACAGCTCGGTAATCCGTCCGATCTCGGAACAGGAGGTAACAGGAAATATCATACACTCGACGTAGTTGATTTACCGCGTTAATTAAGGAGCACGATAAACTTCACGTGCAATTAACGGCCGAATGGTGTTCCATTCACAATGGCCATGGCCGTCCTGGAAATTCTCTGCCAAGAGAGCTTCCTCATTGTCCGGGCTTTCCGTCTCTAATAAGTGTAATAACGACAGGCGATGGGTTTCCAATGTTTTGCTCGTTTCGGATCATTTGCGCGGCTGTCTTGTCCGAGACGGAGGGAAACCGGAGGAGTCATTGTGAGACGGAGCCAGCCAATCTCAAGCAACGTGTCAGCAGACTCTCGAACCTGTCGTTCGTCCCGCCTCTCTATTCTACGTCGTCGACGAAAAACCCCATTGAGGATCCCGCTTGCTAGGTTAGATCCCTTTCAGCGAGGTTCCCGGTGAAAAAAAACCGAGCGACTGGCCGAGACGAACCACCTCGACCCCCGGTCAGAAGGAAATTTCATTAACGACCTTATCCCGCTTACTTAAAAAAACATGGAACGTCTGAACGACGAGACTACCGGCGGGACCAGCGTAGGCGAATGGGTAGGGAAAAAAAAGACACTGACGAGACAGAGGAAGAAGATCTAAGAACATCGAGAGGAGCGGGGAAACGGGGCACTTAAGGTTCACAGAGGAAGGAATTCGACGAAAGAAAGAGAATTACAGGCGAACGTTCCGTAACGAGGATGAAAACCGAGGATTAGGCGGCGACGAGCTATAGACAGGATATAGACTGTAGAAGGCTGAGACTAAGGGTAAGAGAGAGAGAGAGAGGGAGACAAATAGGGATAGAATCTTTGGAAGGATAAGAGGAGACGCAAGGGGTTTCGGATAGAGCGATATCACCCCCAAACAGAGTCTTGGAACGTAATCAATGCAGTTGGGTGAACATGTCACGGTGCGGCAACTTGGCAGCAGCAATAGTTCTACTGGTGATGGTTGTTAGAATCGTTCCATCATTGTGCAGTCTCGCAATCGACTCGGAACGTCGTATGCGCGTGTCATGGCAGTCCTCGAATCAAAGTGATTGCCGAAACCTATCTCTGATTTCCGAATTCCAGGTTGTCGCGGATAGATCTAACTTTTGACTAGAGCACGACTGCATACATGTGTGTGTGTGTGTGTGTCTAAGTACTAGTCGCGTGTAGAATATCGGTTGTGCAAGGTTCTTGCAAGTCTCTGGTATTTACAAACTCGGGGGGAAATGCGATTTTAACGCACCTAGACATTAGGATTGCAATCGCGATGACTTCGAAACATCTTATTCGCGATCAGAAGCCACGGGAAGGGGTTTGTCACGAACACAGATATTTCGTTTGAACAGCGTGAGAAACGAAAAATTGGAAATTAAAGGGAAACTGATGTACGTAAGGGAGATTCTTCCACTCCCGGAGGGGATCGAATGCAAATAGCCAACTTTGTCTCGGTGAAATGGAAGCGAGTACGTCATTGTTTTGTAACCGGCGCTCTTGAACGATCCGCGTCGGGGTGACGTGGAACGGCAGCTATTGCTCGGGCACGGTGACCTGGAGGAAAAAGATGATTCATCCTGGAAAAATTCAAGCTTGCACATTTTCGAGCGCGTTCATGGCCGGAGCCAGGATTGATGAGCTCGCGTCCGCCGCTGGTGGATCGCGCCACCGCGTGTGATCGACGGTCAGCTGCGGCTGAAGAGGAAAGCGCGATTTGATAAAGAGCGTCATTTTTATTTGCTCATCCGGCGATATGGTATTTCTCGCACGCGATCTGTACGCGGTTTCAGATAATTCTCGCGCGGTGTGGTCCGAACGGTGGTAAATGCGTCGTCATCGATTCTCATTATCATTCGTTTTGAAGTCACGTTCTTGAGGAGAGGCGTGAGATCGATGAATATACCGCGCGAGAGAGAGACAGAGAGAGGGATCGATCGAAGAAGTTACGAAACGGTGTACACTTTACTCGAGTAAATATTTTATCTGAAACTTCGCGGTCATGTTACGAGGCAATTGTGTATTTCCACGGTGGAAAGATAACGTTTCCGCGAAATAAAATCTTAATCAAGACAAATACGCTCGTCTAACTGGGAAACACGATCGAAGCAATTTAAAATATGATTACACGTTTTTGTCCGCGCGGAGAATCCCGCGTGACGGTGATACACGTAATTTGTACGAATAAAAGTTGAAGCTTGGCCGCTGTGACGAACTCGCCGTGACAAGATTCGGGCGTTTCATTTAGTAGATAAATTGCGCGCCGGCGACTGGCCGCCATCATTATAAATCACGACATAATTACACGACCACCGTAGCAGGGTGCAAGTGGTATCCCTCCCCGCACTCACTCTCTCTCTCTCTCTCTCTCTCTGGTTCGTTCTCTGTTGTCGTTACCCCTACTTACTCCATACCCCTGTTTCGCTCTCATAGTCTCGGTACACTTGCGTACACGAGGGTTGGTATGCGTGTGCACCCCCCCGTATATAAATGTTTGCGGCATGTTGCGTTCAATGTATCTGACCTCAGTCGGTTGGAATTCTGTCGTGCAGCTTTACCGTCTACTTCACAACCCTGCGTCCCTTTTCTCCCCTTCTCCCTCCTCCCGTTCGTCGGAGTGATTAATACTTGGTGGTGGTACGTTGTTGCGTTTCGTACGCGTCCACGGACGAGCACATTTTTCAGCCGGGCGAAAGATACACGAGGATGCCCGGCTATCTTCCTTGAAATTTTTCTTTCTTAAACAATGGAAGGATTTTCTTTTCGGAGCGGGAGCCGTTTCAACGGTAGCGAAAAACTCTCGCAAAATGTATTATCACGTTTATTCTGTAAGGTCATACAAGCTATTAAATATTTACGTTGGTCCCTCGAAATTGTATTACGGCGTAAAATTCCAGGTCTCTCGTGCGTTCCATGTTTCACCGTCCACGCGAATTCAACATTGTCGTCGTCGTCGTCGTCGTCGTCGTCGTCACGAAGTCAAACATTTCCTCGACCGCGTGTAATAACATTTACATATTTCCGCGTTCAAATTATCCCGTTCAGAGGTGCTGCAAATTTGTCCGCGGTGTTCCGTGACGCCGCCTATAAATCATCGTGGCCCAACACCGCGACCGTACGGACCGAAAGTCACCAGAGTACCCTATCGATCCTACGGATCGGTAGATTCGATAAGGATCCATAACGAGCAACAAATCCACCCACGTCGAATCAGACGTCTTGCGTTCTCTCGGCACGAGGAAATTCGCGTAACGAACACGCGAGTACCGCTATTTGTATGCATATCTCGATGATACCTGTCTCCGATAACGATCGTTCATCGTTCATCGTTCAACGTGTATCTCGCGTTCGACAAGCATACTCGAGTACCAGAGAGCGCAGAGAGAAGCCGCGTTCATTCCGATCGGGAATACCTTTCTGGTATGCGAGAGAGAAAGAACCGGCTACATATCGAGCTTGGTGATGCTGCTGGTCGTTGTCGAACGATCGTTAAGAGAAACACCTTGTGCGCCATGCCGCGCCACGCCACGCCACGCCGCGGCGTGATAGTTTGTTTTACTTTCTTTCCGTTCTTTGGTGGCGATGGGTTCGCCATCGGTTGTACTTCTGCCTCCAGGGAATGGACTACCTATCGCGAGTCCCGATGTACCTCGTTCCAGTGTATATCTTCCCGACACGACGTGCCATGAAGATATTATTGGCACTTGGACGGCTACTACGTCTCGTACGTTCCTCTCGTCTCCGTTTTGTCTCCGCGGAGTGTCCCCGGTCGGCGCGGAGGTCGTACGTGTCTCGACCCGCGGGGTATTCGAGCATACTCGTGACATAACCGGTACCTGTACTGCCTATCGCGAAGCTACTGATCCGTAGAGGAATTCCAGCAGGTATACACCCGATGCTGAGATGACTGCGACCGCATCGTGGCCGCATCGCAATGAAACCGATCGACTCGTGGTTGTTTTCTTCGCTCGCGGACCTTGTCGAATATTCCGCCCTCTTTCTCTGCTGGATCACGATCGACGTACTCGAACGATTTATTGTATTATCCCGGGCTTCGGATGCTAATGCGGCCCGTAGGAAATTTTTATGTAAATACCCCGTGCGCTCGTCGCGACGTTCCTCTCTCCTCGTAGCTTCTTCTCTCTCTATCTTTGATCCTACCTCGTTGTCGTTTCCAGAACGTGTGTACGCGATGGGAGGTAACCATCCTACGCGGTTTCGTTCGCTGTGCTAAAATCTCCTAAGTGGCGTAAAGTCGTGTCTCGCGTGTCGCTCAGTATCCATCGAGATCGTATACTCGCAATTTTCCGTGTAAATTCCGCGCGGAAACTGCGATTATCCGTCTCCGTCGCTTGACCGAGATTTACGAATCCCGAGTAGCGGGAAGCCACGTGCTCGGAAGCCACGGAGCCTCCAACGTAATAGATACGTTTCGCCAATGCTGGGCGGTTCATCGTCAACAAAAACGGTTATCCCGTCCGTGCTTCTACGCCTCGAATAGAGCCATTATCGATTTGATTTCTGCTTTGAAAGAAGGATCGCCAAGTGCCTGTAAAAAGTCAACCGCAGTGCTTTCTCAGCCCTCTGCCATTCTCCCATTCCGGTTAGACAAACGCCCCGTAGCCAGCCAAGGGCCACTTAACTGCACGCGAATCCTTTTTTACGTCGCATCGTCGCAGGATCCTGGGCAGATTCGCTGCTCTTCTGATCTTGGACGGATCCTGCACCGGACAATTATCGGCCCATTCGAGCTGAGTGGAACTCTCGATCTCGATCGCAGATACGTGCGATATCCCTCGATTTAGGTCAGCAATACCTGAAATTACTCCGACGACCGTCCAAACGAAATCGAATATCTAGCCAATGTATTTTTCCGAATCGCCCCTCTCCGATCTCTCGCGGAGATCTCTACGATACCGTGGAGAAGAGCAGAGACAGAAAAATAAGCATCCGCTCAAAGATATCGAACACGACGAAAACCTTGGGGCACGTTTTCCTTCCGATATTTACGATATTTACATCCGATGTTTATATCCAACAGTACGATACTTGTGTCCAACGTGAACCTACAATAATATTTATCGTAGAGAATTAATTGTTCCAAGACTTTTCAGCAAGAGTATACACAACGTAATCGACAATCGTTCTGTCGATTCAGCCGAGAAATTTGAGGTACAAGCTGCACGTACGATTCGACGTATTCTCTGTCACAATAGCGTCCCGTGTAACGACGCAAACTGTGTATACCGAAACTTAATGTATCTCGCGATAAGTAAGTTACTCTGTCGAAGAAAGAGCATTCCTTTCCTATCGATCGAGCCGCATTGAACGCGTCTACCCCTCAAGAAGAGGTTTTCCCCAGCTTCCTCGTACTCAACGAATGACGTTGCGTATACCTACAGAATAAATATCGGTGGAAAAGCTGGTTCCGTTAATGGGCCACGGTTTTCGCGGCGCTCGAGCTTGCCAGGAGGAAGCGAAGAATGTCATTTAAACGCGACAGTTAAGAGGGGTTAGAATGGTCGTAGAAGGGAAACGTTGCGAACGATGTTTGCACGGTTTACGAGCGATTCGCGGCCGTAGCACTGTACGCTTTGTGGTCGGTTAATGTACCGGATTCCAAGTTCCGTTGATCCACAGCCTGACCCGATGGAATTTCGAGGGGGTTCTGCTTCCCGGACGCCTTGCCACTCGGAGCCACTCCAGTGTCAGCCCACTAGAAACGATTCTGTTAGACACGACGAGAACCGTTTCGACCGACCGTCGATGCCACGCCGCAATTTACGCGTGTCCAATGCGAAACTTTATGTCATTGCTGCCGCGTAGCACTCGTCGTCAAATATATCCCCTTCTCTCGCGCGCATCTCGCGTCTTTGGGACATCTTCCTCCGTTTGCTCACCACTCTTTTTAATTTGTCAAAATAATTGGCCCTCTGTGCCAATCGTAGATACACGCTTGAATCTCCGAAGACAAATACAATGGAGGTTTATATATTTCGTTCACGTGACAAGGGATCACGGTCAGATAAGTGAATTAAATCGGTATTCAGTCAGACACTATGTAAAATTTTGTTCTATATTTTTAAGACCTACGTCACGGATATCGTCACGGAAGCCGAATCGAATTCGACGGATTATTCCTGAAAATATTATACACCACGCATCGAAATCACTGCTTAACTTTTTCGATGACTGTAGTCATCCAGCGTCTGACGCTCATTGTGCACTGTCGGATTTCAGTAGTCAATGAAATCTTGCATTTATTCTTAACTTTGGTAGAAATAAGCGCGTATACGTTAGGATTGCGACGCGCAAGGCCACCATAGCTAACGTGTTAAGCCAAATTATGTATACCAAATTCAAATGCCAGAGCGACTTACTAAACTTTATCAACAAGACGAAGAATAGTAATAAAGTAGCACACTGCAATACAAAAAGAAAAAGGAAAAAGTAACGATCGAACAATTTCTACACAGAGTATTTAACACGTCGTCCGCTGTGATGGAGCATGATTAATTTCGAGTAGCAGGCCGTGTTGTTGTCGTTTCGCAACGTTGCTCGACGAAGTACGCCGGTCGAAAGTGGCTAGATGAGTCGCTTGGTTTCGGCATTAATTCGGCGGGCTTTTGGTGTCTCTGTCGCCGAAGACTGGTCCAGAATGACCGGTAGCCTTAGTTTCCATCCTTGGACGACGCCACAAGAGCATTAAGTTCGTGGGTTTCTGCGGGAAACCTTGAATACGCTCGGCTATAACTGGCGAACTCGGTGTGTATACCGGGTAATTGCAGTGACGCGGATATTACGATGGTCACCGCTAATTTCGCATTCCCGCCGTTTGCGAACGGGCGTATCACTTTTGCGACCGGTGGATAACGAGCCCGATAACTGAAAAAGAACTTGTCCCCGATGGTGTGTGTTCTTGTAATGCGACGGGACGTCGTCGAAAGAACGATTATATAATTCCATCGGGTACAAACGACGACGTTGTTTACAGCGAGCGGTTCTCTTCTCTCTGGATATTGCGTCCTGTAATTGCACAGGACTCGAGTTGTCACTTTTATCTGCGCGAGTATAGTTGTCATAGATACGTTGGTTCGAAAAGACATTAATTCCGTTCGTTCGACGAGTAACGTAGATTTTACCGGAACATACGAATAATGGCTGACTAATGGTTATAAAGAGCGGTTCATGAGAAATTGTCAAGCTACAAACGTTGGAAATGCATAATTTTTCTACAAACGCAAGGATAACGAACCTCGCACAGTTTCGTAAGATTTAATAGCAGATAATTTTTAATTTATTTCGTTTTACCGAAACGGTATCATCGAAGACTCGTGAAAACTAGATTACTCAATTCGAAGATTTTTAATTTAATTTCAACTTGACGATTAAAACACATCGTTTAATCAAATATTTTTTTAATCAAATATTCTTTTCTGTTTCAGGTAAGTGCGTTTCAAGCATTTACTCTAAACCGTATCCTTGCGAGAAAGCTGTGATCTTTCTATCGTAATCACCTGACAGAAAGGTAACTATCTGCGTATTCCACTTCTCTCTGTCGGACATCGTGATTAGGCGAGACCTCCTTTTCCGAGCGGAGCAAACGGAGACGCTCGAGGCGTCGCGAAATCGCGCGCGAGTACCAGCGGAAAGCTTCTCTCTCCTTGGCGCACTTCACTTCATAAATTCGCGCCGAGCGGAGTCAGCTATCCGACGAGGATCGTGCGTCGGATTGCGTGTAAATAAATAAAGTATGAAATAGCATGGGTGCCGTCTCCGGTTCTTAGGCCGACGACGCTGCCATTAATAACCGTGAGGATCGGGACGGACGGCCGCTGCTTGCAGGTAAAACCGAGAGTGAGAACGAGAGAAAAGGAAGAGTGAGGCCCGGTGATCCCGCTATTAAACATATCATACCAACGTTCCCGAATGGTGGGTCTCGCATGACGTAGCACGCACATCGCGTTTCTTTTCGAGGAATTCGGACGCATCGCGTCGCCTCGCGTGGTTTATGCTCATGCGAGATCCGGCGAGACTTCTTCGGTTCGAGCGTCTCTGAACTCCGAGAAAAATTATATATATATATTTTTTTTATTATTTTGGACGGGGCTCGTGAATTAAGGAAATACGACGAGGGCAGAAAAATCGGTCTTCGTGCGGTCAGCGTAATTAATTATCGGCTGCGTGTTCAATCTTGTATATTAGACACGTCTACCCTGTACATACATACATATATATATATATATATGTATATGTGTATATATATATATATATATATATATATATATATATGTATACCGAAATCTCGTGTTACCTACGGGTTTATCGAGCGAGTCGCGGCTGTTTACGAGGGCCCGTCCGCGGATTTATCGTTATTACACGAAGACGGGGCAAACAGACGGGTAACGGGTCGGGGATAACGATAATTGCGTATCGATTCGCGATCTCCCGGCGCGGTGTCTCGTATCGTCGTGCCGGCGGACGCGTGACATCGTTACGATAGCGCGCGGTCGATCCGCGCCGCGGTTCGGCGGAAGCGCGCCGTGCAACAAGTGCGGTCGGTGCGATACTTTGTACAATTCAACGAGACGCATCGCTGCCCCTCCGCCGCTGTTCGATCAATAATTAACGATCGGCCGGCGATCGGACCGGACCTCGGGCGGAATCTTTGATCCCTCTCGGCAAATCCCGATCGAATACACGTACGCGTACGGATCTATACGTTCACGGGCGCAGGGGTTCAACAGGCTGTTAGCTGGAACGCTTGGCCACGTCCGCGAGGCAACGTCGTATAGTGCGTTAAGGGTCGATAATATCGTGGACCGGTGGCCACGGATAGAACGGCGAACGCCGGCTCCTTGGTATTTTAATTTTCCTACTCGTTAACTTTCCAGCATGGCGAAATTCATGGTGCCGTGGAACGCGCTCATCCTGCCTGCTAATTACGTTCTATCAGCCGAAGCTGTACATTGGGCTCGTCGAACAGGTTGGCCAGGGCAGGAGGGGGAGGATCCGCATCGCGTGGAAGCATCGATTCACGTGTTCTCGAACGGTTGACGTGTCTCGTCAGGGTTAGCCGAGGATGTTTGAGGCGCGTGTCGTAATAGGGTATAATGGGGTGGCGGCGTGTCTCGTTGCGGTGGAAATTAGACGTACAAGGTCTCGGCACCTGAGACATTAGTTTATTACAGAGCGACGTCGGGTCTTAGACAGATGCGCGACTCATTAACTCGACGAGGCTGATTCTACGTAATTTCCTAGTCGCCGTTGATTGAATTCCAACGTTGATTTTTCCAACGTTTCTTCTTGCAATTAGAGGAAGAGGGGGATATTAATTAAAGATACGAGCTCTGGTTGTTGCACTTTACAGCCTGACGCGTTGGTAAACTACACGTGCTCGGTTCGACGGATAATTATCCTCGCTGGAACTCGCTGGAACTTATTCGCGTTCGATGAATTCCCCGGCTATCGAAGCCTCGGCTCGAACAACCCTTGACGCTGTATCGTTTGCTTGAGCTTGCGGGCGTGGAACGCGGATACAGCGACGGAGGGAAGAGAGAGATCGGGAGCTGGGTGGCTGGAGAGAAGCGAGCATGCAGGTGGTCGAGCGTGGGGGAAGTTATTCGCGGTACGTTCGAGCTCCCCGTGGCACGTAACGCGTATCGAACATGAGTAGTAGGTTGTTATCGCCCCACGTGGTGCACGGCGTATTTAACAACTCGTATTTGCCTTGGCACCGATCCGATGCCGAGGCTCTTCGGCAGTTTACACGAGGATCGCGCGCTTGAGGGATTAACACGCGAAGCCACGCCAGAGACGGCCAGCCCCTTCGAATCACATGGGAAACGTGCAAAGAAACAGAGAGAGAGAGAGAGAGAGAGAAGAAAGAAGAAAAAAAGGGGGGAAAAATAAACGGCCAAGCGCACGGGTCTCTCTGGTCGATCGAGCTTAGCTTCTTGTCGGTCGTTTGATCTTTCGTTCCGTGAACAAAGTCTTAACCGCTTCGATGCAGTAGCGATTAGCCGCTTAAGTTGTTTGCTACGTTGTTCTCGATGCTTTCTTTCCACGCGAACTTAAGGGAACGATACGCTGCTTGCGTGGCCGCGTACGCGGATACGCGAGACATATTTACGCTGCGTGTACGAAGGCGTGCGATCGTAGGGATGGATCGTTATTTCCAATCGTATAATAATTCTTTGACTGGCGGGGAGAGAAACACCTGAATTCGAGAAACGCGATACCCGTCTGTTAGTGGAGCGATAAATACGTTCGCCGAACGAACGTGTACAGGGTGCAATAATTACGAAGCTGGCTAGCCGCGACGTGGCTCGATGCATGAATACAATATCCGGTGCGGAGGGTTCGCGAGGCTAGCGAATGGAACGGGACCGCCGCGTAAAAATGATCTCTGCCTGCGCGCCGAGTCAACGTATCCCCTCCTCGATACAATACGCGCGTCACGCGTTAGATGTACGACTCTGCAACTGCTTATCCGTGGCGATAATATTACATCCACCCTGTGTGAGTAAGGTGGGTCTCTCGATGGCCTCGCAACCAAGCCGCCACGTAGCGCGTAAGTACGTACCAGCGAGGTACACGAGCCTCTGCTCATGCCCAGGCCCTTGCCGAGGCCTTCTCTGCTCTCTTTGCAAGAACAGAGCGGAACCGAACATATAGATGTATAAATCAACCGGAGCACGTTGATAGAAGCAATAAAGAGTCGTGGAACAGGAATGGCAACGTGCCGGTCGAGGGGCTGCCATAGGGAAAAGCAAGGAGGAAGAAGGAGGAAACCGAAGGAAGAGGGAGGAAGAGAGAGAAAGAAAGAGAGAGAGAGAGAAGACCTATGAGGGAAAGAGACTTATATTACGGCATGTGCAGTTCGAACGTTTGCCGAGGAATTCGGACGTAGGCTAAGACCTCCGTAGAGGGAGAGACGAAAGGTCCAGGTCCAGTGGGCGAGTCGAACAACGGCTGCCAAATTAATGGCACCCCACGTCCCACATTTCTCGATTTCTCTGGCTACGAGCCCCCGCGCCCTTTCCCTTCCATCTTCACCCCTCTTCTCGGCCGCGTCTTTCGTCCCTTTGCCCCCTGTTGTTATTCCCAATATTCGCCGCCACGAGACCGTTCGGTCACTTGCCCGCTGATATCGAAACAACCGCCGAATTACCAATAAATAACGTCTTATTGAATTATCGACCAACTTCCATGTTTCGCGACACAAGTATCGTTTCGCCTCTCTTCCTGGGAAATTAAATGTAACTTACTTTTAGCATTTACTGGTAGCTTTTTGCTTGCTCCTAATCCGTGTGTATAAAACGCGAGTTCTTAGAAGCGTACAAAGTTTCTAGAAACTCCAAACAACGGCGTCTTTCCTCGAGAAAAATTCATCGAGACTCTGACCAGAACTTTTCTTTCTTCGTTGGATTCTTCGTAAGTTTTCGTCGGTTAGGTTTCACGGTGCATCGAGTTGCTGTCGCGGCGATAGTCTTTACCGAGGCAATTCGATCCTCGGAAACTCCGGAAGTATTTGACCAAAGACGCATGGGCCACGATCGCGCGTGGCCTATATAGTCGTCTATCCGGTAGATACGGACCGACATGCTGCGTAGACATTATCTCATGTATTCTCCTATCTCCGATACGTACCTCGTGCTTCTCTCTGCAGATATATCTATATATACGTACGTGTATTGGAGTGTGTTGGCCGACACTCACATCCAAATCCGCTTCTCGCGAACACGTGGGCGTTATATATCGGGTTCGAGAAGTTTGGAGGCCATAAAGAAAGATTCATGACGACGATCGGTCCATTATCGGAGGCAGGCGAAGCAGGTTAAAGTTTGACATGACTATTCTTTAATAGCCTGATAGCGATTGGAACGCTTGCTGTTTGGGAGAGAGAACTATTTCTATATTAACGCTGCTCTGACTGGGCGCCAAATGGTTTTGGAGCGAGCAAACTGTTCGTGAACTGGTCACTGTTGTGAACGAAGATTCATCGCATTCTCGAAAGCTGGAATGTCTTTAAACGAAGTTTCTCACGTGTTTGCCAGCACGCTCGTTGCTTAATTTCAATTAATCCCTGCTTCAAATGATAAAATCGTCCGTTTGCAGAAACAAAACATTTTCTTTATTCAACACTGCTCGTCGTTTCTATATTCATAAACCTTACGAATTCATTTTTTTTTTTGTGATCTAAATTGTTGGATCTGATACTTCGAGGTCTAACGAAATCACGCGCGAGATATCTAGCAGCAAAGCGTAGCATGAATAATGTCGCGCGGTGAGATATTTCCAAAGTATCATTCGTTACTCAAAGTAGGATTCATGCGTGTACAAGACACGATAGGCCGTAACGCGCGCAAGAAGGGCAGGAAAGATGAGTCGATGTTTCACACTCCATCTCCTGCCACCGTTGGATCGTCCGTTCTTGACCTGTGGTGGTGGTGGTGGTGGTGGTGGTGGCCAACCGGTGTTGGATTCTCGGTACTCGGTCTCGACTCTTTTTATTTCCTTCTTGCCTTATCCCTTCGCACGAGATCGCCGTGAAAGCGAGTTACCGCGAGCCGATCGTTCCCTGGCGAAATAATTTCTACTCCTCGTTTGCTCTGAATGTACTTACCTGGCTGCTAAACCGTTTCTCCATCGAACGACCTTCGCGTTCGAGGATTTAGAAGTTTCGCTCGTGGGGCATTTCGATCGAGATCTTTCTTCGAGTAGTTGCTATCTCAGGTTTGTCGGCCTCAGGTCTCGTCCATCTTTCGTTTAATTGCAAAATTCCATCGCGAACTTCTATCGCGATAACACTCTGTTGCCTGTTTGTTAAAGCGACGCAGGATGCGCGGTTACGGTTCTATCGATCGATACATCGAATTACCGGGCATCGACAAGCCCCGAACGAGTGACGCATCCAGAACGCATTATCGAGTTTCGTATCTAGCTTATTATCGCGCATCAACGCGGCGACCCACCCGATCGCGAATTCGTCGATTCGAGGCTCGATTCGATTCATTCGCGGTTCTCCCCATCGAATTTGACGCGTAATCCTTGTCGAGGATTGACACGTTGAATGCAAGAACCTCGGATCGAGGAAGAATGTAATCAACGGAAGAGCCGGGCAACCTTCGACACGAATGAGTCCCAACCGTCGGATACGTACATACATCCACTCTTTCTTTCTCTGCGACCTTACTTTTCTCGTGTACGTTTCAACGATCGACGAGATCGACGACGAGAAGTTCGCGCACGAGATTCAACGATACACGAGCGAATTTTCCTTCAGGGTCGCGGACTCGGAACTTTTAAATCGCGCGAACGTGATCGCACGACAGGATCGCGAGCAAATAAGATGCGTTCTACGTGAGTCGCAGCTCGAGCGAATGTATATCGCTGCGAATGTACGCGGACGAATCGAGCTGGAAGGAGAGGGGCAATAGCCACAGTTTGGAAGTCAAGCAAATCCAAGGAAAATGAATTACGATTCCGAGCGATTCTTTTCTAAAATCGGGAGCGTGGAACTTCGACGCGACGAGTAAATTCCATTCGGGTAGATACTCTATCCGCAGTCGATCGGAACTTTCAGATGATTTTCTAACACTTTCTCGATTCGGTCGCGCGCGCTCGCGATCACGAGAATTATTTTTCCCGGTGAAATCCGTCGTTTAAATAAACCTGTAATCTCGAGGAGGCGGGCGGCAGGTCGCGCGTCTATCGATTTTGAATTTCAGATGAAATATTGAAATGCCTCCGAATGGTTCGATGTAAAACCCTAAGGGAATACGGTTTCGAATTTATACGGACAGCGCGGATGAAAGAGAGTGTGCCGCCACATTTTTACCGTGAATTTTAATCGGGCGTCCCCGCTCGTTGCTCCGATTGATATAAATCTGTAATCGCGCGTTATGATTCGCCGCGGAATAATATCCCACTGATACGTTTTAGGGCAAATGAGATTTACGAGGACAGCATTTAATATTTACAGCGACAGCCTGCCAGCGTCGATCGAGCTAAATCTGTTCGATACAGCGAGGCACGCTCACCTCCGGTGTGTGTAATAAGCGCAGTTCATCACGCGACTAGTCGGATTCGATTCAAAAGCCATTTCGTCGGCGGGGAAAAAAACTGTTCCCGAGATCGATTGTGAAAGTCTATCCTCGAAATTTCCCTTCGAAGAGAACAACAACGACTATAGAAAGAGAAATTATTCATTTCTATCGTAGGAGTGACTTACTTGGCAATTAATAGAGAATTGTACAACAATAAAGGCAGAAATTATTTATTTGTTCAGTTTACATATACGACAAAGATCGTAGAAAAGTCATACAAATGTATTATTATTTATGATAAAAATTATTATCGTAGAGGCAAGTAACAAATATTAAGACATCGAGAATAATACGAGGGAAAAGAGAAAAAAAGAAACAGAAAAATAGCATACTACGAAACCGGAAGAGAGGTGCAGTTTTCTCGGAAAGAAAATTATCGACGCCTGTGTTAAAATTCAGTTAACAAAGAGGATATGGAAGAAGGAAATTAATTCAATTGGGTAATATAATACAGCGTTAAGTATGAATTTGCTTTCTCGAGTTTTGTAATTAAACAAACCGACTTGTTAGTCGTAACAATCCGAGATTCTTTGACGATCAGCTCTGACTCCAGTTCTCGAGGACGATTCAGATAATTCAACTAAGATGACGAACTGGCAATTCCCGGCCTTTATTTCTCTTCTTAGCCGCTTTCCCTGAGACTGGCTGGCAGATAAGTACAATTAAAATTAAAAAGTAATACCGGCAGCCCTGTTCTTTTCGCTCTCCTTCTCACGGCATCTTCTCCCGTCCTTTCCCGTTCCTGCCCCGTCTCATTAAAGGCCTGAACAATGAAAGAGGCTACAGGCAGCAATAAACACTTCTGAAATTGGTTATTTTCCTAGGCGTCTTGACGAAGGTAATTATACGTCAACCGCAGAGATTACCATCGTTATGATTGCTCTTTGTTTTCATATTTTCGCCTTTGCTCTTTTTACCTCATTCATTCTGGCATTTCTCCGTCCCCTTCGTTTCGTTTCGCCATTCGCCTCTTCCTTCCTCCCGATTTCCCCAGGATCGGCGTCGATTCTCTCGTTGTATTTTGATCGCAATCGAAGTAACATCAGTTGAGGGAAAATAGTCTTGTTGAGTGCATCCAGTACACTTGCATTAATTGTAAGTGCTCGATTTAAGGCGAGCTGTGCGTTTCGATGATGAAGGTATCGGGTGAATGAATCAGCGTACGTAAACTGAGTAATTCAGTAACCATAATATCCTAACACAATAATCTTCGTAAACTCGTCTCTTTACGTTACCGCTTTGAAGTTGAAATACTTCATACGCGGCATTATACTTTAATCCTCTTAGTACCTTACAATTTTTCCACGTTTCGTTACTGCGTCTACGTCCCACAATTTATAAATCTATAGATTTACAAGTTATCACGCATATTACATATGTACATTTTTCGACTGAAGTAATTCTGTATTTTCACTTGGTTCACCGACTTACGCTCTCCTGCTGATTTAATGGCATCGTACATCAAATACTTATGCACGTTTATACAAATCCTTCGCAACAAGTATTGCTACGAACGCGTTACTTAGGAAATTCAATGAAAGTCTGAGTTTCGTTTTATTTTCCAAGCTTATAGACGATCGCCGTGACGATGCTGGAATATCGAATTCCCGTTTAACAGATAAACCAGGATTGTCTCCACGCTTAATATATCCTCCTCTAACGACCTAAGCCGCAAATAACACCCTAGGTTACGTTTTTACGATTTGTTCGCTCGTGAACGCGCGTGACAATGAGCGTTCTTATTGTTAGACTGAATCAATTAGAAGAATCGCATAAAATACGAGCCGACGGGACGACGACGAACCACGCTAGCCGAGGATCATTCGCGATAATCCCTGTAAAAAGGTATAAGCCGACTTGACATACAAAGAGTTCAGAGTTGATCGTGAGTCACTTGTTAAACTTTTCCCGTGACGTGTAATGCAGTTACGGTAATTAGAGTAGGGTTGCTCTTCATCTCAACGGGCCACCGCCTCCTTCAGCTTTTCCTCAGCTGTGCGCCGTTTCCCCTCGCCCCGCTGATATTATTGTGTCGTTGCGACTATAAGCTACGTCGCAAAACGATAAAAAAAGGTTCTTTACGTTCAGTCGGTTTCGAAAAGTAGGTCGGCGGTGACGGTAGGGGGCGTACAAAGAAAGCGGGAGCGGAGGAGCAAATAAATGAGTTTATTGTGGCGACGGTGCGCTTAAAGGTGATGACGATTTAAAATCAGAGACGTCTCCCCCATCCCGTCTGCGAAAGCGTAATTTTTGCGAAAAGTAATTACATGGAGAAACCAGCTGCAAAGTTGGCTGCTCAAAGTGGTGCTCGCGAAAATAAACTTGAAGAAACGCACGATCTAGTCGTTAAGGTTAAGAAATGTTACAAGAGGTACATGCATCTCTTACGAAGCAAGACTCGACGACGTTCGCCACTTTTACGAGTGGCTCCACGAGGAACTGTCGAAGAAACGCGTTTTCATACGCGATTCTCTTATCGAGAGTCTGCTACCGAGAGTCTCGCTACTTATCCTAACGAAGATAAGCGACGAACACGAAGGAATCGCGCATGGCAGGTCACGGAGCCCGGCCGAGGAACGCGAAGGCTCCGACGATTCATTAGTAGCCCCGTAAAAATTAGAGAGCTGCCGCTGGCTCATTTGCAAAGCATCGCAGCTTCTCGCTGCCCGTGCCCCCTGCCATCGTGGATCATTTGCGGCACGCAACAGTGCCAGGCGCTGCTTTGACTCGGTCTCGCGAGAACTCTCGGTCTCGCGCGCGGGAGAAACGAGAAGCGCGGAACGAAGAGGAAGCGCGTCGCGAACAACGCCGCACACACCGAGGTAAGAACGAGGCAGCCTGTGCCTCGGTCACCGAGGGACCGAAGGTAACGCGCTCGCCAGCCGAGGGCCGATGGGAAACGAAGAAAGAGAGGCGAGATGGAGGGCTCATCAGTTAATGGAGGCCGCAATTAATAACACCGCGGTCGTTTATCACTCCGATCCGCGACTTATCCTGCTTGCCAGCCAGCCAGTCATCCAGTCATCCAGCCAAGAGGGGGTCTCTTTCCACCCTCTCTTCCGTTCCTGCACGAGGCGCGATCAACCGACTCCTTGATCCTACGACACCTCTCCTCCCCCTTTCCTCCACTGAAGCGCGCCACTGTCGAGAGCGAAGCAAACGGCTTCGTGAAACGTTTTAGGCTGGTTCCAGCGAGGATGCCGGCAGGGGTGCGCGCCCTCGAACGCGTTCCCGTAATGCACTGCCGGGACTCCGCTTGGGGAGGAAACTTAGTAGAGCGGAAGACGAAATACAGGGCGAAATACGGGGACGAGGTAGGTCAAAGGTGAGCCCGGGACAACATCGAAAGAACCGCGAGCCGTCGAACCAATCGAATCTCTCGTGGAACTGTGTCACCCATTGCGCTGCGACGTGTATCACGTCTAACTTACACTTGCGTAGTCCGCGGTGTTTTACGACGTACGCTTGAACGACGACGCGAACTACTTGCACGACGAAAGGACGATACGCGGGACAAAAGGCTTTGCCAGTTTTACGAACTTGGCACTGATTCGCGTTCCTTCGAAGTGGAGCGCCCTCCCCAATAGATACTACGTTAAACTACCGCGAATAGACTAGATCGAGTTTGATACATCCACGCGAAGAAACGTCCGAGTGGTAGAGCGCGTCGAGCCAGCGCACCACCAAAGTCGCGTCTACCACCTCGAGATCGAATTATTCAAATCTGATGGCGCTCGGCTGCGAATCCCGGGCAATTGAGTTTAACGTTCCGGCGTTAAACTCGAGACGAGTGGAAGCGTAATGTTGTTGCCGGACGAGGCACGCAGCGGACGAGAGGGTGTGCGTGTGCAAAGAAGGAACGGCAACGTGGCGTCCCGAGAGTCACGAGAAACACAGCCAGGGGCAGGATCTTTCGAGACGTTGGAGCCGGTAATATCCGGATTGCCAGCGAAATGGACGTTTAAAAGATTCGAGACTATCTGACCCCTGCGGAGAGCGGCACTCGAATGTCGGATTCCTATCGGAAGAGTGGTTAGGAAGAAGGAAGATGGAAAACCGGAGAGAGTCGGAAGGGGAGAGCCTCCGATCGGGTTAAGAGCCGCGCGGAGAACGGAACGAAGGGAGAACACGAAGAGGAATCAGGGCTCTTCGCTAATTAAGCGATCGCATTGATTTGTAACGGAACGAAGCTTCGCATTTGCATGCCTGGCTACCGGGACGCGTTGCCCCGATCCACGTTCACCTTCGTGTTCGACTCTCGAGTGGTTACTACGGAGAGTTTAACGAACGATTTCACGAGAATCTCGGACCAAGGCCACTCGAGATACGCGGCGAGTGCGCATCGAACTGTCGTCGTAGACACGAGTCCTCTCCCCGAGTCGTTGGAAAATCGTCTCCGGAAATCGACGTTGCAGTCGTCGATTCGAAGCAAGAACCAAGCACAATATCTCACTAAGAAAAGGATTTCGACTGGTAACCGAGGGAATGGACAATCGTACGAATTATCGGCCGGTTTGGTCGGCGTTGCTCGAAGGATACCGCTGCTGAAATCGGAGATTCGTGTTCGATCTCGAGATCGCGAGAAGAGTCAGCAGTTTATGTGTGCCGAAAGACAGAGACCGGTAATGCGAGACAATGATTTGATTAACGGGCAACGCGTAGGTTCTCGATGCTACGAATTTATTTTTGACGTATATCGCGAACGCATTGTTATTCTTCGTCTTATGTCTTGTACATCGATACGTGAAACATGGCCACGGGTGTGTCGTTGGCGGTGCATACGATCGTATACTGCGGAGGGAACGTGGAGATTTAATGGAAGAAGGAAAACGAGATTGTAGACAGGTTGGTAATAAGTTGCTGAAAGCGGAGGATACTTGGGCGTAAAGCGAGCGAATCAATTACGGGATCGAGAACGGATGCAGCGGGCGTTCGTTCGTTGCCGAAACGAGACACAAGTTTTCTGTTCGTAAACAGCCGCGGCCTGGCAAGAACCGAGGGGGATTTAATGGAAGATGGTCGAAAGTAGCGCGCGGTAGGAACTTCCAATTAAAGGGATCTACGCTCGGTAACGGTCACGATAAGGATCGAGGGCCACGTCGAGTTGGCTCGAGTCAGACTGCGCGCTCACGCTGTTCCGGAAGTGGCACGGTCGAATCGGCAAGAGTTTCAGGTGAGGCTTCGTTTTCGCGGACCGAGCGAAACTGGGCGCCTCTTAAAACTGCCCCGTTCTCTCCTCTCCCCTCTCTCTCTCTCGCCGCTGTGTCGCGTCTTCGATTCCTTCGTTCGACGTGCCGGGAATCGAAGACGCTTAAGTAGCGCGCGAGCAAGATCGAATTAAGAGCGACCAGCTCTCGTCGCAGACGCGATGAAACATTGAAATTCTCGACTCGTTCGATCGGTGTCAAAAGGTTGGCAAGCGCGCCACTAAGCTGACGGACGATCCACGGCGGCAACGCGCGGTCGCTGCTCAATTATCAATTAGTCACGTTTCCCGGTGCTTATCAATGTAAGAAACTTTAATAGCGTTCCCTGGTGTTCGATCGTAGCTCGTCTCGAGCGACTCTCTCTCGATCTTGCCCCCAGACGCCGGTCCGCTTTTTATCCTACTCAACCGCCGGTTTCTTTCGTCTCGATCGCGCTGTTTTCACGCGGCTTCGTCGACCTCTTTTTGCAGCTCGTCAAAGAAGAAGAGACACGGCGGATCGTGATTTCGCAGCGCGTTGCGCTCCTCTCGCATATTGAGACATAAAATCGATGAGTTTTTGCGCGGCACGGTTACCCGCGATCGAGGCCGTTTTCGAGCCAGCGAACGATGGCGCGGTGAAAGAAGAAAAGGAGAAGGCTGGTTCGCGTCGCCCGGCCGTATAACAGAAGCTGCGGGTATTTTATGTGTCTGCGACGTCGATACGAGAAGAAACTGCCCGGGGCACCGCGCAGCTCGGTGTACACGTCAGGAATCGACGATCGCGGAGAAACACGGAGCGGAGGGAGATCGGGCCAAGAGAGAGAAAGAGAGCTTTCGCGCGGTGGAACTGGTTCCACGCCGGTCGAGAGCCGAGCATTATCTACATCGACGTTCGCGCGATTTACGATTTACGATTTACGATTCGCGGGCCAACCTCGAGATTATTGGCAAGAAAATACGAACGACGCTTTCCGCCGGTTGATTGCTCGCCGTTTCCAAGGTACGCGTGTGCCACCAACGAGCAACCGCGTCGCGTGACTGATATCTGGAAACCGGTCGAACGATTGTTTCCCAGGGACTGCGTTTAACGACTGCGATTCGACGGTTATCAACACGAACGGTGTCGCTGAGACTGGCTCATATACGTTAATGCTACGAATTTATTTGAAAAGAAAAAGAAGAACCATCTGCAAACCTCAACGGAACAAACACGAAGAAGATTAAAAAAAGTCTGAAAATCCCTCTAAAAGTAATTAACTAAAAAAGAAAAACATGAGACTGAGAAGGATCGTTGAATTTGGCATGCGTATTTTTCAGAGAGGGCAAAGACGAAGACAGCCCCTTCTTTCGGCGTGTCGTTTATCTCGTCAGATGTTTATATCGCGTTCTCTCGCCGACGTGCACAAGTGGCACTCGACGGTGGTTAATAACCCGTTGGTACCGATTGGAAATTGATCTTCTCCCTTCCGCTCTTTTATTCCGTCTCCTCCCTTTTCCATTCTTCTTCCCTTTTGACCCCACTCCGCCCCTCTCCATCTTGCTGCAGAATACAGGCTGCGCCCTTGTTATCGAGCCTCTCGCGCGCGCGAGGATCCGGTGAAATCTGGTGCTTGACTGCGCGTTTCGAGAGATCGATTGCTGGAACGGCTCGTTTGTCATTACAATCCCGAAACAGGGGGTGGAAGGAAAAGGAACAAATTGCCGCGAGAGAAAGGGAGGGAGCGCGTATCTGCTTGGCCTGCCGCAAGTCAACGAAAGAGGGGGTGAGAGAAAGAGAGAAATAGGAAGAAAGGAAGAAGATATAGGAGCACGTTGGTTGCACCCTTGTACCTCGCGTTAATTCTAGGCTTCACCTTTCCCGCTCGATACGCGCGGACAGGGAGATTAAAAGGAGAAAACGACGAAAAAGAAGGAGGGCTGGCGAGGGTGCGAGCGACGGGGATGGGTTACGGGTGCGCAGGGAGGAAAGAGAGGGAACAGCCAGCCACGAGGGAAGACGATCAGAGGAGGAGAGAGATCGGCTTTCATGCCAAGCGGCAGTAAATTTGCACCGTCGCGACGTGGAAGCGGGCGATTTCTTTTGCACCTCGCCCTTAATCTGCGCATCTGACTACCTAAATTGGCTCGGGCAAAGCTAATCTCGACAGCGTTATCAATTAGCCGCGCTGCGAGATAACACACAGGGTCTTGGCGGCTCTAGCTCGATCGTTCGACGTGTTTTTCAGTGTTGCGCGCAAAAATTTCGTGGCAAAACGTTCGTTTGAGCACCGACACGTGCTGCCAAGTGGATATAATTTTCGTCATAATTTCGTGCCGCGACTCTTTCTTCCTTCAATTTTTATCTCACGCGTAGCATCGATACCCCATTGCGCGATATTGCGAAATTATTTGAATCCACGATGCTTATCCGACATCCCGTCAAAAGAAAGGTGCACGTAGCCATTTTTTCCAGAGCTTAATTCGATATCAACGGCGGCTCGTATCCATCGCTGGCCGCCTTTCGACCGTATCTCCAGCGAAGCACCGGTCCCGGCGTACAGGATAAGATACCGGTCGAGACCGAAGTCGAAGAGCGTCGGCTCGGCTGGCTTCCTTGGTTCGCGAGGCGGCACCGAGCACGGGTCGGGGAACGCAGTAAATATATTCTTATCTATCCGCCAAAAAGTTCAGCCGAGCCGCTAATTAAAGGTATAACCCTCGGTCGGTCGCCCATCCCTTCTCCTCCCCCCCCCTCCTCTCCCAAACAGCCCACCACGGAATATTTCGGGTCGTTACGATCCTCGTGGCCTGCGAACCTCCAACAGGCCACGAGGGTCGGGGAAGAGGGCTTTAGAAGAGAAAGGATAGAAGAGAGGTGAACTTGTCCCGGTTGTCTCGATTTCGTCCGGACTCTCGCGGGGTCGAGAAATATATCGGTTAACACACGAAACGGGCACGCGAAACGATTGTCGAAATCGGCGGGACGCCGCGGCGTGGATCGTGGGTTTCGCGAGGCGGTCGCCGCGCGCATTCCAGCGGAATCTCAGCCGGCGATCTCGCCGGAATAAATCTAGTTAGTTTCTTAGATTCGGCGCGGTACGTGGAAGTCCACGGGGGTATTAATTTCAAGGTGCGTCGCTGTTAGTCAGCTCGCGTTACGCTGGCAAACGAATGGCAACCGCCGGTATTAATCGTTGTATTGCACGCGAAAAGGGGGTTACCGTGAGCTGAACGCGAAATTAACGAGAGCCGATGCCGATTCTGCTTACCGATAAACTTGGATGATGGTTTTTTGCCCCGCGCCCGCTATCCACGCGAGATCCGTGACTCGTGCACGTTTACGAGATAATGTTTGTGCCTCGCTGTGGTCGCGTTTCCACCCGGCGATAACATCGCGCATCACGTGTTAAATATCCGATTTATTGCATCGTTCCTGCCTCTCGTTCGGAACTCTGCACTCGCGACGACTCGGCGAAATCAACTGCGGGATTACGGAGAACGCGGACGGTTTTCGAGGGCGACAATTCTCGGCAAGATGGAAGGCATAAACCGACCGGTGGTTACGGTTTTTAGGCGCGATTTTCGCGCGCTGGCGATCCTGTTCACCAGTTGCCGCGAGACAAGAGAAAACTCGCAGCGTCGAATGAGCCCTGCTTAACAACCGAACAACAGGCATAAAAGGAATATCTTGTATCGGCGAAACTCCGAAACTCAGCGGTAACTGTTTCGCGGCAACTGCGAAACCGTAACTCTATTCAAACTGCAGTTCCTGGAACAGCCCTCGGAGACTTATCGTACTTGAAAACTGACACTAATTAACCCAGCGAGACCGTAGGCCGCGATAGTTAAACTATCTTCCTTGACTGGCCTACGAAATCGTACGAAAATTATGCCGCGGACCGAGTTTCCCGTCTCACTGATGGTGAGAATCGCGTGCTCGCTCGTTTCTTCCAGTTATTTCGTGATAGCTACTTTGGAAATTTCGCTCGAAACGGAAATGACCGCGTTGAGCAGAAATTGGTAACTGTAGCCTAGTTAGCCTTTTTTGCCTCTCTCTTCGATTAATTACTTGCTAAATGTCCCGATCGAAAGTGTCGGCGACGAGTCATAATAGCTCGTCACACTCGAATGGATTTTTCAGAGTCCCGAACATGAACCGATAGTCTGTAAATTGACAGATCGGTACTTGTTCGTAGCTTAATAGAGCAATATCTATGTTTGCAACATCTAAAGATATACTATCATTTACTTTAATTTTATTTTTCTTTAATATAGCATATTATATAAACAACTTGCATAAACAATTCTATAGTATATCATCAAATTATCTCGCTCCTCTTTTGTAAGAACCATTTCCACGCTCGAACGGTATTCAACGAAGTGTTGCGAATCTTCTTCGAGTCAATAGCTTCACGTTTACTGTGCTCGCTCAAGCAGCCAGATAGCCGTAAAATAGTAATGGGATAATTAATTAGCGATTACGCGCGTAGCGTGACCGCTATCAATGGACTATCACACAGGCTGTTTCTACCAGCTAGCCGGATATTTGCCGCCGGTTTTACGCACGCGGCTATCCGCGGCGTGGTAACACACGCGTTGCAGATCGTGATTTAGAGGGCTCGCTCGCGCAGATAGTCCACCGTACGTTAAACGAGCCGTTCTTACGCGCCGCGTATGTACTATATATTGTATGTATCTCAATGGAATTGGAAGTGGCGCAGGTTCGTTTGAGTGATCTACGAGCACTCGACACGCTCCGGGCCAACAAATGCGCCTTGCTACGATTTCACGGCGGGTGGTACGCCGTACCGGCGACAGCTTGCCTTTTCGTTTCCTCTTTACACGATCGCGGCTTGTTCGCAAGCTCGATCGACGAAATTTACATTGAATTTTCGATTCTCTTCTCGATACGTACGTCCTCGTTGTGACGATTCCAATCGAATTCTTTTTGTCGCAAACAGTGACGAGATCGAGGAAGGTTGACTGTCAAGAGACGATAAATTTTGTATCTTGCCTTGAAAAGCATCACACTTTTCACTGGCTATTGGTTAAACGAACGACTAGATAATTACTAATATAGTATTCAGATTGGAGGACTCTTCTCGTAGTTCGAAGGTATGCTATCTTAGAAATGTTGAATGGAGATGCAAATTAGATTCATTAAGGCAGTTTGTCTTAATCAATTCAATAATTATTGTAAAAACACATCATACATCTCTTATTTAAAGATAAGTTCACGTATATATTTTACTCAAATATTCCTGTAAACGTGTCGACGAAAAATCTTTCATTTCGCCTGAACAGATACCAGCGTCGTCTATTTAACGTTGGCTGACAATACAAGTTTTATACTACTCACAACACGCGAACATATAAAAATTCAATTTTGAGATCATCGCGTCACGTGCCTCTTATCTAAGGATAAATCTTAATCATTTCGTATATTTCACCAAACGTGTCAGAAGATCATTCACATCGTCTTAATAGACGTTGGCTGACAACACAAGTTCTGTACTACTTGGAATTACACGAATTCAACGTTCCTACGCCAAGGCAGCGAATTTTGGGAGCGTCTTCACGGTAGAACGATGTGTCACGTATTCCTCGCTGAAATTGTCCCTCGACTGGACGTTCGTTATCACTTCGCCGAGGCTTCTTCGAATAATTCGAGCTGGTTGCGTGTCAGTGATCGCGATAGCGGAGAAATTAATTACCAGTAAGACGCATCGGCTCGCGGCCGGTCCAATAAAACAACGTTATCAAACGCGACGTTCGAGCCGCTCCCGGATAAGCTGCATCGTCGAGGCATCATCGGGCCAGGGCCAAAAAGATGATCGATTATTCGAGGGAGCCACTTTGCTGCCGGCACCCGTGACTGGCTTTGGAATCGTCGGCAGATAAGAATCGCCGATAAGAGGACGCGCGTGAGACCGATTCGGTAGTGATGCATGCACACCTCTCTTTCTCTCTCTCTATCTCTATCTTCTTGTCTCTCTTTCTCCCTGACTATATGTACGCGAGCTGCATCGAACGAATTCCGTTTTAATTGGCACGATTCCGGCAGCCTGTTTCCCGCTGGAATCCCTTACGTCAAAATACTTAATTGCACGGATCGTGAAAGAGCATACGATTCAACATTCCTTCCCTATCGTTCTTCTCTCCCGCCATTTTTTTTTTCTTTTTTCATTTTTTACTTGCTTTCCCATTTAATTTCATCACGGCGAATGCCGCGCGTATGTGTTCAGTTAACTCTCTCGGTCAAATATTTACACGTACGCGTTGCCTACCGGTAACGACATTGTTACCCGGAATATACCTTTTCGCTCGGCTGCCTCGTAGGTCTATTGACAGTAGTTAATTGTCCGATGCCTCCTTGTCAATAATTTTATCGATCGAAGGCCACCGCCGCTACTTCACCGTTCATTCGCATCGACTGCGCAGCGCCCAAAAATAACGACGTAAAACATTATTCGTTCAGCTAGAAACATTCCCTATACGATTGTTCGAAAAGCCGTAGTAATCGAGAACGTTACGCACGTACAACACTATCGTTTGCGCGATTGTTCGATGAAATAATTTTTCAGTGAAAATCGCGCGTCGGTCAATCGCACTCGTATGTTTAACTTGGCCATAACGGCACAGGCTGGCAACCGCGAAGCAGCTTTTTTGCAGCCGTGATGCAATTTTAACGCGGTTCGAAAGTTTCGAAAACGTTTCAGCCGTTGATATTGTGCGATTTCGTGCCGGTGGAAAGTTATCGAGGGAGAGGGTTCGTTCAGAGAGGGTAGCGTGACGCGGTGTCATAAGGTTAAGCACCTCTCTCTCTCTCTCTCTCTCTCTCTCTCTTTACTCCCTCCTCTCCTTCTTTTCCTTTTTCTTCGACTTTCCGGCTTTCGCCTTCATGCTTTCGCCTACTTTTCATTACACATGGTCGTCGCGTATCGCGTCGGGATCTCCGGAGGTTTTTTGCATAACGCGATTACGGTCTTTTGGCGAGCGCGTGCTTTATTAACGTGCTGCATCGTTCGATCGTGCTGCTCCGGCTGCTTGGCCTCGCGACGCCTTCCGAACGAGACCGCTATCTCCTTCGGAGATCAGAATTGTGCGCGAAACGGCGACGTGTGAGTTCCTCCCTGCGGGGAACGTGTACATAGCGCCCTGTAAAAGCCAAAGCTCGGGGGATGTTATTAGCGGCCGTGTCGACTCGCTCCAGCTATCTAAATGCTCGAAAGAAAATTCAACTATTTTATTTCCCCGTCTGCTGATCCGATCTTCTAAAACACTGTACTCTCGTTATCGAAATTTGTTGCAGGTTATGTGTGAGCACTTTGAAATCACAGGTTACGTATACCACCGGAGTACGCTAATCTAAACCAGTACTGCTAATCTAACCTCAAATTTATAGTCTTTTCTGTTCTATTATTACTTCAGTTTTATTTTATTTCCTACTCTTAATTTATAAAGAAAAATTTCTTCACGAAAAATTGGAAAACTTCTACGAATCGGATTTTTGTTTATTGTGCTTCTCTTACTTGAAAACTCCATGCTCGAAAATTTTTTCCTTTTCCTTGAGATTTGATGTTATATGTACAATAATTGCACACTTCTTGAATCCACCGTTAAATATTTCACGAAACATTGTTGGATCTATTTACGATACGACACAGAAAGACTCTAAGATTTCCAAAAACATGATAAAAGTTTGAAAATTTGCTTCGTGCATTGCCCATGTATGAAATGTTGCGGAATTTCGTTTACGGCATCGCTTGTTTCAAAATCTCTTATTTTCGATTTTTAGCCGGTTCCAATTCATTAAAACGCTCGCAAGAACTGGAGCAATACACGCGTGGCAAGTTGTTCTTAATTCACTTATCCTTGTACGTTGCCACGCACACGGTCGCGTGCACGTTTCACGTTTCTCGCTGGCACAAGGACACGGTGGAAAATGCACGGAGAGCGAAAGGGCTGTGCAAAAAAGTTTCAATTACGTCAAGTAACGCAGGAAAGGAAAAACGAAGGCGAAGACGAAGCGCGGAAGAACGCGAGGAAATATGCGGACGCGGTATCGCCTATTTCGATAATCCGTGTGCACCGAACTAAACTTCTTTTCTTCACGATCGAAAGCTCACGTGAGAATTCAGCGGAGAATCGATACAATCGCGGGAAGCAAAACGACTCTCGATACTCCAGTAATAACTTTGTCGTAACTAAATTAAATTATCCAGGCGTATGCGTAATCTGCGAACACTTTCAGTGCCAATTGCATTTATTAAACCAAGGGAACATCTGAATTTCAATTTTAATCTCAATACGGGTGTAAATTTAAATTCGAGAGTTTAAATTCCGCCGGTCTTGGGAAACATTTTAGTTGCGTCTCGTTAAACATTTAATCAAAGGCCCTCTCTTATTTCCGTGCCGTTTGCTCGACTGTTCAGCAAAATTATGTAATTTAAATTTTCTCCGCGTAATGTGAACATAGTACGCTTACGATAACGCGTTCAGATGCACTGCAACTGCGTTCGTATTTGAACGATGTCCGCGTTTTGTCAGGTGGGCCGCGCACGACCCACATCCTCACACGCTCCGGCTTAATATTCCCTTCAGTCCAGGCGAGTTTACATCCACGGTGCGGCGCACACGGGCGCCGGCGTGTAATGCCTAACATCGAATTACAACGAGACTGAAACGAGAGAAAAAGAAAGTGTCCACTGGAGTGGCACGGCGCTCGTCGACGCCGTTCTTCGTCGCGTGTACGCGTGCAATGTCATTACCAACGTATTATCCCTGCGACGCGACGTTTAAACTCGGTTAATGGCCACTGCGCGAAACGTGAAATGTCCTCGTTCTCATTTGCCTTCTGTTCGGTTGTCTTCCGCCAACGTGGAAGCGCCGCGTGTCGCTGATCTGATAAGCGACCGCTCGGGAAACTCTACCGGATTATCGTGCAAGAAATTAAGCGGCCTCATTTTTCTATTCGTTCGAGAAATTGCGGAGAAATAAGATTACCCGGTTTCTCCTAACTGGGTTGGAATGAAACGGCACTTCCTCTCGGCGGATGTATCGAGACTCTCTTTCGTTCCGCGTGGAGTGTTGAAATTTTTCTCCCTCGAGGGACGAAGATTCGTCGTGAATTAACCGCGTATCGAACATCTTTTCTCACCGCCAATAATACATCGCCAACGTACAGCAGCGGTCGGCCATTTGCCATCGGATCGTTCAATCATCGGCGAAACAGGCCGCGCGGCTGCGACGTGTCGAACGCATCCCCGGTGTCAGAAGTTCTCCTCTCGAGCCGACACTCTCTCTCTAGTCGTGAGACTATTAATCTCCGCTGCTGGCTCCGATGTTGTACCCTCGTTCTGAGAAGCTCCTTCTACACGCGTGGAAGGCCGGAGACGTGAGCAACGGGGAATCGGTGCCGCTGGCACGATCGCGAACGGTGTTTATCGCGGAAGGTGTTCCGGATGCTTCTGGCGGCGTTGAATCGGCGACAGGTGCATCGCTCGGCTGCAGAAGATGCTCCGAGCGGCACGAAGCATGCGTCTGGGTACTGTACGCTTCATTAACCGGCTTGTTTTCGTCCCCGTCGTTGTGTGGTTGTCTCGACGCGGCGTACGTTCACGCTGCTCGAACGCGCGACCGCGAAAACGAAGACGACGCGAGTGCCGCTCTCTTTTGTTCGCCAACCAGTGGATCAACGAGAACTACAGTGAAGAAACAGGTCCGAGACGAAAGGACTTATTCGGTTCTATAATTGTCTGCGTCTATGTGAGACGAATAGAACCGCGTTGCAATCATGGACGAGGCTCCATGGACGCGTAGGATGACTCGAAGAACACGTCGGTGAAGTGACGGCAGCAAGTTGCTTCGTTAAAAGAGGATATTTACTCGAGTACACGCGAGTTTTGGCGTTATATCCAGTAGTAATTGACGCAGTAAATTGGTCACGAAATGGGCGACGGTGATAAATGCGTTCATAGAGTGTGAGGGAATAATAAATAACAATACCGAACGGCGGAATAAAAGATTTCTCAAATAAAAGATTACGGTGGCGGCCAGCTTTCAACGAGAATCTCGACCGCGGTAAATTTGACGGCCGTATCTTTCTTCTTTTATTTTACGTAACAGATTCTCAATTCCACACGTACACGCTCACACACACACACACACACACTCATACACACACTAGTGGATTACCGTCTCTTTAGAAGAGTCTCTCTGTGCGACGAGTTTTTCTAATGAAACGAAAATACGCGCACTCGAGGAACGGAACTGTGGAAAACGTGGGGCAAGAAACGCGAAAAGAAAGCAAAGAGCGGTCCGTGTCGGTCCGAACATCGCCCATAACTATTAGTCACCCATTCTCTTTCTTCACTCCTCCTTTTTTTCTCTCTTTCTCTTCCTCGAGTGACTTCCGATTCTAGCTGCAATCACTACGTAACCCATCCTTTTAGTCTCTCTCGCTTTCTCGCTTCTCTCCTGGTCTGGTTCGCCAGATAGATATAGCACTCCGCCTTTATCTCGTCCGCGTTACCGATCCCCCTTACGCGGGAACGGTTCGATTACTCTTACTACGCCGCTTACTATCTTATTCTCAAGCCGTTTCCCCTTTCCGCCTGTTCGTCATTTTGTACCGAAACGTTCCATCGACTCGCCCGCTCCCTTTCTCCACTCGGCTCCGCCCTGGGCTACTATTTTATTCCCCGCGACTAGTATCCGCTCTTCGCCGATTTTTCCTTCTCCTCGAGATGTTCCTCCTCGAATTTTCGCAGCGATCCGATTCGACGGAGCGGTGCGGCCACGGAGATCGCGCGTGTTATCAACTCGAAATCGTCGCGAGAGTGTCGTTCGAAAGTTGAAAGCTAAAGGATAGCATTTCCTATAAACGTCGGATGGATTTGGTTGTAACGTTCGGTTGAAAGTCGCGGGTAGAATGTAGAAGTCAACAAAATCTTCTGAGAGTTCTTCGATTGTGAGTCTCAGAAAAATATATCGTCGATTGTTTCTCTTGGCTTTATTACTCATTGTCAGATTAGTTGATTAACCGAGAAACTGACGCTTCGTGCGAAATCTCGCCTTAAGAAAAACCAAAACATCTCGGGTGGAAACTTCTTCGAATTTCCCTTCTTGCTGTTGAGTGGATTTTTCGTTTCTCCGCGTGGTACACGATTCGGCAATTTTACTCGACGGTGAAAGAATTTCGCGACGTCCGTTCTGCCGCGTGTAACTTCACGAAGGAAGGAAACGCGGAGACGCGTGCCCGTCTCGTTGAAAAATGAGTAGACGCCGCTACCGGACTCCAAGTGCACGAAAGACGTCGCGGCCGCGATGATTGTCTCGTGGAATTTTCGCCGAACGGCAGGAAGGAGTTCTTGGCGCGAAAACATCTTGCGTCAGAAGTTTCGCCGGTGAGCCAGCTGCGGGTGCTGGCGAGATTGCAGGGAATTGTGGGACCTAGGAAAGTGACATCCGCTGCTCGAGGCTTCCTCCGTGAAGCGTTATTCGCCGGCGTCGAGAACGAAGCGGAAACGGAGTGGCTCACGTGCCGAGATCACGACCGACGACAGACTTTGCCGAGTTTCTAAGCTCGCGCTGCGCTGTCGTCGTCATCGCTAAAAGTTCATTAGAAGCGGCTGCTTCGTTCCTCGAGTGTCTTCCTTTTCTTTTCTCTCTCTCTCTCTCTCTTTCTCTCTTTTTTTCTTTTTTCTTGGCAGGCTGAACTTTATCATCGTAACTCGGGATCTTTATCACTAAACTTAACTCTGTACATTTTCTACTTCTAGGTGGACGCGCGATACTCTTTTTTTTCTTCTCTTTCTTATGATTAAAATCTTCGTGTACTTTATTGCGAGAAACGTTTGTCCAGAAGATGGTCGGTCGTAATTAAACGCGACGAAATACGGAGTCGCGAGAGTTCGTGTATGCCCGTAGCGGAGCAACGGGGACGATACCGCGCGACGATACCGAGTGCGAGAAAAGGACAAGCTGTACAAATTGCCATGCGTCAGAGGTAAAAAGAAATCACGCGACCGCCCCGCGCGCACGCCAAGGGGTTAATTTGACGTGCGGCGGCGACGACGAACGGGGCATAGCGCGTCTTATTAATTTACGCGCCGGTGGCGCGATCGCGCGCGCGGCCTCCTCAAAGAGTCGCGGACGTTCCTTTCGTTCGTATGTCGGAATAATTTAGCGGCGGAGGCTCCAGGTCGGAGGCGAGTCAACGGCGTGTTAAATGCGCATCGGTGCGCATCCTCGTGGCTCGATGGCTGCCTGCCGCGTTGTTCTTGTTATTTTTTATGCTTCTTCTGGCCGACGTAGCCGGTACTATACAACGAGCGTACACCTCCAGCGACTCGATTCGACGATGGCTCGCTGCCCCCCCGTAGAGTTACGCGGTGCACCGTGCCTTTTCCTTTCTTCAAACTGTCCGTTCCTCTTCCACCTACCAGCCTCCGTAACCGTACGTCTCGATCTCGTAACCCCTTCGTCTCTCTCGTTGCTCAAACTCACGTTGCAAAATATTCTATTTGTGGTCGACGGCGGAAACACGATATCGCGGCTACATCCTCTGGCGACGTCTCCACGGTCCATCGTGTACATATGTACACGTCGCCGCGGTTGCAGCCACCAGCATGTATCTCGTCTGCGGGCTGACACGCGTGCCACCGAGACCAGCCGATGTTTCTCGCTCTTTTCTTCGGCGTACGCTGGTCGCTTTGCTTCTCCTAATCTCCTTTGAGACTGGCCTCGCTGAGACCGTGGCTCACCTGTGGATTCACCAAACAGAATGAAACACAGGAGCGGAAGGTCAAAGGTGGAATTCCACGGATCGAGGATTTCTCGGTACGTCTGTTGGGGAATACGATAGAAACGCGACCGCGAGACAATTGATCGATCATCGTACGAACGTTTCATTATCGAATGAAAGTCGAATGAAACTGGCGACTAGCGTTGATACGATTGTTCGGCGTCGAATCGACGTTTCGTCAAGACGCGCTGCGAGACGAAGGAAACCTTCTTCGCTCGCTTTCCCCCTCGTCATCTCCGCTGTTCATCCTAGCAGCGCACTTGACGCTTCTTCTGATCATCCAGTGCACAGCGGCTGCTCGCTACCAGCGTCCGCGTACGTGGCACACGCTGCTTGGTAACATACTTGAAGGTTCTTCAGTTTATACGAGCATTGAAATTGCGCGGTCTGACGTGGTAGCCAGGCAACGCGAGAGTGCACGGAGAGCCCCTCGTTAGTACACCTAGCACTGTCTAGTTCGCGTAGCGAAATACGAAAAGCAGGGATAGGAAAGTCGAGGAACTGGCTGGGTAAGCAAAGAGGATGACTCGGTTTCTTCTCTCGGCCCTCCTTTGTGCCGCAGTCTCGGGTATTAGCATCATACACAATTTCCACATTGATCTTTCTATGCGAACGGATAGTCTCGAACTCGTCATTTATTTTTCTGTAACCTTCAAGAAAATCGTGCCTCCTCTCGTGTCAACAAATCTAAGAACATTATGCATTTATAGAAAGTGTGTTCGAAGTGGAGCAGCTGTTGCACAATCTTTGACAACAGATGCAACAAAATTTCTGTGGAAATTCTATTTTCGAGAGAAATATGAAACTACGTAAATATCCATCGGTCCATTCTTGGTAAGAATCTCGGAGGAAAAGTTCCTCGTAGCGCGCTCTGATTGTCGCGTTACGTCACGTTGTAACCATCACGTTTAGAACGAACGAGGCGATTCGATTGATCGAGAGATCGCCGTTGGAGGGAAAACGTTTGACCGATCGCCGCCATCGAGGATCCCCCGACTTGCCTCTGTCGCGCGAAAAGCGGTTTTCATCTCGCAGCCATCGGCGGAAAAACTAACGACGCCATTTCCGCTCGGTCTGCCGCGCTTGCCCCCCGGCACTTGGCCCCGGCCTTGGGACCAAGTTGGTCGACGTTCCCTCTTCCTTCTCGACGAGATCCTCCGAAAGAGAACGCATTTATCGTCGCTCGGAGCGCGGCAATTTCTCTCGCGGCTAGCGGACGAATTCTCCGAACGCTGGTTCGAGGTAAAACGCTGATCGTGTCAGCCTCGATCGAGCTCCAGACGTTTGACGACCGAAGAGGGCCATTTCCCGAGGAATAAACGCGGACACGCGGAGAGACAGTCGTCGCGCTACTGAATAGAGACGTTTCTTGTCTCCCGGCTGTTCCGTGGAAAACCGGACGAGGTCAGGGAGGAACGTTTAGTTCTATTAATCACATTATCTCAGCTTCGAGGTTTTGTCAAGCCGGGCTGACTCGCCGGCCGTGACTCGTCCCTGAGAACGATTCTCTCGTAGAATTATGACCGACACGTAATTTCTTATCACCTGGTTATTCGCGCTGGAAATCAACGCCAGTCTGACTTTCATTAGAATCGCAGGTGGTAATTCAGAATTGCAGATTACCGTGAGAAAAAACCATTTCGCATCCATCGGGAAAGCCGCGACGCATAACGCGACGTATAAATTGTTCGCGTTGCGAGTTTCGGTTATATAACGGGACGAGTTACAACCTTTGTGCACTTTTTGAGACTGTTCACCTTGAAACACGGTCGAATTTGGCCGATTTGAATATGCATTTACATCGAATGGGGCTATGCATAGAAAGCCGGAGACATGTTTGACCGCAGCGGTAAGGTATACATTTGTATTCATACGGAAGGACGAAGCTTCGAGGGTGCACGTAAGTACCCCGCGCGTAACTTGGCGAGTTTGCGAGAAGGTAAAATCAGTAGCGAACCCGCGCTGCAGAAGAGACAGAACTCTTGGTTTGATATATGATTACAAGTTCTCCTAACGGAGTTGGAAGTGCCAACACAATTCACTCGCTCTTCTCCTTCCATCCTTCCGTTCTTCCCCTTTGTACTTTGTCACTCTCTCTCTTTCTCTCTCTTTCTCTCTCTGCGTTTTCTTGGTCACTGCTGACGAAACGCCGTGTAAGAAGTGCCGCGCGACTCGAGACGTATGTACGAGGAATTTGCAGCGTTTGTTCGTCGCGACCAGGAAATCGCAACGCGCAGGTTCACCTTTCCACGGGATACGCGGGTCCCAGTTGTACATTCTCCTAATATTTCCTTCTACATATTTCCTTCGACCTATTTCCTCGACTCGGGGAAAATTTTCAATGGGTACGTTCGACGGCAATTTCTTCGCGAAAGAAGATTGCTTTGGAAGAGAAGAAGCTTTGGAAGAGAACGCTCAGAGAGTTTTCCTGGTGCCCAGTTGATTCGACGAACGTCTCGTTCTCGTCGAACTACGGGGGAGGGAAGGGAGGGCATAAATCATCGCCGAAGGGGAAAGGTTAACGATACGTCAAGCGAGCGGCAGTCGCAGCGGGTTAACGGATCCGAGCGTGAATTTACGAATAATTCGGTTACCGTGGCTCTCGCGTCGATTCATTTGGCACGAGTGCGAAATTTCGATGGCGGCGAAGGTCGGTCGAGGCGAAGGCGAAACGACAGGGAAACAGTGCGCAAGTTGCACGGCAGAGGAGGAAGTCGGCGTGTCGGGCGAGGCTAAACTCCGCCAGCGAAACTAAACTAATTTGGCGAAACTTTTATTAATATGCAACTTCGGTCGGAACGGTTTGACCGGGCGAGAAATGGATAAACAAACGCAGAGAGATAACGTCGCAGAGTTGGGTTGTGCGCGACTGGCGCGGCTCGCTACGGGACACACGCTCTCTTCGGAGGAACCTCACAGATAAACGGGGAAAACGTAAGTGGGAATTTAACTTGCCAGAGAATTACCGAGAGGGATGCGTGTATGTATATCGGTTTATCCATCACATCAGTTTATCCGAACGCGAAAAAACGGTGTTGAAACGAGTGGTTCAGGTAGTAGGGCGCGAGATTCTCGGGAACACGGAAACGAGACGCGATCGAGGCTTGCCCGTATTGGAGGTGTCGGTGTTCCTCGGGAATCACCGCTGTATAACTTGCATGTCAATGTTAATCTGGTCGAATGTCGGCGGCGACATCGTGTCGATCGTTCCGTCGAACGTGCATGGTGTAACGGGTTCGAAGGTTGGAGCGAGCCAGCGAGCGAGCGCGCGCGCGGATGCCACCGTCATCGCACAGCGGCCGCCGGTGGATACGCGTCGAACTCGTTCGGAGGTAAGATTGAGCGTGGTTGTCATTCGGCCGGCATAAGATTAAGCGTGCATGTCGTTCGAATTTACAGGAAGATCGATATCGGGCCGAAACAATGGTTTTACCAATGCAACGATATTAAGGCAACGACTTGGCTTAAATATCCTTAAGTATCGTTGAGCGAGCAGCGTTGCGGGGCCACGTAGCGGGACCAGCGATCCCCTCTCGACGTCCTCTCGCGAGATTTATTAAGGACAACGAGAGTTTCGAGCGCGGTATTAAACAGGTTGCATAAACCCGGCCGCGATTCGAATAATTAATTACGGTGGATGGATGAGTCATTTTTCACTAGGCGCGCTCCAGACGGGAGAGTTATCGGTTCCACAAAGTGGCTGCCGGTAGAAGTACACTTTCTTTTTCTTCCGCGATCGCTCGCTCGTTCCTCCTTTTTCACCGACTCTATTTCAACCTAGCACGTTCGCTTCGCGCGTACACAACGATATCAACGGTAATTAGTCTTCAATGTCGGCCGGTTGATTCAATTCTATTCGATTACCTGTGCAACGGCTCCGCCGTGTTGGAAAAAGTCGAGTCGAACCGTGGGGGAGCGAATCCTCGAGTAAACACCGGTGTATCCTCTTTCTTCTGTCGCTCTTCCATTCTGTCGTTCTGCTCCTCCCTCCCCGCTTCGTTGTTACCTCGCGGCCCCCACCTCCTTCTTTTCTCCTCTTCGTTGTTCGCCTCCTCTTCGGCTTCTCTTTTTCTTCGTCTTCTTCCTTCCCTTCGTCCCTCCCCCCTCACCTTCGTCCTCGTCCGCCATCCTCGTCCGTGGGTGTAAATCTGTCTCCCAGATTAAGTCCGAACCCTGAGTTGTATAAATTGAAGCCGATCTCTCTGCCGGGGCTCTGGAGAGTAGCTACTCGGGCCACTTTATTTTCGTTTATTTGTTGTCGGCAAACATGCCCGGTCTTCCTCGCAGCGGCGAGCAACCGGCAACGACCAACGACCAACGACCAACGGCGCGGCGTTCCGCTCGCACACGTTGCACCACCACCACGTACGTACGCGAGTCTCTCTCCCACACACGTTCACCCACACTGGCTCGTTTCGTGCGAGTTGCGTACGCTTGTAAGCAAGTGGCCGTGTGTTGGTCGGTGTATGGAATTTCGTGCACGCGCAACCCGCACACGTTGGCCCCCGTCTTTATTATGCACGACAGTTTGCGGTTGCGGATCTTTAATACGACCCAGCGAATGCATGCACTCGGCCCGCGTACACACGCGAATTTTCACCTGATCGTCAGAATCGTGCCGTGTACCACCGGGGAATCGCAAAAATATCGCCGTACAAATTCGAGAATTTCGCAAGCTCCCGTGTGTTACCGATTTCTCTCTCTCTCTCTCTCTCTCTCTCTCTCTCTCTGTTTTTTCTTTTTCTTTTCCGATGAAAGAAATTTACGTTTCGTCGCGTATCGTCGCGTCGTCCACGATTTCACAAAAATCTGTTCTGTTTCAACGTGTATCCACGTTGGGTACAACGTGCGCAACCCGCGTTCACTTTATTCAGGCGAACGCGAGCATCTTGCGTACGCGAGAGTAAGCCGATCACGCGTCCTGGAAAGACGCACGAAGGCATCGGCTGCATTTACGTTCGCGGGGATGTTTCCACCAGACGAGCGGAGAGTCCCGACATTGCCGGGCGAAATTGGACCCCTTTGTTGCATAATAATAGGTACATTAATACCGCGAGAGAAAAAGGTATTTCCACAGCGTAGGTTCGACGCATGTCTCCTATCCGCGTGGCTGTTTCGTTTGAAAGAAAAAAAAAAAAAAATAAATAAACAGCCGGAATGGCCGAACAACACCACGCGGCTGAAAATTTACTCTTCTGCGCGATAGTCTCGCTATTTCATTTTTTATTATATCGCCGTCCATTCACGCTTTATTGCTCCCAGATGTAACTGAAAGCCGCGCTTGTCCGCGCGTTGTAGCCGTGCCGCGGATAATAACAACGTATAAATATCACGTGTTCACCGAGAACGAATCGCGCTCGTAAAGCATTGACCTTCACCAGGTGTACGAGTATAAGAAGCAACTTTTCAACAACCCCGCGACCATATTCGTGGGCGTGAGAGACGCGAATCGTAAACTCGCGTTTGGCGCTGTTTCGCGTAATTGAAAGAAAGGGTGGAATGTCGACGAAACGTTTGGAATGAAAAATCTACAGAGTACCGTCCCATTTCCGCAAAAATTCTACGAAGCAGAAATTTTGCAGAAGCTGCGAACATGCTAAAAAGACAACAAAAACGGAAATGGGAGCTCGCAGGATACTTTCCGCGCGTTTTAGTCGCGTTTCGAGGGTAACGTCGATCGCGGACCGGCTCCGCGCCGCACTCAGCCGTGCAGGCGTGTGTATTGAGCAACGCGAAGAATGGTTCGCGATGCGGAGTGATATATCGCTGGTTTGGAAAAATGGTTGTGCCACTGGAGGGGCGAAGGGGGAAACAGAGGGAGAAAACCGAAACACAGTTTACGCTTTGGTTGACGACGAATTGCCTTCACTGACGTCGGTTGGTTACCGACGCGTTTGTCACCAGATGCAGTTGGTGTGTAAAGTTGGCGTGATCTTCCGTTGAGAATGTGGCTGAATTCGAGGCACGTGTCCACCGCACGATTTTTCCTTTCATATATCCACCGATTGTGGCTGGATCTCGTAAACTCTCTCTCTCTCTCTCTCTCTCTCTCTCTCTCTCTCTCTCTCTTTAGTACCTCAAATAATGATTCGTTTTTTTGCTGTATGAAACAACCGCCGCGCTCTTACAGAAAAAAAAGAAAGACCGTTCACATTGTTCCAATGATTCCTTCTCCATTTTCATCTCTCGGTAATTCGGTTTATATTCTACATGTTCGAGAGATAAGATGAGAAAGTCGTACCGTGTGAAGTTACCGTCAGTTTCCCGTTTCCACCACGTTTGCGTAGCTGGTGATGAAAACAAATCTTCTTGCAACCTGTTTCTCTATATTCTCGCATCTGCGAGGATTCCAGCCCCCGTTGGAATCTCCCGCCGTCGATTTTACAACTGTCTTGCAACCTGTCTAGGAGAAACCGACTTCTCTCTGTTCGACTCGATTCCGTCGCCTGTCCTATATTTCCGCCTTAAGGTCTTCGTATTCCGGAAACATTTTTCATCGGGGGATTCTCGGCTAAGAGATTCCCCGAGATGAAACGACAATGGATTCCTCGGCGATCGGGCGTCAAAAATTCAACTTGTCAGTCAACTCTGCCCGGGCGGTCGAATCGGCGACGAAACGCGGCGAGAAGAAGAATCTTCGGCTGGGATCTGGAGTGCCACGTGTTGAAAATACATCTCCGCGAGGGAAGAGACAATAGATCGTTCGGTATGCATGGTTTTCAATCGCGAGTCCCCTGTTCCCGCTGAACGAAACGGAAGAGGAAGAGCAATATGCCAGCCTTCCGTACGATCGCCTCGTACCAAGCACGAACTCCGTAATCTGGCAGATTTTATTTTCTCCGGGCGGACGATAGCGAGGCGGTGAACGCTCGGTCTCGACGACAGTTCGCGAACTCATATCTCACGGAGAGTCCGTTCCTGCGGAAACTTCGATATCCCCCGAATATGGTGCGAGAGACCGTGGATGACTTGAAGCGAGACCGAATTCGCCGCGTCCTCTCGCGCAGGAGTCGTTCGCCTTCGATTCTCCACCGGCCTGGTTCCTTTCGTTCATAGAGATTCGGTTGTTCGTCGTTTTTTTTCTGGATCGTTCGAGTCAACAGGGGCTTAGATGTCGCTCTCCTTTTCCTTCGTGCACCGTTGCTCTAACGAAGAAAGATTGAACCGTCGACTCCGATCGACCGTGATCGCGTCACGTGTCGACTTAATCGTCGCTGTTACCTCGAAATCATACTCAACTTTCCTTTTTTTTTTTTTTTTTTTTTTCTTTTGAAGATTTCGAGGAGCAGTCTCTTTTTCTTCGTCGGAAAGAGGCGAAAGATCTGTTTCGTGACCGTTGTTGCTTAACACTGTGATGTCTGTTACGATCGGCTGCTTTTACCGAAAATCAGCGACCTTTGTCAAAAATTTGCAACCGCTGGGAACCACGCGATGCCAATTTTCACGACATGTGTTAAACATTGCGGGGAAAATAAGATTCTTAGACATTTGCGAATAGAGGAATATTTCTGAATGGCAGAAACAGCTTTACAAGCTCGTGCAAATAAAACACGTGCGTCGACACTCTGGGACGCTGTATCGAGTGGATGAGCTTTGCTTGACAATGGACATTGTTCTCGAGTCGATAAGCGCGTATTTCGTCAGCCATAAGCTTCTTCCACGGTTCTGTAATTTGACGAAGAACGAGGAGGCTGCGTCTCTCGGAGATGAATCGTTTTAACGCACAAAGCACCGTTCAGCGTGCCGTTAAAAAATGCAAACCAGCTTCACGAGAAGCGAAAAGACAAGGAAGAAAGGAACGATTTCGCCGGCGTCTCGCACTGTTCTCCGCACTGGTCGTCGTTTATATGTTTGTATCGCGAGCAAGGGGGATGACAGCAAGAGAAGCCAGGAGTCGTATCAAGCTAGCGAAAACGGACTTATTTATCGTCCTCTTTCCCAAACTTTCGCGAAAGCGGATGCAAAAGCTCGGAAACGTATCCCGGGGAAAGAATGCGCTTGAAATATTGAAGCCTCTGCGATTCGTCTGCATTCCGCTCGCGTAGTGCTGTACGCGAAAATAGCGAAACTTGCCAGTACTCGTCATCAACTTTTGTCCGCGTGGCAAATGGCCTTGTATCCTGCCTCGGTGAGGCATCGACGGAAAGTTTTAACAAATTCGGTCGAATCTACATTTATTTCTGATTCGAACGAAGCGAGCAATAATTAAACTTTTTCCACGATAACACTCCGTGGGGAGGAATTTCATTTCGCCTGAGGAGGGATATAAATATACTTCTCCATGTCTAGAGATCTGTGCACTACGAATACCTGTAAAATTCGAATAAATTTACTTGGTCGATTAACAAACAGTTCGGACTGCGAACAAATCAGAGGACGAACACTTTCGCGAAAGATTTTTATGTTTGGACAACAAACGCTTGAATAACGAATACCTCAGGCTGTTTTACTGCCAATCTATGATCGGTTTAACGAACAATTCGGGTAGCGAACATCGTCTTTGGGTTTATGTTTGTTGACTAGTCACTGTATGTTTTCATACGTTCTCATACGATTCTGCCGAGTGATTTTGCCTTTTCTTTCGACAGAATCGTTCGGCCGACGAAAGACCGATCGTAAGTCTCGACGAGTAAAAACGACGAGTGTTATTAGTAGCGGCGCCAAGCCAGGCCCCGGTAACTAAGCGCGTCACTCACGGTCGTCGCGCGAAAACAGGTGTCGTTGGACAATGGGCATTGTACTCGGATGGCCCGATGAATGCATCGTCGACTGATTATGTTATAGAGTGCCGAGGACGTATTTACCAGCTAAGTAGAGAGGACGCTGGCGCGCTCGATCGCGAGGAAATCGAGACGGGCTGCACGCGCGACTGCGATAGGTAACAGACGCGGAGTCCGAACGCGCCGGACGAAAGGACGACAGCACGGAGCTCGTTTATTCTTCCAGTCCAGTCACCTATTGTTATTCGCTCCCTTCGATACAGTCCGTCCGTTCCATTCAAACGCGGCGTCTATCAATTGCAGGTAGACCTCGATCGATTGCCAATCGGTCGAATTCAAAGCGTTTCGCGGAAAGGGAAAACAGGCTGGTGCCACCCGGTGATTCGGAGACGGGGGAGACTTTGGAAAAAGGCCCATTGACACCTCGATAAAATTGAACTAGATCGAAAGGGGGGAGGCCAGGGTGGGAGAAGGAGGAGAGAGGGAGAGGAGGAAGCATCGATTCGGATTTATTTGCACGTTTTTCAGACAGATGGTATCGGATAACGCGAACGAAATGGGGAACGACCTTTCGTCGCCTATTGACTTTTTATGTTTTGCAATTTATTCCTGGCTATTTTTTTTTTATCATCCGTATCATCTGCCGGGCGCTCGTCAAACACGGTGCTCGTCGCACTCGGTGGCGTCGTCGTATGGCTCGTGTATTATTATTAAATCTCGATTCCAACGTTAAATTGAAATCTTTTAATCAACGCTGAAACTCCAGTCGCCGATAGCGAGGGGCCAACTTGGCTGTACGCGATACGTTTCACGGTGGTTACTTCGTTGCTTCGACTTCCTGGTCATAAAGTAGCCTCGCGCGATATGCGGTTCAGCTCCCTGACCCAGCTACCGCTCGGTTGCGGTAGAATCGTGCCCAGGATTCGGTAACGAATCCAACTCGAGCGTTTTCGACGTTCCTCAGCTGTTCGTTCCTCAACCCGTAGTATATTTTATAGACTTTTACAGCCAGAAAAAACATTACGAGTTTTTCCGCGTATATATATATATATATATATATATATATTTTCTTTTTTGCCCTTTCTTCTTCTTCTTTTTTCTCTTTTGACGAACAATGAAATTAAGAAAAAATTCTCTCGGGCTTTTAGCTCACGTTCGCAATCGTTAGACGCGCGTTAAAGATCGTTTCGGCGCAATTCCGCACGGAAGTGTTTTACGAGCTGCTAATACCTGCAACTGCCGATATTCGCGACCAATTACCGGCATCCATTACTTATCGAAAACGGTCGGAATCTTTCGTTCGTTCGTCTTGCCACGGTTATCGATTCCCCGACGCTGCAACCAACGCCACTGAACTCGAGTAAATCCTCTTAGGGTGGGAATACCGGTGGATTCGAGAGGGAGCAGGGAGGAGACGCATTGTTATCATAACGATAGCGGGCGACATATGTAAATCGTTGGAAATTAATTTAGCAGAAGTTCGGTATTACGGTCGGTCGGCTTTCTCGTTCTTGGTGGCGACGACGGTGGAAACGACGGTATAAGAGAGAGAGAGAGAGAGAGAGAGAGAGAGAGAGAAGGGTGCTGAACAAGAGAAAATAAAGCTCGGTGGCCTACTTCCTCCCTCTCCCTCTCCCTTCTTGGTTCCTCTCTCTTCGCCATTCCATACACCGCGCGCAGCGAAGAGAATTCGGCAAAGGCAAAGGCTCCACGAAGTTGGAAACTTTTCTCTCTCGCTTCCTCTCGTGTCCAGTCGGAACTTCCTCTGTCACTCGCTTCACTCCACCCACTCGAGCTCTCTAGCTAGCTGGCTGCGCTGTGTTCAGCGAAGCGACGAAAGTCCGTGCTTGTTGGTGCACGCGGAGCAGAGTCCGTTGTTGGTACTCTCGGTGCAGAGGCGCGCGATACGTATCGCGCTTGAGATTCTACCGTTTTATTAATGACCCGCCGAATAATTGATTCTCAGATAGAACTCTGGGAGGAGGCGAACGCTCACGCGCGCGCGCGAGTTGCGACGATTATAAATGTAATGCGCGGCTTGATTCCTTTGGGGCTTCGGTCTCTCTCTTACTCTCTCTCTCTCTCTCGCTCGTAGACGTTAGATTTCATATTTTATACAGATAGAACTGGATTTGTCTGACGCGTTTGAAAGTCACGTGTAGTAAAAACAGGAATATGCTTCGGCCAGTCGAGGAATCTCCATTATGTCAGAAATTATCCTCCTGTAACAGTCGAGGATTCTCTGAACTGTAAGATATATTATCGATTATCTTTCAGTGCTGCCTTTGTTATTAATTCTGCATACTTAAAGCTGTGCTTGTAGAACGAAAAACAATAAAAAGTGAACAAGGAATATTTTATTACAATCAATGGAAATCCTAAAGAGAAATTTTAGAAACGATAAATAAAATTCGCAGTATAATATTAGATTGGTTAAAATGAAACTGTGTTTCTTTTGTGAACAAATGAAAGCGAATTTATCGTGATATACAAAAACTTTATTAATATATTGACCATTTTGTTGGATTATCTTTTGCCATATTTGAAGAAAAGACACTTCCAAAAACCATTTGATATCCACATCAGCAGTGAAATTTATCAAACAAATTCTGATACTACCATAGTTTTCAAGCTTCTTTACCATACACATTAGATAATTTTTTATAATCTTGCACAGCGTTTTTCCCCTGTCTGGAAGTGGTAAACAGCAAAATATCCGATTATCACAATGAATTTATGCTTTAAAATGAGTCCAACTAAATTTCAAGATGTCCATTTATTAGAAAAGAATTTACTTTTTAGCCAACTCAATACATTCTTAACAAGTACAAAACTGAAAAACAAACTACAAATATTTCCGGCGCACTTGTTGAAAATCAGATTTTGAGAAACTGAAGTATTGCGTCGTTGCATCGGCATAAACACGTTCGTTGCGTATAAGAAATTCCACGCGTACGAGAACGTTTATGAGAAAAATCGATGAGCAACGTCTCGCAGCGATAGAATGCCAGGGAATGTATATAGAATAACGCAACGAGTTATGGCGTACGGCGTATCAGGACGAGCGTACGTATTGGAGCCCATAGTTATCCGAAGTATAGCTTGTGAATCACACAGACATGCAGCACGATGAGTATCAATAGCTATCGCGGCATCTGGTAGATATGTGCATTGGCGCGAGATTATCAGTAACGTTGCTCGGGCATACGCGACTGGAAAACCGAAATCAAGATATCTGATTTCAATTCTTCGATGCTGCTTTCCGACGCGCGCTGGCTAAGACCGACCCTCGAAAATGCTGAAAGTGAATCTCGTTGCCGTGAGAACGCGAAGAAGTTGACGTTCCCGAAATTCGAGAAGATAACTCTTAAGAATATCCTCCGGATATTCTCATCACATGTGTGTATCATTTGGCGGGATGTCGGAAGATTTTTGCGTCTGCCTTTCGATGAATCTATCAAGGCGAAGTTCCTCAGATTACTTTATCATTGCAAGCTGTCTCTCATATCGCTGCTTCGCTCCGCCGACCATGGATATATGGGGTGTTCTCGCGGGGTGTTATTACTCCTCGGCCCATTAACATTCACCGTGGTCGATCAGGGAAATAAAGAATAGGCGTAATAACGCTTCCACCACGACCGGAACATCCTTCGAAACTGACCGGTTCCCCGAGCTCGCTGACAGATCACCGCGTCCACGGTTTTCCAGTTAATTTACCTCTGACGTACGAACCGAACGGTGTTATTACAGCGTATAACTTAGCACGGCAGTAAGACGCGTTCCGACCGCGACCAGGTGAAACAGGTTGTTGTATCAGTGCTGTTACAGTGGTGTCTAGAGGGTGGTGGTGTCGGGCCTGCGGCTAGAGAAAGAAAGAGAAAACTAGAGAGAGAGAGAGAGAGAATGAGAGCGACGTAGGCCAAGGAAGGACTTTGCCGCCTTGTTATACGTTAGCCCGTTTATCGCTTCTATATGGTATCTTCCCATCTTCGATGTGTGCAACCATCCAGCCAGCGAAGCATGGGAGTGCGACCGGCTTTCCTAAGCAACCCGATCGCGACGCGATGGAATTCGTGCTCGTTCAGACGCGGCGACGCGTTCGCCTCTTCTTATTCTCGACTTGGGTCCCCATCCCGTCGCCGTTCCTTTGCTGCTCTCTTTGCTCCACCTTGTTGCACGGTCGGTTCCTGTGTTTCCTCGCTGCCAATTCCATCCGGGAGACGCGTTCTTCTCGCTGTCACACACCACAGAGGATTCACCACAGAGGAGCTTAGGTTATCCAGATCCCTAGCGAGTACACGCGTTTCTGCTTCTCTTTTCGCGTTTCTTTGCGCCGCGGACAATTTGCCTTCCGCAGCTTGGAAACTAATCGTCGGATAAATTCTTTCGTAAGAACGTGCTCTACATCCCATTTGCGCAATTCCCTCCGCTTCGATTTTCTTTTGAAAAATTCTCGTCGCCAGTTTTCGAACTCGGTTGTCGCGGTTCCGTTGCAATGCTCATCCTCGCATGCTCGCAATAATCGAAGTAATCGGTTCCCGCTGCATGTATTAAAATCCGAAAAGCGCTTTCGATTAAATCGTCCAGTACTGGCGTTAATCTGTCTCGTGGCAAAACAGGGACGCGAAACCACAACAACGATCTTTGATCTTCGATGATCGCACGGCTTTAGAACCCTCTTCTCATTCATGCCATCGATGGCAACATCCTCGAGCACGCTTCGAGACCGGAATATTCGAAAGGGTGCGACTCGAGGGCGTAAAGTTCCAAGGCGTGGCTGAACGAGACGATCGGCGATTGTGGCGCGCGTTCCGCCGCCGAGGATCGCGAAGTCAGTTCCGCCGCGAAGAAGAGGAGGAGAGAAACGACACTCGTAGGGAGACAAGTGGAGTCGGTATTTCGGTGAGCAGGGGTTCCCGCGTGCATGCATCCTCGCGTTGGAAGCTGGCTGCTGCCTGCTGTAGCCTTCTCTCTCTCTCTCTCTCTCACTCGCCTCTCCTCTCTCGCCGGATCGCGGCTGCTCATCGCGAGACGTAAGAATAAACAGGTTTTCTGCGTCCTTATAAGAGTCTGGCGGGGTGGTAGGGAAGGATGAGAGGGCAAGGGCGAGGCGAGAGCGCTCGACACGCACCGGCAACGAAGGAGGCGAGAGAGGAAGCCTCTCCGCGGAGAGGGGCGACCGGGAGATACGAAGGATGAAAGAAAGACGCGTATCCTCGTGGCTCGGAGCCGCGGTATCCTCTTTTTTTTTCGACACGAGAAAAGGGCTACGCGCTACACTCGCGAGTACTGGTCGCTAGCGTGGTTAATATAAACCGTTCGTTGACGCGATACGCGTTTCCGTCGGCTATGTTGTAGACAAAACGAGTTAAGACGATGTTCTCTTCCGTGGTTTTTCAAGAGAGAAAAAGAGAGATAGAGTGATAGAGAAATCGAGAGCAGGAGAGGTGAGAGGCGTCGAAATGGTCGATCGTCGAACGGCCAAGTGGTATCCGGCTTCCTCGAAACCTCAAAAGAGAAACGTCCTTCCAGCTTTTTCTCCGGCAGTTTCGTTTTCTTCGGGCGCTCGAAGGCCGAGCCGATCCTAGATATCACGCGACGGCACAATGGCTGCACGTGAAATTGGCGCGGTACTTTCTTATCGTGGCAGCTCCTTTCTCGAATCGTTTCGTTCGAGTCGTGGTGGCTGCCTCAGATACAGACGAACGAACAATCGTTGCCGTGTGGCGGTGGCTCCACGCACGCGGTGAATTGATTCGATACGGAAACAGGTTTTTGAAAAATCATCGTGCATATTGCATCTTGCTGCAATTTCGCATCGTCTTTTGACAAGCAAACGAGAAGAAGAGAGACAAATATCGCGGGGTGATATCGATCTCCGAGAAACGCCGGAGGATATATTTCTTAATCGTGACGCGAGATCCCTCCCACACAGAGTGGCGACGGCAGCACGCATCACACACACAATCGCGTGACGATCTGCCTGGCTAATTACGAAAACCGCTTAGACGAGAGCCGCTTCTTTGCTCGTCTCCCGGCGATTAATTGCGTTCCGTCGATTCCTTTTAGATTTCAACGGAATTAATTGCGTTTCTACGTCGCGCGATCGTGAAACGGGGCGAAGGGTGGAAAGAGGGGGCCGAACCTTTTTGTCCCGGCGCTGGCTCGTAAATCGATCAAACGCCGAAATCGAGTGTCCATAGTTCGTGCTCACGATACACGCAAATGTGTACGTGTATGTCGTGGCGTTGTGTGCGCCGTAAGAGAATGCACGAACACACACAGTGGCTTGAGCACACACGGCGAAGGGGAATACTCCTCGACAGGTTGAGACGGGGGAAAGCAAGACTCGACCAGGCTGCCGGGATTACCTCGTCGTAAATATAAACGTGTTTCGCACATTAGTCGAATTAATTAAATGCTAATTATGATCGGACGGTGGCACAACGTGCATACTGATATTGGCCAACGATTCGGCGCCCCTGTACCTACATACATACGTAGGTGTACGCGTATACACGCGCGACTATACGCAAGAACGGAAGCGTGTTTCGAATCTTATTAAATTTCTCTGCCTGTCTCGGGGAGAGACCCCGAGCCCCTCTCCCTCCTCTCTTCTCGCTGGTTTTCCTTTACCTAACCGATCGTCCAGCGGAATATCACGCGGTCCGCCCTTATATCGCGCCAACGCTTCGACTCGAATGTGAAGGGACGTGAAATTTTTAGCACGCGAGTTGCCTTATTTCCCTCATCCTCCTCTCGCTCTTTCTTTGCTGCAGGCCGAAAGTCCGTCGACTCCGTCGTTTTTTCTTTCTTTCTTTTTTTCTTTTTTTTTTGCGCGCGCGGACATTTATTTCGGCTACCAGGTACCGGGCTCCCGTCGTTAATCTGCAAATATTCGCTGACGGTAATTAAAGATACGCTCGCTCGGCTGTCCGCTCGTTCGATTCTTCGGCTCGCTATCGTGCGCAAGGATCTTGACGGCTCGGACGGTGATTATCGCGTGATGAATCCCCCGTGACGGCACCAGGATGAGTTCGCTCGAAATCGAGAAACTATTCGGTATAATTATCGCGCCTCCGGCCTGCACCTTTGAAAAAACGAACGACTCGACCGGACGAAATTATTGCCAACTAAATTTTTATTTCTCCCCTTCCACGCTTTTCCTTTTTTTTCTCTCTCTCTCTCTTAGCGAGTACCTACCGCGAAATTTTCGTAATCGCGGCATCAGTGAATTCGCGTTCCGCGCGTATTACGAACTTTCCGTGTACGATGTATTACTTAGACTCGTCGGTTCGCGTACATACACAGGACAAAATATCGAAGTTTATCTGCGCGTTACGTTTACCGAATTACCTTGTTGTTGAGCGCGTACTCGAGCGAAACTCTAGCCGAATGGATAACTCCAATATCGTAACGTCCCTCTCATTAATCAATCGTCGACGTATCGAAAAAATTCCATCGTAACGTCTCGGTACAGTGACATAATTACCGGTAAGCGGTCGTTTAACGAGGCGGCCGATCGGCAAGAAGCTTTCTTCCGCGCGTCGATAACAAATGGCGGAACGTATCGTCGCGTCGCACTTTGCCTCCCTTCTGCGGGCACGGAAAGGCCAGATAAGGGGGCATTAATCATTCGCGCTGATGGCTATCCGACGTTTCGTGTCGCGCGAACAAATGGAAATACCGCGCGAACGCGTCGTCGATTCACGGAGGGAAAATCAGAGGTTCGTCCGAAGGAGGGTAGAAAGACGAATCATAAATCGTAGAGGAGTCAGTCGTCTGGGGAAACAATCGTTGAAAAATAACTGTTCGCATGATGCACGCACAACGCGCGGTATTAATTAATGACGTTGGATGGTCGACCGTCGACCAGTGTGTACGATCGCTCATGTTATCTAGATTCTTGTTACTCTACCGGGACGGTGGATGAACGGAAGCAAGCCCACGCACGCTCGTGACGCGTCATCTCGCTCTGTTCGCGTTAAAACATACACCGATACCAGAACCGGCAATTACTCGACCGTTGTGTCAGTGAACGGCCTTAGCCGGTAACTGAGCGATATCAGAGTGTGCGTTGATCTCACCTTTGGACCAGCAGGTAGCTCGCGATAACGACACTTTTCGATTTTCTAACGATCGTTCGCGATCTTTGAGTTGTAAGTGTTGGTATTTACGTCGCCTCGTCTCTTTATGAAACGCGGTTCGATATGGTAAACTTCTGACTAATTGTCACGGAGGAGGTCTCGAAGATTTTAGAGTTGATTCAACATCTTTCTGTGCACTTCCCTCGAGATTGGAATCGCCTTTGACGTCCGTTTCTTTAAATCCTAAAATTCCTACGCGATAAACACTTAAACGGACGAGTCGACAAATGAAGCTCGAGGGAGAGGACTTCTCATTATAAATGGATTTGAAGAGTGAGCGGGGGATTCTGTTTGTATTTATGCGAGGATAATTAGAGGAGTCATGAAGAATAAAGAGGATTGGAGAAGAAACATCAAAGCGATCTAAGCATCGAAGAACGCGAGTGTTTCTCGTAAAGCGTTAATAAATGATGCTGTGCAGTCTGCTGCTAATTTGTACAAAGAACGATCAAGTAAATCTCAATACGAGAATCGCAACGTCCGAGGATCAGGAAATTTGAAGAAACTACCAAATTATATTTCCCTTCGAAAACGAGTAATTAGAAAATTGCAACCCCTCGTTCGATCACGTCTTTCCGTCTGAATCGTACTCCTAAGGACTTTGCTAAGGAAACACTCGCGATATCATTTACAAGCACACTTAATATTCGTGCAATGTACACACGCGCTGCTGTAAAAAAGAATTATAATGCGAGCCGGTGTAATTTGTTTCCACGATAACGCCCCCAATCGCGCGAAGCAAAACGTCGGGCAAAAGAACGCAACTCCTCGATAATGAAGTTCGCCGACTGTGAGAGCGTAATACGTGTAACTGTTACTTCTCGGCCCATCAGAAAGGAGAGGAAAAAGACCGATCCCGTATTGAAAAAGCTCCCATTCCTGCGTGACCTGCCAATAATTGCCGCTCAACTAGCCATTCCAAATCCCCGAACGTTCAGCCATCGCGGATGAAAACGAGTCACGTGGCGAACCGTAGGCAAATTGAAAATTGAGTGAACTATTTTTTTATCTTTGAGATGTGCGAGAGGTTTGGAAATTCAGAGATGTGACTTTGCCACAATGGTTTGGGAAGAATGGATGATGGAAACGTAGAATGAATTATGTTGTCTGCTTTCCAAATATCGAATTAACTTCCGCCCAACAGTTTTAAAATACCTTCAATTTTTTTAACACTATTAAACGTGCGATTTTTAAATTATATGTGCATTTTAGAAATTCTTTTCTTATTGCACAATTGTAAATTTTTCAATCTTGTTCCAAGACTTTTGAGCGGCTGTACTTTTATTGTTAATGAAAAGGCAATCTGTGAAACGACTAATCGCGCGACAAAGTTGAAAATGTAGAACGAAGCTCGTTCGAGGTTCGTTCATTTAATGGAGATGCAATTTGGGCAAATCGTAGAAACGGACTATCTCCCGTGTTTTTAAAGTATTAAATTTCATCGTTTACTAGAGCTACGTGAACTCAGCAAAGATAGACTTCGTCCAAAACCGCGGACGAAGAGATTAAAGTTTAACTTTTGCTTGGGCAAATTGGGAGAATCGCCTCAACTGGTCTGACCAGGATCCCCACACGTTCTACTTATTCCCTCGCGGTACTTATTCTATTATTATTCTAGCGCTATTATGTCTGTATTATTCAAACAGAAATAGTAGAATTTCGACGGTGAAAAGTACATTTTGCTTGGTTATTGCTATTGTTTCATTTGGAATTCACACAACCTATGTGTGACACGAGAATACATCGGAGAAGCGCTTCGAGTTACGCCGGATGGCTCGAATTACGGCGCGAAACGAAAGCACCCGTGCTTTTCCCGTAGACAATTTATTCGAAAATCGTTCGATTCGATTGCAAGCTTTCATTTACCTTTAATTTCTATTTCGCCTGCGTTTGACTTGTCCATGGGACAGTAATTATATATCTCTAAATAGAGTGTAATCGACGTGCCGCGCTCGCATGGCACTCGTTCGCGCAAACGTACATTGTGCACTCTGTAAATTTTATACTATTTCATCGTTGCTTCCGCTTTGTTATTCGTACAATACGACATTATTCGCGCGACTTATTTGTACTTCAACTAAATCTACCTCCACGCAGTAGGAAATGAGAGAAAACAGTGAATCGACCTCGAACGACGTTTCCCCGTTTCAAAATATTTTCTTTCATTTATTCAATGGCGAGAATCATTTTGCAAAGCAAACAAATTATATATTACATAGCAAACAAATTATTACATTAGAATACAGCGATATAGTCAAAATATATCATTCAAACGTAATGTACTTTGATAATGTCGCCAGTCAACTTGATGTTTTGTTTCGTAACGTGAAAAAAATCTATTTAATTCATCAAACTTTACGGAATAAGATGATAAGTAAATTTCCGACTGAGTGGGCCAGTATAATATTAGACGACTATAACACTTTTTATCGAATTAAACGAAAGCTGTTCAGAGAAAATGCTGCTTGTCGCTCGCTCTGTGCTTCGTCATGTCATGACTCTCGTAGGAAGCGTTTCTTTGTAATTTTAGGAATAGAGGCAACGTTTCAGATCACAAAGTTATGCCGTAGACATCGTGTATATACATCTGGAAATAGCAGCCGTACTTTTCGAGCCTTTTTCCAACTCGAACCGTCTCCCATCATCATCCAGTACGACCGGTTCATGTGGCAGGCTATTCTTTTTCAAAGAGAGAATCGTTAGAATAGTAATGCAGATCTGGCGCAGATCGCGACGAAAAATATTTCTGGAATTTTCGCAGGCAAAATTGATTACCAAAATTGTCTTCTGGTACGCCAGAATTTTCCAATTGATTCGCTCGCGCGGGCCAATGAAATCACCGTAAAAAATCGTAAAATCGACACCAATAGCGCTATCCGCGGCAAAGGATGATTCACAAAAACACCCGAACCGCGGGTTCCATTTGTATTTCGATTCTTTTCAATAAATCGAATTGGAAAAATTCGAGAGGGCTCGAATCGGGCCAGGGGAATTATAGACGAATCAAAGGAAGCTCGATAGATCAACGATGTATAGACGTTGTTCCGACAAAGGAAGAATAGAATATCCCCAGAAATATCTGCGGTGTTTGGTATTTATCGGACCGACGGTGAAGTAACAGAGAGGAAGCTCGATCCGTCGAATCCAGTTGTTAATTCGTAGCATTATTCGCGCGAATCGTCCGGAAATCCTGCGCTCCTGGACGGCCCGAACTTTGTCAATTTGGCGCGCCGATAGTTGGCCGCTTTGAGTATGTGACGCGTGGTGTAGACGTTGCGCTGGACAGACCGATGGCCAGGCGGCTATTTAAGGGGTGGACTTGAACGATTCACCACCCACTCGCCGTTTATACATATACATAATACACGTATGTACGTGTGGAGTAAGTCCCTCTCTCTCTCTCTCTCTCTCTCTCTCTCTCTGTTTCTCTGTGTTCGTCCATGTTCCGGCGTTCACCATGAGCTTGGACGGTTCCGAGATCAAACGTGGCTGGCGTTGGTGGAAGTTTCGCACGGAATTATTAGCTCGCCGCGATATCGTATAACGTTCGAAACTCCGGCAGGAGTGGTATCCGACTGAAATGGCCCGATTGTCTCGATGTACACAAGTGGCCGCGACGCTCTAGAAACCGTCGCACCGCCACGCCACCTCAACTGTTCTGCGAAAATTTATGCGCACCATCGTGCAATTATCCTAGCTGGAAGTGCACTTAACGACTACGCCGTACGAATAAACTCTCGGCGGCTTCATCGCAACGCCCGCGGACCATCGCAACACCGTCGCGGCCCGTTACGATACAGGTGCCTGTGTTTGTCCTCTTGCTTTCGTCGTAATGCACGGCTTTTAATCAGTCTCCGTGTTCTTACACACCTTCTGCGCCTCCTCGATCGATCGTTCTATTTTGATCGTTCTCCAAGCAAGAATCTATCTTCTACCGTGCAATACCGTGCTTTTTCTTCCCCTTTGTTCGTCTATAATTTTCATCTTTATTGTCACGCGCACGATTTAAGAAGTTAGAATTTCTTTTTCTTCATTCTGTGCCCAAGCGTTTACGTCTGTAAATTTTTGAAGAGTGTTTTAAGAGCAGAGTGTACAAGCGAGAGTTCGTCGATCGCGCGAGATGTCAGTCGTGTTCAATGTTATCGAAACGAAACCCTGAGCCAAAGGGGCAGCCGGAGAAGAATCGGTAAGAAAGTCGGAAGAAAAACAGAGGTAAAGACGGAGATATCTTGGACGTGTGTTCGGACTGTCAGGCGGGAAGTCGAGGGTTTCGCGATGGAAACTTCCGTCCCGCGATGCCGCGAGAAAAAAAAGAAGAAGAGAACGAGGGGAAAAATATGTTTTCGTTACTAGAGCGGAGGGTGAAGAGTAGGCGGAGAGACGAAAGAAGGGCAGTTAGATAATTCTGTCACGAAAAAGTTGATACACCGCAACTGGGTTAAATTTATCGATCCCGTCCCTGCGGTTTAGGGCGACTCTCGATAACAGTTGAGCGAAGTTCGTATCCTGTGCTTAACTTTTCCGCACTTTGCAACGCTGAATCGACGGCATTATACGTTAGCTGGAGTAGAATAAAATTGGCCGAGTCTTTCGCTTAAATGTCACGGTTCTTCGATAAGAAAAAAAAAAAAAGAAGAGAAGAAGAAAGAGAAAAAGAACAGGGTCCGAGCGTCTTATGCAGAACAGTTCTAAATGATATGCCAATACTTTGGAAGTAAAACAGGCGCGGGATAGGAAAAAATAATGGAAATATCGACAATCCGGGATAGCGTGCAACGAGTCGAACAGCGTGCTTCTACTCGATCGAGTGTTTGATTCCGTTTCAGGCGAAAATAACCGATGACGATTGATTATCGATTCACGGTGGTATTTTCGACGGCCCATATTCAATTTCTAACCGCGTGGAGAATAATAAAATTGCAAATAAAATTCCGCCGATCGAGAAGCATTAATTGGCCCCGGGTGATAGTCACGAGAGGCGGTGTCGAATGCATCCGATCGTTTTCGAGGCCTGGCGTCAATAGCTAATGGAGCAATTCGTTTACGCGGTTTTCATCTAATCCCGCGATCATACTTCATTAGCGTTGACGCTCTGGTCAAAGGTAACACTTATCGAAATGCCGATAATAAAAGCAGTCTGGATATTAGTTCGTCCATGTTGCTCTGCCTACACGTGACACGTAGATACAAGCACGCGAGTATATATCAATATCGTGGTTTTCGCGTTACCTCTGATACTGGTTTCCGTCTCGTTAAATCAAGTATCTTCACTAGACGATCGGTTGCAGATATTTGCTCGATGTTGTCCTACAGTAAAAGCCTAAACTAGAGTTCCTTCCTATCAGCAAAAACTGTAAACTTCTGTCGTTATTAATTATTCTGAAATATTTTTAAAGAAATTGTAAAGTCTCAAAGTGTTTCTCCTCGATTCGACAATCCTGATCGTTAATATCACCTTGTCAATAGGCGAACGATCGCCTTGTTTGAAAACGTTAATGACATCTTCCTATGGATTCTTAATAATCAGTCGATAGAAATTACGTGTGAAAACTTCGTTACTTGACACGTGGATATTCAAGCGGTTTCCCTTACAATCGACAATGGTCATCGTCGATAGTCCCGACGTATTCATTCCGCCGCGCGTTCTTAAGCCGCGGAAAGAAGCGATTCTCATAACGATCGATTCTCGATAATCAACATTCCGCGAGCGTTGCGCGAACTATTATATATCAGCATTACCGCGAACACTTGGCGTAATTGTATCGTCTAGCCTGGTTGATTCGTTATTGCTTTTGATATATTGCGCATACCCTTCCACACACCCTTCCTAGGCGAATTGCAACCCTTTCTGTCCGATTTCCTACAATTTGTGTCGGCTGCTTATGCATCACAGGGATTGTTTCACCCTCGCGTTAAACGTCGCGCGTGAAATTTGAAACGGGATGTTTTCGATCGATTAACAGCAGCCAGAACGCGTTTTGCTTCTATGTTTCCGATTCTGCCGCTGAGCACGCGTCTGTCCGTCTGTCGGTCCGAGCGACTGACTACCAAAACGCTCGAACGCCGTGTCTGTCCGGCACGGTTTCTCGATTCGATTCACCTGCTATAAGCGCGCAGGTGCAAGGAGGGCTCCTGGTGTCCCCGCTGGCGCAGGGGTGGAAACTCGGACAGCCAAATGTTTCTGACGGGCATCCATTATTCATGCCCGACGTCGTATTTGCCGCGTGGAAAACAAATTCGTTCGTTCACCGGCAACCGGGGAAAAAGTAACGTGCTTAACGAGCTACGTTTTGGCCCGTTTCCCTTTCAATATTCATAACGACGCACGATCAGCAGCGTGCGAACTTCGGCCATACCCCTTCTACGCGTATACATACGTCTGTGTATATGTGTACACACACACACACACACACACACACACACACACACACACACACACATGTAGTTACCGTCATTCGACTGTTTGCTATTATACGTCCACCATCGGAGAAATTGGAAGAACGTTGAGAACCTCGATATTCCTCTATATTTGAAACTCTTCTGTTTAACATTTAAAAGAAACGTATGTATTAATGGACACTGTTCGAATGCACCCTCCGAAATCCAAGGGGATTTCTTTTATTATCGACGAGGAGGCTAAAGAGATTTCAGAGAGAATTTCGAACGAGGGAGGAGGCGAACAAAACCAAAGTTTCCTCTCCCCTCCGTCGCTAGGTCGAGGTTTATTATACTTATTATTAGAAGAGGGTGCTTTCGGAGTCGACTTTCATCTGGAGTTTTCAAGGGTCTTCGTAGAGCGGAATCGTGTCACGACGAGGACGCCCCACGGTGATCGTGGCCGTAACGTCAGATATCATCGAAGGCGTTATTGCTCCGCGCTCGTGGGTATATATTTTCACGGAATCTCTGGGGTGACCGGAGCCTCGGGAGGGAGTTGCACGGAGCACACGAAGGAAAATTAAAGGGGACGCGGGAAAGCGAGGGTGGAGAGGGCGAGAAAGAAAATACCAGACTAGGTTTCTGGCCGCGGAGTGCAAAGACCGCGTTGTTCACTAGCCTGGAAGTCTAAACTGTTATGAAACAGTTGAAGAGAAAGCTTTTTTATCTCGGTAGTCCTCTGTGCAGCTCTTTCTCGGAGGTAATCGTTCTCCCTTTTAACTTCCTTCTTTTCGGGGGGTGTGTTTGTACACACGGTAGTTGGCTAAGCTCGGCTTTACGGTTAGACGCACGAAAGTATCTCGGGAACGTTCTCAGAGCTCCTGAGGAATGATAAACGCATAACGTTGAGCCTCAGCTGACGTTTCGAACAACACGAGACTCCGATTCTCCGCGAAACCGTTCGTCGTAAAATTGACGAAAATTGTCCGTCGACGGACATAAATCGGACCGTGCCCCCCTTCGGGCGTCATCGATTTACCGTCGTGACAACGCGATACCGATTTCCGGACTTGTTTTATGCGGTTTCGAAGGTTTGCGAGCGATCGAAATTGGGTTCGGGGGGGAATTTCAGCGCCTGAACGGGGAAAACAAACGCAATTTGCCCGATTGCTAAATGTCGGCGCGCGTCGACACGCCGCTGGGACACGCGGGGAAAAAAAACGCCGTGCTGTGCAATACCGTGTAAATTACTTTCGCGAAAGTGCGTCCGCCGTACAATTTTCCAGAGAAGACATTTTCCACGAACGCGTTTAAAACGCGTATCCCTCTCTCGTCCAGCCTGTCACTTTTCCCGCTGCCGGTCTGAAACGGCGCGGTATGTTATTACACGGAACAAGTAGGATACGCTATAAAAGGATGAAATGACATTCTACCGTAGCGGTTCAATATTAAACGTCACTTCTACCCCCGATACGGGGAAATCGTGACTCGTTGCGAGTTTCTCGCGCCGCGCGACGAACGCAATAAACGTTTTCGAAATCGAGATAAAGGTGAAACGGTTTGCGCCGGCCGACGTTGCACTCCGAAATTGCCACGATCGTAGTTATTTTTGTAACTGTACATTTTTCTTCGTAATACTCGCGAGTTATGAAACTATGCGAGTACCAACTGCGGACACGATAAGTGACGTTTGATATTTCTCACAGAAAAGCAATTTCAAGACTGAGCACAATGTCGATCAACATTTTGTTTTTCTTTATTATCAAAATTGTTTTCCTTTTTCTCTGTCCTCTGCAAAATTGAAAGAAAAAAAAAATTAAAATTGATTGTTTGTTAATTCTAAGAAAGTCCCTTCGACTTGCGAGCTATTTTTTTTTTTTTTTTGTAGAATTATTTTTGAATTACGTGCGTCACATTATTTCATCGAAAGCTCGAATTAAAATCAGAAAACGAGCAAAAATTTACTTGTCGCGTTCTTCTTTCCGCGATTTACACGCGTATATTCAGCAGCACACGTACGTGTATTTAGTTGAGCAAAATTATTACAGAACAAAACGGAAAAGCTACGCTACCTTCGAATTAATTCACACGAGAGATTAAACTACGGGGAAAGAAGGTGCTCCATCAACCCCTCTCCATCCATCAACTGCAATTTTCCCCTCGCTATGCCTCGGCTCCATCAATCGACGAGGAAACGATCGCAATTATCAGACGACAAGGACACGCGGCCGCTCTGGCCTTGCAATTTTTTATCGCGTCGTATCGAAAATTGCAGGCTGTCGTCGTGTTGGTGCGACAAACGCACACGGACGAGAGACGCGCGAGCCGGCGCGCAGTTCGTAATAGAGACGCTCGCGGCGAATTACGGCTACCTGCGTGTCTCGTTAATTCGGTACTTGATGCTGGTAGCGAGAGAGCGACACCGGCTCATTCATTCGGCTGTTCATTCCAGAGGTGTTTTCGCGGAGGGATAAAAAATCACCGCGGATAATCCTGGCGTGGAACGTTTATGCGCCGCGCGAACTAGATCATCGTCGAACGGACGGGGAATGTGGGTCAGTTTTGAAAAGCTTTCCCCCGCCAACGGGCCAGCCGGCTTTTCTCCCTCTGTATCCCTTTCTCGCGATTCTTCTCCTCGTTTTTCCATCGCCGTGTGTCCACGCGGCGATTTTTTTATTTTTTTCCACCGAAGAAAAATAGTCCCGTCGCTGGCTGGCTGGCTGGCTGGCTGACTGGCTGGCTCTCGTCGCCCCTTAATCGTGCCGTTCGATTTTTCATTCTCTTTCTTTTGTCTCGTCACTGTGTCCCGTCGTTTGATCGAAGCAACAAAGAAAGCGCACAATATGAATTTCTATCGCGTGGCATGCAGTTCGCGCGGAATGCTTTGGAAATCCACGCGTTATTTTTTTCCCCACCTTTTTCTTTTTTCCTTTGTTTTGCCTTTTTCTCTTATTAGCCGGCCATTGTTTCGCGTGTGAAAACCGAGCGACGAGAGGGTTTGTCAAAGGATCGTGTAACTTTGGAAAATCGGAGCAGTGAAATTGAACGACCGTATCGTCGTTTGGTCAAAGAGCTTGTCCGTTTTCTTTCGCAGCGACCGAACACACAGCTTTTCAAGGCGGTGCCTAATCGTTCACCGAAGGACGCAGTAGGAAATATTTATCGTTCGGGACATCTTGACCGCAGCCAACCACGTGCAACCGCCTTTGATCAGATCCAATACGTTCGCCTGGCATTTCCCGAGATACACACGGGATATCGTCATCACGTCGTGGTTCACCACGCCCATCGCCGTCCAATTATCGCGAACGGCTTCGTATTATCGGAGCAAGACGGTGGAAAGAGAGAGAGTTTATGGGGAGGCATTTGCATCGGCGACGGAAACAGGCACGTAAATCCCCGTGTGGCGCGACGGTCTGCACGCCTGGCAAAGTACATATGTAAGAAACCGGGGTGTGGGAAAGGAAAAAAGGAAAAACGGATCGCTGCGTGGCAAGATGAGGGTGTAACGGCTTTGGCGAGGATAGGGAGAAGAGGCGAGGAGACCTAATGATTTATCTGAAACTGATTTCCCGCCTAAGCACGACGAGTAATTAACGATCGACGCCGGAGCAAAGATTTATCTTCCGACGCGTTTCACTCGCGCGGCTCCTTCGGCATCGCCGAGGAAATTTCGTGGCCGCGCGCGCACTCTGGCTGCGGGCATTCTCGAGGTCGTCGCCACGGTTCGTTCGAATCGAAAGGTCGAGGTGAGAGAACCCGTCCCTCCCTCCTCTCTCCGCCACTCAGCCCCCTTCGGCTGGAAGCCGCGAGCAGGTCGAATCGAGCCGAGCCGTGGCAAGCAACTCTCGATAACGGTATCGATACGTGAATACTCGATAAGAACCGCGACGGGAGGACGGCATCTTGTAATTGCGGATTCGTGTCCCAACCCCGGCTAATGTTCACCGGCCCCAGCCGCTCGAATATTGGTCTCTCGCGAGCCAAGTTCGTGATCTAGAGGGTGATCCAATTACTTTCGCGCAGTGGAAACGTGCCGCGCCTCCGGTTTATTCGATCGTTCTTTGAGAAACACGACCGATCACCACTTCCGCCCGTCCAAGGAAGATCGTATAACGGGTCCTTGCCTCCTTCCTCCCCACCTCCCTTCCTTCGTCCCCCGAGCTAGGCGGAATTCACCGTCGCGGATAACGAAATTCTCCTTGGATTGCAGCGAAACTTTAATTCGCAGATTTACCCGATACCCTGCCGGCTGACTCGTTGAAACTGTAGGAGAAACTCGTCGTGCCTTCCTCTCTTTTCCTTTTTTTTCCCCCCTTCTCTTTTTTTCTTTCGCCTTCTTTCTTTCTTCACGTCCGTGTCTGTGTCCTCTGCTGAAAGCATCTCGTCCACCGGATTCTCTTGCAGTTTAATTTGAACGAGTCTGTCTGTCTGTCTCTTTCTCTCGGGCGCGCGCGCGTTTGATGACATCCTTTATTAAAAATCGAAAGGCTCGCCGGAGGCTTTCGAGAAGGGAGAAAGGTGTTTTTTCCGATACTGATTCGATAGCGAGCGGGGAGAGGAACGATCGCGTTTCGAGCGAACGAGAGAGCCGAAGAGCGACTTTCAAGCACCCAGTACGTGGACAGCCGAGAAATAAAGATAGCGCGTGGGTCGCTTTTAGGTTCATTCGTACGACTGCACTCTCTCCTCCGTTGCCGCGTTATCTTAACGGATACTCGTATTCGAGTGTGAATATCTGTCGCCGGCCGTGAGATTTAAACTTGTTCTCAGCCGTTCCCCTATCAGTGAACATTCGTTGCATTTCTTCGCTAAGTACGATAAATAATACCCCCTAAAAACAAGGTTCCGACGCTAGTCTCCCAGGCCAGGTACATCCACACGTACTGAAATAAAATACCAATCCGGACGTTTCGCCCGGTACCTACGTAGGTACGAGAAAGAAAAAGAAAAGAAAAGAAGCGCACGATGATTCAGTTTCTCTCGATTCGTGGAGTCAAAGTAGATGTTAGATAGTAATTAAGCTGCCTGTTTTTAAACAGGCTTATCGCCTCGCGGCCAGCCCCGCCAGGCTAATAAAAATATCAAGCGTTTGCATTTCGCGTGCGAAAGCTCGGTTCGCCTAAGCTTTAATTATTTTCTCCCAGACACGTACCCGCGTGACAAAGTGAACCGGCTCACGACCGTGCAATTAGGATCGTCGATAGCAACGTTCGCTAGGCCGCTTTTTAATTTATCGGCCAACGATGAAGCTAGCCGGTGTTCCCTTAGTTTGTGGAATAATGGCCTAAATACGGTGTCGTTTCTTTCAAAAGAAAAAAAAAAAAAAAATTCGCGTCGATGTGCGGCGAGATAGAGACTGGTTCTTCGTTCCGTGATCAGTGTCACAGTTTTCTCATCGATGAAACATGTGAGGTCGATGAACTTAATTTTAGTCGCAGATAAACTTAATTGGCTCGATGATCCAAATCCTATTTTGTTTCCTCTTGTCGCTTTATTTTTATGACGTCTGTCACCGAACGATCATCTAAATATCTCGTAATCGAATTTCCATTTCGAATATAAATACAGGGCGGTGAAATTTACGAGCGATATCGGCTCGAGCGGTCTAGTATCGATGCAAAATGTCCGCGATAGTTTATCTGGCGATTGGTAAACAGCGAAAGTCCCGATGCTTTTGACGAAATTTTACCGGCCTCGGGATGCATCTTTAATAAGCCGCGAGGAACTTACGTCATAGGACGTTAGCACGGCCATGGTTTTCCGAAACTTCGCTGCGAACTTCAACTCGCCGGTTCGTGAACTCCAACTACTCCCCGAAATGCTAGACAACCGCGCTCGGTGTCTACGTCTACTTGAAAATTTACGAAGGAAACTTTTCCTTCCCGATGGGAATGTTTCAGAAATCGAGAAGTCCGAGATCGAACGGAGTAATGTTTGTGTATCGAAGAGCTGTTCTCCGCTACGGGCAAGAGAAAGGATTTGCAGTTAGTGAACTCCTCGACCGATACGTACCACTTCGAGATGACACATTTCGTCGTATCTGTTACTCGATTCATAGACCGTAACCGAAACAGTCATTCTTTCAGTGAAGTCAGTTTGTAAAACGAGCTCCTTATGAGCATATGTATAACGATTGCTTTCGACGTTGTGTAAAAAATAATCATGCTACGAGCATGATCTTAGGCTCATCGTACATGGCGCATGGTTCTAACAAAGATCATATCACGCTCGTGTGATTCTCTAACTTGCTATAAATGGAAAGATTTCTACCGAGGAGACTTTTCAAAACCGATCTCGAAACTGTTAACTGGAAGAGTATCTTGTTCAAAGACAAATATCAACGAGATGGTCATCAACCACGAAACGGATCATTCAGTCCTGCTCCATTGACCGGTGAATAATCAAATCGTATTTCGCTGTTTACCCAGGCGGAGAAGGTTCGTCATTCCGTTGGCTGTATCGCAATCCTGCCATCTCCAGAACCTGTTCTAGGGCAAGGGAACTCGCCGTAGCGAATTTCCTCGTTTACGACTTCATAGTGGCAACTCAAACAGAGTCGAATGACATTAGTTTGGACGCGAAGTCATGTTTATCCGTGGCCTACCCGGTCCCTTCTCCCCCCCCGTTCCTCCATCCGTCCGTTCGTATTTCACGTTTCGCATCATCCCCCTCCCCCTGTCTCTTTTCCAGTGCAGCTTCACGCAGATGAAATACCACGACACGAGACGGCCGGTGCGTTTGTACGTCCAAAGGCTCTCGAGGTATTTTCAATATCCGGCGAACGGCCCCCACGTTTCCGCTTTTGCACCCCCGCCACGTACTCCCACTGTCAAACCATTCCGACCGAAAACCATTCCCTTTTCCGCCTTTGCCGCCGAGGCCAAGGACGGTCCGCGTCAATGATACACGTCGAGATACTGTCAACGTTCAACATTCTATAGACACGAATTTAGTCGTGTACGGGCTTTACGTCTGTATAACTTCGCGGAAACATCGGGGTGAAAGCGAGCGATAATTAAATAACCGAGACGAATGACGAGAATCTGAATTTCCAAAGTCTCACGATTTCAAAGTGGATGACGATCGCACGGACGCGATAATTTTGCCAATACGGGGATATTCAGTGCCACCGAGGCATGAGTCAGTGTAGTAAATCCGATTGTACGTACGTTTAAGATCGAACCAACGTTTCATTTCCGCCGGTTGATAATTCCACCTCGAAGTTCCGCCACAGCGAAACCAAGCGACCGCAGGAATAAAATTCAATTTCGGACCGATGCGGCCGATTTTTCCTTCGCGCTCAAATGGAGCCGAGTCCATCGTGGTTGATTATAAATCCCGAACGCGTCGGTACGATCGAAATGGAGGAATCGTACAGGCGAATAGGGACGCGAACAGCAAGAGCTTACCGGTTCTTTTCGTAGCAGCTATCAACGATACTTACTACCGAGAATGACCGGGCACAAAGGGATAGACCCAGGCGGTTTTAACACGGCGACGGAATTAATGCGCGACTCAGCGAATTGGCCAATCTCACAAAGGATCTACCGTATTATCTAATTCGTGTATGACTGGATGTCGTCCGATTTGCCGGCGCAACCCGCTGCAATCTACTTGCCGTTATCGAATCACCGAGGGTCAGTATTGGCCGGTGTCACGGAACATCGATGGATATGTGTGTATATAAGCGGTGCTGTAGAAAGGCGACGAGTTAAACCGGCTGTTACCGCGGCGTATTATGACATCGTCAAATCCATCAAACGGCGGATAGCTTCAAAGCTGCCATTAAGCTGAGAGTCGTCGGAAGGGACGCGTGACGGCGGATGACAATGGAAAGCCTCAGGCTCCGACAAAAGCCGCGTTGTTGGCTCCCGAAAAAACACCGATTCGACGCTCATTTGTGTTTTTCATCTCGCTCTCTCTCTCACTCTTCTCTTCTCTCGGTGGGTCTTTCCCTCTTCTCTCTGATTCAATCCCATTCTCACCACCGTTCTAACCCCGCGGACCGTCCGTTAGCGCGGCGGTGCTAATCGGAGAATTGGCAAGCTATTGCGTAAAGAGGTCGGTTGTACGCGCGGTAACGAGTATCCTCGTTTATAACGAGCTAATTAAAAGGCCATCCTAATTGTTCGGACTGTTTGCGCGCTGATTATACGCGATGACTGTAATCCTAGTTGTTTTTGGGATTATCGGCTAGCCGCCGTTTCCTCCGTTCGCTTTCCGTCCTTGCGCCTCTTTTGTACCCCTTCTCCCTTCCCCGCCGCTCCACCCTTTTAACATTGCATCGACGAGAGAAATTGCCATTAAAAATTGCAATCTCTTTGAAGGACTCCAAATCGGACCAAGTCGGATCTATCCGATTGTCCCTTTTGTACACTCGGTGACTGGCTGTCAGCAAGCGGAATCAGCCGTCTGTGACCACGTCGCACGAGCCTGATTTCCGGTCTCGTTGCCACGCCGCATGAATGCATGCATGGCCGCTTAGAACGGCGACGGCCAGTGGCGCATCGTACACGGTGATGCACGCAATTAGTAATTGTAATAGGTGATTTCCACGAGAGCGCGCGAGTCGGGGCGCGGCTGATTACTTATCATTAATATTGCATTTGCGAATTAATTAACGACAAAGCCCGGTGTGGCCCGTCTATTGTGGCCCGGGACAGAGAGAGAGAGAGAGAGAGAGAGAGAGAGAGAGAGAAAGGACGGAGAAGCTCTAGGGTGTAACCGATTTCGAGCAACTCTATCGGCCGATCAGCGGCCACACCACTCGCTCATCGACGCGCGTCTAAAATCAATCGCGGAGATTCGATACTCGCGTGCCGCGACGTGATGCGTGAGGGTACGTGCGATAACCGATTGCGGCTTCCTCTTTCGCGTGTGCAACGCCGAGCAACGCTTACTCACCCCTCCCGGATCGTCGCCGTCTCCTCGCTAGAAGCATCTGACAGATAGATACGCAAATTGGCTCCATTTGACCCGATGACAATCGTCGAAGGTTGCGGGTTACAATCTGTTTTCGAAGTCCGATAGGTGTTCGCTGATATACGAGGTTTGACGAGTGCCGTACATCGGTCGGATAAATCAACGATTTATCCATTGTTCGTGGCCATATGTTGTGGAAACAGAACTGCGGAATTATTGGATTTTCGCTGTTTCTTCGGTGCTGTTCTGTTTCGAACTCGGCGGGCATTCACGTTCAAGATTTATGTATATCGCGATAGTGCTTCGTTCAATTTTTCGTTGTTCCGTAGGTGTTAAATTTTGAAAATAAATTATACATTTTTTAAGAATTTTAGTTTTCTTTTGTATTAACTGTCCTACGTCGAAAGCAGATATATCCTGGCTTTTCTTATTTTTGGATTTTTATAATAAAAATGTATGTCTATGAAGGAGCGTTACACTATTTGATACGTTAAAAATTTCAAGAGAAATAATTATGACATAAATGTGCTCAACGTATTGGTTAACGTTTAACATCTAATTATCAATTAATTAGATCCATATATATATATATATATATATATTAAATTTCGTATCATTCTTTGCTACAGACTACAAAATACTATGGTACTTTTTACACTGGTACTTTATGTATGGTACGTGTCCATTGATTTACTCGCACACGGCATATCGATCACGTGATAAATTAATTATCTATCTCCGATATGCTAAATAGCGAAGAACGTCGAGTGAAAATTTAATCGGATTGGAAGAAATGAGTTAATCAAATTATCAGCAGGAATTATCAGAATGGAATGAACGGTTGACGTCTTTTTAACTTCGAAAAGAATATTGAACACGTACAATCGACAATTGTGCGAACAACGACACGGATGGATTTACGATAGTTCGATGTTAATTCATCGATATTTCGGCATACGCGTATGGGGGAGAGAGAGGAAGATGGGGGTGGAAACGCGCATTCACGTATACATACATCGCGTCCTATTCTGTCCTCCTTCCCGTGGATCGAGCTACGATGCCGCAGCTGCACGAGAAACTGGCTGATAGATACGCAAATTAATTCGGTTTAGGTTAAATGATAATCGGCGCGTTTCGAAGGTTGCGCGGCACAATATATCTCGAACGATCTCCGGACATTTATCGATGTACAGTGGAGTGCAATTAACGCAATTGTTTAGTCGCGCAGTGTCTAAAAATCACGATTATTTCAAACGCTTAATTGCACGACCTTGCCACCTCGAAAATCGAAATGTTTATCGCATTCTCATTTTTAGCGGCTTTCATAGACGGAAAGATGCTTTTAGAAAATTATCTTAATTAATTTATTTATACGGGATGCAAATTCTTTGTCACAAAGATGAACAACGCACGGAAGTAACAGAGCACATAAGCAGCACATAAAAAGATATATGTGCGAATATTTTAACGAGTTTTAAATATTTTATATGTTTCTGTACATTATGTATGTATAATACATTCCGAACATTGTTACAAATTTTGTGATTTAACTACTTTTATAGACTTGCTTCAAGACATCTATAGCTATCACATAATTAAATAAACTCCGAAATTACTCATTAATGTTGACGAATTTTGTGATCTAAACCTTTTCGCTTTTCATATCGTCTCCGAAGTTCCAATAGGCACCGTATTCTTAAAGCTGCTTACGCGTCTGTCTTCGAAACAAGTAATAAATAAATTTCCTCGATCGGCGCGAAAATGAAAATTAATTCCGTCAAAAGTGCCATTCGAGGGACCATTTACATTTACAAGAATCGCGCCCTTGAACGCAGTGATCGAAGTTGTCTGGCGATGACAGGCGGTAACACTTGCTACAGATGACAGCCTTTGATTCTCGTTACGAAACGCTGCCTTCGAACTGGCATCGCCCAAGGCAAAACCCCCGGTAAACAGCTGGGTCTCGCTGGGGGCGCGACGCCCTCGTCCGTTCCCTACGAAATCAGTTGACTCTATTGTGCGTGGCCTTTGTGTAGAGCGACTGAAGCAGTGGCTTTGAACGCTGTGTGTCCCACACCTTGTGTGCGGTGCCGGACACGGCAGGTGCGTTCACGCTTTACGGGTTACCTCGAGTACCACGAGTCAGGGCTATCGATTTAATCTCGCCTCTTCCGCTTTACACATACTTCTTTTTGTTTATTTTCCAAGCAAAGACCGCGAAAATGTAAATGCCCGAAAGTCAAAGAATTGGTTGTAATCAGAATCGAATATGCGTCGCCAGCGGGAGAAGATTGGAAGGCGACGAGTACGAAGTTGAAATTCAATTAACCAGCAGTTACTACCTCCAGTCGCGGGAACAGAATCCGTTCGGAGACTGTTCTTTCGACAAAAGGTAGGAAAACTCGGCTTTGATCGTGAGAAACAGGGAAGATGCGGAGTCGAAATTTAATTACGAAGCAACGGCGAAATCTTCGGCACGCGCTCAGTCATGTTCCAATTAACCAAAGGATGTATGCCTGTCGAGGATAGTCCGAATTCAATGTAAATTCAACGAGCGCGCAACGAGACCGACGCGTCCGAAATAGGGGCCGTTTTCGTCGGTCAGCCAACAAAGTCGCGGCTCGTCCTTCCACGGAGAGGTTCCGCCTCGCATAACCGGCCTTAATCGGACACCCGTAGTGATCGTAAACGGGTATCCCGCGTCTATCCATCGGGGCCGGGTATTTCTTTCGTCCCTGAGGACTGCCATAAATTTCACCGTCCGTCGCACGAATTAATACCACCAGTCGGTAATACGGTAAAAAATCTAATGAGAAATCGGCCGACGAGCCTGTGAAGGATGGCAGCGAATGCTATCTCGCTATTTCGCGTCTCGCCGCGGCATTTCTTCGCTCGATGCCTACTGCTAGCTCGACTAAACGCAAGCGTGCGAGAGTAAATTCACGTATGCGTGTCATACCGTATCCTATCTGAATATATATACATTTACCCCCACCGTTTTATTTATGGCGCTCATCGTAATTGTAAAATAAACTCTCTTTGCGTAGCTCCGCGAACCGGTCGAGGTCGACGCCATCTCGAGACCTTACCAACGAACACTTCTATGTTCTCGATGGAGACAAGACTCTGCAATCTCGGTTTTTCCTCGTGTCGCGTGAATTCTCGTGATCCGTTTAGAATACGAGAGACGTCTTTTTTTTTTATTTGTAATCTATTTCGAAAGATATATTCGCACAGCGAAGGAGAAATAGATATACAGATCAGTCAGGAGGGAAAAGGAGCAGGGAAGACACGACAATGAAGACATTGGAATCGCTGGCGTTTGACGCGATGCAAGAGAGCCGGTGATGTTGCGCAAAGTTTTCGACGTTCTTGTCGGAATGAACGATGGCGTTACGATACGTCTCGTGCGAATCGGCACAATACCGACAAGACTACTCTGTGAGTAATGCAATTCCAGTGTCTCTGTCGCGACTTAACGAGGTAGTGGGCTCGTTGAAATGCAAATTACGCCGGAGGATTGAAGTCGGATCTTATATCGGGCATAGAAAACTGTATTTACGAGGTAGACGATGTTGTTACTCCGATTCACGAATGGAATTATTGCCGCCGTAGTTGGAACGCAAGTGCCGGTTTGACGATTCGACGGTCCGATTGTAAACTCTGGCCTTAATTCACGGGTCTTCGTTAACTGTCCTCCCCCCCTGTCTCTCGTTTCGCGAAAATTTAATAGGAAACGCGGACGATAAACAAGAGCACGGATATCGACGTATAATAGTCCAGAGATTCTCACTTGAGACTATCCACTCTTGCAACGTATATCGAGTGTGCAAAACGCATTCTAAAGTCTCGAACAAAGACAGTCAGAGATCTCTGGAACGCAAGATCGCGTCATTATCCGTTCCCATTGAAAATTCACATCGAGCTCTCGGAACGAGAGCTCGGAAGATTTAATTTTTCGACCGTCTGCGCGCAAGATGTTTACTCGACGCCTGTTCACGAGCCACGGAATTCATCGAAATTCATTCTCGATTCAGCCGTTTCGTTTGAGTTTGTCGCGAGACAAGTTGATCGCGGTACGAACTTCCGACCGAAGTTCTCCCCTCCTCCTTGTCCCCCGGATGAATGAGCCAAGACTGGGGCTGAGAGGATGAACGAAGATTGTATATTCGCGGTTGACTCGTTTTGTACGTGACAGATAATGACACGCTCGTTGTGTCGGGGGAAATGGCATTTCTTATCTCAATGGTTCGACGTCACCGGTCGAAAAGAGAGCTTCCCTAGACCTAGGCGTTCACCTTGCCACTTTTATCGGACCCCGCACAATGACGCGCTCGTGTGGCGTGAGGAGCGTTCGTGCCACGACACGCGTTCGCGAGGAAATTCATTTCGAAGAGAGCTGCTCGAAGATAACCGAGTGAATGGGTCCGTTAATTAAACCGCCGTTAACGCTCTATCTAGTTCTCGGTTTCAGATCGATGGCGTCTTGCCCCTCCAAATTTTTCTCACCGTTTTCTCGCGTTTTCAACTCCAAGCGTCCCGTTGTTTTATTTTTGACGTCGTTCGGACACGGCTCGAATCTCCATCGAATTACAACAAAACGGAAAGTTTTCTTAACATACGCTGTAACCTAATTGGTCTCGACACGATGAAAAAAAAATAAAGAAAGAGAAAGGGGAAGTCGTTCGATAGTTTGGAGAAGCTTTCATCGTCAATTTCCAAGGGCCGAAATTAACCTCGTGTTTCGAGGATTGTTTTCGAGAGAATGTAATTCCGTCTCTCGATACTGCCGCGGCAATTGCCATTGACGAATCGGACACTCGATACAACCTGCCAACTTACGCGTAATTTAATCGACGTTTTGCGCCAATCGGCGCGATCTCTTTCGCACCTGTTTTTTTTTTGTTTTCTTTTTTTCTGTCCGCCGGGGTTAAAACGAAACGATAACGCGAAAATTTCGGCCTGAACGAGTGCGAACCCGAATCGAATTCGTTTTATTGACACGATGAAGGGGGAGTGGAGGAGAAGGGGAGGGGGATGGTGCAATTTTACGAGCTGTTTGTCATGCGTTTGTTACAAATGGCGGAACACCCTGCAAAAGGGATCGTGAATATTTTATCCGCGTTTATTACCCGACTTTTTAACGGGTTCGTTAAGCTGCCAAACGGGAAACTGCGTTTTGGTAATATCGCGCGGCGATGCGCGAAGTGAGAAGCTCGAACAAAAATCGCGCGCGACTTTTAACAATGACCGTAGATGTTCGAGTTTGTTGTTGTCCCGCGAGACCGGCGCGAGGAAAGTTATCGTTGCAGAAGGAAGTAACGACGATTAGAACCGGGCAAAGTGGCGGGAAGCAGTGGTCATAATTCAAGCCGACACGCGAGAACTGAACGTAAGAAAACATATTTGCGCGTTGTCGCGGGTTGGAATCGTGGCTGCACAGAAACCGGGCCGAGTGAACATATATCACCCGGGAAAAATGCGGCCACGACAGTAGCAGCGTCGTCGAATGCAATGCATTCGATGATAACGCTTCGAACGATACATGATGAATGCCAGCGCGAAAAAGATATGCGAATAGGATCGACGCGAAGATATTGCCGCCACTTAACCGTGATTAATAAATCCGCGGATAGCCTTATCAGTCTGGATAAATTGAATCCGTTAGGGATCGAACACGATAGCCCGATGAATTTCCAAGTCGACCGAGACTCGCGGTGCGTATCAGTTTTTGAAAACCGGAGTAAATTACCCGGCCGCCGCTTGAAAGGAACGAATCGCGAGATTCCACGGGAAATAAGCGGGCGAGAGAGGAGGCGGGCGCGTGAAAGGGACCGGGACGGGAAAAAAGAGGAGGCTCGCGTGTGCACACGGAAATGAAAAAGAATTGCTAAAGTCTGCTGTGCGTGTTTAGCAACGGCGTTTCTCGGTAACGCGAGCCCGCGTTCCACGTCGTCGCCGAGGGAACCGCCTAAAATATGCGCTCGCGAGCGGACGAGCCTCGGGGACGACGTCCGGCCGTAATTGCAAATGTAATTCATAAGTAGCTCGCGCCCGTGACAAAAGAACAAAAAAAAAAAAAGGGAACGAATAAGCTATTGCCACGGCTCTGCCTTTTATTCGGTGGCCGAGTTTGCGGCTTTCATTACGCGGCGGGTGGCCTCGCGAGGGGCGAAAATTGACCGCCGGCTTTCTTTTCCGCCTCCCTCGAAAACATTCTCGAGCCATTGTAATACTCGCGCAAGCGAGAAGCCTAGCTGGCGATAAAACTTGTTCGTTCGCACACAGCGCGAGCATTTCGTACGCTGCGAAATACGTGATTCTCATCTTTGCGAGCTTCTGTTTCTGCCACTCTGCTTAAGAGAGAGATATTTCATTAGCGCGAGAGATCGGTGAATGGTAACGCAAGTGGGGAGAGGAGGGCGTAGAAAAATTGCAAGGGTCGGAGAGGAAGTTAATACCTTTACAATCCGCTTGGGAATTTTTGTCTCGGGCAATTTATTAGCGAAATTAGGGAAATTAGCGGCCACCGTGGCTCCCTTCACGCACAGACTTATATTTCATTCGCGGCTCTCGCCTCTGTAGCCCAACCCTCGGCCTTTTCTCTTCTTTTAATTTTAATTTCCACGTGTGCCGCCTACCGACCCTCCCCTCTTCTCCCTCTCCCCCCCCCTCCCTCGGGATTACACGCCGAATCTCATAGAAATTTATACGCGTTGCGTTTGTTTTTTTGTCGTACGCTGCACATCTGCCTCCGCTGTTTTTCCCGGCACCGTGAAATGCCACAAACCCCACGATGCTCTAATTGTTGATAATTAATAAACTTAGAGAAAGATACGCGATTGAAATGAATTGCATCTTTTGTAATGTCGCGCGCCATTCAAAGGGAGAGTACTATTTCATCCGCGATCCACTTACAAAAGCTCGACAGGACTGAGAGTAGACGCCGTTTTCTCGCAACGAACGTCGTTTCAAATGCTGGCTGGAGTCTCGTGTCTGAACGAGTTTACGTCAGGCTCGTTTAACAATTAGGACGATTATATAAGCTGCCTCTTAACAGTCGCATTTGTACAAACTGCCGGACGGTCTTTGTCTTGATCCCTTGCCGTTGCGTTAATACGATTTGTACTGTCTCTCCCGCGTATATATCTCCGTTTTACCCCGCTGCACAAGGGAACTTTTTCATACGTCGTTGCGACACGAGACTCTGCAATAAAATCCTAAAATGCACGATGTTAACGACCTGCCGTAAAGGAAAAGAAACTCGTGTAGCTCCACGCTAGAAAGAGAGAGAGAGAGTTCATTCGTGTCTCGCGATACAGTATTCGCAATCGAAGTTCGATTTGTAAGCTTTCCTCTTCGAGATCGCGCCGGCGGATAAAAGGACAGCCGCCTATTTACAAGTTTTCGAGCGAGACATCAGCGCCGGCTTCAAAAGCGATGTGTCTGCAAGACAGGCGGTTCTCCGTTGATGAAGCGCATCTCGTAGTCTACACGCCGCGTAATAATAATCCAGCTTGCTCAGCTCGTCGGCAGGGCAAACACACGGCCGCTCGCTAGTCAAAGATTAATCCTTTAGATCTGCGAGCGCGATCGTACACCGGGGCGCGGTGTTGGTATGGCAAATAGCGGGGCCGGTGTGTATATCGAAAAGACCGAAATAATAACCAAGAACGATCATTTGGTCGTGTTCCCGCGTGACGGACAAATATTTGTCGATTATTTCGAGGTGGAGTCGTGCACAGCCCAGAGGAGAAGCAATTGGAATCCCGACGGTCGCGTAAATAATACGTCGAGTTCGCGCGACATGCGAATAGAAAAATTCCGATCACGCTTGTAAAAGTCGGCGTGGAACGGAACGAGCGGTCAGAATCCGGGCGCACGATTTAATAATTTTAATAATTTTCATTCACCGGTGGTGTTCGATGGTCGGATTAAATATCGATGTCTCACCCCCGTCCTCTCTCTCTCTCTCACTCACTCTATTTTATTCTTTAGATCGTAGGATTATTCGATCGTGGGAAGAACGCTGGGTCTGGTTTGAAATTTGTAGCAGCGATATTTCAATTTCGGCTACGTACGATTTATCTCTAACGAGAGGTATTATTCAAGTTGCCCGATACTGATCGATCCCGTGTTCCTTGAATAAAAAATGTTCAATCAAGCGACGAAATTCGTGACCTACAATAGCGACTTTTCTATTCTCCGACAATTGTTGAATAATTAATTATTTATTTCTGTCTCCGACAAGTTAGAAAAAAAATTGATATACACCTGCCGAGCTCGTTCTATCCCGATGCAAACTACCTGTTAAAAAGTCTACTTCGACCGAGTGAAACGTGGTCACAAACAATGAAAACGAGATTCACAAACAGAATATCGCGGCATATCGCGTGTATCTTCCACATTTTCTTAATCGGTATTTACCGTCTTTCTGAGCGAATAACCGTGACTCATTGTCAGTGATACGCGCGGAATTAGTTCGCGTGTTCATCCCACCGGTTATCTGATGCGTTTTACCGCGTGGTGCTTTCACGGCGATCAACGGACACCGATTACGAAGACGGCACGCGATAATTCAACGACGTTCACGCGTATTACCGCGACTCTCGTTGAATTTCATTCACTGTTCGTTTTACAGCGTTCGGTCTGTTTGCTCGCGTGCACCTTGGTTCCAGCCATGCGAAACACCGGGTAAATAAATAAACACGCGGGAGAAACCGCAACAACGGCCGGGTACACGATCGACGGAAAACGAGGCACCGGCTGATGGAAAGCGTGGTCCAGGTAAAGGAGCTGACAGACCGTGAACGCTATCGGTCCGGCGCACCTTTGTTTCGTCGGGAGTATCGACGCTGCTTGAGAGGACCGGCCCCGTTTAGATGTCGTCCTGTCACGAGTGACGACCGAATCAAAGAGATTTCACGAGTTTGGCAGAGGGCTCGAGGGGCGGGACCGCTCTGCTGGAAAACTCTGTCGATTCGGGATTTTGGGAAACCACTCGGTTTGGTGGCCGGTTCCCGACCGGTTTTATCACCCCCATGAATCGGTTTAAATCGAACTATAATTGCTTCGTTTTAACGCTCGTGTGTTCTTTTTTTCTTGCTCTTCTTTCTTTTTCGAACGAGTTCAGATCGAAACGATTCCGTGGCTCAGATCTGTGATAAGAATTGAAAAATGGCAGAGACAACGAGGATGAAAACACGACGAACTTTTTGGAGTAAGTAATAAATTGCACGGGCTTAACATTTTATTTGATTGATATTTCACTTCAATTCGATACTGAACACGATTAATATACTCCTGAAAATGATGATTTATACACGTTTTTATACAAAAGGATACGTCGCACTCTAAAATTGAAAGGGATCAATGTCTGAATTTACGAGCTTGATACGAACAATTTGATTCAAATTGTATCGACTCGAAAGCTACTATTAGAAGCACTTCAGCCGCGTGCTTCAACACTGCGAAATATATGTTTTTTTAAATTAATACATAATACATGATATAGAAACATGGCAGACAAACGATTCGTTGTCTCGTCGTCGCAATCCCTTTCTTCCTTTGTTCGTCCCTCCTCGAACGAATTCGCCAAACGTAAAGCATACGCTGGCCGGAACTGACAGAGGCTGGCACGGCCAAAATCAAAATAAAAGTGGAAAAGAGGAGAGCATCGGCATTGTAGCAGCTCGGTCCGGCAGCATTGACAAACGGACCGCCGCCCTGCCATGTTACCATTCTCGCGTTTCGCTATACGAGAAGCATGGCAACTACCTTTTGACGGTCTCATGTTATTTCAATACGCATCGCATCAAGGTAATGGAAAAATGCTGGTGGTAAGGACCCCGTACAACTCGATCCATAGCTTCGCAAGCCTCTTTGTGGATTATTGTCACGTTGCACCGGCGCGTCGAAGCTGTCATTTACTTCTCAGAGGAAAATATCATTGGGATATCATGTGTGAGGAATTGGATGAGAAGAATGAAAGAGATATTAGCTACGTTACAGGAGACTCTCCGAAAATCACCGTGTATCTTCAGAAGTGGAAAATATTTGAATCCAGCGTCCTTAAATTTGATTCGAAGAATATCGATATTTTGTTTTAAAGCGCGAAAGCGTTGACATTTACGTATGAAAAGAAACAAAAAAAAAACAGCGTGGCGTTCGATTTCCACGAGATTTTCAACCTGGAGAATGTTCAAACTGACCCACTCGTCATATTCATTGCTCCCGAGGGAAACGTTCGCGAGCGACTACCGTTTCGGAAGCGTCTTCGCGTGTGTAAAGAGAGCAGACTCTTTGCACTCGAGTTCGAAGAATGGCGTGACACAAATGTTCATCATCGCCGACTTACGAAAAGGGGGAAAAAAGCAAGCCTGTAATCTTGCTTTCGGCACCGGAGACCGTTTGCATTAATTTGAATGGGAATTGCGGCGGTGTCTCCCGCCATGCTCGTCTCTCCATTCCTGCTTCTCCGTCATTCCTTTTCTACTTCTTGAACAAATCACCGCTTCTCACTGTTTGTTATCCAGCACGGGCTCTACCTATTTCGTGAGACTTCCGCCACTTACTTCCGTTCCGCGGCGTGCTGGATGGCGTGCTTACCTCGACTCCGTCGTCTATTCGTCTGGTTCGAGAGGTCGGGAATTTAGAATTTCAAAATGCGTCGTCCTTTTTCTCAAACTACCGGGGGAACAGTCCCTTCCATCGAGTTTTCAAAGTTTTCGCCACTCGAGTAGTTCACCGTTTTATTATGTCAGAGACGCGATTCTATACTTGAAAGCAGCAAGTTATTATTTCTAAATTCAGCTCTTATCGCTCTCAACAAATATTCTTTTTAAATAGTTTACAATTGATGTGTAGATTAGAATGAATCGCTATCTCTCTTAAATATCTACTGTGATTTGTGATGGAATTTTCAGACTCCAGATTTTATTTATATATATATAAAAACTGAAGCATAGATTAATTCATGATCATACGTCTCGCGAATTTAAAACGAAACAAATAAAGAAAAAGAAGAAAAAAAACACGACTGCTGCAAAGTCCACAATACCCCACAAATCTCTAACATCGAACTTTATTTATTATCTGTCACACCCAGTACCTACCGCATCCAAAACTCGCCATTACCATTATTCATTTAATGCGTCGTAAACTCTCGCGCGAATAACTCGACATCCGCGATTTTTAAGGTGGCGAAAAGAATACACAGTCGAGTTGAAAAAAAAAAAGAAAAAGGAAACGTTTCTTGATACCATCCTCGAACGTCAGAAATTTCCATCGAACGGAGAAGACGCGTCGCCCTTATCCGTCGCGATGACCGGAAATAGAGCAAGAAAAAAAAGGAAGGCGGGAACATGTCCAGACGAAGGTTCATCTCATCTGTATTCAAAAGGGCATAATTTTTCGTGGCATCCGAGTCGGTGAAATGAGCCGGACCATTAATTAGAGATCTCGGTGGAGGCGAGACGGTGGAGGCGAGACGGTGGAGGTGAGACTCGGGTAACAACATGGGGGGTGGCTTCTAGAGGGAGTGTGTATCGGCGGACAGAGGCACAAGAGTGGAGGGGGGAACGTAATGGGAGCGAGTCGTCAGTGTCAGCAGCATATTCCGCTAAATCAAAAGCAGCAGCCGCGGTATTCCTCATACGGGAAGGAGGGAAGAGCTCGGTGCTGCTCCACGGTGCTCGCCACGTTCGGCGGGAATCACGAGGGTGGGACGAGCGTGAGGCGGCAGCCGCTCCACGAGGGAGGAGGGACGAGCGGGAGAGGCGATGATTTAGTCGGTGGGGTGGCCTACGTGGACAGGTGACCCGCAAGTTCCACGCAGACTGTCCTGCGTCCGTCAACTAGGCTTGATTTAGGGCGGACGACAGGCTGGATGGCCTGCCGAGCGAACCAGTCCGGCCAGGTAACAGCGAAAGCAGATCGCGCGCCGCGACAGCGTCCGTTCTGCATATCTTTTAACCGGACGCCCGCGATATCAGCCCGGGTGACGAGTAGCCCGGGCCCAGCGCGACGAGTTGCCGAAACATCAAATCATTTCGAGGCAAGGCGAACGAATGATGGCTATCGCGTCCGGTCCGGAGCGTCCAGTCTATCGATTAACAAGCTTGTAATAATATATGGCACGGTCTATGTTGTTAGGCTGTTGGGATTATTAAAAAAAAAAGAACACGTTCAAAGATGACTTTTGAGTGACAGTCGCAAAGAGATATTTTCCGTTAACGGAGATATCACGCGTGAGGATGACTTTTTATTAGAAAGTTCGCGTACGATAATATTTTTTAATCAGTGCGTACAAAAAACAAGTCGGCGTGATGGCCGTTCGTTCGCGGTTCGTCGAATAATTATCGATGCTGTAGAACGAGGTAATAGCGAGTGCTCGTTGTTTTCGAAAATTTGATTAAATTCCGCTCGCCCGACCGGCCACGGGGAGAAATCGTTTCTTGCGAAGGGAAACATCGCGCGTGTTTGCATAAAATATTCTTCCCGGGGGAAAAAGAGGAAGCGAACGAGACGTGGGATCCACCTCCGGCCTGATTCGGCCACGAAACCGTGATTCACTGGTTTTGCGTGTCGACAGCGTGTTCTTGTTGCCTCGTTCGTCGCCGATTCAAAATTCTGATCCCTCTGAGAAAGAATCTGTTACCTAAAATAATTCAAATTAATTCTCCCTTAATTAATCGCTGCCTTATACGTGTGTCCGTGTTATTACTCCCCATTAGTCTGTCCAAATTCGTTTCGTTTCTAATTTACCAATCGCGAAGTCTCGAAGTCGTTTTTACTCGAAGTAAAAACCCCGAATAGAAAGCCTCGTAGGAAAAGGGCACGCAAAGAATTCGCAACGTCGTCGAGGCGATTAACGATTTGCGCGAACAAGGGCCGATGTTAATTACCGTCTCGTCGACGAGAGAGGGGCTCCCTACAAGCGAGCGTCGCTAAAGGAAATAAAGTGGAGACTGTGACACCGTCGCCGGGGTCGCCGGGTTGTTCGCGTGCTGCATCGGCGCAGCAACTATGTAGATATTAATTCTGATCGCTCGTTGCAAGTCTCTGGGCGAGTGAATGGGGAGGGAAGGAACAGATGGAAAACGAACGTGGACGAAGAAAGAACGGATAGACAGGATGCACAGAGAGGAAGGAGACAGACACGGAGAAAAAGGGAATTCGAGGAGAAAAGGAGAGACGAGATGGTGGAAAGGGGAGAGACGAGTGCATCGTAGCAGGCATTAATGAGCGCTCTAATTAAAACACCGGCTAATGAGAATATATTAGAACGATGTTGCCTGTTTTGCACGCACGTGGCCTTCGTGGACTCCGGTGAAGCACCCTCGGTCCGCGTGTTACTCCCAACGCGGACGTGTATGCTCGCGGCGTCGCGGGCTGGATCGATCGATCCAAGCTCGTTCTCGATGGAGGAAATCATTCGTCGCAAGCCGAGTAATGATTTTTTATTGTGTGTCACTGGTAGTGAGTCCGCGGTAATGAGGAACGTTTCCCCATCGCGGTGACGCGCTGTACCGTGATCGAATGAGAACTCGGCGCGGTTAAGTGGGGCAGATTTTGAATGGAACGACTCGATCAGATAGAATCGTGGAAGTAAACCGACGACGGGAAACAGAGAACAGCAAGAGGAGACTGGTGTCGGCTGGCTGGTACGCCGCGTAAGTAGGTTTACTGGCTTCGCCTTTGTCGAGACGGTCGAAAGAGGGTTGTTGGACGGGATGTTGCATCGTCTGGGATGCTTGTTTGCGATATCGCCCGATCGATCGCTCGTTCTTCGTTATTCTTCGCGAGCTGACGTCGAGGTGAAGAGATTTCTCTCTCGGTTTGGCCCACTTGCGGCGCTTCGAATGAAATCTCCACGATTAAGTGGAGCGGATTATTTTCAATAAATATATCAAAGGGGAAGATGCAATGTAAGTCTGACGAGCGAGGCTCGATTCTTCCCTGTGATAATTTTTTTCAGACACGAAAAACCTCAAGTGCTTCACAAAGAAAGTTTCTCCTTTGATTTCGCTTTTAAAGATCGCTTTGACACAGCAGTCCACGGTATGTATACTCGCAACGACTAATCTAACGTTCTTCTCTATTCTCTCCGCGAGCCTGTCAGTTAGTTGATTTGTTGCAAGCTGTCCCAATTACAATCGATAGTGTGCGAGGCACTGCTCACAGACGTAAACTATAATCTAATATTCGCGTGGCCACGGATCAAGATAATTAGAACACAGTGTAATCGGGAAGCGTGTTCCGGATGGTAAAGTACGCTGGATACGTGGCGATCATTTTAATGATTTAGGAAGTGCCGGTTAACGACGATTGCCCGCGTGTCTGTGTTTGCGATTGCGAATCGCGTGGCTCATGCGTGAAAGTACCGTGCACAAATTGCAGTTGGTAACGAGCACGAAGCATTAAGTAACAGAGACAAAGCAAAGCGAGACCAAAAAAAAAAAGAAAAAAAAATTGCGTCACGCGACTAAATTGCTTGGTTTCGTCCGCCTTAATTTTTAAAGCTTAATTCTTTACACGCGACGAAATGAAAAATTCAAACAGCCCAGCCCGTCTGCGAGGAACTCGTACGTGTTCGTTTTCTAATTTCGCCATTTTTTTTTTCCCGCGGGGAATTTTTCATAATGAAGTCGCGGTGGATGCGAGGCGAGGTTTCACGGCTCGTACAAAATACCAGACCGGTCCGGTGTCCCCGCTGTTCAACATCCCGTCGACAATTCCGCCGCTTCGGCACCGAGTCGGCGTGTAGTTACGACCCGTAAACAATACAAAGTACTCGCTGCAAGCAAATATAGCGCCACGCGTTTTACGGCCGGCGCTGTTCGTTTTATTGCCATACGGAAAGTCGCTTTATCGGACGAATATTGTTTTTTCCCCTTGCTCGGGAGAGTTTGCTCGGCGACACTCCCGCGGAGCGGGAACAGCCAGCAATTCACCGTCGCTGAGAAAAAAACACAGCGATCACCTGCAGTTCGCTCAACCGTCCCCAGGTCGATATCGGTCGATAGCGGCGTCTGTCGCGCACGGTGTAATTCCACTTATCGCCGCGATCTCGAGCCTCCTTGATCGTGTTCGGTTCACGCTAGCCGCGATAAATTACCCCACCTCGCTCGCTGCCATCTCTTCGTTCTTCGCTACTCTGTTTGCCCTGTGCGAGTCTAATTACAATGAAACGTAATCCCGATTGTTTTACGACTCGAAACGTGAAACAATGGTCTCGGTGACGGGGAATCGACGCGATAATCGTGGAAATCCTCCGCCCGGTGTCATTGTAAATCCTCACCGAGATGAAACTCTCGCTTGTGACGGCGATCGAAATCGATTTCCGTGAATTCGTTGCCGCGGATCATGGTTATCGTCGTCGAGTACATCCAACTCTCTATCCTCTCTCGGTGAAGCCATTCAGGGGCCTCGACGTGGAAAAAGAATTTAGGGAACGGGAGGGAGGCTGGAGACCGGTCTTGTCTATCGGCAGTAATCCCAATTACAGGAGACTTCCAGCGGATCGAGTCAGAGATCACAGGTGGGGTCGAAGTTTCGGTCTCTTTGAAAGGACTCGCCGTTGACTGGCTCTTCATTCCGACGTTTTCTTTCTTTGTAGCTACTTTCCTGTCAGATGTGTACGCTCCCCGGCGTCCAAAGGATCGTGGACTCACCACACCCGGCGTCCAAGTCGCGTTCCCTCCGCAGAGACAAAGACGTTTCCAAAGCCTGTCCCTTTTCTCAAGAACCGCGGCACGGGGAAGACAGAGGTGGCGGGGATTTAATTAACTGGATATCTGTCTCCTCGCTTGTAATCTCTGTCATCAAAGATGTCTGGGAAGGATCCTAGGAGAGTGCTAATAACACCGCCGTGTTAGGAAAACGACGCTCGCCTACGATCGCCTTATTTGATGGCGCGCGGGGAAAGAAAAGGGAATTTCGCCGGTTCGCTTCGCCGAGTCGGAAGCCTCTTGGAGTTCTTTCCACGCGTAAGGGAAGGAAACTTTGAAACGCCGTGCTGCATATTATTTCCGATGATCCTTCGTCAATCGTACTGCTCGTTCCGGCATTAATAAATAACACTCGTAGCTCGCAACTGCTCTTTGCATCGGCGTGGTGCGTTTTCTTTATGCATAACGGTCGTCGACGTTTACAAAATATTAATATCCTTCGCTATACTGGCTGGCAAATTTAAATATATATCAGCTCGTTGAAAAAGTTCTTTCAGTCTGAGGGAGCTGAGAAAGGAGAAGAAGAGAGGAAGAGAGGATCGTGGAAGAAGTTCTCACCGATCCGGTAGCTAACCGAGCAAAGTTGACGAGGTCTTCGCCGCCTCGTTCCAAGTATCGATCACGCGATCGTAAATTTCCAGCAATGCCCCTTGCCCCTCAGCCTCCTCTTCTCGCCAACGACTCGGCCAACGACGACGCGAGCCACACAAACGAAAACGAATACGTGATACGTAGCGCCTCGTCTCTCGAAGGAGACACGGGCAAAGAAGAGCTCGTAAAAGAGAAACGCGAACGTGTAGGACAAGCGAATAAAAAGCTCCCAATGATGCCATCTGCAACCCCCTTTACGGCCGCGTGTCCTGCACGTTCGACCCCTCGTCGCTTCTTTGCCTTCTCCCTGTCGGAAACCTTCTCGCGGAATTGTTAGCTCCTCTTCTATCGTTTCTTGCCGCGATCCTCCGTGACGCTGACGATTCGATATCGTGCTCAGGCTCTCGAGATTGCCGCCGACTTCTTAAGAAGTTGCAGAGTTTCGCCATCCCTTCCTTACGTGTCTTAAGCTTCTTCTCTCTTTTTTTTTTTAATTCCGTATCACTTATGGATCACGAGGATAATGTAAGGCGGAAAAAAATTAATCGTACGTACGAAGTTTGTTCTATCGAAAACTTGTGACGATTACTTAACTCTCCGAGGTTGTTGCACAAAAGGACTTACCAAGATACAATACAGAAATACTACATGCTGCGCAACATAAATCCCAACATCTCCAGTTGTTTTAATGTCTCAAGACGTATTAAAATATCGAAAATTTTTACGTCCTCCCACGTGCGCCGACGTATAGCTGCAAGTGCCATTTTTGTTCGATTTCAATTCTTACTCGAGGGATTGCAACTAGGGAGAGAGAGAGGGGAGGGAGAGGCGGCTTTGACGAGGCAGCAAAGTCTTTAATACGATTCTTGCAAAGTTTCTCTTGGAAACAGACTTCCGACAAGCTTCTTCCGCTAACTTGCCTCGCTAAACTTATCCCCCTCATTCCTGCATTGTTTCCCGTGCTGTGACCTCTGCGAAACTTTGATTCGCTCATCGACGCTGGCTCGGGAACGACACGCCGAGAAACCAATAGCTATCCCGCGAGGCGGTGATCGATTCGACGGGTTACATCGTGCCGTCAACTCCGACCTCTGTTTAGAGATTCCTGGTCGATCATGCGGAATAGCCTTGCGGACCATGATCGGTCCGGTGTCGATACGTCCACGTTCACGCCGTGAAAATCCATCGAGCGTTCAGAATTTCTTTGACACTGTTGTCGGTGGTATTCGCGTCTTGATCACGAGACGATCCGTCGAAGCTGCTCGATCCCCGCGCTCTCTTTCCTCTCCTCAGGGCTCGGTTGCTCGCTGATGTCCCGGAAGAGCTGGCGTTCGAGGGCCGCTCGAGTGGCCCCCGGCTTCAAAGTGGGAATGGAGAATTCGGGTGGAGAGGGAAAGCGCGAAACAGAGGACGAGTCACGCGCTCGAATCTGAATTCGAAACGAGGTAACGCAATCAAACGAGAGCCGAGAGAGCTACTTATCAGCTTCGCGAGCCGCGTTTTATCGAGAGAGTGGACCACTCGAACGAGCAACTGCGACGGTGAAAGCGCTGAGGACGAGAGGGAAAACGGATACTCAGCGTCGGACAATAAGAGAGAAAGAAAGAGGGGAAGAGCACGCGCGCGAGTCTGTCGGCCGGAAGCACACCAATGCACACTTTCCCACACCTTTAGCTTCCTCTTGTAGTTAGCAGGAAATTACCGACGGTGTAACTTTTGATTCGACTCTGATGGCAAAGGGAGTTTGCTTGATCTCGACGATCGCCGTTTCTTTTTTCTTTTTCGTTGCTCTCTCCTTTCTTTTCTCTCTCTCTCTCTCTCTCTCTTCCTCGATCCCATTCGCCGGTGACCGCGTTTACACGCCGTGCTTTGGTCGTGTGTTGATCGATCGACCCGGTTACGAGTGAACAATCTCTGTACCTCCACAGTGGTGGAAACACTTAATTTATCAACGAATTTCCTTTCAATGTATTTGCCTCGAACAGTAATTAAGCCATTGCTCCTTTTACAGGAAAATTTGCAATTGACACGCAGTTCTTAATACTCGAGTAATGACGAACGAAACGTTAATTCTCCGTCGGATTGAACTTTTGGTGGCACGTTGCGAAAAAAATAAAAATTCTGTTGTCATTTGTTTTAGTTGCTTCTTGTTTCTCGGCTTAGAGCAGTTTTCTGTCTTTAAACTTACTTACTCGCCAATTTCTTCTTCTTCTTCGCGCAAAGAATTAAGTTAATAGACAAAAATGTTTCCTTTTTCTTCGTTTGCTTCGATTTCTCTTTCGCAATATATTGAAAGTAATTCTCTTGTAATAAATCGTTTCGTGATTTTTCGTAGAAAGTACGATCGCGAAACGAAAGATTGGAAGCGGTAGAATCGATTCGAAAGCATCTTGTAGAAGGTAATTAGCACACACGTGGAACTGTTACCACGCTGTATTAAGGGTGATGCATCGAGCCGATACGTCGATGCTAATTATTTGCAGATAAAACTCAGCAATGATCAATGACGGATTAAAGGCCGGTCCGCGGTTTTTTCAGCGTCTGGACTGAACTCGGTGAACTCACGTACCGATGAAAATGATCGAGATACCTAAAAAACTCATTTGTTGTCCCTTGACAAAACGAATTACCGCTCAACAAGTTCGCTGGTGCATCACTGGGCGATCCTTCTCGATTAATGATTGAGCAAAGAAGGAATTACCAGTTGTTTCTCAAATGTTCCACTAAAGAGATACAAGTTATCGTAATGTTGAAATATCAGTGTGATTATTGATTGACATTGGAATTAAAGCAATATTTTATTGTTTCGTTTCAATATTATATAGAATGGCTCACAAAATTATATAGAAGATTTTGCGAAATTATATGGATAAGTGATGAATGCGTTACGCGAATGTATCAGCACTTTATAATGATGATATAAATGGTGATTATATTGGTAAAAATTGAAACCAATCGGGAAATATATATAAAAGCTGCATGGTATTTATTGAAAGCGTATACGTAACAAATAATTGGTGCATTGCATGAATAACGACTTTAAACGTATAATTAATGCAAAAGATGTGTTTGTCATAAATATGTTCTTCTATAGGTATACGAGAGGATAAACTTTTATAGATATACGAGGAAGGATCAATTATTAAACGTATTCTATTTCTAGAGAAGATTACAAGTAATAAATAATTAATCAATATAATTAATTAATTATTTATTAAGATAAATAATTAATTCGTATAATTTTCAAACACGATTAAAGTATACACATTTTTTGTACGTACATTATTGTATTATTGTATTATTGCAAAGTTTCCATAAATGTTCAAATACTTTCGCAAGCTGCTGTGTCTTGAGCCCAAGTTATTTGTCATTCTCACAGATCACTATTCCAGGCATGGATTATTACGATGAAATCGATATTATTCAAACTCATCGCGTAAATATATCGTCGCGAATATATCCTCTGCGTCAAAATAGCCGGTACGTGACGAATACGTACAAACCGATCGCTGGATATTACAGTTAAACAACAATTGGTCGGTTTAGCGTGCAACAGAGTCGCGCTCGGAAGAGTAATACCTCGTGTCCCGTAATCCTGGAACAAACTGGGGCAATAATTTTAAATCAAACGCGGGAACCGCGAGAATAATTTATCGCTGACTGGTAGCGCTGCGGCATACGCTAATCAGACTCCATCCTTCTCCTTTCCGCTTCGGCGGTGGAGGTCTGCGCGGGCACGTGCACTGCGAGCCGGACGTTTTTAAACGTTCGGCGCAAATTTCATTAACGTGGCCCACATTCCTTGCCCCGTAAAAATTACCGACGCTCCCAGTAATAAACTAATTTGCCCGGGCGTACGCGTAATTACGTATTCCTAGTCGTTGCGAGGAATTCCCGACTGGCGCGGTATATTTCAACGCCTTCCGCGACGCGAGGAACAGAGGTTGTTTCATTTAATTAAGATTATCGTTTGCCCTCGACCAGGAAGTTCGTCGACCACGTGATCGACAGTATCGATCAGCAAGCAGGTTTCTTCGAAAAACACAGTCGTCGAAGATCGAGTTTAAAAATGTCTGTTGAAAAATCCGTGGAATTACTAACCTGTTCTTTTCGTTACGAAACGATCCAACGATGAGCGCGAAACTGAATAACGTGCAGTCTCTGTAAGCGCTCAAAGTTCATCAATTTTGAGTCAACCACTAAAAGACGCAGCGACCGGATTGCGTGAGCTACCCTCCCCCTTCAATGAGCGAAACGACGAAGAATTGATGTTTCATCAGAAGGCGAAAGGCCTTCCTCCGAGCAGAAATTGCACGATGGACGTCTCTCTTCTCGCGTTGGAAAAATATTTCCACGGTAAACTTAATCGATGCGATGAATGGCACGCGCGCCGGACGTTCGGCGAGTAAGAGAGCGGTTCACCTGCACAACCAAAGGAGAGGAGAGTTGCTATAATGCTGGGTGATAAACATTTACCTTGAGCTTACGTTGAAAGTGCGTTGCCTATGTGTATATATATATGTGTGTGTGTGTGTGTGTGTGTGTGTGTGTTGTCGATTGTGTGCGGGAGTGCGCGAAGTCGGCCCGCTAAGAAAACCCGTCTCTCGTGCTTGGAGGATTGTTGTCGTGAAAGGGTGGCGCGGAAAACCGGGAAAGTCTGCTCCCGCGACGTGGTAATTGTTTTCGTAGCTAATTGTTTAAAAGCTTGGCAAACCCGCGAGGAATTACGCGGCGGCAACGACGGAGACAATCCCCGAGTCAATATTGAATTATGAATTTATTAGCTCCCTGTCTCCGGCCTTCTAGTCGATAGGGACAAGAGGCAGGGCGGGTCGAAGGTCCTCTTTTCAGCGGCGAGTTCGTGAGATTGGGGAAACGGATAGAGATGAAGGGAGCGCGCGGTGGTGAACGTGAAGGACTTCCTGCATTCTCTACGGGATCCTCATCGTGTGTAGACTGTAATTTTATCGAACTAACACTCGCGACGTTTTCGTCGATTGGTTAAATCGTCCTTTCTCTCCGTCGACCCTCCACCGATCCTTCTCCTTTCTTTCTTTCTTTTTTTTCCCCTTTCTTCCCTCCCTCGTTTTCCTTCGCCGCCACCTCGATCCTCCTCCTTCCACTCGCCTTCTTTCCGGCGATAAACCCTCCAGTGCTTTCCTTCCTAAGTTCAAAGCCCCCGTATCGAACGATCCTCTCGTATCTTCAGCCTCGCGAAAACTACCTCTTTCGCTTCTCTTTCTTTTCTGCTTTCGTTGTTCTCATTTTGCCGCCGGTACGCGCGGCTCATTCATCTGTCAGCAACGCGCCGCTAATCTCCGCGTCCGCGAAGGAATCCGAAATTTCGTTGATTACATGCTTCGTTTCTTTCTGTTTCCCTTTCTTCTTTTTTTTTCTTCTTTTTTTCTTTTTTCACTTACACGTTCACAGAGCCTTATCTTTCTGCAATTTTCTACAGAGACACTTGACCTGGCGCTTGTCGACGTTCTACTAGCGATTTTCCTTTCTCGCGACGCGTTAAATATTTATACACGATCAACGTTTAGAGATTTCATTCCATCGCGGAAGATCGACCGGCAGATTCTTCCAGTTCGGAGAAAAAAACCTCGGTAGACAGCACCAAAACGATGGATGTTTGTCGAACAGGCCAAGCGGCAGAAGAATGAATCTACATTTTTATTTGCACCGGGCGATTTGCGATTCGATTTAAGCCCCCTCGAACGCACCGGTTCCCTACGTCCGCGATTCTCATTCATTCCCCAGGTGAATCGAATTATCGACGAGTATTCGACTACTCAACGAATTTGGGTCATCGCGTGCAACGTCGATCGTGCAACGATTGCAACTTACATGACCAATCTTGGTTGGTGCGGATGTTCGACTTTCCTTTCGATCTGTTCGATCCTAGTTTCCAAGGTGAAAATTTTCGATCTTTCGTTTAAATGAATAGCCTGTATATAAGGTATTCGTGACTCGATCGCGGCTTGCCACGTATAATTCGATTCTCGAGGAACGTCATGCGGCCGTGAGGAGCGAGAAGAATACGATCGGCGAAGGAGCGAAAGCGATAGACGAAGAGAAAATGAAGTGAACGATGAAGACAGACCGTGACGGATGGGCGGCTCGGAGGTTCCCGTGCCATTATGTAAATTTCATTAGAGCTTTTGTGCGGAGCTCGTGGCCTGGAGTGTCTCGAGTCGCGTTATTAGCTTCGAGACTTTTTCTTTCTTTTCTTTCTTTCTCTCGGCCGGTTTACTAGTCATCCCCAGTTACGCGTTGCCGAGACGTTACCGGTCGTCGGGAAACTCCAACACCTCGATCGACAAAACCACGATGCACCGTGGCGAAGAGGAGGCTCGTGTTTTTCAAGCTGGAAAACCTGTGATTAGCCAAAGAAGTTGCTAATGAAAAGTGCCAAGGTTTTAAGGGCTTGGACCTCGTTTTTGGTATCTCGTGCTTCTTTAATGATCTGCCGGAAGATCGATTACGAGGGAGAGGAACATTTTTCCTTCGTTTTGCGCTGGAAACTAACCCTTTGCCTCACTTAGTGCAGCTTACAGTAACTCGGGGTGAATTACGATCTTCTGGATTTTCTCCCCTATCTATCAATTCTTAATTTCTTGCGAGACTGTGATTAATAGACCGCGGGTTTTTGTACTAATTTTTGAAAAATTCAGCGATGCACGAAATACGTGGAAAATGTATGTACACACATAGGTTGTTATTTTTTTTTTACAGAGAATAAACCAACTTTTTTTCTATTTAAATTCCACTTCCTTCGTCACACTCACAAAAACACAAACATGCACGAAATTTCGTAGTCTAATGACCAAGCATCGCGCAGCGAGTGTCGTTTTTGTTTTCCAAGAACGAAACGACGCGATATTTAATTTTTGATTTACACGAAGCGATAGCTAGCGACGTGCCACGGTGGTATATTTATTCCAGCTGAGATATTGAGTTTTTAACGAGATTCCAGGGCGTCGGAAAACTTTACTACGAAATGGCAGCGGATGTTTCAGTGCACGCCTGAGGCGCGTGATATCTTAGTGGTGCCGGCCACTGAAATACGAAGTCTGCCACCATCGAGATTAGGTATATGACGGCAGGAAAATCTAGGTGCGAGGTTTCCTTCTCTCGTTTCCCCCGCGGGGCCCGGGCATAACAGTAAACTGACTGGAATCTTTGTCCCTCATCCCGCGGGATAAGACTCCGGTGGTAGAGGCGGAGTGCGGCCTTCTGTTGACCTCGCAAATACCGATCCTCCCGCGGGATCGTCTTGTCAGGCTTATGGTTTTGCGGACGTATCGACTGGTCAACGTGTCTGCGTTATATAATGCGTTACCCGCTGCCATCCCATAAAATTTTGTTAGCCCGAGATATTCCGTCTCGATGATGTACAGCCCCGTTCGGAAAGGATCCAGCCATTTTGAATATCTTGCCGGGCGTATTTTCTGATCTAGCAGTGCGATGTAGCAATTATTTAAAGCAGACGTTGCTCGTCGTGTATTTACGAATCCGTTTCTCTGCAAGATTACTCAACTGCCGGTGAAGTTTTGGTGATTGAATTACACTCCCAGAGCGAAAAGACAGTACGCTCTATATTTTCTTATATCGTGTATCGTAAAGTAGAGAAACGTAGATTGTTCTTGAAATTCATCAGCATTCTTGAAATATTAGGCGTGGACGTTTGGACAATTTGTGTGAAGATGAACTTATTTCTGACATAATTCTTTGTGACATAATTCTAAGATGTTTATTCGTTCGATGGAAATCTGAATTCACATTTTGTCATAAAAATGACCAAATAGTAACGCGAAAAGACCAGTGTGGAGATTGTCATTAAAAAATTAACGAAGAGCATATAACGATTATAGAGAAATATTCGATCACTTATTATAGTGAAATTTCATTAACATTTCATATATAAAATGAAAGACGATTATACAGCTATGTTGGTATAATTTAAAATTAATCTGAACTTAGTACTTATTATAAATATATATTTAGGAAAAGAATTAAGTTAGGTACACGCAGTGGAAATGTTTTTATAGCTATATGATATAACATAAATCTTTGTTGTATCATATCACAATTCACTGAAATTATAGAATATTCAAACAATGATAAAAAAAATATTCTAGTCTTCTTCGTTGATTCATTTTAGCAGTATCTAAACACTTCATTTCATTTTCTAGTTTACTACGTTAAATCTATTCACAATCACAAAACTAGTTAAATACTTCATTACTATACTTACTGTATATGCCCCGGGGCAAGAAGATAAAGACCTCCGTATCATAAAGTAGAGACAGTGCGTAGATTATTACATCAGAATTCTTGGAGTGTTCATGTTGATTGTCATTTCCGAGAAGCAATTTTCTGAAGATACACAAAAACGAAAATGTAAATATTCGACGTAGCCTCTAACAGAGAGGATCGAACAAGTGCGCATATTTATGCTCATCAGTCGTACGAAAGCATTCGTATGAAATACAGTGTGTTAGGAGCGTGTTAACATTTGTGAAAATGAATTGTCGATAAAAGTTAAATCCAAATGAAATACCCACGATATTAGAAATGAACGTTATTCCGTGGCGTAAATAACTGAAACAGCTAACAGAAATCGTAAAATTTGTTAAAAGATCTCGATAATAATGGAAAAAGAAAAAATTATGGACGATCGCAGTGTCTAACACTCGGATAAACGCAGGGTCTCGGGATAAACGTATAATATGAAATCGGAGCTTGATTGCGAGACGAATTGCAGAAAAAGCTGGAATCACGACAAACGTTAGGAATGTTCGGCGTCTTTTCAAAGAATTGTGAACGCCTGAAAGGACGAAAATTACAACGAGAACCTTGGTTGAAGCAAGAGCATGAGTTGTGCTGTTCGCAATTTGAGAATCGTGAAACAGTTTATACGAATAAGGACTGGCGAAGAGTTATTGTACATTCACGGATGAAAAGAGGTTCAATTTGGACCGAAATCCATCGAAAGAGCTGGGAACAAAATTAAAAAGGACACGACGAAGCAAACAATAGTATCTTCTTTAACGCGTGCCATCGACGAAGAATTGAAAAGTACATTTACATACTACTCTTTATCGTAACATAATATTTTCCAAAGTTTTAAACATTCCGTTTATTCGTGTAGCACGCAACATTGTTCTTTTTTTTCACTTCGAACGATCTCGGTATTATTCTCGATTATTAATCGTCAGGAGAGATTAATAATATTCGAACGCAATAAAAAGCACGTGTGTGTACACACATACACACACACACATCTGCAACGATCATCTCGCAATCGAGTTTCCAAGCGCACAAAGAAAGAAAAGCGCGCTCGAATGGAGAGACTGTTCGCTCAAAAGTGGTGCTCAATATCTTCCCGTTGGCCGGCTAAGTTTACCAGCTATTAACGCTAGCGGATGCCAGCTGCAGGACAGCGATATTTCAAGACGGAATCGTACATTTTGCGCCGCGGTGCGCGAAGTTCGGCGATGGCCCTGGTGGAATAAGGTCCGCGACGACCACCGGCGTGTATGAATAAATTCATGGTGGAGGAGTTGGCTGGCAGGCGGCTCTCAGGAGCGGGGGAGAGCGTCAGGAGAGAACGCCGGACTAATCCAAAACAATGGAATGCGCCGACCAGGGTAAGCGAATTAATCTTTCACATTGCCGGATGCACAATAGGCCAACGACGTTACATGATAATTACGCGCGGGATTCGGTATTGTGTGTAATTTCGACCGGGCCGAAACGTTTTCGGAAAACAACCGGGTCCGTAAATGGACGAGCTGCTTCGGAGATGCTTCTTCCAGTCCAAAGCTTCAAAGACTGTTTCCTTGCGCGATTAACAACAGTCGTTGTGATAACGTTCGACCGTGAAAAGGCCTGGTTCAAACTTCGGCGTCCTGGCGGCGTTTTCGATGAAAAGCAGGACGTTCAACGCGGAGAACAGACACAGGTATGAATGTTATTCTCGGCCCGTTGATTTTCTCGAATTTTTTCGGGCAAAACGTGTCGGCGGTTCAGAGCTGAATTGGTTGCCCTTCTTCTTCGTGTTCGTATTTTATTTCTCCCCGTAACTGGATAGGGAGAACTGAATGTAACTGGAAATTGTTTGGAAATGTACTTGTTTATTTCGCGGTGTGGCGAAACGTTAGAGATTGTTCCGTTTTACTTCGTTTTGTTCTTGCTTCGTTTTCGGTTTGTTGTTTACGAGCGTGCGCGGAATTATTTTACACGAAGCTTTCGCAGACGGGAAGACGGGAAGCGGGGAGTTTTCTGGTGTCTGTGGCTCTAATTGTTTCGAAACAACGTGCTCGAGAACGCGAGATACTCTTTAATTACGCACGTCGGTACCAGGTAGCCATAGTGAATACCTACCCCACTGTACTTAGGGAAGTCCGCCCTTGAAGCCCTTTTTAACACTTTTACGATTTCCAGCTGCCGTATTGAAACACGGAGTAGCGGCGGCTGGTGATTATCGATAGACTTCTCCTCCCTTCTCTCATATTTTCCGTCCTCTATCATCAGAAGACACTTTAATTATGCGCGGCCCGCGTTGAAACTTCTGTGTTTCTTTACTTTCGTGGCCAACGTGAAAGGGGACATTTTTTTCCTAGCTTTCCGCCGCGTACATTCAAAAACCAACATCACCAGCCATCAAAGAACCCGCAGATTTCAGTGACAGTCTGCCAGTCTGATTAAAAAAGTTTCATAAATCCTGGAAAACACGGTTCTTTAAATAATTATCGACACGGAACGAGTGGATAAATTTCCAATACGTTTAAAAATCGTACAGAAAACGAGTAATGTTGTAACATTGATCGTCTGTCGTTTCAACTAACGCTAGATTCATCAAGTAGATATGCTTCTCAGTGTCACGATTGAAATCGCGGAAATCTCAAGTATGTTTCGGATTATAAACTATCTGTAAATCAAATGTCTAATTTGTCGAACATCTGATATTTCGTAACGAGACGTGGAACGTTTACGACATTTGCAACGTGATTCGCAGCCGTACGTTCGTCGCAAGATGCGAGCTTATATATGTTATTTTCAAAGGAGGCGGAGACGCTTTGTGAACCGTACAACGGAATCGAAATAACATCGCCTCGGCAGAAGGCGCAAGAGGCAAGACGATAAGATGTAATAAAGTTTATACTGGTAGCTGCAATTCCGACGAATGTAATACGGCTAAAAGCGCGCTGAGCGCGCCGTATCGGTGCAAACTCTACACGAGAGAGCTCTGAAGATGAAAGAGGATCTTAACCATCGGTAACAACAAGCTTCCATCGTGCGCACGTCGCTCTGTACGAATCGTTTTCGCAATCATACGTTCTGCCCTGCTGAACTGGCAGAACGTTTGCAATTTACCGCGAAACGGGATACAATGGATCGAGAACGATTACGTTTCCACCCGGGGGGGGGGGGGGGAAAGAGAAAAAAAAACAAAAATTCAAAAATTTAGTTAGACATCTCTCGCTAACTCGCATTCATATCAGCGTCGTCGTCATCAACGCGTTTATCGCTGCGTTTACCCCCGAATTTGATATTTGCCTCCTCCTGTAAAAATCGCGCTACAATCGGTTTTTGGCAGAAATTGATCATACGGATCGGGTTTCCTTGGGTGATTGAATATTTTTATAAAATCAAACGAATAGGAAACGAACAATAGAATTCTACTCTAATATAGATAACGCGCAATCGACGCCAGATCTTATAATTAGTCAAAATTAAGTGTGTTGAAAGTATTGTTTCTCGTTGTCCTCCTCGATTTATAATTCTGGTAAATCGTCGATTAAAAAATCTACTCTAAACTCGTACTCGATCGAAGGCCGATGTATATTTCCAGGTAACCGTGCCGTTACAACATTCTACCTCACGGCAACCGGAATAATTTCTTTTTCATATCGTGAAAATGAAAATACAAGCGCTATCCTACCTAAAAATACAATGCATCCATCGAATTGAAAACGTTCACGCTCTCTGTCTATAAATTCGATCGCGTTGATTTTCCCCCTTATTTCAAGAATTAACATCCCCAAAGGATTAAAAATAGAAGCTGCCGGCGCTGTGGAATTTATTTGCATACATTTTCATCTTTCGACGCACCTTTTCTTCTTCTTTTCAGGTTCTACCTTTTATTCTCGTAATATTAAATTTAATTGTTACACGCGAGTATCAGTAAACAACAATACGAATACGCTGTGCAACGAGTATCTTATCGAGAGGTATCGGAACAGAGTTCGTCTGGTCAATCGTGCGAGCTGATTTTGATGACGCGACTAGTTTAGACCACTTCAATTTCCGTCTCCGAAGAGGAATGCAAGCTTATCGCCACGTTTAAATGCTTGTCGCGGTCTTTCGTCCTCGCCTCGGTATTTGACAAGCTACATCGAACGAAACTCAAAGTGGACCATCCTTATCACTGTCGGGGATCGTGTCATTTCGAGTACGTCGATCTGTACCGGGGCTTGCCCGTCTAACAGTCGTGAGATCAGTAGAAGATGGTCAAGCTTTGTGGCTAACATCCTTTTGATAGCGAGCAGAAACGACCTGACATCCCGTTTCCTCGCTGGCGTGCTTGAAGTTGTCGCTTTCCGCTGCTATCTCGCGCAGAAGTTCAGAATAATTTCTGGCACTCCCATCTCTGGTTTCGTTGAATCGATGAAACGGAATATTGGCTGGTGGATCTTGTAAAGTTCTGCAAGTTCCTTTTATGAGTATTGCAAATTATTTTCGGACAAGCTGATGGTTTCGTAGAGTTTTTGACATGAAAATTTTTTTAGAGACGACGATAAACCGATTCGTCGCTTCGCTCTGTTTTTATCGCTCGGAGAGGAGGATTGTTGGATTTATTAAATTCGCGAGGGATATCTTAAATCCACTGCATTATAATTTCTCTGATGTTCCTTGGCGATCGGTTGAAATTCGTGGCACGGCAATTGGAAGTGACAAATCGATCGCTGCCCCATTAAAATGAACGGGCACGCAAGAAACGTTAAATTCAATTTCCGCCGGGAAAAAAGTGGTATTTGCCGGGATCAGTGATCCAATATTCTTCGAATAAATAATACCGCACGCGTGTCACCGGGCGTTTTCGCGATTTTACCGCTCGTCGGAAATATTATTTGCCAGCAGAGCTGCTCCTACGACGACGGCGACTACGTTTCCAATTGAAAAATGTGTCTGTCTGTGTAATTTCTCGAGAAGAGCGAGAGAAGAGCAGGCAATCTTCCTTAAACGCGACGAATAAATTGCTACTCGCCTAATCGTCCTACGTGTGATTTTCGCTTCGAACGTTGTCGAACGATTTGTACGTTCGTACGATTCTTCGTTTCACAATTTCCTTTCGTTCTAGCGTGCTATTCAGTTTTCTCTGGCGCGGAATCGAATTAAGCCGGGCCCGATTTTCCCTCGCGTCCGACCTGCACGCCGCCGTTGTAAAAACGAATCGATTGAATTTCAAATCGCGCACCGACAGTGCCCGGACTCGTTGTGTCCCGGCTCGTTTGATCCGATATTAAAAAATAGCCGCGCGTTTTACTCGAATGTAGATCATCGAGCAATAATTGTTCGGTGCCTCGTACGGCGGCGAAGTCAACCGAGAGAACGATCGATTGGTCCGGCCTGAACAAAAATGTATGTACATATATACATCGTATATATCGTATCGCGTGTGTGCTGGCAATGCATGAAATTTTCGCGGAAATTCGCGTTGGCTCGTTAAACAAGAAGCCAGTTCTTGAGCGAATAAGTGACGAGCCACTGTCAGTGTCGGTGTACGCGAGCAAAAACGCGGAACGCGAAACGCAAACGAGCAATTAAAAAACAAGGGAACGAAGAAAAAAGAAAGAAAGAAAAATGGACGAGCTGGGAAGGAGGGAAGGAGACGGTACTCTAAACGAGCGTATAAATCGCATCAGCGATAATAAAAAGAAGGGGGTGAAAAAAAAGCGCCGATGAGTAAATACGGAGCCGGCGTGTTTTCGCGATAAAAATTGTTAAACGAAACAAATGGATACGTTTCATAGCTGGTCGTTAACAAATACCGTGGGATTGTTAAACGTTCGATCCGTTGAATACGGCAACTCCCCCCCCCCTCCCCCCAATGAAGTATTTAAAATGCAACAAATACGCTCGACGATCCTTTCTTCCCGTACAATGGCCTATTGTGCCTTTTTATTATGACGTTCGTTTGTACGTTGCATCAATATTTTATACTCGCAACGAAAAAAAAAAAACGAAAACAAAAAAAAAGAAAGAGAGAAAAAGAATTGAAACCGTAGGTAACGAAATTTTGCGAGAGAGAATCTTTCGATTCTCCGGCACGAAGATCCGAATCGTTGGAGTCGCGATCGACTTTGATATTCGTTTCCACGAATTTTTCCTAAAAGTTGATCCGCTGGAAATGGAAATTCCCAGGGACGGGGGTAATAATAAAAATCAACTGAAATTGTACGAAATCCTTAAGAGTCCGGGCTCTTGATTCCTATCTGTATTCTCGTTCGTTTTCTCTCGGTTGAGAGAAGTTGGAGGACGAGGGGGAAGACAGTTTCCTCTCTCTTCGGGGCAAACGTTCCAGGGCTAATGCGGCAATGAATTCGTATTTGTCCAGAACGTTGGTGTCTGGAAGTGAAACGGAAAAGTGGAAAAAAAGAAGAAAAAGGAAAAGAAGAAAGAAAAGAAGAGAAAGAGGGAAAGCGGCGGAAGAGGGTAGCCGGGAAAATTCGCGTGTAAACGAGGCGTGTATTCTAACTCGCTTAATTTTATCCAACGGAGAACGAAAGCTCTGAGCTTGTCCTCAGCGAACGCACGTATTGTTGCGTTGAATTTTAATCTCGATACGGTTGTTTTAACGAGATTTTTAAAAAAATCAGTTTTTAGAGTCCTCTCTCGTAAATACACGCGCGCAAAAATTATGAAGCGTATTATTTGCGTATTATTTGCCGGTGCATTTACTAGAATCTACGTTCCACCTGTTTGTTGAATTTTATTCACTCATGTTAAAATTTAACATGATACCTCTTGTAATTAAATCACTCGCCGCGTATCTTTATAAATGCAAAATCTCGTTGCGTTACTTTTTAATAAACTTGCTTTTAACATTCAGCTACATCCGAGGGTTCTCTCGCGCAAGAAACACTTATGACGACGAAAGTTTTCGCGAGTCGTCGAATCGATCGCCGCAAATACACCTTAATAATCAAACTTTTTCTTTTGTTTCAGGTAAGTACTTGCTGCATGTATCTGGTCTAAATGAAGATTGAAGTACACTCTAGGAAATTCTTCTCACGGTAAGGTCTACTCGTTCGATAACAATATTCTGTATTCATCTCATTAACATTGACACACCTAAAACGCGTGGAATGACGATCGTTTCTACCAAACTCGGACGATAATTGAACTTAATTTTTATCCCGATCGAGTTATTAGAGGACAAAGCAAAGCGATATCTCGAGGGCAGCTGGGTTTTCTTCGAATTTCGCGCGTTTCGACTTATTCACCGCAGGCTACCGGCAGACACATTAATTTCACCTTCTTCCTCGTTACCTCGTTCTGATCCAGCAGCCCTCGTCGGTCGCTCGAGTGCTCGGGGACCGGGCAAAATTTATACGGAAATAAAGCGTCGAATAAATTGCGCACTTAATTGTGATTCTAAAGTTCTGACTCCCTCCTGGTCTCCATGTTCACGCGTGATACATTTTTAATACTGATCGGCGTTAATCTCGCATTAGCCTGCTACACGAGAAAAAAGAAAGTGGTGACTAAGCGTTCCTTAGATCCGGAATTATGCAACGTGTAACGATTCTTTGTTCAACCTTGTTGTTTCGTAATGATCTCATGGAAGAAAAGATACTCGAACTTCTTAGATCCTAGATTATTACAAATACAGTAGCTGTTAAAAGTATCCTTTTTCCTCAATGAAGTGAGCCTTCAGCGAAATGCAAATTTTTCTAGCCGTATGGAATTAATTAGTTGGGAAATGCTATGATAATACAATGGCTTGATCGTTGCATTGTTTGACTTCCATTTACTGCAGACATTATTGTTATTACTTAAAAATTAAAAATTAACTACTTTCTGTCTATTCAGTCGACGTGTTCTACATATTTTGTTTTTCATTTTCCAACATTTAAAGCTCTCGTGTCTTCCATCGTCGAATTGAAATTACATTCTATTAGTCTCGTTTGAAATTCCTCGGAGAAAGGTAAAGACGGCACGAGGGAAACGATGAAACTTTAGTTGCCCATAGTTTCGAAAAGGTAGATAGGACATTTCCAGCCGGAGGTACCTCGTGCCGGAATAGCTCTTTAAATAATTGAATTAAGCTTCTATTCCCGTTACGAAGTAAACAATAATTCAAGCTAGACTTCTGGCCAAAGTTCCTTCGGTTTCTGGGGATTGGTTAATTCGTAAGCGAAACGATTTGCGTCTGAAACAGCGAGAAAACAGCGAGCCGCGACTATGTAGTTCGGCTGCGACTGTGTAGTATGCCGGTAATTTCGTAGGGATGGTGAATCGAGCGTCGGAATCGGCGACCACGATGCTGGCTCGCACGCTAATTGCAATTCCGACACGGATCCGTACGTCAAGGAGAGGTCCGGGCCACGTTTCCTCCAACTTTATTGAATGTCCACGCTTTTACGATCCCGCGGGGCTCGCGTTCTTTCTTTCTTTTTTTTTTCTTTCTTTTTTTTTCAATTTGCCACCCACGTTCGAGCTTTAATCGCCGTTCACGATCGGATGTGTACGCGTGAATTATCGTTGGTCGGAATCGTGCGCCGTACGCCGAGCTAGCCGGAGGAACACTCCATTGTAAATTCCGTCGGTGTTCCTTGCTTTCTCTATAAATGCCCTCGTTAAGGCTCCTTTGTTTCACGGCCGGACAATGAGAACGGAAATCCCGCTTTCTAATTAACTTTTTGGTGGCCGGTATTTATTGGACAATTTGCAAAACGCACGAGCCAAGACGATCGTGGAACGGTGATTTTCTATGGGAGATAAAAGCCCTCACTTCCTGAAAGTCTTATACAGATATATTTATATCTTTTATTCTCCAAGTTGTGATCTTATTGCAAGATAATTTTCAATAGTCGGAATTTTTTAATTCTTTTGTATGACATCGATTATTGACCGTTTCATTGGTTTTGAATGATTTAATAGTCGTACCGCTTAATGTCATCCTCTTTCGCTCATATTAGACAGAAGATATTATATAATCTTATTACGGGACAACTTTCAGTGATAGTTGGGAATTTTTGTTCTTTATGTCGGAAAATGGGATACGCGACATCGATCATTGGCTGTTTTGAAGAGATATTGAATGGTACATCCGGTGTGTCATCGGCTTTGAATAGGTTAACACTCGTGCCACTTAACACATTTACCGTCGTGTCAATCATCGGTGATCGACACAAAAATTTCCGTTCACGCTGCGTGTGTCACTTCATCACGCGAGCGAATAAAAACACCGACGATGGGAAATTAGTCATCCCCAGTGTAATCACAACTTCTTAAATAACAGCAAAAAAAAAAAAAAGAAAGGGAAAAGAAAAAAACGAAAAAATAACAGAATGTCGTAGAATATCACAGGATAAAATCAGTTACGTGTCTCTCACTGTTCATTTCGATAATTCGATCGGAGATATTCCACACGACAGAAAGATCCTCCCCCGCAACAGTCCCCCCTCACATAGAACGAATTGAACACCGAAGAAAACACCCGTTGCTACCTCGAAAGTGTAAATCAATTGCGCAACTCGAAAAGCAATAAAAGTAGTTCGCAAAAGAAGTAGAAAAAAGAAGACGAATGGCTAGATGATCGGTCATAATTTGACACAACGGAGTAGTCCGATTGGATCCGCGTGAATTGGACTGATATAACGCTGCGTGGCAAGTTCCTCGAGATCATGCGTGCACTTCGATATGAGCGCGATATGAAGACAAAGTAAGAAAGAGAAACGTAAGAACTTACGGCGAGAAAAAAAGCATTACGAACGCGGATAAATATGTATGCTGACTCGGGGTAGGAATCGAGTTGGAGCGGTGACGGGGGGAGGGAGAGTGGGGGTGAGAAAGGGACTGGGGCCTGCCAGTAGATAAAGGGCGACCGAGAAGTAAGAATTCGATTATCTCGGCGGATGCTCGAACTTTTCTCGGATTTCCTGGCGCGGATAATGGAGCACTCTTTGAAGAAAGCTTTCGCGCGCACGGATGAGATACCCCTCTCTTGTTTTCCTCTCTTCCACTCTCCCTTTTCTACCTTGGCCCGGGTTCGTTCGCTGGCTTTCCGCGTGTACGCGTCGTCCGCCTCTTTGCCCCCGGGTTGTCGAGCGAGAATTCAAAGCCTCCTACGGACGAACCCGACGGGAGGAGCGACAGAGAGAGAGAGAGAGAGAAATCATCAAGGACCAAGGACCAAAGGACTGTGAGGGGCGGGAGGTGGACAGAGAGCAAAAAAGGATGAACAATACCGGCGGACCAGCGAGCGTCGAGGGGTCGAAACGGGCCACGCCACTAAACACCGGATAAAGAGACCGAAATTTCGGGGTGGAACGACCGACAGTCACGGCGCAGTCTCTCTTGCCGTTCGACTTTTTCTCAGTTGGTATCAAGTTCGCGCTCGTATGCACTTCAGGGTCGTAGATTTTAAAAAACGTTTTATAGACCGGTGCTTTCGAGGAAGCAAGAGCAAAAATTGCCTCGAAAGTGGCAATTTGTTGCCAAGACTTAATTATTTTCTTCGATCGGGAAGAGTACGCGATACAGTTGAAAATTTCGATCTTGAGAAGCCGATGCAAAAAATTTGCAGTCCAACTTTGGGTGAAACTATTACTTCTCTAAATATTTTAAGTATCGTTTCTCTTTGGATTCTTGGAACAGGAATCACGCCATCGTCGACGTTTCAATCTGGGGACAGTTCGTGCTGGGTAATCGGTAATTTCACACACGTCGGTTAACTGATTTGTTTCTCGGTTTTTTTCCGCGGCTCTGCTTCTTGCAGAAATTTCCGGAGATCGGTACGCATACGGGAACAGAGAGAAGGCTGGTTTTTCGTGAACGGTCGGCGAAGCCTTGCGAAGTCCACGACAAGGCTCATCCATCATTTCGTGGCTTTTTGTCAGCGTTCGGCAGACTGATGGAGGAAGTCTTAATCCATATCTGGCGAGAGAGGGGTATCATCATTCGTTGAGAGATGTTTTGCGGCGAACGGTGTCTCCGGCTTTTTCTCTCTGGGCTGCATTTTCGGGCTGGCTTCGATGCCCGTGTTAGGCATAGGAGGGCGAGCATAATAGAGCCCCGGCTAGCGATTAATTAATCTCGCTCGGACGCGAGAAAGAGAGAGAGAGAGAGAAGCACGCGGAACAGGGGATATAATTAATGGAGGAAACTTGGTTTTGTCGTAATTAAACGAGCAAAAAGTAGCCTCGATTAATCTCGGTGGAAAGTTCTGTCGATTTCTGTATCATTCGTACGATCATCGTTCGTCGAACCTAACACCCTTTCACTTACATTACCGAATCAAATTTTTCTCCCTTCCTTCGTTTCTTTACTTTCTGTTTCAAAAAGGAAAGCACACCACAATTACTCGGCAGCAGCATCGTCGTATTTACCGAAGACGCGTGACCTCCCTCGAGCGCCGAAGAGTACCCTTACTCTTCCTCGAATTTACTCGTACATTACGGTCAGGCTGGAAGGCAGGCGTAATAACGAGCACTGCAGCTAAATTCAGGTAGCCAGGTGAATAGAAAGGTAGACGGGTTGGATCCGACAGTCTTTCCTCCTCTCTCTCTCTCTCTCTCTCTCTCTGTCTCTTTCTCGCTCTCACTCTTGCGTTCATTTCTCGCGTGCGTGCTCACATACACAAACGTGTGAGATTCGACAACGACGGGGGAGGTTGGAAGGAGAGAGAGAACACAAGGGAGACTGTACCTGGGTGGCACTACATTGTTGGCTTAGCTGCTCGTGGAAAATTGGGTGGGCAAAGCTTTGACAGGTTGTTTGGTAAACAGGGACCGGGTTTGCTTGTAAACTGTATGGGCAGCGGCCTATTCCTACTTGTGATTTGCCAATGCCCCTTTTCGGTTCTGCAATATAGCTACCATAGAAAATAATCACCACGTGCGTTGCTCGACTACCGTGATTCTATCTCAACGAAACCTGATTTTTTCATACATACGTAATTATGTGTAATTATGATTCGACACTTCCGCGTTCCGATGTACGTCAGACAAAATGAAATTTTGCATTGTTTAAACTGTAGAACGTACTTGTTATAATGAATATAATTGAACATGAATGAACATGAATATAATATTACAATGAATATTCGCTTTCATCGTATTTGGTTGAATGCTTGAACACAACAAACGCTTGATTTTTTCAACAGGATCTTCCTTAGTCTTTCTAAATATTCTACATATTCTTTGCACGAAACGCGTATATTTTCCCTTCTTCGTATATTTCTCTCATTTTTCATTAGCCTTCAATTTCTTGTTAGTTCAAAGTTCATGTTATTTGTATTATTAAATTTTTAAAATTAATCACTTTTTACGTATTGATGAATATACGAATAAATGTCTAAAGAGAAAACCAGCCAGTAATTCAAAACGGCGAGAATGACGACGTGTCTGGCAACGATCGCTGTATTCTACTTATCTTCCTCGAGCACGAAGTTGATGATACTACGAGATCTGAGGTTTCATTAATATTGAGATCTATTTTTACGTTATCTCATAAATTACCTTCGCGGTAGTTTAATATTACTTTTCAAGTGATTTATCATTGCATGTTCAAACGATCTCGACTTGATATCGAAACGCTTCTCGACGAATTTCTTGGTAATCAAATTGCCAGTAATTTGATGTACTCCCGTGATACTCTGGGCCAGCAAGAAAATAAACAGAGACCGGTACATCTTCCTGACAGACGATCGAGCTCGCATCTCGAAGTGAAACTTCGAGGTGAGGGAGTTTCGCTTGGAAGAGCTGATTCCGCCGCGACTAATTTAACTTTCGCGGCCGCGAAATAACAGTTTATCGGGCTTGCGTGGAACGTTGCCAACCGGGTAGAAAGTAATTCACGATATTTACAAGTTCGCACCTCGTTACGGCGAATGTAACCACGGTTGCATTCCCGATTATGGGAAAGTTGCACGAAACCGGCGAAGGGAAGACGGCGAATTTTCAGCCGAATTTTTATTCTTGGCTCGTAGCTATGTTACGTGTATTCGTTTCTCCTGGCCCGTGTAAGCCGGTATCACGACACATGTACACGTAGACGTGGATTTAGAACGTCCATTTCCGTGATTCTTTTGTACCTTGGCACGAAGAATACTCGAAATGAAAATAACCAAGTTCTCGGAGTAGTGAAATCGTCGGTGTTCTGAAAATTGTCGAAAAGTGTGTTTATTAAGCGTGAAAGAGTGAAAGAATTGGGGTAACACGAGAATACATTGTTTTGTGAACGAAATATCTTTGTAGTATTATTTATGTACGGGTTGTGGATATTTACGTATTTATGAAAAGCACGCAGGTGCAAAAATATGAAAAACGTATATACGAGTTCCGGAAGCATTCGTGCCATTCTTCTTGCAATTACTACTAACCTCAAACGATTCGATTAATTAATTAATTAATTAAACTCAATTATTTCAACAGATTTCACCGTAGAGAAGAATTGTGATGTTTGCATAAAACCGTATCGATCATCAAAGTTGACAATTACAGTGACTTTTTATGACTCTCTGTATATCGTGATATACAAGAAATGTATGTAAAATATAATGCAATCGCGTTTCCATCACAGCATTTAACAGAAGAATCAATCATTCTATTATTTTAATTACGTTCAGGAATATTCGCAGACTAAATTTAAATTCGTTTCTCTTTTTTCTTTTTTTTTTAATTTAACGAACAATCAATTGCGATTATTTGATTTCTATCGTGTCACGTGGAATTCCATGAAATCAAGGAAAAAAAATATTTGAAAAGAATTAACGAACGAGCGATTCGGGCAATTTTTAATAAAAATTCGAAGCCCATTGTCGTTGAAAATTTCCTCCGGTTTATATTTATTGACGCGGCGTGCAGTTATTCGCGACACAGTTATCGATAAATTACGGATATATCGTCGACAAACGGCAGTAGTATCTCTACTGTGATTCTTCAGGCCTTATTGTCAACGCGGACAATAGCCGTGGCGCCCTATCAGCGCGCATTTCAATCACATCGTCGATCGAGATTTAAATCGAGGTTTAAGTGACGCCAGGCCAATCTCCACTCGTCCATTCCGATCTCCTATCTTCGATCTGATAGCGTCGGATTGATTCGTCGATGTCCTCGGAAATGAGGATTCACAACGAAGAAACCGAAACATCGCAGTTCGTTTTATTTCCGCATTAAAGGGTTTCTGTACGTCTCAAATTCAAATGCAACATCCACATTCGTAAATAATCTACATTCGTTCAGATGATCGCCTGTCTACTTCTCGCGATTGTCTACGATTCGCGGCAAATTACAAAATTGCAAGGATCTCCTTGCTGAAATTGTCTGTTTCAGTCTGTTTCAAAATTACTTTTACTCTCATTCGCGACGCCGGTCGGGAAATTTACATGCCGATTCGTTCCAATTTAAATCTCCATTTTAAAGGAATGCCCCCGTTGCGCGGCAATTTCCTGCGAACTTAATTAAATTTCTATCAAATCTGAGTGTTCAAAAATTAAAGCGCACGTTGGAGAAATGAAACTCGTAGATGGCCGAATGCTACGAGACGAAATATACGAGCCAAAGTGAACGGCCGTTGGTTCGGTGGTAACAAGCGGAGGTCGCGATCGAACGAAACGATAAATCGGTGAAAGCGGCGCGACGCACTCGCGTTGATAAAACCTAATGCAAATCAATCGTCGGCCCTGCCTCGAGATTTTTAGTTGCCGGTCGAAATCAAAGTTCAATTAACTTTTCCGCACGAACAATCGGCGGCTGATGAAGCAACGGGGCGCGAATCGCAATCCCGGTAGAAACACTGCGTCGCGCTAGGAGTGTGTGGCTGTGTGTGTGTGTGTGTGTGTGTGTGTGTGTGCGTGCGTGCGCGCGCGCGCGCGCTCGCCTGTGGGTGAAACAAGCCCTGCTGCTGCTTCTCGTGGATGTGACGGTACACATCTACATTTTTTCCTTTTTTTCCCCCTCCTTCCTCTTTTTCATTTTTTTTTTTTGTTGTTGTTTTTATTTTATCCCCAATCCAGGAGCGAGCTGCGGTAGCTACAAAAAACACTCGTTTGTTTTTCGCTGTCTGCGGCCCGTGCATAGCGAAACTCCGCTATCTCGCGGCAACTCCCGACGCTTGATTAGTTTCCTTTGCGTCGAAGGAACTTTATCGCTTTTTCATACCTCCCGATGGAACTCAAGTCGGTCAATAAATTCGTGTCGACGTTATGTAAATCGATTCTTTTTCAACTACGTCGATCTATATTTAATATTTAAAGAACAATGACAATTGAATGCAATTGACAATCAGAACTTTATCGCTTTTCCTATCGGTTTCTATTGTAACCTGGATTGCTTAATTGCTTATATATGTCTTTGTTTCAACCTTTTTCAACCTTTTTCAACCTTTTTCTTTTAAATTCTGTCGATTAAAATACTACTCCCTTCTCTTTGCGTTTCACCGTTTCAAATAAACGTCGATTTCTTCTTGGCAATTATATTATCGACTGATGCGCGTCGTTTAATCCGTAATTCTGCCCCGGTGGAAAGAAACACTTGACAAAAAGTGCTTTAATTTCTCGCGTGGCAAAGTAGGGTCGAGCGGCTCCTCGGTGCGAGATCGGTGGAATTTTCCAGTTTTTCCTGTTTATCTTGGCCGTTTTGTTTGGCCGGGCGTTCTCAGGATAAAAGTAAAAGTTTCAACAAAGGGCCACTTCCTTCCGTGGTGGCGCGTATCGTTCTCAGGCGGCAACTAAAAGCGGGAAGGGTGGGCGGAGGGGAAGGGTGGCGCGCGAGAGCTTAACGCTTGTTCTTTTGTCACGGTGCACGGGTGACAAATACCCCAACGTTAAGTTAAGAGCGGCCCCCGAGACGACACGAAATCCGCGGGGTTTGGGAAGTAAGGTGCGAAGGTAGTTTCGCGGCAATTACGACGCGGTTCTGCTTGCCGGACGAAATTAATTAGAAAGCATCCAGCGCGACTATCTCGTCGGGGAACCTTCGGCACCTCGCAGCTTTCTTGTTTCGCCAAATTCACGCTTACAATCCACTGTTCGTCGCGAGGTTTCTTGCTGCGTTTCGATGGGCTTAACAGCGAGTTCGCGTGTTTTGTCGCCGTGTTACGGAAATGTAAATATCGCGGAGAATTTCATTCTTTCCTTTCTTTCTTTCTTTTCTTTTTTTTTTTTGTCAGTTAGGTGAGAGTCGGTGTGTGTTTTTTTTATGATAAAAAGGAAAAAAAAACAGTCGCCTCGAGGCACGTTGGTAATTTATTCCAGTGTACATATGTAGCTATGTCCGGTGTGCCGAGCTGACACGCTGCTTTCTTGCCGGCTACGTATTACCTACTACACGATCAGAGAAAAATGAGCAGGGAGAGAGTTTCATCATTTTTTAAGAGAACCAAGTTAAGCTGTGCTACCTTAATTAGGATAGTGACTCTGATTCTTTTTCACGTGAACCCGCTTTTCCCCTTGCCGCGGAGGAGAGCGGTTGTCAAGATGAACTCAACGCGACGCAACGCCATGCTCTACTCTATTTGAAAGTAATTTCAAAGTCCAGTTACTCGATACTCGTAACACGCGGGCGAATTAAACGTTTCCTCGCGATCTCTAATTGTCCTTGATACTACAAAGTGTATCGAACGGTCGAGAAGAGTCTGTAAAACAGTCGTGTAAAACGCTTTCCTCCGAAGTTTCGAAGCAGCGAGGCGTACACGTGTACGATCCAGGCGTGGCAGACAGACTCGCCGATTCGATTCTTTCCCCCAGTTTCCGTAATCAAATCAAGGCGTCCGACGAGCGCCCGGTTGGAAGAGATTTCCAGAGTCGGGGGAGAAAGAAGCGGGATCGATCTTCCTCGGGTAGGCCGGATGAACTCCCGGCTTACGTAAAAAGCTCGTCGTTCCCTTCCCCTTCCCTCTCTTTTTTTCGAATAAGCAGGAACAAAGGTCGCGGAGAAGAAACAAAGTGGAGGGAACGTTAGCGAGAGGCAAAAAGCGGAGCAGCACTGAAAATAATCGTTAAACTCGCGTCGTAAATTATGCAACCGTGATCCCGCTGCTCTCGTCTTCTCTCCCCCGAGAAGATGCTCTCCCCTCCACCTCCCTTCGGTGGAGAACGTGGCTGCGTTCACGGACCGTTACGCCGCGATTACGCGCTACCTCGAACGCAAACAATGCGTGCATTTTGCGGTGAGGCGAGAGTCACGGTGGATTCGTGCCGGTGGATCGTGCGGACCCGCGCGTCGACTTTCCAGCAATTATCCCCGGCCTCTTTGTGACGATTCGTAAGGAAAACTCGCGGCGATGGAAATTTAAACGGCAGCGCCGTTTAAGCGGAACGGTTACCATTATATTTCTTTACTCGTTTAATGGCGGGTGATTATCGCCGATTCTTCTTTAGTTATTCTTTGCCGAGGGAATCTCTAATGACAATTTGTGCCGGGGGACGCTCTAATGACATTAAAAGTTAACGACCAGCGTATGGTAATACCGTAAAACTTCTATTTCAGGTATATATATATATTTTTTTTTTCATAAAGAATATATCTGCGATAAGATGCGATGAACATAAAGTGAAAAAAGTCCTTGCTACTAGCTTGATACCGATGTAAATAACCGAAACGAAAGACACGCTGTGATCAACACAGAAGATTTATCAGAGATTTACTGAAAGTAAAAATAAAAGCCGAGAATGTCGAACGAGAAGCAATTGCACCGCTCTCTTGCGACGCGATGGGAACAGTTTGTCGCGTGTTTAGCGATATCCTTAGCACGACTGCCGTTTTTCGTGTGCTTCGTCCTCCCTGGTGAGCTATCGCGATAGCACCAGGCGGAAATAATAAACGTTTCGATACAAGGGAATATACGGCCGCGGCAATTACGCGATCGAGGCGAAGTTGAAGTTCACGGTCACGAATCGCTCGTAAAAGCGGTCGTTAAAGGACAGAGGCCGTGCTCAAAGTGCATGCATCCCGTCTAATTTGCCTTCGGCTTGGCCACGAGGGAAGAGCATCGTTCCAAGCATCGTTATTAGAAATTCGCCAATAACTCGAATAATGGTTAAACGTTGTTGTTCGAAGTCCAGGAGTAGGTACATACGATATATACACGCGTAACGAATCTTGACGCGTCTCAGCAATATCGGAAGAAATATGGTCAGTAGTCGTCGTCGTTGTTGTCGCCGACGCAGACGCGCGACAGTAGTTCGCGTGATGTCCGAGTGATTAATGAAAGCCAGAATGTGTAACAGTCACGTGACGCCAGCGCAGAAGGCTGTGCCTTGGCAATAAGCAGCGGATGGAGAAGCAATCAGCTAAATCATTTTCTGGCCAAGCCATCGGATTTCTAGGTCACGATACACTTTTGCCGGAAGATGCACGAACGATAGCGACGTTCGCCGCCAAATTCGTTCGATCGATACGACTGATTCGAGTAACAAGGTGATTCTTGTTGATTGATGACTGACGATACTTGTCTGCCTACCAGTTATTTATCACTCCCGCGATGCGAGCCTTGTGACCGTAATTTTTTCAAAAACGACGGAATTACGACGAAAGCGTGTTTCTTTAATGGCTGAACGGAGGCTACATATATGATTCAGTAATTATAAAACAGAGTTATCTTCGAATACAGTTTTCTCTTCTCGCTCGTTAATAACGGGATTCATTTTTCTACAAGCTCGAGAGAAGATATTTTCTAGCAAGAAACGATGCACGACTATTTTTAAATTTTTAAACTTATTGCAGTGTCAGACAACACGATTCGAATCGTGCGTTAGTTTCGTGCGCCGATTCTGCCTTGAATTCGCAGGGTTTAAATTCGACACGCTACTTTTGTATTCTTGCTACGACGAGCCTCGTGGAAAACGAAGAGCCCTCATTCATCGAGATTTTCTTCTCCCGGATCTCCTCGATAGTTCGAGTATTTGCGATTTCACAAAACGTCATACAGCGCAAGAACGGACCTATTATCAAGGAAAGCAATTAGAGAGCAACCGTTAGAAACCGAGGAAATTAGAGACGAAGCATCTCAGTTCAATTCATAATTGGAGGGGTGACTATCATGGCACGCGACGAGGTACGGGAGTTTACTCTAAAAGCAGAGAGATTATTCCCTGTGTTATTTAAAACATCTGTACCGTGATAAAATTTGATTAAAACTCGTTACTTCGGGTAATTTGGGATCTTCGACATGGCTGAAAAGTATTTAATTCCGCGGCAGGCTGCCTTTAAAGCGTAACATAAAATATTCAACCCTGTCCTCCGCAGGGACGCCGGCTGTGCTTGACGTTAAGGCGGAGCGTTTAAAGGGTATGGAGAGCTTGGCTTCAGCGAGTCCGTAGGAAATAGGATTTTTCAATTTGACCGGGGCATCGAGCTTAGAGTAACGAACTCTAAACGCAACAGTTTCTACAGGAACACAGTCTTTTTGTTCGTCTTTACGGAAAAAATTAGAAAAGACAAATAAAGAACGTATGATTTCGATGAAAAAAAAAGAAAAAAAAGAAAAGAAGGAGAAAACTAGATCACTAACAACGACGTCAATTAAATTCCATGGAATACGTCGCGATACGCGTACGAAGTGCAAAGTTCCTCTTTTCCAAAGACAACATTGTAATCATGACTCTAAAGCGATCTTCTAACGGTAATCGAGACACTTCCAATCTGCATACCTAAATTTCCCCGTTGAAATATTCAACAGTCGCCAACGACGGCGTCGCAATTATACGGTCTTGAATACCTTCTAATATCCAACGACTGAGCGCAATTAACAATCCCGCTTGCCAGCGGCCGTTAATAAAAAATTACGGATCGTTCAGTTCAACGTTCGATATCAGTCGCGGTTTAATCGTTTTGAAACACTCTGCAATTACAAGGAAACTTCCACTCGAAGTTAGAGTTGTTTTCAGATTTCCATTCTTCCAAAGAAAGAAAGAAAAAAAGAAGAAAGAAAGAAAGAAGGGAAAGGAAGTACGAAAACTATAATGACAAGAAGAGAGATCTCCTTTCTTGTAGTGACGAAAAATATTAGTAACAGAGGTAGAGAAAGAATTCTGGGAAGGCTGAGGGGGGACACGAACGACCACGAATTCCTCCGCATGTTGGAACTTATTCAGAGACGTTGCGGGAAGCGCAGCCGGCGGCCTACGAAATACTGCACGAGTGTGTACAACGCTCGGGGTTTTATGTGTCGTCGAGGCGGACGCTTTCCGGTTAACCGCGAACTCGAAACCCTCGACCCTCGACAACAAGTCCCGGTTCGCTTGGTCCACTTTCGTGGTCCACGATCGCCTGCAGCCGAAACTTTTTCTTCCAGCAACGTGACGATACACGAGCCGATCGTTTGTCGCGACACACGCGCACGAACGCGACGAACACACGTGCGCGAAACGTAGGAAACGTAGGAAACGTAAGTGACACCGAGGAGCTTCTCGAAGAGGAGAAGGAAGATTCGCCACGCCACCGTATCAGGAATTCCTTTTTCCAGCGGCAGCTGAATTTCCGTGGCGCCCGGCCGACGTCATCGTTTCCTCCTCTCTTTCTCCCTATTTCTCTCTCTCTCTCTCTCTCCCTGTCGCGTTTTAATTTCTTACAACGCAATGCTCCGAGAGAAAACGCATTTGGAGCTGCAGCCAACCAGCCCTCCGCTCCGAAACAAGTTTATGCCTTGAGGACGACGTCTCGGGTGTGGAGTGCTCGGCTCGATTGCCCGCTCGAGACTTTTATTTCGTCCGAGTCAAAGATATGGAGCTACCTTGTCGCTTGTGTAAACGTTTCATTAAGCGGATGATTCGTGTATCCTCTCTGATTCATACGGGACGAATCGAAAGGCGAGGACACGGGACGGGCAAACGAAACAGGCGGTGAGTAGTGCGATCCTCGATGAAAGAGATTCAGTGAACAGCCTGTTCGGAAAGGGGTTCCTTAAGAATTTACAGGCAAGCCAATTTACGTCGCGATGAATTATCTACGCCGAATTTTCTCTCTGCCGATACATCCCGACGACGACGCGATGCTGCCGTCAGCACGGCGAATCGTGAATAAGTCTCAAACGTAACCGGGGGATGTTGTAACAGGCAATTAGTCTGTCCTCGGTTTTGTTCATTTTCATGCGAACGGTTTTCGATCGCTCTAAAGCAATCCTCTTTTACGTAATGTTCGATACGTGAAAATTAAAGTCGTCGCACACCGAGAAGTTTTGGGACAAGCACTGTATTTGATTTAAAATTGGAAAAAATTAAATGACACTTTATATAACGAAGAATTTGCAACGCAATATGAAACGAGTAATTAAAGCAAACAATAAGCAAGTAAACAAATATGAACAAAATGTAACATAAATATAAAATGTGAACGAGACAAGTAAGCAAACAAATGTAGTACAAGCAAATGTAAAGTAAATATTTAAAAAATAACTTTCCAACGAGAATGTGATCAACCGTGAATTATATTATTTATGAAAACAGTCGTTGGCATCGAAACGCGAGAGATACTGCAGAAACGAGCGAATCGTTGTTAATTTAAGAAAGCCTCGTTGCAGCCGTGCAAAAAATAATATCAGAGATACTTTAACGATGGGAAAAGTTAGCCAGGTGATAAACTACGAAACGTTCGTTGCTGCTTCGACCAACTGGGTCGTTGAATAATCAGAGCAACGAGACCGCGCGGCGAGAATCTCATTGGTTATTGTTACTAGTATCTCGGAAGTTTGTAGTTGATTTTGAACGGTGTATCTCCAGTCGACGTAACAAAATAAAATCACCGTTACCGCGATGCGCCGATAACGCGTTACGTCCCTGGACGATCGTTTGAAACGCCTGGAACGATCCCCTGTAACTTCAGTACGCGTCGCCATCTTCGGGATCGAAGATCGCTCCTCTCACTCTACTATCAATTACATTTGAACTTCGTTTTCCCCAACGACGGGGAATATCATTTATGAACATTGCACCAAGCATTTTACAGCTTGTATATCGTAAATAGTTTTCGCGACGATTCAGGCGTGTAATTACCGATCGAAATCAATTGGTGATTTGACACAAGCAATCGTAATCACCAGATCAACGAGAGATTCATAATCGTAAGAAATGAATAATCCTGGTGATTGCTCGTCTTATTCGCTTGTTCGCGAGGAGAGGATCTACTGCGAGAACTTAGGATCGATAATTTACGATCATTTTTGCAAGCGAGAACGAATCCGCAGTCGGTCGGCCAGAATCCTGTGATTCGTCACGCCAACTCGTGTCCAGGTTTCCATTCGTTATTTACCAAGAGATAAATTACGCCGGAGGGTAGGACTCTGGGAATCGTCGATATATCGATCTGGTTCCGTAAGTTATGTCAATAATTTGCCTGTGAGTACTCTCTTCTCGCTTCTGACATTCTGACTTGCGTCTTACGCCTACGTGGGATATTACAGAAGACAATCGGTGACTTTCTTCGCGCGCCCTTTGTACGAACATCTACAGACGAGCGTATCGCGATGGTGTCAGCTGACGATGTTTATACGCGCCAGCCAGACTACTATACGCGAGTTTCCAACCAATTCCATCGAACGCACACGTACGCGTGCAATCGCATTTAGAGGGTAATAACGTGTAATTAGGAATGAGTCGGTCCAATTTCTAAGGCTACAATTTTCGCTGGTGACTTGGACAGACATGGGACTTGCGAAGCTTGTGCGTGGTGTTACCTCGTGATGGAATAGCCGGTTAGTTGCCTAGTTTTCGAGGCAACCCTCGCGATAGCGCTTACGTGTCCAGGCCAGATTGTCAGGTTGATCGCTTAATCGCCGGCTGGCGCTGGGATTACACCGGCACCAGGCGAAATAAGTTCATTTTTCGCAACCACGTAAATTGGTTTCGGTGTTTGCCAGCGGGAGCTAACTGCCGGGTTCGTGGCCCTCGTAGCCTGTAATTTCGCTCTCGCGGAACGCAGTGGCGGGAGGCGACGACTTCCCGACGTACTCTACCAAGTGATAATACTCATGATAGAGAAGAAGCCGGAGGGATCTTGATAATTTTCCAAGGGTCTGAGCTTCCTTTGACGGACGATATCGTTTCGGATAACGTTCTGACGTCTTGTTCCACGCCAACGCGCGTTTATCGTTAATCGAAAGGATCTTCCCGTGAATCGCTGTTCTCGCCGATAGAGAGATGAGAGGAAGGAGAAGAAGAAGAAGAAGAAAGAAGAAGAGGAAGAAGAAGAAGAAGGGAAAGTAAAACGGAGAAAGATAGAAGCCGTTGGAAAACAAGCGCAACGAGCCTCGTAAGATCCATCTATTTCGAGTCGACGAGTGGAAAAGTTTTAAGTTTCAGCGACGAGTCAGCCAACCAGCCAGCCAGCCAGACTGCCTACGGGGAATACGGGAGGGTAGAGGTGAGCACGAAGAAAGGGGTCGGTGAAAGTTTTGTACCCTCGTCAGGAAGGGTGCATGCTCCCGTGAAAAGCATCGGGCGGCCGGAAGTCGAGACAAAGGCTGACTTCCACGCCGACTACCGAGCTGTGCACGCGTTCCTTTTCCGACCGTTATTAATGAGCCTATCTCGGAAATTAAGCAGCCGGCCATCAAGGTGACAGCCTCGCTGGATTTCGCGCGAAAGCGAAAGTGTCGATGTTTTGAAGTGAAAAATTATCCGCGTGTCCCGCTGCGAATATCCCAGCAATTTGCTTGGCCGTGATACAACTCGTTAAAAGTAGCCTCGGTTATCGCGTAACTCCGGGCAGAAGTAATTAAGAACGATTAATACCAATCGACGACGAATGATCCATCTGCGCGTCTTCGAAAGGAATTTCCTCCGAATTTCAAATCGAATTGATCCCTTTAAATCCAGCGACAACGCGACTTTCTCTCGTATTAATTTTACACGCCCGCGATCGTGCGCGTTTCTACCTCGTAGAACGTAACTGCAGAGAAATGAACGCTCTGAAAGAGAAAAATAGAAACTCTCTCGGCTGTCGTCGCTAGTGAAACGGACGCGAGTATGAGGATACAACCAAAGGATGTTAAAGGGCAATCGAAAACGCCGTACGTATCTGTCTAGACTTCGCTTCGAAACTTATCCCGCCTTTGTGCATATAAAACACTTCTTATCTGAACGCATTAGCTCGGTAGCGAAACCCACTGAATAACAATGGCAGGGCATTACGCCCTTTCGAGACCGAAACTTATCCACCACCGCTATCCACGGTGCTCGAGCCAATACTCTGCTTTTTCCCCGCGCTAACGCGGATACGAGTGCTCTAAAGAATGGATTGGCAACGCCTTGTCAAAGCTAACGGATGCAAGCAAAGCTCGAATATGAAAGCTAGTCGTAAATTTTCTATATTTGATACTTGTTCGACACTGCGTGTTTTTTGCTTTCATTCTTTCTGATTTCGTATGTAATTTAGTACCAAAATTCCTAAGACTACCAGCACATCGAACAAAAAATAAAACAAACGGTAGACAGAAAGAAGAAATACATGCTCAATTTGCAACACATACGGAGAAAAAGATCTACAACTAGATTACCCTATATAAATTGATCAAAAAAGAAACACTTGAGCGAAATGAAAATAATAGAACAAACCCTTGCAATAAAAAACGAAGAAGATGCTTTTTCGAGAAATATTCGAATACGTGCAAGAACATTCAAATACATGGAATAAACCATAAAAATAAGGGCTTCTTGCAGGGACGAATCAAAGAGGAAATGATCTGAAGAAACGAAACCAATCAAAAACAAGAGTGTTTAAATGCAAATACAAGTCCAAATATAATGTATATAAAATATTGCTAGATATATAAAATAGGATAGTCTCAAGTTACTAGAATCAAGCGTAATGAGTTGAAATAAAATTCGTAACGTACACATAAATTGAATCAATCAATCCATTTATTGAAATTTTTCTTCTCACCGTTTCTACTCGTTCTTGGAAAACCTACGTTTTTAAATCGACGGTACTCTCTAACAACGCGTTTCATTTCGAAAACCATTCGAAGGGTGCAGGTGGTGCTACAACCGTTCTTCCGCCGCTATCGCGTAAAGGAAGAAGACGAATACGGAAAACTTTGTGATCCTCGAGCAAGTAGTTCAACTCTCGTTCTAGCTGCTGGCAACGTTAATTCTCAGATGATAGGCCGGAGATGTACAGCCGTTGTTTCTCTACCGGAGGAGATTGTTAACTGGTCGTTTGTTGCCAGCATTCGCGACAGTTTCAATATCCATCTCATACGCGTCGTTTCAATTTGTTCTCGACCGTTGCTGTTGACAAATATTGCAGATGCCCGGTTTTCCGATAGTCTGCGCCTGTCGCATCGCGGCGGACGAAATTGCTCGGTAGAGAAAGGTAGCAGGCTGGCTCCGGTGACATCCCGTTCGCGAGACGCTCTTATTGTTTAAGGTAGACAGCTTTATTTACTGCCCGACTAACCACGAAGAGAGGCCCGCTCTCCTTTGCCTTGTACCAAATTGCCGGGTTGGAAAAGCCGACGTCGCGACGCGCGCGTCGTCTCCTCGCCGGGCAGGCGGTTTCTCCTCTGCGTCGAGATTTACTCGATTGATCGCAGACTTCGTTGCGAACCAGGCAAAAGAAATTCTGAACACGAAGAAGAACGGACGACGCGTGAATTATTTTTTTCTTTCTTCTTGATAGTACGGACCTGGGTCTTTGTGAATACAAACGCGTGTTGAACGCGTGTTGAACGTTGGAGGGGAAATTCCCTCAAGAAGTGAGACAGGAGTTTTCGTCGTTTCGATGCAAAGCGTCGGGGACGCAGAGGAGGACGTTTGGCTGGAAAGGAACGCGACCCCTCTCACGCGATCTTTCTCGCGAGGAGGATGACCGTGATGTCTTCTTTTCCCATTCTGCGCTATGCACGTCGCCCGGACGTTGTATGGAAAAAGCAGAGAGCGACCATGGGATTTGCGAGCTTACGTCTCGCTGTAATGCGACCGTTTCCTGGCGCGGAACGACCACCGTTCAATGCACGGCCACGATAGATTGGGACACTTTGGTGAATGCGAGAAACGTGTTTCGCGAACGTCCTGTTAAAAATGTGCGAAATAAACTCGACGTTTGAACGGATGCGAGGAAACGAGCTTGAGTATTTTTCCCTTGCACGCGGCCATTTTCAGTAGATTCGTTGAAACGGCTTCGTTATTCAGAGAGAAGCAGACGAGATGTTCTTCTCGGGGTGTATTCTTCCAGCCGTTGAAACGGCGATCGTTCTCCTCGGTCGTAGAAATACACCGGTGAAAGTAAAAGAATATATTAGCGTGCGAAAAAATATGTTGGCGAGAATATATGGTTACCTCCAAATCGTTCTCTCTCTCGGAGGCATAAATATTTATTTTGCATTTACACTTGACGGAGGCTGACCCAAATCTGCCACGGAATCTCGGAGAAATAAACAACAGACGGCTTGGAAAAAGGAAGAAGAATGGAGGAGGGAAGAAGAGCAGACGAGAGCATGGGGAGTCGTAGCCGTAGACGTAAATAAAAACCGAATTTAAAATAGAAAATATATCTCCAGGCTGACTGTGTCCCGCGTGCTGGGCGAACGCCGCAAGCGGAACGGAGTCGAAGCGTTATTTTCTGAAAAACTATCATAACCCATGGAAGAAGAACGTCAACGGAAAGCGCCAGCTCGGTGAGCTTCTTACTCTGCGGGCCACTCGTCGACGACTTCGTGCCCGCATCGTTGCGCAACTTTTTTATTTATGAAATTCTCGCCATGGAGAATTACAGCCACGAGGGTGGCACGGCGACACCCTTGTTTCCTGCGGAATCCTCCACTTCTGCCCGAGATTCTCGCACGCCAATAAAAAAGAACGGAAGGAGGGGAGAAGTAATTTCTCTGGTAAATCCTTGTTCGTGATCGAGTGGAAAACAGAGTACTGGCGCAGAATCGCGACCTCGTCGTCGACGCCTCCTCGTGAAAATGGTCGATTTTTCTTGGAAACATGAGACGGAGAACATACGCCGCGAGCCGGGATCTCTCTTCGAGATGGAATGATTCTAAACTCGAGTGCGAAAGAGGCGAATTATCGGAGGAAGGACAGAAGAGTAGAATAAGGACACTCTGTCTGAGTAATTGGGGGAAGAAATGCGCGAACGAGGGAATCATCGTTGAGAGACGCGATATTCGGAGCATCAATGCGCGACAATGATATTGTCATCGGTTTTATCAGCAGGCAGCCGTTGTTCATATTTAGGTCAGAATCATTAAGGATTGCCATTCGCCCCGCGATACGAAAACATTGTGCCGCGTATACGCGCGGCTCGACCCGTTTCCGTTTCCGTTTCCGTTTCCCGGCCTGGTCTGGTTACGCGGTTGCTTTTCTCTTCGCGGGTCAATACTTTTCCGGCCCCAATTATTCCCCACTCCGAGGACCGGAAAAACTTGAATGTTCCATTGAATCGTGTCCACCTTTCCTTTTTCGTCGTTCACGGCTGCCCGCGTCTCTTATCTTCGGGTCTTCGTTTCTTCCTCCTGTCCGTCCCGCGGCTCTCTGTGTGTTTCATTTCACCCCGTTGTCTCGGGGGATGTCACCCCAGCTTTCTGATCTCTCTCTCTTTCTCTCACACACTTTTTTCTCTTTCTCGGTTTAACGTTCGTTTCTCTTTCTTGCCGGCTGGAAACACTTTCAGCCAGCCCACTCGACCTTTAAGCAACCGAGCAGCTAGTCATTTCGAACGAGAAGACTTTCCTCAGTTACGCCTTTTCCACCGTTTGAGCCGTCGCTTCAAACTGTCCTTCCTCGTGCTGCTCTGTCCTCCTGCAGCTTCTTCTTCCCACGGCGAACAGGAACGAGCGAAGAAAGGACAAAGATAGCATTGTCTTTTCTCTCTTTCCCTTTCATCTCTGTCTCTGTCTCTTTTCTGCCCTCTACAATGTTACTTTGTCGACCTTCACCGACATCGCGTGGCGCACGGTTTAAGCGGTTTCGACTTGTAATTCTCCGGCGCTTTTCACTCCCGGGAAAAACGGTCGTTTTACAGGGAGGCACGCAAACAATCTCTCGTTTTGTCCACTTCCGCCCCTTTCTGCGTTCTCGCGTTATTTGCGAAACGAGAGTGGGATTTCCGGTGTGCCGTGGCGAGTAACAAGTTCCCAGACAACTAACGAATCTCGTTGCGGCTGTTTCCCTGGCGCTGCTCTCGTTCCTTTTCATTTTTCTTTTTTTGTTTATTTATTTTTTTTTATTTGGTTTTTTCATATTTCTTTTATTTTGCAGTCAAACGAGTTGGTTATCGCGAAGCTTTGAAATCTATCGTTGCGTTATAAGCATTGGAGTTGATCTCTCCTCAACGAGAAAAATGCGATCGCGACGAAGCTTCACTCGCGAGGCTTTTACGGTCGAGAGGTGAATTACTTACACACCGTCTGAAAATACAATACGAAATATCAGAACTAAGATACTTGTCGTACCATTGAAGGACGTAAAGGAATTTCCGCTTAGCATCCATTTCTTTAATCGTTAATTCACGAAGATACGAAAAAGTTGACGTCGAAGTCAACTGAAATTCCCTACCAAACCAGCAGAATTTCGACGATCTTCTCGCACCTCTCGACTACGAAATCCCTTCTTTACCATCAGAGAAATGCTCGTCGTTCGTGCCATCGATGTCTATTCCGCGCGATCGTAAACGCGTCGATGGTGACACTCGAATGGTAGCCCCCGCTGTTCAGATGCCGATGAATTTTATTGCGCGTTCGTATTTATGCGAAAGGAAGAAGCGAAAAGCCACGGCGCGGCGCGGCGCAGCGTAACGACGCCGAGATAAAGGCCCGTGACACCACTCGTATTCTCGTTACGCCAAATCTCGAGCGAGAGCGCGAGCGTGGTCATAAACCGTCGCGAAGCCAGCCGTGGACCCTCGTAACCGTTCGACTACCTATATTCTGCATATTTAACGCGCACCTACCACCTTTCCGTTCCGTTTATATCGCGTCGAGTAGGTTCATTTTCGTCGTCGATCGAATCGACCGATTACCCGTGACCACCTCCTATTATACATACGCCACACGTTCGGTTTCAACGTCCACGCGAATAATGGTCATCGCTTATGATCATCGCTGTCCCCCGCTGTAAATTCTTCGCGGTCTATTCAAACGGATGGAACATCTCGTTTGAAAAAAAAAAGATGGTATTTGCTTGCTCGATTGCTGGCCGAATCGCTGAATTGAATTAAGCGTTTCGTGGCTGGAATTTTCGATTTGCTATCGCGTGACGGATCCATTCGGATGAAAGAACGTAAAGAAGAGACTGAAATTCACGAATCGTCGTCGAATAAAATATTTTTTCTACTCTTCCATTAGTGAATTTTTTTCTTTATTAATACGTAATCGTTTGTTGATTTTTCTTCGTCACGACTCGAAAAGTGTGTGTTACACAAACACAACCAGCTCTAGGAATTAAGTTCTCTCCTGTTCCCATTCCGGACACGTTCTCGAAGTAAATAACGAGACCGCAGAAACGTAGTATCGCGATCGAAGATCAAACTCTCTACTCTCGTGAGAAAATTCGCGTCGGAGGATTGATCTAACGAACCGATCTAAATCATCGTGACGCCTGACAGTATGCAAATCGAGAGATTTACGCGGTGATTATAAGCTTCGGATCATTGTATAATCAAGCTGATCGGGCAGAGTGAGGAAAATCTCCTTCTAGCGTGCAGGATGGATGGTAAAGGTACTCTTTAACGAGAGCGAGGGACCTCGATACCGCGCCGTGGAACGAGCGTGAGGATCCGAAGCGTTAGCACTTTATAGACGATAACTGGAACTATCTCGGGCTGGTTCCTCGCCGGTCTAACGTTGCCGGTAACTACCAATCGAAGTGAAGGAATCGACGTTCCGAGCCCCGCGGCGCATTCTCATCGCCGGAGCACGCGTTCCGAGGCCTGTTATTACGCGAACTTCAAACTACCACCGCATCGTAATCGCGAACCGGTCTCTCCGCGTTCTCTGTACGATGATATACGTACCACCAGAGAAAAAGAAAGAGAGAGAGAGAGAGAGAGAGCGCGAGTTCGCAGTGATCCGACGAGCGATTCATTGGGATTAATCGGTGAAAAAGAGACATCGAGGAGAAACGAGAAGACAGGCAGAAACGCGGTGAAGTAGGTTAAGTCGCGAAAAGCGAAGGGTACAAATTGATAACAAAAACGTGGAATTAACGGCTACCCGTCGAATACGTGATCAAGTGTGCTTGGTTCTATAGAGTGGAGCTTTCCGTGAAGAATCGAGAATGTAAATAGCCAGACAAGAAGGCGTCGGAATTAAAATATGACCGGCTATGAATCGCGGACGGATGGATGAGCCGAAAAAGGAAACGGAAAATTCTAATTTCTGGAATTATGAAACACAGTGTGAAAAGGCGTTTCAGAGAGAGTGACAGCGACGTTGGCTTTTTTCGAACGAAGAAGCCGGAATCGCAACTGACCGGGGGGAAGGGGAATGAAATGGAAATAAATCGGCGATCAGGTGTACGAACCGGTGAACGCGGTCAGCGAACAGTCGGGGTGTAGAGAGGAAGCGGGATGCAAAACGCGCGGAACGAGAACCCGGTTTGCGAGCATAAGTGAGCGTAATAAATTGATCGTAGAAAGCGTGGCTGGAAACGCTGGAAACGCTCCTGGTTCTACCAGCCGACGGATAGCTTCTTTTTCTTCTACTTTGAAAATCGAACACACCCTGTACCAATCAACGACCTTATACCTTTACCATGAACCTTGGCAACCAGGAAATACCTCGTAATAGCGGCTTAGACTCTCAGAAGCTGGGGAGATTTACATACTTGCACGTTTCTCCGCTTGTTAAAGAACGAGGCTTTCATTGATCTCACTCACCAATCAGTGGAAGTTGAAATTAATTTATCGTTTGATTAGATATAATTACAGGTATAATAACAAGAGGTATTTTCACACATGGTCGTTGAATCCTCGAACAACTAGTTTCGTACTTGCACTCATATATTGTATAGTTTATTTTAATCTTAACTTTACAATTACAATTGCACAGACGAATTTATATTTGTACAATTATTCTCTTTTATACTGAGATCACTTCGTCACCGGGGATCACGCGGTTTCCGAGATTAGGCGAAATCTGACGAATCGATGAAGAACGACCGAAGAACTCTACAGACGATCTCAGACCCAGGGTCGGGTGGAGGGGAGGGGCATTTTGTCGCGCTGACTGGCGAGGAAGCTCGAATTAGGAAAGTTTTCCACGGTCGAAGGAAGGAAAGTGGAAGCTGCGCGATCCCGTGGAAGTTAAAGAAAATGGTAGTCGACGACTCCGGGACGAGAGGAAAGTCTAGAAAGAGGCTCAATAACGATTTCAACGAAGCTCCCCGTTGCCTCTGTCTTCTTCGTTTCCCTCTGTTGCACCGGCTCCTCACACTCCTTCCCCTGGTTCCCGTGAGCCAACGTTTTCCTCGTTTCAGAAATTTCGTTGCAAGTTCCCCTCGATTCTTTATGCAACGGTGCATTAGCCAAATGACGACGACAGATGTCAGCGAGGCTCCGGAAGCACGATTTTTGCCCCCTCCTGGCCCGTTACCGTTCGCGATTTATTTGCGTTTCTGTCGAAGAGTAGCAGTACCTGGTACAAACTAGAGATTTCGGCCACTTGTGCCATCTCTAGAACTACGAGAGAATTTTTCATTCCTCTTTCTCTTGCTTTCTCTCTTTCCGCGAATGAAAGTGGACGAGGAGAGAAAGAAGTGAAAAGGACGGAGACACTGGTGCGAAAGCAGAAAAAGAAAGGAAAAGAGAAAACACAAACGAAAAAGAAGACTACTGGCAAGCTAAGAGAAGCAGAACGAAAGAAAGAATACTCTTGCGCAATATTGTAAAATAGACAGCCTAATAAAGCACGACGTCTGCCGCTCGATGTAACGAAAAAGAAAGTCAGCCTGAATTAATCTCATTGGAGAGCGCGAGCGCCAACAGCACGGAACAAGAGGAAGAAAGTAATAATAGGAAAACCGGGTAGAATATACGTATATCCGGCGACTTTGCAGGTTTGATGAATCAATTTCTATTCAGAGGCGAAGAGATAGGCTCCGAAGGTAATCGCGCGGGGCTTTGCGGAATTGAATTCCCTCGTAATAAACAATCCCTTGGGCGCAGCGCGGGGGAGAGAGAAATTTATTCGCGCGGGGGCCGCGATTGCATGTTAATGAACGAGCTTGATCCGCGCGACACCCGGCGCATTAGCGGCGCCCTGTAAATTAAAACATCCTTTCACCGGACGGATCGTGTTCGATCGTTCGAAAGGCCCTGGCCATTCTTAAGTGGCCGTCGCCGACGCGTCACCATAAAACGTTCGGGTTATCCGCGAGAGGTGGTGAGAGCGCGCAGGCTACCTTCCCCGTGGCCCGTATTTCACCGTGTTTACGCATAGATAACGCGGTTAAAAAATGAACGCACGCGGGCCGTGACCGTTCCGGCCCGTTACATATTAATGCGACGAGCGTATACGCGACCTCGCTGATATATTTGCGTTTTATGCGAGCTTTTATGTAAGACAGTTATACGATCTATTGTCCCTCCGAGGAGAGAGATTGATGCCGCGTTGGCCTGATTGTTCAGCCGGTGCGCGTAGGTCGCTTCGTGTTTTCATCGAATCGCTTTGCTACACGTGTTCCACCGCGCCGTGAAATCGAATCTTCGCGTCGTGGAGACGTGGGTCTTGATCTTGCGCGAGTAACTGATTGCGAGTTATGCTCGTCGCGTGTGATTTTTGAGGAAGAAGATGGTTTTCTTATGCAGATCACGCATGCGTGTTTCTAGCTTTCGCATAATCGGAGTATAATCGATTTAAGGCGCAGCTTGGGTTGTCTGTTTGCGTGGAGTTTCAGAGAACGGAGCGCGTTTGAACAAGTATTGCGAAGTAGTTTCGAGAATGTTGTTGTTTTTTAGATTTTAGAATAACGCAGGAAGCATCTTATCAACTCTATCAATTCTATTTCTAATACAGTTTGTTTCCACGAGTTACATTCATTTCATTTTATTTTACTGCCACCAGACAATCTTACATCCAAAGCACGAAATGCACTTACTTCTCTTCCAAATAAGTGAACAGGCAAATTTTCGTTTTATGTTTTCTCGACAACGCGCACGGTAGATTAAAGTATTTTGGTTTTTCAAGGAACCAATGTCGGCAACCGGAGACTCTTTTTAAATTAAACGGAGCTCGAAAAGCCGCGGACTTTGTGCATCCACATTGTCGTCGCTAGTGCACAGCGGCGACAGAAATTCCTCGTTACAGGATCCGCCAACTCCATTCATTATTTCTGTCTCTCTCTCTCTCTCTCTCTCCCTCGAACAGTTTTCCTCGTTACAGCAGACTGCGAAAGATTCGCATACCTTTCACTGAAATTACGAGCCGCACGATAATTTTCGCGGAGCGCGAAGAATACCCGGAGCGACGCAGACAGCGAAGACCAATGTATTTTAACCACCGGCCCCGACTGCGATTTTCCTTTCGTCTTCTATTCATTTTTCTCTTTTTTTCTTGTTTTTTTTTTTGTCTTTTTGCGTTTGAAATTTATCTTCCTTTTTCTAGCAAAACGGCATTGCTTGATAGCGGCTACTGGTGCTCGCGTATTCGCGATACTCGTCGCGGTTACTTTAACGCCGTTCGAAGCTACTATTCACTATTGAAGAAAGAAATTCTACAGTCTCAACTGTCGGGGAGATTTAACAGTGTTACCACGTTTCTCTATTTGAATGTTTTTCTATCTAATTTTTGTTGCAATACACGTTCGCGATTAAAAACTGACACGCTAATTCTAACAGTTCCATTCCCACGTAATAATTACGATTTGTGTTTGTTCTCTCTTTTCACGAAAAAATCGTCATGCGCGATTTCTCGCTCGGCTACTTCTACCGAATCGAGTTTCCTCGAAATTGTAAGAACCCGTCATTGCAAATGCACCGTTCAATCGTTCCTTCGAAAACGTGTGTCGGCCTACGCGGCGTCGGTGGCGAGGTGATTTGGTATCGGTTTGAGTCTCTTCTCGTCAACGGGAAATTTAGCATAATTTAACATCGGCACGAGGGAGACGATGGCGTGCATCACTGAGGGAGAAAAAGGCGGATACGGAACTGAGGCGAAATGGATATCCGAGGTAAACGACTGTTTTACGAACTAAAAACAGAGAACGTTTTACGAGATGTCGTTACCGAGGCGACTAAGTAAATTAGCCGCCGTGAAAAAAACAAGAGCCGATCTCGCCGCGAGCTGTGTGCCTGTGCTCACTGACAGGGTGATACAGAGAATGAGTGATAAGAGAAAGAAAGAATGCCTCAAAGCGGATCCGAATACGTCCGAATTCTTCGCAGAGAATATCCTTCGGCAAGTTCCACGAACGAACGAAAAATAGTTGCACTCGTTGGTGGAACGAGACGGACGCGTATATTTCAAAGTTTCACATGCGTCGGAGAAATTAGTTCATCTAATCAACGACGGCAGTTTTAATAACGCCGCTGTCTGCACGCCACGTCGGATGCCTCACGCTAACTGTACTTTATTTTCTCCTCGCCGCACCCACTTTCTTGCCACGTACGTGTATAGCCGGTCAGACCTTGAAAAATATTTACCACCGCTCTCTCTCCCTCGAATCCTTTGGGTCGGGAGACCTCGCAAGCTCCATAATTCGAACGATATGTCTATGAATCATGAGGAGGCAAGACTCTGTGTCTATAGGCGAAAATGGCAGGGGATGGAGAGAGAAGCTCGTAAACCTCGCTCACCCTTTTCCTTCCGCGCCATTTCCGATCGAAGTGTCGCGTCAGGAAGCATTCTGCGTTCCTTTCCCGTTGCGAAAAGCCAGCCCCGCACCCCGCGAGGAAATGTTGCGGCACTTCCGCGAAATATGCGAAGAATGATTCATCGTTCGTGAGAAATGGATCGGAGCACGGGGTTAGGTCGTGCGTCTTCTTGGGGATGCAACTTCAACCCGTCGTTTTCTGCCATTAAGATCCCGCGAAGCTTGCCGATAACAGATTGAACTCCGTGACAAAGATATTCTCCGAGTTGAGGGAAGATCGCGCAATTTTGTCGTTGCGACGTCGGGGGACGAACAAGCGAGAAAAATACGGAAACGAAAATGAAACTGTCACACGGTTTTTAATGGAATATGTGATCGACTCTTTCTGCTGGGGGGAGGCACGGACGATCAGAAACATCAGGAAGCGCTGAAAAATAAAAAGTGTAATAATCTTTGCGGGAGAAAGGGGAGGAAATCTGTGGAGCTTTCGCCGATGTTGCGCGAAAGCGCAAAGCCGGGATAATTAGAAGTGCGTTAGGAAACAGGATAGAGAGAGCGTTGGCGATTTTCCGTCGCAATTATGCGTCATAATTATAAGGTGGATAACGACGTCCCCTCGCCGCGCTATTTTCTGCAGGTGCGAGCGTGCGGTGACCGCCGAAATTACCTTCTCGCTGCATGCGGACCACCTTCAACCTGTTTAGTCGCAGAGGCTACGTGACCGGACAGCCGGCCGGATAATGCCGCGAAACGAGCACTACGTAACCCAGATCTCGCGTCTATAGACGTAACGATGATACACGCGTGCACTCGAAGCGTGTACGTGCGCATAAGGGCGTGTACGTGCGTTTCGAGGCGACGAGTTAACGTCGAGCTACGCTGTCGGCAACTCTGCTTATGAATTCGACTGCGTATCTCCTTTGACGTCTCTGCTACCCTATGGAAATTAACGGCAGAGAAGATTCTTGGAAGTTGCGTTACGTGTATATCTGGAAGTGTGTACGAAGATGAAAGATGGAAAGACTAGGTCAGACTCCGATTTTTCTCTCAGGCTCTTCCTTGATATCTTATTTAAAGCTGAATTATCGGGCATCGAATTATCGAGCGTCGTTTCACGCTATTCAAAAGGAACAACGATACAACGGAGGTTGTTCACCGTTGGAAACTTTCCTACAGTCTGCGTTCTACTTTCGGCGATCTTTCAGAAACGATTTCGTTCATTACGGGGAACGAGTAGTTAATTAACGGAGCGAAGATGTAGGCCAGGGATGGTGGTGATTGCTTGTTTTTCCGCGGAAGACGCGAACCGGAAGATCGATGTGCTGAACGAGCCAACCGACGATGAACCTAGATCCGAAGGACTCTTAATCAATCTTAAATGGACGGACACAGGAATGGACCGCAGAGTCCTGACTCGTAAATTAATTGTCTGCCCCATGGGAAGAGGGTATGTTCCATCCCTCATGATAGGCATATCGTGTGCACATATATCGATATATTATATACTCCGTCGAATATATATATTCGAGAAAGAGAGAGAGAGAAAGAGAGACATAAAATAAACGAAGGAGAACGAAGTTCGGAACAGCAGAGAAGGAAAGAGGGAAAGAAGTGTAGGGAAGATAGAGAAAACGATCTCCACCTGCCACTACTCAACTTCAAACTCAGCCAACTCTTTCCCTCAAACCCCCTGGTGGTCGTTCTTCTCACAGAAGCCTGCCACCCTTTCGCATCCTCTACCATCCGCTGCACTGACTCACCCCTTTCTCTCTTTTGCTCTTACTCTCTCTCTCTCTCTCTCTCGCTCTCTTGCCTGCTCGCGGACGCCCCCAAAGCGCCCCTCAATTTAGCCCATCGGACTAATGGATTATTATACGCCTCTGCCTATACGGGAACGATCCCATTCTACCCCGAGATACCCGGACTATCTTTCGCGGAGATATCTACTTTCGGATCGATTAACCGTGGCCCTCTCCCTCCTCTCTCGCCCCACGCGCCTCTTCTCTCGCCCTCCTAGACGGTGGACGAGCGTCCATCGGCTATCCGGCCAGAATGATGGACATCCACGCGAGCCGACCATGCTGGTTGCAAGATGAAACGAACGAACGAACCCGATTACGAAGTAGACCAATTTTCTACGGCGCTGGATACAAATTGAATTCCGCGCAGGATTACCGTTAACAGCGACAGATTTCGCGCTGGGTTCCTTCTCCGCGTTCGACACGGTTCGTTGGAGCCGAGCGTAGGAACAGACCTTCCGAGGTCAATGAATGGCAAGGGTCGCGCAGACGTAACGGAAGAAAAGCCTTTGTAACTCTGGCTCGAAACTCATCTCATTTCGTCGCCTGAAACGTAACGTCGTTATTAAACATACCCAGACCTCGGCTACGAGTGAAAAAAATTGGCCGGCGAAATTTCAAGTATTTGATATTCATCTCGAGAACGAGAGGAACTTGGGGGGGGGCGGGGGTTATTGGAGACGCGTATTATTAAGGAAACAATTCCTTCCAGCAATGTAAATGAATGGAACGTAAAGGGCCAACAAATTATATTAGCCGCGCATATTTTCGCGTCTGCGTCGTTAACGGCGAATTGGGACCCGTTAAGCGTCCTTCGTAAAAACTGAAACGTTCGAAGATTCCTCTCGCATACTACGACGAGTGCAATATTTCGTCTCTCGTCGCGTAATATAGTTTAATTAACATCCGCGCCGCAACCACCGCCAATATTCGTTAGACCGTTAAACAATGTGCTCCTTTTCCAGCGCGGAATTTGATTACCCTTCTCTTCGTGGAGGTAGATTAATTGATTTATATTCATCGTGCGAGGATAATAATGGCCACTCCTTTCGTTCGCTCGTCTTGCGAAGCCGGCCGCATCGGCCATTAGCGCCTCGTTTACGCGTACCCGCGCGCATACTTTTCTCGGTAATTCCGGCAACAGGCAGTTTCTATCTTTTCTCTATTATTTTTACGATAGCTATTTTAAGACACGCGTGGATGTTGTAAAATATAGTGAAATGATGTCGTTACGTCATCAGATGATTGTAATAAAATTTTGAGTATTTGATTCTGTCTTGTACATTATATTATCCGTGACAGATGCCGATAATGAAATTGAAAAATTCTAAAGTTGCTACAATTTCCAAAATGGGCCAACGATGTCAGTTAAAAGTTAACAATTTAACGTGACAAAGTAGAGAGAATTCTGTCTACAAGTAGTAACGTGCACTCGTATCGCCACGTAATGTCTGATCAATTACGACTGTTTCTACTGTCGGCCATAGCCGAACGACAAAACGAGAAACGCGTGGACGAAATGCACTTCATCGCGCGTTCGTTCTGGTTTCTGTAAACGCATTGACCTACTACGCTTATTACGTTTCGCTGGTGATTCTAATTGGACGAAAAATTGATCGAACTCTAATGACAACGGTGGCGAAGGTACAAAGGCATAAAGGGATGGCGGGTACACGGCGGTTGGAAGAAATCCAACGCGCCCACGAATGATTTGTCACAGAACTGGGGAGGAGAACAAAAATTCTCTCCGCCATCGCGATCTGCTTTCTCGCGGAATCTTTCATTTTCTCCCTGTAAGATCGGTGGTACGGGAGGGGGGGGGCGACGCGTTGAGTGAAAACAGAGCGAGAAAACGGCGATGATCGACGGTACAAAAGAAACCCGGGCACCTCTCGAATCGAATGGCCGTCCGGCTTAATGCCAAATTATTTTCTGTCCGTGAAAAGAAAGAGGAAAGACGAGTGAGTTTAACGAGCCAGAGACCGCGACTTTTAGAGGCACTCCACTGTGACGTGAGATATGTGTTCAATAGGTTGAATCGAGGGTCGTATATACGTACGTTGACTCGCCACTCCTGCCTCCTGCTTCTCGAAGAATAATCGATCTCGGAACAACGATTCGTAGCAGACTGTGCTTAGCCGTTTCTTTTGAAGGTTCCTACCACGCGTGCTCGGCCTTCTTCGTTTCCTCGAGTTCGCTTCGAACTTTTGTCCGAGGACGGACTCGCTTGTCGCGAAATCACGCTCTATCTTGAAGAAACTTGGAGTCGATGGAATGTTCGAAGACTTTGATCTCTGCTGATGAAAACAGCGTGTGTTTAATATTTCTATCAAATTTTTCAACCTCCTAACTGGGAAAGACGTGTCGTGATTTTAATCTCTCTTCATTTCTTAAATTTCTCACGTTTCAATGCATCGTGTCCAGTGATCATCGTCAAAAATCGTGTGTTTCCAAGGAATAAAATCAACCTCACGTCGTATTTATTTTTTTCAGTCTTGCAAAACTGTAAAATATTTTAGCTAACGAATTAAATAAACGATAGATTCTGTAATTGAGTGTGGCAATTCGGCGATGTAGTTTTTTCTCACAGCTGTAGATTGCGCGAATTTGTCCGCGAATATTGGCTTTGCAAAGGTTACAATCAACAGTAGAAAAGGCTTTTGTTTGAGACTGGCTGAAGAAAGAAGCACGCGGACTGGCCTCGAGAGTTCCTATTGCGCCCTTCGCCCCGCCATTATCATTGGTATTTCTTCTCGAGAGTTTATTACTTACCCTCGGCGAGGTTATATTGCTCGGCTCTCGGTCTGTCGCCTTCGTTCTATCAGCGATCAAGAACGATTACCGGCATTGTGTTTCCGAGCCACCTTTGTCTCCGGCCTTTTGTATGCGCGCTCCTTCACGTCATTTCCCTTGACTGATGTAAGTGCGTTCATTGTGTAGGCTAAATAAATGTTTTTCTTTTACAAACGCAACCACGTTTTCTTCTTCTTCCTCTTTTTTTTTCTTTCTTCTTTTAGCTTATCGAATCGGCTCGCGTACGCCGAGTATCTTCGAGAGGTGCTCGCTTTTTGCTACGGTGCTCTTTCAATAGGTAGCTAACAGACAGGTTCGCTCCCTCTTATTTATTAAAACGTTGTCGAATAACATTTCTAAAAAAGATATTCTGTGTTGAAACTGTGTACGCGTGTAGAAGTGTCTCGACGAGACAATAGCAGCCGCTCGAAGGCTAAAAATTGTCACGCGAAAGAAGAAGGGAACGGAAACGATCGTAAACTGTGGTCCATCGTTCGGCTGGATCGGCAGCCACGCATTAGTTGGCACGATCGTCGACGTCTTAATCGCATCCTCTTGATAGCCGGCTCAACGGCAGATGCTTCGCACCGCATCGTATTTATCGTATGGGAACAGAGATGAACACCATCGAACGATTGGGAAAACAAAAGTGGCGGGTAGAAAACGGAAGGAGGAAAAAGGGGCGTACGAGGCGTACGAGGACCGTACGTGGGTTCGCCTTCTTGCGACTTCGCTTGGCCGACGATTATATTTGCCCATCTCGAATTAGCATAATTGAACGTTACCCCGAGGAGCACCGAATTGACGGGGGATAATGACTTCCTGCCAGAGGAGAAGTGCGGCCTGTTCGTTGGTTAATTACACGGTTTTCTGATCGGTCGACGTCTTTCGCGAACGGCGCTGGTTAGCCGTTGGTTCGAGACGCAAGGAGAAGGAAAGGAAAGGTAGAAAAGACGATTGGCAAGGATAGATTTAAGGTGCTGCCAGCTTTCTGCCGGAAGATTAACGAACCAAACAGGCTTCGCCTCGCCTGCCAGGGCATAACGATTCGCGAACGTTTTGAAACCGGCTGGCAAACAAGCGACCGCTTCTCCGGCAATCGCATCGCTACGAGGCACATTGACGAATTAATTGCCGGTATCGGAGCAGCACGGTAAACTCGTGGTATCGATCTCCCGGTTATTGAGTCGCGTTTCGAGCCCTGATCGATCCGTCCCCTTCTTTCTGCTCTGCAAAGTTATCGTATTATCAATTCTTCGTCGATGAAACGACGACGCCTTCGGATGGATCAATTTCGAACGTTCGTGTGCGTGCCGCGCGCGTTCGTTATTCGAGGAAACGGAATTAATTAATGATGCGAGCAACGCAAACAACACACGATACAGTTAACACGTTCATGCCGAACTGCATTTAATTCTTTATGTCGGAATTCGAAGATTTATAGCTACAATGGACGACACGTAACGTTCGATCTTGCCGTAAGAAGAAATTATCTATGATAAACACACGTCTTTTCTATGACTAAAGTATCCGTGAAAATCAAGAAGTCACGACGACACGTGAGTACGTTGGACGGCACACAGCGATGATAAAAGCACAGAAGTATCGCAGGAAGTTTCATAATGCTTTCGCGTTACTTCGCGAGAGGCGCGAAGTCACGTTTCTCATCGACAGGGATACCCCGTCGTGAACACAGCTCCTGTAGTTCTTGCTCGATACATAAGTTGTAATCTCGCGAATCGGCAAGCCTCGGCACGTCGATCTCGCTCGCTTCTCCGCGTCGACGAATTAATTAGCGAATTAATTATCACCAGCTTGGTAAACTCAGACTCTCGTGCTACCGGTTATTCGGTCACGTTTTACGCCCTCGTGTAATATCTCGGGACACTTCTCTCCGTGTATCGATTACACCGTACCAATTGACCGGCGCGAATCGTTACCGATTTCTGCGTGTGCGATCCCTTCGTCCAGCATCGTGTGCCGTGCCACGCACACACACACGAGCCCCGATTCGACGGGCCGATGTGTCTGTGGCGACACGTACGATCCGGCCGCTTACGGTGTAAGAGCGTCCGTGTGATCGGGGTGCATACCGTGAGCGGCGGGTATTATGCACGTGCAAGTGGCTGATATAATCTCGCCCAATTTGGTAAACATATTAAGTGCAATCTGAATAATGCGATCGCGGTTTAATGTCATAGGCGAGGACCACCGGCATCGAATAGACGGAAAATATCTCTGTGTGATTTCTGTGTGTGTGGGAGAGGGAGGGATGAGATCATGTTGCTTTCGTAGATTTGAATTAGGAAACTAAAATTAAATTATTCGTATATAAAGCGAATCGGATTAACTGTTCGAATGAAATGGAAGGATTGTTCGCTGGCATACGTTGGACGATATGTAAATCTTGACTTTTCTTTGAATTCATTCAGTTTGACTCAGATCTTGCAACCGAAAATGTTATCCTATTAGTGAAGTCAATCGTAGAGTAATTCGTATAACGATTGGTTTTAACATTACATAAAAAGCATCTATATTACGAGTATAGCCGTTAACGTACAAAAATGGCAATGCAATAAAGTCATATCAAAATATATTTATCTCACCTCGACGTAAATGGAAAAATATCGTCGACTATTGGAAAAAACGTGCTTTACCACGTAATCTGCAAATAGTTCTTCAACATTGTATTCTAATTAACTCAGCCCCTCTGTTATCACATTCCATTTTCCAGGCCATCTTCCATCGAAAACCTCGCGCAAACTACGATCTCGGCCATTCCAACCTAAACACTTCACCCAACTGCGTCGGCTCTCGAGCGAGAACACGGCCAGCAGCGTACCGAATAGGTGGACAAACGGCTCTAAAAACGTTCCGGGAGCCGACACGTAGCCTAACCGGACGCGTTCCTTATGCCACCCACGAGGGCTTATCTTCGCGTCTATTTACCGGCGATAGCATTCGCAACGAGCGCCGTAACTAGCTCCAGTGACGCGTGCTACAAACCGTCCGGTGCCGGGCACACCGGCGATTTACCCTCTCGCCGGGGACAATCTGCGGCGCGCGTAAGCGAAGAAGAGTAGACGACCGCGCGGCTCCGGCCGAACGTGGCCGTCCATCGTCCAACGTCCGGCATTCATCGCGGCTTCAGGGCAAGCCGAGTCGTCGAAGGCCGTGGTGGCCGGGCACAAAGTGCCGCGGCCGCGAGTTATACACCCGGTTCCTCGCCTATCTGAAATAATCGGCCGGTGACAGGTAGCCACCGGCCGGTGATCCAGCGATACGCCAATAAGGCAGCGAACGCCGGCATCGTTGGCCGTTTTATCGCGATGAGCAGAAAGCATACGTGAGGTGAGGTGAGGTCAGATCAGCGGGGCGCACGGCGAGGTGAGGATCGAAAGGGGAAGCGAACCACGGGATAAAATTGGTTCGTGCAGCTCTATTGACATGTCAAGACGTCCGTTGGGGTTGACATAGTCGCGATTACCTCCCTCCGACTCCCCCTCACCGGTCGTCTGTCCGCCGCGCCAAGGTTACCGAGACGCGGCGCGCGGTCAATCGAATTAGCCGCGGAACAAGGGTATCGCTAATTAAAGAACGGCCAGCTGACAATTACTATCGAGGAAGTGATCTCGGCGTTCTCATTTTTCCGCTCGATCGTGAACGATAAGCGAGCGTGGCTCTTAATGAGAGACGTACAATTATCGAACACGCACAGGTCTGTCAAATCTTATAATTTAGAACGGAATTTGATACAATGGAATTTTTATTGCTCGTTCGTTTCGTTGGACCGGCGTGCGAGTAAATCAGAGACGACGAGCGATCGATGGATTGATTGTCATTATTCGTGACAGCCATTGATGTATCTCTAGCTTGAAATTGTATTGCCTTTTTTTTTTATGCATGTACTATTTTCACAGTATTGATGTCTAAAATCGCATAGTTCAATTTCCTCCCCCCCCCCGACACTCTGCATCTGCTCCATGTAAACGAAACGCGTCAGTTTGGGAATATTATTTTCAGCGCCCATAGTTTGCCAATTTGGCAATCAAATCAAACGCACTGGACGTGAATCACCCGCGATTGAAACGTGTTTGTCGATGTTGCATCGCGTTCGTCGAAACAGGTTCGAACGAACAGAATTAGAAGCCTTTGGCGCCATATATTAACTCGCGTGGAACTAAAATCAAACGAGTCGCTAGGAATTCCCCGTCGTTGCCGCGGCGTTCGAGCGACCGTCATCGAATCCGTTGTAAACGATAGCAAACAGAGCAGTAAACGGCGGCGTTTACTTTAGTAATTACCAATGCAGAATGCGCGGTGAAGCTCGGGACGTCAGAGGAGACCGCGCCGTTTGCCTGGCATATGTACATCGCGCGAGAGTCAATGACGTGAGAACGCGCGGAAAATTTGATCGCTTGCACAATGACAAATTATTAATATTGCTTCTGTAGCTGTACCCAGGCCGGTTATTTATCGGCGTGTTATTATTCAGAGCATCGTGAACTAGATTCACGAACGCTTTCTTCTGCATTGACGACCAATTTGATCATAATATCGCGAGTAATTCAGTTTCGTTAAATTTCACGAAATTATGAAACTTCGGATGAAAGATACAACGACAAAGAGATACTAAGCGAATTCGTGAAGCTTTTTTGATTGAAGAATTGAAATTGAAATGTTGCATCAAACTACAATAACTTTCAATTGTTGCCGTTATTGTACTATGAATTTCACATATTTATTGTTTGACGTCAGCATCAAAACATTTACTAAAACAAATTACAAATTACTCGAAACACTACGTAGTTCGTTTAATACACCTAAAGATATATCAGATAATTGTTCACTAAGTGTTTAGTTTGATACAACTAACAATATATAACATCGTTGCATTAGATATGTCGATTCTGATTTATTTGCCCCGTGAAATGTAACACGGAAATGTAACAGGTCGATTTCTCTCTTCGGCGAAACGCGTCGGCTCTGGGAGGAGAGCTACAACTTCATCGTGTATCCAATCACATTTTACCGTGATCCCTTTAATCCTCAGGTTAGTGGCAGTCCTATCCGACAAATTTGATTATAATAACCGGGAAGGATGCCGCCGCGAGGAGAGTGAAGTCCTGACTATCGGCGTCTATCAGTTTCCTGACGAAGAGTGACGTTATCGATCGTATTATCGGTCTCGTAAACTTCCACTTCGGTACGCCGGATCGTTCGTAAATGTCGATCGTAAAATCACGGCCAGGTGCGGAGGAAGGGCGGGCAAGTTATTGGTCCATTTCCTGCAGGAGAGGTGGTCGTGCTCCGTGTTACCCGCTCCTTCGAACATCCGAAATCCCACGCTCCAACGTATAAATACGTTTAATCTTGTTCCACGATTGAACGCCACGTTCCCTCGACCCGACGTTTCTGCTTTTTCTGTCTTCTTAGATGACTCCGGAATCCACGTGTCGTTTAAATAATTAATAAACGATCAGATTGCAGTTTTTTGCTCTGTTTCAAATAAACGTTCGACTCGCTAGACTTTTTTGACTCGTTGTATTATTCTTGATCAATCGGATTTGATTGTCGTTCGCGATATTTTTTTCGTAATTTCATTGTTCATTTTCAGCGTTCTTCACGGAAGTCTGAGTTGTCGGGATAAATTTCAAAATATTCCCCTGCGACTAATTACGGGACGACTCGGTCGGACGTATTTCAGGAAATTTCCCTTTATTATTTGCCAGATGAATTACACGCGACGGAGTCGGCAGCGCGATGGTTTCCGATTACTCGACGCGTTTATTACACTGCTCGTTACATCTTGCCGAGGGTGGTTGAGGCGCGCGACTGGATCGAAAGAGAGGTTGTATAGGGTTACCCGTTCGTCGAATTTTCCGTTCGAAGACGCCATTTCGTTAACGGCCTCGTCTTTCGTTTAGCAACGTTTTCGCCCGTCGACCGCACACTTCCCGCACCGAAACTCGATATCCGCCCATCTAATTGCTTTAGCCGTGAGGTTTCCAAGTGTGTTTTCTGCCAGATGCCGTTCGAGCTTTCAAAGGGGTCACGTGCGGAGGAAAGCCCAAACAAAAGGAAAGAAACCAAGCTCTGAAACTGAATCGACCGAGTAACGAAATCGTGGCGTTAATGGATCCTCTACAAACTACTACGTTGACTTACGAAATAAGGGAGCGTCTTCGAATCAGAGAACGGAATTCGTCAAGCAGGGATTCCTCGAGGAAATTCACGATGTAAACACCGTGGTAGCCGCGTTAACTCAGGGATTCGAGTCGTCAATTCCTCGGCGAAAGTTTCGCGGAAGAAAAATCCGCGAGAAATTTATTCACCGGGCTGAATTCGCATAATGCAATCGCGAAACGGCGACAACCGAATCGGAGGAATTACGTTGTCGACGTTCGATCGCGGGACGCGCTACGTCCACGATAAATATTCGTTCGCCGGCGCGGCTTCCTTAATTCGCATTACGCGACTCGCTCGCTTTCTAATATCCATAAATCCGAGTTCAATCAGGTTATCAGAACGACCTAATCGCGTTCAATCAGCCGGAAGTCGCCGCGCGACTGAGGGAAACAGAGACGAAGAAATCAAGGACCGGTGAATCTGATTAGTCAACCAACGTGAATCGTCCTCGTTCGTCGCGAGACGATGTATCGACTGTTGCAGCGCGTGGAAAGAAAAGGGAAAAATCACACCGATCTTCAGACGAGCGAGTCACCGACAGGGAAAAGGGAAATCAATGATACTGAAACGAACGGGCATCGAGAGATAGAGCAGGAAACGGGCGGGAAGGAATGGTAAATGCGGAAATCGGACTGAATCCTCTGGCTGGTGCTTCGCCGCAATTCACGTAAATGCGAACTCGAACTCGAGTCTCGGCACCGAGGATTTCTGTCTCGGAAGTCGATCGTCGAACCAGAGATCCGTGAGAGATTCTATCGACGACGAGAGAGCTCGTCTTCGCGATATCAGTCATTTCCTTCTCCTTCGTTTTTGTCGCGATTTCTAGACAGATTCATCGCGATTATTTGCGATAAGTTTCAGACGACGGATGAAGATAGCTCGGTGGAGAAGGTGTGAGAGGCTCTCACGAAATCGTTCTCGACGTTTAAGCAATAGTTTTTCGGGAAAGCGAACGCCCATTACTTTCGTATAATTGCAGAACGAATGTTTCGGGTCGAAGCATGTGCTCGGCTGAAAGCGCGGACAAAAGGGAATTCGTTAAGCTTGTAACCGCACGTGTGACGAAAATTCTCGCGCTTGCTCTGCACCGCGTCGATAGGAGATGCGAATTTATTATCCTTGAGAATATCTACAAAGATGAAAGTGTTCACGGAGAATGGTAAATCAGAAGTTTCTGGGCGAGTAATTACATTTCAGTTAATCGACAAGCAGAATAAATTACCAGTTATTTATAGAGTCTAAGAACTTAGCTCGTTCCGTGTAATTGAAGAAACGACTATATGAAAATGAGAAATAAAATTCCAGAGAGAGAGAGAAAGAGAGAAAGAGAGGAAGCGTTCGTCACGAATGCGTAGCGTAATGGAAGAAACGGTTGTCCGTTGCAATCGTCCTGATGGTCCGTCGAGACGTTAGCGAACCGTAGTGAACTTGAAGACATTTGTATCCAGCCAGTGCGGAAAACTCGGGCTCAATGGCCCATGGTGGGAAGTTTCCGTTGGCGCAAGAACGCTCGATTCCCCCTTGAACGCAACATCCACGAGGCAGAAACGGCGACTCGCAGTCACGATTAAAGCGCATCATCGCGAAAGGCGTTCTTCGGCCTCTCCTTTCATATTTCAAGCGTTCTGAATTTAATGCGAGACCGAGGGCAGCTGAAACATCGTTTATCCGTCTAGCGCGTTTTGGATACGGGCCATAACGCCAATTACGCTTCACGGCTCAAAACCGAGCCTCCGACCAATATCTAACGAGAACTAGGTCACGACGATACTTTCATTCGTTTCTCTCTCTCTCTCTTTCCATTTTCATCCCATTTCAAGTCTTCAGCGCATTTTACCTCTTCAGAGAGATTTACCAGCAATTTTCTCTGTTTACCGCGAATTCGTTAGTACTCTCCAGGGCTAGAATACTCGGCCACGAACAGGGAAGTGGGTACTTCAGTTAATTCGCGGAAGAACTGTTTATTTATTCATGGCTCGAGAAGCACTTCTTACCACCCTCAAAGGATTCGCGAATGTTTGGCCCTTTTTTTAAGAACGTTACAGCGCGGCTATATCGTGGAAAGATACTCAAGTCATCGACGATATTCAGACGAACGACGTTTTTGCACACTTTCGTCAGAATTTTCTTCGCTACGTTAAGTTCAGTTGATGCAAAAGAATTTGTAAGACATTCGATGTTTCTTAAAAACGTCATTTTCAACGATATTATTAAAAATCATCCCCCCTTCTCGCTACTTTTTACATCGAGTAACAAATGTTTCGTAAAATTTCTCCAAACCTCTCAATAAATTCTCCGAGAAGTCTTTCCACGGAAACGAGTGTCGCCGCTTGCCTGAAACGATCGCTTGTGATTCGTGGTGACGTTCCACGTTTGCTCCCGGTTATCTCGGACAGAAGCTGCAGAGATGTCGATATTTCTGCTGCATTGTCCAGTCGCAGTCGGCTCGGCCGACACGATTAATCAGTCCTATCCCTTCGTCCCGGCGGCTGGAAATTCTGCGAAAACAAGGATGCGAAGTCCGCTCGGGAAGGCACTCGGTGGCCTGGTGTCGAGATCATTCCAAACAGTAGCCCTCGCAGGATCCTCGTCCCTTCGCAGCGCGACCCCGTTTCCGCGGGGATTGTTGTGACAGAAAGCAACAACTACTTCGGCTATAAGTGTGTACAGTCCTTCGTTACTGCGCTCCACTGTCTCTCCTTTGTCGTTCGTGTTTCATTAGCGGAAACGGCATAACTCTTTCAGGCTCTGTAATGTAGCACGTTGTGAGCTTGAAGTTTCCACTCGTTAACGGCACAGGGGCGTGGAAAAGTTTCCACGTCCCGTTGCGCCCTTCTAAACGGAGCTTAAAAGATCAAAGGACGAGGCAACGTGTCTCAGACAAAAGTGTTGGTTTTGCCGGGTTCAGGTGCTCGGTGGATCTCTTCTCGCTGACGTGAAATTACTTTCTCGAACGATCGCGAATTACACTGTTCATTTGCAATAATTAGTATTACAACGACTAATAATAAAGAAAGTTTCAGAAATAACTGGTAAGCAAACGTATTTTGGAGAATTATATCTCGCAACAGCAATAAATAAATGTTTTACAGATTATTATCGTCTATTTGATAAACAGTATAGTATTTAGTATATTGTGACTGTCCCTATGCAAGTGTATATTTAAATTATAAGATATCCGAAAGAACGTGAATAAGTATTCAGACGACGTAAACTACTGCAATGTTGGGCTAAACGTCTCATTTGAGAAGCTTCATGGACGAAATTTTGAAAGCCACTGCGTGACAACCTATCAAATCCAAGCTACTTTAATCAACCATCAAGAGCAGGTGACTAGTGCGAATTCAAGTATCCGTCCAAGTGGAAACTCTACGAAGCGAGTGCACGCGGAAGCGCAGCATCTCCACGCGGTTTCTCTCTACGTCTATCGACAATGAAACGTTCAGATTTGCGCTTGTATTATGATAGCACGTTCAAGTGCCCGCGGGAAACGCCTCGGCTTTCGCGATAATTTCCGTTTCCCCTACTCTGACAAAGACGGAGAGAGAGAGAGAGAGAGAGAGGGGGAGAGACTCTGAACGAGCCAAATGGGCCACAAAGTTCGCGTTTTAACCCCCCGGAATTCCGAGATGCTAACGCCTAGAAGTTGAGAAGTTCGGCGGTATGCCGATACACGTCAGCCCTTGAAGGCAAGCTGGAATCACGCGAACGGAGAAATTAATTTTCCCAACGCGAGGAATCGGGGAACGCTCGAACAGCGAGGTAAAAGATTATAATACGCGTATATTTCAACGCAACGCGAGATCCTGTTATTCCGGTGGAATGGAGATAGCACTCTTGAATCTCGATTATTGAAATTTCAAGTGTCGTCGATGGGAAGCTTTTTCTGTATATTTAGCGTGTTCAGTTAGGTTTAGGTTGGACAGAGAGAATGAACTAAGTTGGCGTTTGACGATTAACATCGTTTCTGGGGATATTAGCGGTTTAATTGAGTCAGGCTGTTAACAGCGCTGTTAATATTTTACGCAAACAAAGACGGGTATCGGTATCGATTTCTCTTGTATCGCGATTCCAATCGTATCTATTGTCTACGTATTATAACGGCGCACGGCGGTTAGTAATTGGCAAATAGTGTTCGTGCCGCCTCTTGTTGCAACCGAATGGGGTAATTGTATGAAACGCAAGATCCAATTGCAGCGGTATGGTTTTACGGAACGACGTTGCAATTTCTAGATGGTTTCCAATGATATTATCGATTAGGTAAGAGAGTGGTTTCATAGCGTTTCGAAAAACTACTCGTTGAAGAATATCTCTACGAATCGAATTCAAAGGTAAATAAAACTATGAAACAGAGCTCAGATTTCTTAATTAATTCTTCAGTACTGCGAAACTTGCACAACTATCATTGGAGGTCTCACGTGCCACAAATTTATTGAAAATATTTATTGAAACGTAATATTGCTCGCAATTAATCAACAATAAAATACTCGCGGGTCCCATTTCCCTAATTATTCCATAAAAATATTAAACTGCACAAACATCCGTGGTCTGGTTATTACCAGGTGTCGAATATAAATCAAACTCTGGCTAAATTAATTTTACTTTACGCAAATATTAATGACAAAAAATTCCAAATGTAATTAAACAGTGAGAAATGTAAAGCACGAAATAATACATCCTGATAGATGAAAACGAAAATTGAATTTCACGATACTTAAGTGTGGAAAACGTTTCTCCGGCTAGAAAACGACCTACCAACGAGACCGTGACACTTCTCCGCGTTTTCGACAATATTCTCGTAGCCCCAGTTCAGAATCGTTTCCCCTTAATCCCATCCGTACCAATAACGACGTCAAATTCGCCGAGATAAAACGGCGAGATAACAGCCTGGGGAAAAAAGTCGGAAACTGATTTCGCGGAGCGCGAAATAACTGAAAGAGGAACAACAGACGCGTTCGAGCGAAGACGCCGAGGAGTAAACAGCGAGACTGCAAGAAATCGCGACCTGCGCCACCGTAAACACGGTATATAGAACGAACAGTTAATCGTGCCGCTTTTCCCCAGTTCCTTGTGCCCCTTCTCCCCTTGCAATTTCCACTCCCCTCGTGTGCCTGCACACAATCTCAACCACGGTGCCGCTGCTCGTAGCAGCCGCGGTGGCGGCGGCGTCGCCGGGCGTTGGTCGTCGAGCCTCCATAATTCATTCGGCAGACAACCAGAAATCCTGGAAACATACATTTATGCGGCGAGTCGTGCCAGAGGGGAGTCGTGGCCGCGGCGTACGTTGTACGAGTAGCGGCTAGTAGAATGGAGGCTGAACGACGGACGAACGGACGAACGGACGGATGGACGGACGGACGGATAGTGAGTGGAGGCGGGTGGAGGCAAGAGAAAGAGTTGGTCGGTGAAACGGCAAAGGGGGTTGTTACGCGGTGTGGACCAGGCGGGATGTCGAAATCAGGGGTGACAACCGTGGAGTTGGCCCGGTGATGTACGGTGGCGCAGATACGCGCTATCGTACCAATAACCGTTCGAATAATAGCCTACGAACTGGTCGCGAGCCGCGTTTCCACCGAGCTCCATCGAACTGGATCTCGTGCTATGACCACGCGTTGGTGATGCTCGCGAAACTGCCACTGGTATGGTCGGCGATAACGACGGCGAAGAGTGAGTTTCAGCGATTTGAAACTAGGTAGCCGGGCAAGATGCTCTCCAGATGGGAGATACGACTTGGCGAGTGCATTTTGATTCGTCGACGGATAACATCCGGCGATGGTATCGTAGCGACATAATCTCGCAGACGACGTCGGCATCGTCCAGAACGACGAAGACGATGGCGGCGGCTGCTACTGCTGCTGGTGCTGCTGGTGCTGCTTCTGCGGCAACCGGCGACGGTGTCGTCATGGCTGCACTTAATGATAGCATTTGCTCGCTCGCGTTTTACCCTGGTACCGTAATCGAGGCGAAGGCACAGAGGAATAGGCGAACGTCGTTACGTGTCGCGAGCATGTACACGCCAGCAAAGCCACGGGCGCGCGCGATTGTATGTGCGTTCGCGTGTACGCGGTGCGACGGATACGTCGTATCGCATACTCGAATTAACTTCCTTTTGATGGCGGTAACTGTGACGAGTAGGCGGTTCACGTTTAACCCGAACGGATTACACGAACGTGGCTGGGGAACACGTGTGCGTCAGCTGATAGATGATGAAGCTTGTTTAAACGATCAAAGGGGACGTTTCTTACTTAATTAACCAGCTTTTGTCGACTCGCTCGTAAACCGTTCTCCTTAAATCGCTTCCTCGAGCTTGCGCTCGTTCGTTCGAAGCGAGTTTGCATTCTTTAATTGCTTCGGCAGGCGGGATTCAACGTTTTTCGACGAATCGAGACGAATTCTTCTTCCAGCCGGGCTAGTTAATCAACGAATTTACAGTGTGTTTCGATATTTTCGAGCCGGCCATGTTCAATATTTGCCGAGCAAAAATTCTCGGATGCCGACGAACGCCGCTATTTCCCCTCCTTGTAGAAAACACGCTGCGGAAACGAACGCCGCACTCTTCGTTTGAACGACCACCGCGGCGTGGTGCGGCGGTATCCAGGCCGATATTCCATTCGGCTCGCTAATCTGATATTGTTTTGCCGGCGCTGCATCGCGAGGCTCGCCGGCCGCTGTCCCGTCGCGGTATTTTTACAGAATTAAACGGGCCGTGGCGATAGTCGAAACACGATTTTCCGTGAGCCACCGGCTGCGCCCGGCCACCGCTTCACCGCTTCACCGCCGAAGGGGTGGTTGGGAATGCAATATAGATTCGCAGATAGCCGAGTCCAATTAGAAGAACTGCCACTCCGCAGTGGCAAATAATACAAACTACCGGCCAGGCGGCCTCTCGAAGTTGCGCACGCTTGGCTAAAACCGGTTTCCGCTTTGCGCGCGTTACTCCGCTTGGGCGGTTATTGCGTCATTGTTATGCCCGCCGCAGGGGAAGCCGGCTGGCCGATGTCTTTACATTAAAGAAAAGGTCGCTTTCCTAATTACACGCGGACGTTCGCCGTGACGATCATTAAAACGGCAATTTGTTAATGTCGAGTCGGTCGGCTTTGACCTTTCATGTCATGAGCCTTCCACCACGTCGACGCAAAAAAGATGCGAGAAGAAACGCTCATCGGTTCCCCGTTCCCGCTTCTTCCTCGCGTTTCCCGCGATCGATGCCTGGATATCGTCGTGGCCTGTTGTTTAGATTGCGGTTTTCTTCCTCGATCATTTCCCGTTTCCCAGTTGGACGTTCAATTTGCTCTCTGTTACTTGCTCGACTATCGTTCGATCGGAGTTTCTAATTAAAAGTCCCATTGCTCGTTTCCTTTAACTATCAAACGTTGGGTAAAGTTCAATTAAAAATTCTAAAGCTAAGTGAACTGCTCCGAATTGTTACGGTTCTCAATGGTGTTCAATGACGCCAATTAACAGAATCAAAATCTAAAATCTATCCTCGGATCAGTTGTTCAAGTTTCCGAAATTCTATCAAATACCAGACTAAGCATCCGTGTCGCGATTCTGTTCTCGCTCGGCTAAAGTACGACATCGGATCTCGGCAAAATCGAGGGGGTTCACCGAGAAGGAGGAGGAGTGATCCTAGCTGTCTGACACGGGACCGGGTGAAGAGTCTACCGCCACTGCTACACGGTGTATACAGAAAACGAGGCACCTTGACAACGAGGCGAAAGAGGAGCGTTCGCAATCTACACGCAACGTGTGTACGTGCGTGCGAGTGTACGAGCTCGTGTTGTGCAGGACACGGTGCGATGCAATCTTCTGAACGCGTGTAACGCGGCAGAAGCACGGGATATGGTTTTAACACACGTTTAATCACGCCAGGATCCACCGGCGGCTGATCCAGCTCCAGTATTCCCGCTGTCTCACCCCGATCTCCGACCCCTCCACCCTTTCTTCGTCTTTCTCAATTTTCACGGCTGTCTCTGTTTTTCGCCTCTTCCTTTGTCTTGCACGCCGAGCCGAGCTTAAACTCTTCCTTTGGAATTCCTCGAGTGTTTTTGCCTCGCCTGCCTTCCCCTCTCTCCTCTCTGTTATTCTTTCTTCTTTTTAAACTCGCGCGAATAGACACGTACCTTCGTGTCTGCGGGTGAAACGTTTTGCGGAATTAGATTTTCGTAGAAAGTTTTGTTTTCTCTCTCTCGAGAGAGAGAGAAAGGAAGAGAAAAGAAGAAACGAGAAATATGTTTCTGATGGCCGGACGAACGAAGATGTTAATTAATTCAGGCGTTACCGTCCGTGACCGTGTTGGCGAATGAAAGTGTTAAATATTAATTCCGAGCATCTTTTGTCGGCGTCACGGGAAAGCCGAGCTAATTATAACTGCTTTAAAAGTTTACCCCGAGACTACGGTGTTTACTGAAGAAGAGCGGATAAAAAGAATCTGTTTATCGCCGAGCGCGAATGGCGCCCACGTATTTCGAAAGGAGAGAAAAACTTTTAATTAGGTACGCGCGTGTCAGTTTGTTTCAACGAGATCGACATAGTTTCACGTGCGAGCTCTTTCGACAGTGTCGCGGCTGATACGCGACGTGCAAACGAGAGGAAACGCGTGTTTAACCGGGACAGGCTAACCTTTAATTAGTAAACTCTTTCATTCCTCAAAGACCATGGTGCGCACTTTTCCATGTTTTGTACCAACAAAATCCGCGAAATTCAGAATCCGCTTTTCGACGAAAAGATATAAAAAAGAGAACGTCCCTGCCCTTTTTCGTACAAATGTTTCGTTCCAAGCAAATTTTTATTTTTCTCAAACTAATACTGTTAATCGACCGTTCGGTTTTTCTAAACATATCGAAGAGCAATTCGTGCAAAACACGAACGTTCGAGGCATTAATGGCAATCTTCAGGATCGATCAGAGACCAAGCAAACCGAGTGTTTCTTGTTTTCAATCTGAGAACGACCACGTCATAAACAAGGCAATAAACCGACAAAACAAATTGCTCAAGCACCGACTTTGCCATTTCTCTGAATAGACGTGGTTTCTCTCTCGTTGAGGACGAAAATTTTCGCAGTAATAAATAAACCGAGCTCGAGCGAACCACAAGCTCGTGCGTGCACTCTTCAAGACGAATTTCTTTGCCAGAATAACGCGGCGAGAATTCGACGAGCTCTTTCGGATCAATAATTTCCGTAATAATTTCGTCGATAGGGTCATTTATCGAACTTCAGGTGGCTCGATTTCCCATTTTCGGAAGTGTAAGTTTTATCTCATTCGGGGCGTAGTTACACGACCGACAATAATGCGTCCAAGTTCACCGAGAAGTCGGCCGACTACACGTTAAGTCTCCGCCACTGTGAACATTTATCAGTCACGTAACCTGCCTCCAGCCGCTACGGAGCTGCTTTCTGGACTTTCGGAGAAGCTGCAAAGGAGTTTGCCGCGGCGCTTACGGCTTCTTGCCGTAATTAGGATAATTGGGACAACGGATCGACAGGGGACGGAGATCAATAACAAAGCCGATAAGAGCGTGGACTCCGTGAAGCTGAACGATCCAGCAATTGAGCCCTCCTACGCTTAGTACAGCCACCGTTTAAACGTTTCATTAAAACGCGCAGCGTTTAGCCAACTCTCGTTTCGGAGTTTCGATAATTGCGGCCCTTATTCGCCGGGGCGTGTCGTCTTACGCCGCGAAACTGTGCCGCGTTAATTCGATCCCCGCGGTGCCCCCGATCCGCTCGCGCGCTCTACTTCGTCTTGGCTCTTATTAAACGAAACGATAATTGAACGAAATTTCGCTGGCCTGCGGAAAATAGCGGACACGCTAGCGTGAAGCCGGCCGTGGCGCGCCGGCTGCGAGTTATACTTTAACGAGCGCGTATCACTCGTTGGATAATCGTTGATAGCGGATGGAGATCAGCGGGGTCGAGGTTCGTTGCCAATTATCGCTTTCGGTGCTGGATAATTGGTAATTACCGGTCTCCTTGTCGGTCGAATAATTCGATACCGAACGGCGGACAATTGATTCATTCAATAACCTTTGGAGATTCCGCGGGTTCCTCGAAACGGCGTTAAACCGCGTGGATTAATCGGTCCGCGCGTTAACCTTTTACGGAGAAGAATATTTTCGTAATTCAAGAATTCCGAAATACGTAACGAAGCTATCGTCGACTGAGTACTACAAATATCAGTGACAAAGAAGGATACGTTTTTATCCTATAGGTGATAATTGAAAACGATAATATTGGAACATTGTAATTTGTTTAGTATCTCGAAGCATTAAGCGAAGGGTTAATGCACGGTGGAAAGACCTCGTTTCGTTTCGCAAGTAACGGCGAAACGTCCAGCATTATGATCGATTCCGAGAAGTTTTCGAGCTGTTCATTAGCAGGACTTCATGCGAGAAACGGTTTCTGGGTAGTTGATAATAGATCGGGCTAAGTAAGGGTTAATTTTAGTATCGTTCAACGGAACTGTCTGCCTGTCCGTGAGTTTCCATAAACTTGCATTTTAGAGGAAGTTCCAACCATGCAACTGCTGGAGATTCTGTTCTATTTGCGATGGTTGAAATTAGGAGAGTGTATAATACTTACGTTAGTGTGTACGCTGATTTGGCGAAAATGGCGTGTTACCACTGTCTTCTCGGCAGATCGATCTGGCAATCTTGGGAATAAGCTAGGAATCAGCGGAACGGCGGATTGTTAACCGAGCCATGTACAAACCCGACTATCTTGCAAGTATTTCTTTGACAATTTTCGATTCTTATACACGCTCTGTCTTGCAGTTGGTATATATAATTCGTAGGGACGAGTACGCGATACTCTGGATCGTTGGTCTCTCAGTCGGGATAGAATGAATCGATTCGATTCCCGAACGTTCTTGAATTGCACGTTTCGCGGCCACTTGCTCGTCGACGTTTGAAAAATCGCTCGCCTTTTGTTCCGTCCGATTAATAAACGGCGCCATTCTGTGAAAGCACGGAATATGCACGTCTATGCTGTTTAGCAGAGGGGCAGAAAAAAACCGCGTTGGCGGCCAGGAATTAACGGTAAAAAATTCCCGAGCGAAACGCGAGAAATAAAATTCTGGACTGATACAAACGCCGTGGTCTGTGCGAAAGCTTTCTCTCTCTCTCTCTCTATTTTTCTGCTTTCCTTTTGTATGCTCTTCGTTTTCGCTCCTCGAGGCTCGATCAGGGAAAGGCAGGGTATTTGTTCGCTTCACACTCGATTAAAAGCCGTTTCCTCAGCGACCGTTCGACTCGATACGTTTCTACGATGCACCGAATTTACGGGATATCGCCCCGGATCTCCGTGTACTCGAGGTTCCTTCCGGCGAAACTCCCTCATTCAGCCAGCGCAGGCTGAACGTAAATCGAGCGTGTTCGAGGACGAATGCAACCGGTGGCGCGCGGACGAATCGTTTTCTTTTGTAATAAGCTGCCTTCACTGGCAACCAGTCTGCTCTTTGTTGCCGATCTTGGCAATCTCCTGTTATGGGTCCAACCGATTCGTTCCATCCACGTTCTTTCCCTCCTTTCCATAGCAAGCATCTCCTCTCGTCGATTCTGAACTTACACCGTTCCTGATCCCGAGGCGTAGTTTTCTTTTCTCTTTTTCTTTCTTTTTTTTTTTTCTTTCTGTCGAGCGATAATTACGGCAGCAAGTGGATTGAGTCAAGCTTTTCTCGAACGGAGCGATTCGTTCCGAACGCTTGATCGACGCGTCGTGCAACATAATATCGGCGCTATTATGCAACGAGAAAATTAGTTTCCCGAGGGGAGAGAAATAGGTAGAAGAAGAATAAGACGGAATTAAAACGAAATGGTCGGCAACGGACGCAGCGCTCGTTGAACGAACACCGGATGGTTAGTTTCTTTCTTTTCTATTAATTTATGGAAAATTGTAACGAGAGACCAAATACAACTAAAAAGGTGGATAAAATATAAAAAGTACATAATACAACGTTCACACTGTCCAAAATGAAATTGAAATTCATAAAAGTTCATGAAACAAATTTTTATTTGAATACCTGGCGCCTTCAATCGTTCACGTGAGAATGTGAATGATTTTGCACATGCATCTGCAGTCCACGTTTGCCGGCTCGTCTAGACGAAAATTAGTCGCCATTTTAAACGTCGAAACAGGACGATAATTGAAAGAGCGTCACGGTAGGAAACGCTCGAGTGAAATAAAGAGGTGAGTGTAACACGAAGATTGAGTCAGGCGAAACATCACCGAATGTAGGTTATTTCGTACTAATTACATGACCTAGTTTGAAGAGAAACAGCGTTACCATCGTCTGTTCCCTCCATTTCCTTAGGAAACTCGCATCCTCTGGTAATGGAGGATCTTGGAAACGAGTATAGCTGTGGTTGCTTGTTTATGGAACTTGGCGAACATGCACGAGGAAACATTTCGTCGTTTTGGAAATATTTTCTTGTCAATTGTGTCTGACGAGAGAACTGGCGAGATATTTCATATTTCTTTTGATTAGCTCTGTCAAATACAGTATTCGATAAAACCAACGACGACGAAATAAAGCTTGTACGAAAAGAGAGTAAAGTACTTGTACGGTAGAACGAAAAATGAATCGAATATAAAATTACGAATTGGTAAATTTCAATCTCAAAACATCGTTCGTTTACGAAATTATTAAACTTCGAATATTTTCCCAAAAATTTCTCCAAAATCGACGAATCATTCGACGATCCACAAACGGAATCACAGAGAGTGCACACATTCAGTCGTCAAAGGTTTCCACGGAAGTGTTCGTCGAAATCGTATGAACTTCGTGTCTAAAGCGAGCAATTTTAAAACGATCCATCATCTAGCAGATCCGACGGTATTTGCAAAATACGCGAAACGTCTAAGACTATTAGGGTTACGTCACGCGTCCCAACGCTCTTTGAGAAATTGTACACACTTTCAACAGGAGAGAGTATTCGTCGGATACGGTTACCGTGCGAAAGCCTATCTGCATCGCGATCTCTCGCTGTGAAGGGGGAGGTAAACAGAATCAAGCAACTCCAGCCACGAAGATTTCACATGTGAGCGGTATTCCGACTTTACGCGAGTCCTCTTTTTCGCGCCACTACCAGGCAACCCGATTTTCCTTAATCCCTCCGGCCGCCAGATGGTATATGAACACGTTCGACGAAGCACGAGGCAACTTACTTTTCAATGAAAATCGAACGTGGCCGAGAGCAAAGCGACAGCTTCAAAGCGGGGGATTCCGCGTGATTGTTGTTGCGCGAAATTTTTAACTACAAAGGGGAGTCTTCACGCGCGAACGATCACGGACCTTTTTACTCGCAGTTCTTCTATTTATTCCCATTCTTTTCATTTCTCTCCTCTTCGTTCGCCGTTTCTCTTTTCAGCTCGCCAGCGTATTAACATCGAATGCTCCTCCCGATGCTTTCCATTATTGTATCGTCCAGTGCATTCGCGATACATTTTTTACTGTCAATATCAGCGCTTCGGTGCCCTCGGTGTGTGGCGGTGCGACGACTCGCGGAATACTGTACTTTGTCACGTTGATGGCGCGGCTAGACACGATATTGCATTCAGGAAACGACGTGTCCGTGTCATCGATCGATGAAATTTCATTAAGTGGTATCGCTTCCGCTTTGCATAGAAGGACACCGGGATTTCATAAAGGTGCGACGAGAATTGTGCGCGGCGGCCGATCGGGGCCCGAAGCGGGGAACCAGTGAAAAAATCGTGTATGCCCCCGTACGGGCTGTTACGTTAGCAGCCGGTTAACAGGTCATGGAATAAAATTAAATATCATCGGGCAGCGAAACGGCAGCGGAACGCACGCGGGACGATCGCTTTCGATGAAAAAAGAAAAAAGAAGAAAAAAGAAAATATCGAGAAAAAAGAATCGTCGGACATTAAACTCGATTAATGTTGCACTGGGAATCGTCGCTCGACACGCGATCGCTGGATACGTCGGGACTCATCGTTTTTTAATTCATCGAACGGTAAATAAACGACGAGTCGGCGAGCAGCTAACGAGTTTTATTACACGGTAGCCGTGGCGTGCATTGATTTCAAAACGTTTTCCATAGTACGCATCTGCTCCGTTTGTGTTTCTCGCTGGAAACAAGCGTATTGCACGTCGTCCTGCCCCCCTGCGTCCTTCCCTCTGTTTTCGATCCACGAAATCAAGAAATCAACCGTTTCGACGCTTCTCGAACGGTATCGCTCGCGCGTACATCGCGTAATGAAGCACGCCTGCCGTATGAACGACCATCGCGCGATCCAGCGCGTGCCGGAGTGGCTCCGATCGAGCAAACAACCACTTGGTCGCGTACACGCTACGTATGTATACGTGTCGTATCCCGGACTTTTTTCCTGCCTACAGTCGCGCCAGTAAATCAAGCTTCGGCGCGACCGATGGTGTCGCGTAGTACCCCGTCCCATCTGATTTCCGGCAACGCGCCGTATAATCCGGTGAATAATGAAAACATTATCACAGCCGACAAAGTGCGCTCACGTTGGTGTCACGTTGGTGCAGGTATGTAGTTTGCGGGGGTGGACGGAGGAAGAGGTGTTGGTTAGACTTTTTCGCTGCAACGGTGACCAGGGGTCACGGCGGGGGATTTTTCGAGAGACTATATGGAGGAGGGATGGAACAGGCAGATACATTGTCGCGTCGGCCAATGAAAAATTGCCACAGATCTCCCGACGGGGAATACCGTCGGTCGCACCAGTGCCGTATCCACTGGCCGCGTAGTAGCCTCGTTTCGTAGGATCACCCTATGGCCCGTGTTACGTGGAAATAAAAAAAAAAAAAGAGAAAAAAGAGAGAGAAAAAAGAAATATTCCGAGTGAACGAACGATTGAACGGGGAACGACGGTAGGCAGCGGAACAAATAGCGTCGGATAAATCAGCGAGCTCTCTGTCTTGTTCATTTGAAAGTCGCCAATTGCACGCACGTGCGTTCAACGTGCCCCGCGTGTGTCGGTCCGCATCGTTACGTGGCTTGTATACACGAACGCTTTTATTTTTGACCGTGATTTATACCCGTTAGCGAGAGAAGATCGACGGTCGTGAGTCTCCGCGACAGCTCGATCGTTGGATTTTTTGTAGTCTCGGTTCGAAGACAGAGTGAAACGGAATTTGCAAAAAAAAAAAAAAAATCGAGCACGAAGTAAGGTGAGGCATTTCCACCAGCAGTTTTTCCCCTCCTTCGGCTCGTTTACCGAGGAATGTGAGTTACGGCTCACCGCAGCGTCAGCTCCTTCTCCCTCCCTCGTGCGGTCAGCTCGCCGAAAAATTAAAACGGGCACGTGTTGCCAAGAAGTTTGGAAACCGAACTCGTTTCCGCGAAGCTTCCCCGCCGTGGCCAGCGATATTTTCCCCCGCATTTATTTAATCTGCGATAGCGAAGTTTATACAGCGCCGTCAGTCATTTCGTGGAAAAATAAGAGGGACGCGGGGGGAGGGGAAGGGAGGGGGTTAGGTTAGGGATGGAATTACACGGCACTTAATTCTGCCGTCTGTTAAATTCGGACAAGCCAACGGGGTTGTTATCTCACAGTTCTGACATGGAAGTTTGCCAGAATCGCGGAGTCGTTCGCCGACGTTTAAATTGTAAAATTTCATTCATTGCCGAACCGCGAGCATGCGCGGTCGCTCGCGTTCACCGATCCGAGGCTTCTATCTTTGCTTCTCCATTTCCTCTTTGTTTATCGAACGAGCACAGTCCCGATGATGCCGCGTTTCTCCTCTCTGTTTGCGGACGCGAAAGCACGCCGCGTTTCCACGAGGATACGAGCCGAACCGGAGATTCGATGATTGGCCGAACGTGCCGGGGACTTGGCCGGACAGATTTTTCTCGAGCGGCTTCGGCCACAACTGCCGCGATTCGATAGTTCGATTGCACGAGTGGCGGGTGCCCGCCACCGGGGGTATCTGTTGCGCAGGGATTGATTTAATGATCGTTCGTTCGGTCGAAACTCGACGCTTTCATGGCACGCAAAGCGAGGGAGCCACGCTCTAACGCGAAATAAGGAAAGTTTCGCCGAATCTCATTCGTTTCACTAATGAAAAGGTAACTGCAACGGTGGATTCGATAGCCGCGGGCTGTTTCCGTAACTAACTTTCGCGGAAACGTGTACACGGTTCGGTGGCATTCGAGCGGCGCGTTATAAAATCCTCGTATCGCGTTTTATAATTAATTCCGTGGCGCTAGCGCGTGGCGGTGGAAAAAAAAAAACGAAGGGAACTGTTTGCCCCTTACCCCCTCCGCCCTCTCTCCGACGTCGTTATCGGACCGGCAAATTTCATCGAACTTTGTACGCCCGTTCGCGTACAATCGGTCGATATTAGTTCAGGAAATGAATAATTTGTTTGTGGTTATTTGATTGGCGTTTAAATTTCATCGCTTTCGCCCGGGGACTGGGCGACAGAGCTTTTTATCGTTAGCGGCGGTAAGTTGGTTACACCCGTTCGCCGATGGAAAATTTCAATTTTCCCTCGAATAATATTTATCCCATCAAAGTAAATGAATTCTTCCTCGGACCGTTTCGTTATACGTTTGAAAATACGCGAGGCGGTTCCACTTGCCGGCGATGTCCGTGTTACGGGCAATCGCTGCAGCACAGTGACCTGCTTTAAATTCATAAACCATCTACTCGAGTCTACCACATTCTGGGTAGATATTTCGAGGGTCGCCGGCGGGGAAAAATTCAACGGAGGAGCCAATAACTTCTGTTTATACCTGCCTGTGCTACTCGCTAGACAGTCAAACGAAATTGAACGTATTTACGAGGAACATCTCACGTCTCCAACTACGCGCTACATAGATCTACACATCAACCAGAGTAAACTCCCGCCGAAGTAAACTCCGTTTATTTGAGCTAAATTTCAATCAAAAGGGAGCCCGCTTCGTCAAGTCCATGTAGGAACAAAGAATTTTATTACACGATGAACGACAAATTTATTTACGCGAGCTCCGACCGTACAACAATCGTTCGTACAATACAAATCTCAGAAATTGACCACAGTTATGAATAGAGTTTCAAATTACATTCTACAAACACACGCCAGACACGATAGAATCGAAGGAAGAGAATCAATTCTACTTCTGGCAGCGCGACTCGATCGACAGAGGATAGCACAGAGGACGGCTCAATTACGAAACGAATTGAAACGAAGAAGGAACCGCAGCGGTATCGCTGATGAGATAACCGAGAGATCGCGAAGCTGAATCGGACAAACGCGTTTTAAAAGCCTCCGGTAATTGTTGTTTTATGAGGGTAATCAGGTCGCGGCCGGTCGATCGGATTGCAATACCGATCCAACCGGGGTTGAGGGGGGAGAAACTGCAGTTGGTGGTGGTTCACCGGCTGCGGAAGAGTGCGGTTGCCCCGCTTACTCCGTCTCTTCTCCCCTTTTTCTCCCTCGTGCTGCAACCAGCATGCGTACGAGCGCGTATAACGCAGATTAGAATCAGTGTGTGTGTGTGTGTGTGTGTGTGTGTGTGTGTGTGTGTGTGTGTGTGTGTGTGCACGCGGTTTTCCAGCACGCGTGTAACGCGTCCTCTTGCGTGCATATTCCGGGGATCGGCGTCGGCTAATTGAATTGTCTCTAAGACCGGCTTATGGGTTAGAAATCTACCGGCGGCCGACTAAAGGAATACCGATGCGGCACACCATTTTACCTTCCACGACGATATTATCACGGCGAATTGCCCGGGATCTCAAGGCGAAAGAGAGAGAGAGAGAGAGAGAGGGATCGTAAGTGCGCGTTTTCCCGAGTACCTCCCTGTTATCGTAATGCTTCGTAACGAGAAAGAAAACGCGGCAGCTACGCGCGAAATCATGCGGATAAGATTGGCCGGCGGCGTCTAATTAAAACGTCTGGATTATCGTGGTCGCGTTTGATGTCCCAGCAAGCTCGTTCCATCCCGGTCCGGATGTAATTAGCTGTTACGCGAGCGGGGCCCGTTAAGAGGATTAAAATTATACGGCCAAATATGCCGGAATTGTGAGTATTTGTCGTGGAAACTGCGCGGAACTTTCGCCGACCGTGCTGATCTCTCTCTCTCTCTCTTTCTTGCTCGTTCCATCGGTGATACTCGCGACGAGTAAAACCAGCCTGCATCCACCAGGTTGAAACTCGTTAAGAAAATCATCACGGAGCTTGCGTTTCTCTTTCTCCAAATTTGCCGATGATGCGAACAGCGAATAGGGGAACGCGTATTTTCGTCGTGTAAATATTGAAAAATATCGAGCGATATCTGACGCGTTTCAAAAAATAGCGCGAATCTTGTCGTTCGAAAGAATTTTCGCGACATGTTGAAGGAAATTCAAAATTCGATCGCGGCGCACGGAGGGAAAGAGACAGAGAGAGAGAGAGAGAGAGAGAGAGACAGAGAAAGTACAATTCGACGGGGATAATTAAAGGGATCTCGATGTCGATAAAAAAAATCGGGAACGAAATGAAATTGCCGATGGTAATGAGACTGTGTCACGGATGTGTCTCTGAGCCTCGTAAATATGTTGTTTGGATAGAAAAAAATCGGCAGCCTTTTCCAAAGGGCGTGCAGTTTGGTCAGTTTTGGCGTGCCAACAAATCGTTTCGGGCGAATGCTTTTAAATTAACGTGACGCGCCGCGAATTAATTCCCTTTTAAATTAACGCTATTATGTACGCGCGCGATTTTCAATGAAATTACGCTTCAACGCGATATAGCCCAGCGTATATCGCTGACGCCCAGTCGGAACGCTTTAATGGCCGTTCATTTTTTTATATTGATTGCGGCCACCTTGATTACCCTATTCCCGCGGAACTAGTGTTTCCGATAAAAGCATCCTTCTCGACTTGATTCTCGGCTCGGCGCGGTGTCGTCGCTTCGCTGTCTGTTAGCTTACACGCGTAAATTTATTATTTTATTGGTTATTTGGTACGACGATCAAATATTCGCCTGCGTTTAGCTCATCAAAGCCACGTCGATTGCATCGAAGCAACCTCGGACTTCTAACGGAAAAAAATCGATCGCGAGACTGATCCAAACTCCGAAACTTCCTGAGAGAGGAGGGGAAGAAGGGATTTAACATAAACTTTCACAGAGGAAATCCGTAAAATTATCGAGATTCTCCTCGCGGCGAGTTTGTTGTTACCCTGCAGTCTCTTTAACTCGACTGAAATACGGATATCGCAAACTATCGTTGACACACGGTGTCAAGCAAATTTATCGCGTTCACTTCTTCACGTGCCCGTTTGTTTCGTCGGAATAAAAACAAAAAGAGAGGTGAATGGAGGGAAAAAAGGGGTCGAATCGGGCGCGAAAAAATCCATTGTCGACACATGCCACGTGTAACACACGATTTCCAGTCGCCGAAACCGATGGCCGGCGAGAAAAGGGTGAACGCGATCGCCGCCGCGCGTTTTCTCGCTTACATTTTTGTCTTCTGTCCGGTTGGTCGGGTGGAAATAACCCCGAACTGGGCTCTGGACGCGGCTGGAGGGTATCTCGCGCGCTTGGAAAAGCCAGAGCAAGCCGCGCGGCGCGTACAATGGGTCGCGTCTCCGTACGTGTCCAGGGACGTACGTGCGAACAAACTCTCTCTCTCTCTCGCCCCTTCAGCCCTCGCTTTCTCTCGCCGCGCGAATGCAATAAAATTCCTGGCCGGCGCTCGTTCCGCGCAATAATGGCAGCGAGAGAGGAAAAAAATGCACGCGGTTTCTGGCGTCGAGAGGGCTGGCGAGGGTGAGCGAAGGACGCGCGCGAGGGTGGACGAGAGAGGGCGAAAGGCCACGGGAAATATGAATACGTTCACGGTGATTCGGTTAATTTCTAACACACGAAACAGAGGGCAGTTCGCCGCTGGCATATTTCGTCCGGTTCGATGGCTCGCCTCTATGGGACTGTTCGCTGAAAATCTGTGGAAAAGAGGGTGGCCAAGGGAAGCGCGAGGTTAAGGGATTGCTGGTCGGCATAGGAGCATGAGGAACGAAGACTGGTGGGAATATAGAGTGCAAGAGAAAAAGAGAAGGAGAGAGAGAGACAGAGGGATAGAGAGGCGGAAGGTGGTGGAGGGTGTTTGTTGGTGGATGTCGTTCGCTATTGAGGGCTCCGGGTACCAGGGGTCATGAATGCTTGTCAACGGTGAGATATGATGCGTGGATTACCGCCCCCCCCCTCTTCTCCGCCCTGCCTTGGCGGTGTTGTACCTCGCCACGGGGAACCCCTTTTACAACCCTTCCCTTTGCCTCCCTTTCGCGCTGCCTTTGCGATCTGGCGAGCGTCGAGCCACTTGCCGTCACCCGCGCCTCTGGACCGGGAGATTTATAGGAAAATTCTTCTTGCTCCGCTTTCGTGCCATCGCGCGGCACAAAGGTGTCGTCGGGCTTAAGCAGAGGGGATCGACGCGACGCGACATCGCGAATTCAATTTCCCCCTCCCCCTATCGATAGACTTTCGTTGGGAACATTTTTATTTTACAACAGTGATACGTGTAAAATTATCGTCTTCTCGCGCGATCTCGTGAAAGGAACGTTGGGCACGTTGGGCAGGTTAACAGACAGATATCGCCACGACTGCGAATGCGTCTGGCATTTGCAGAGCGCGGGTTCACACGGGGAGGCACGGCACGTCGACGCGAAATTAAGAAATCGAGGAAACGCGCGCGTTCGTCACCTCGCTGGCACGCTAGATGTTGCTGCATTCGCCGCCAACGCAACGTACGGCAACAACGAGAACGATTCAATTACACGGTTCTCTCTCGCGCGAATCGCGAAACACCGTGTGACGTCGATTCTATTTCGCCTTTCCTTCCACCCAGTTCATTGTGAAATACTTGTCGCTAGGCATCGCTGGCGTTCTCGCGAGGACGCGGCTAAACAGGGGGATGGAAAAAGCTTTTTCTCTTGTAAGACGAGAGGCAGAGGTATATATTCCCCCGTTTCCTGCATCGCGTGTTTCTTCCCCTGCACATTTACTCGCTCGAATCTCATCCCTGCGTCTCGTCGCGTTCTTTCTCCACTGGTTTTTATCTTCGCGTGCTGTCGCTGCGTTTTAAGCTCCATCCATGCTCGTCTTGGTTATCTCTCTCTCTCTCTCTCTTTTTCTACTGGTTTCAAAGTCACGTTATAGCTATAACGAGACCAAAGATTCGTAGAAAAGCGAAGGAAATCGTCGGCGATTTTGTTAGATAGAGGAGAAAACGCTTGATGACGGAAAAAACGGGACAAAACGAGAAAAGAGGGCTGCAAAGAACGCAAGGCAAGGGCTCGCGAAAGGGCAAGTTGGTGAGAGCCAAGGACAGAAATAAGGAGAGAAGAAGCTACGAGAAGGAAGTTAGCAGCGAAGGAATGCCGACGCGGCCGCGAGACTCGAGGAAGGAAGGAAGGCAGGAAGGCTTTCCATCAGGCAAATTGAATAGCATTTGCAGGCTGTTTCGCCGGTAAACAGCCGGATGATAGATGATACCTCGCTCCCTGTCGTCCTTTCTTTCGCCGGTTGCTCTCTCGCCCGGTTGCTTCTACCTTTCGCCATCACTTTTCCTTTCCTCCTTCACTCCCTCTCACCCTTTCATCCTTTCGTCCTCTACCGCGTACCTGAACTCGATGAAACTTGTACGGTCTATCATGCAATATATCAACGCGATTTGGACGTGCTCCTTGAAATTATGATATCGTTCGCTGGATAATTGTGTGGTTCGCGAAGTCGACCTTTAATAGAGTCTAAGTATTCGACGTTACTGAGATAATTAAATATCGTTTCGTTAAATTAAGTGGCAACGGTGTACTGTACATCGTGAGATAGTCAAGGATCGATAGAACAGTGAGAAAATACAGGGGAGATTTTGTAAAATTACAAGGAGAGGCAATAAAAACCACATTGTTAATTATCGCGTTAATTGCCGGTTAACAAAGGATGTCTAATAGGACGGAATTCACTTGCCAGCTCGGCAACGAATTCCATCGCGTTCTTCTAACTAATTCAACGTTCGTTTCGCCGTTCCACAGAGATTATCAATTTACGTTTGCTTAGTTACGACGAAATAAATATGCAACGGAGGCATCGTTCAGCAACTGTGCCTTGGCCACTTTGCACAGGTTATGCGTGACTATTCGTAAAGCGAGTTTGATCAAATCGGCGACAAATCGACGAAACAAAGTTTCCCTGTATTAAGCTGAAAGGGGTTATTAGAGGTTATTGAAAGCGACGGTACGCTGCGTAATTTTGTTGGTGAGATGTTGTTGCAAAATTCGCGCAACGCCCGAACTGGATCAGTTCTTTTTTCAAGCACACGATTTTCCTCCTACCGGCATGCGTGCCGGCGCAGTTCGTTGGACGGTGTTATAATTAAAGCAGCAGGCTACGCCTTTGCCGTAATCCGTTCTTTACAAGCCAGGCCCTGTTGAATTTAATTTCGCGCGATGTTTCAAAAGAGCCGTAAATCTGGCCGCGACGCGGATGGTAAAAACCGTCGGTCGCGGTGAAAATTTGCGCGATTAAATTATATTTCGTATGGAGCGGGGACGACATCGATTATTTCATCGACACTCGCGTTTCGTGCTGCCCGTGGGCGCGGCACGTTCCTTTGAATTAGATCGTTAAAAAAAATTGAGTCGTCGATGCGCCGGAAAGGAAACGAAGAGCAATGTTTCCTGGTTTTTCGTCTCGATCTTTCCATCTCTCTGATCGAATTGAAGATTTCTCTGGAAATTTCGAAACGTTTCGTCCGGAAACGGGCGTTTCTCATTAGCTAATTACAACCGGTTCGTCCCGGTTAATCCAGTTGTAACTCCGATTACACAATGAACTGAAAGTCCAACGGCAGAACGAACGTACGTCGCGTGTAACGTTAAAATGAAAATTGCCGGTTCGGATTAATCGGTGTCGCGACAAATCACACGGCGAAAGGTAGCAGAGAGTTTTTGCGGGGCAAGTCGAGCAGCAGAAACTTAGAAGGATCGATAGCCGGTGTACGGATGGCAATATCACTAGGAAATCGAACGTATAAAAATTACACCTGCCCGGTGGATTAAGACACACCGCACTTATATATGGCACCTACCTCGTTGCTTTATCTCCGGCAAGTTACTTCCCGTTTAATTAACTGTCGAACGCAACTGCAGCTCGATCTTTCAATTTATAAGGGATGACGGAGGGAGGACCTTGGAAAAACATAACCAACTTGCCGACGAGAAAAATGGTCAGTACCATCGCACGTAGATTCTGATGGAAATGGATTGTGCGGTACTTCGAAAAAAATCCAAGATGTCCGAGCGACGAAAATTCGTTTTATTCTCTCGTTTATAGATACAACGTTAATCGCAATGATCACATAGAGGACGGTTATTTATCGATCACGGATTGAAGCTTCGAAATAATCTTGCGAATTGAAACTCGTTACTTGGCATTCACACCGGCTGCTTTCGATAGTAATTTTAAGTAGATTCGTAAAGGGTAGAAAGGTACAAGATGAACATAGACACGTATATTTAAATTTATTATACTATATTTTTCGGCACTCACTATTATAATTACTGAGAATAACGCTCATCGATTATTGGCTCTGGAAACGACATGACGCTACAACAACGTCACTAGTGTTGACAATCACACGATGTGACAGTGGCGTTATCGATGAAATGCGAATTGCAATCATAGTTCTTTAATTGTAAGAATAGAATAGAATTTTGTGTATGAAGCAACGATATATTATCATGTGCAAGTATGCTCGAGTATAATAGTCGGAGTATAATGGCGTGTAATAAAGAGGTTTCGTTTCGATCTCGAGGAAACGTGCCATTTGCGTGATTGAAATGTCGCGATGCATCGTCATCGAACGGTCGACGAGGCGTGTCCATGATGCGAAAAAATCACGGACAAGAATGGAAGCTCACGGGACAACGAATGGGAATTCCTGTGAGAAGTCGGTGGCGCAATATCTTTTTCGAGCGTAACGCACGCGTGTCGCGCGATAATGTTCGCTGCAGCGACACGCGGGCATAAGATATGCATGAACGTGTTGAGTTATATGAAATAACCGCGGGACAAAGCGTGATAACGTACTTTCTATATCCCGGACGCGGCGCGCTGATATCGACCTTTTTTTCTCCATTTTCGTCAGCTTTTTGCCCGGGCCGTGCCGTCACCGCCGTTGTAATTTATTCGAGGATCTTGGAAATGTTAAAAATTTCGCGCGTGATAAACGGCGGCCCGTGCATTTGGTTAGAAGCTGTCGGAAGCTTTTGTCAAAACGTTCGTCTCGCTCCGGCGGACGTTGTTTCGCGGGTTATTTATGCGAGATTTTGGGATCGGTGAAATTCCTGCGAGAGAGAGAGAGAGAGAGAGAGAGAGATGAAATTTTCGCCGCGAAGAGGCGCGGAAACGAGACGAAAGCGCTAAGAGGCGAGCAAGGAAACGGAGAAACAGGAAGGAACAGGGAACAGGGCGTTAAAAGTTTTGAAAAGATGGCGATGCCGGCGGAGAGAAGCACGGAAGACAAGCGACGCGCAAAGCTATGTAGACACGAATTTTTCGACGAAGTTTCCTTCATTGCTTAATTATAAAAGTTGTTCATAATGCAGCAGCTCGGTGGGAGTGGCGGCCACGCCGAGAGACCGGCTGCCAGGCTTCATGGTAATTCCCAAATTAATTAAAAGAAAAGTCCCTCGTGCCACTCGCCTCCCCTCTCCTGGTGGCTCTGTCCTGTCACCTTATAAAAGTCGTGAAGCTCGAGATGTGTGTGTGTGTGTGTGTGTGTGTGTGTGTGTGTGTGTGTGTGTGCGCGCGCGTGCAACATCGGTCGGCAAAGGTCATTTCTCTCTTCGTTTTACATTTATAAACGGGGCTGTAGCGTGGGCCGGACGAGTAGCCTTGGCGTCAAGTATAATAACGGCAGCCTTGCTTCTTTTGTTTCGGACGAGAGTATTCTCGAGGGACGCGTCTTCATAATTTATGCACGTTGCGTATTCAACGAGACGCGGCGAGTCTTAAAAAGTAAATGCACGGTACAAGTTTAATCTATACTGCGAAAGTTTCGCGACTTGGTTTCGGGCCGATGCGGCACGGCGCGAGCGTGCCTGCGAAACACGTGACCGCGAAATCCCGATGGCAAATAATTTTGATGATAGGACGAGGAGAGCGTGTTCGGGTAGGAAGCGAGTTATACGAGAAACCGCGAACTGATAACAAAAGTAGCATCTACATATTGCATGTAGGCGCGGTGCGGCTCGAGTACGACGTGGAAAATACCTGGTCTTCGAGTTAGCGAGCATGTGTTATAGCTTACGATGCATACGAAGGGGTGCACTTAGCGGTGCGCGCGCGCGCGAATGTGTGTGTGTGCTGGTCGCCGACTGAGGGATGGAAAAGGGGACTGATGAGAATGTGGACGTAGCAGACGCTGGTTGTAAGAGATTGCCGAGGTGGTCAACCAGTCTGCCTGTCTGTCTTTTTTAACCCTATCTCGCGCCGCTGCTCGGGTCCGGGGGGAAAATTCTCCCCAGCAAAATAAACGCGGTTGCAATAATTTTAAGGGAAAACATCGACGAAGCTTATCGCGTCTCGAAGCTCGACGTGACGTTGAAAAAAATTTGACGTTATTGCCGATACCGTTAGCAGTGGTGCGAAAATAAAACATCGTTCGCTTAATCTTCCTTCGTTCTTTTTTATTCCCTTCTCCGTTCTTTCCCTCCCCCGTTCTCTCTCTCTCTCTCTCTCTCTCTCTCTATATATATATATATATATATATATATATATATAAAACGCGATCAGGCATCGACGCCCGAACGTTTTAAATCCTCTTTTTAAAAAAGACGAGCCGAGCGGAAACGATGGAGAAGGACAGGAAACAAACTCGTTGAATTTTTCTCGTTTCATTTCATCGCGGCTCGCTCGTTTCGGCGAGATCCCCGACACCCCTGTAGGAGTCTCGGTGTCTGGATGGCAATCGATTTTCCTCTGTCGTCGTCGGCGTCGTTGTTACTGACGACGAATATTCACGAAGTCATCCGAGTCATTGACATCCACTGGGCGACGGCGGAGGCGGACGACATCAAGTGCGTGATGTTGGCAAGAGGGGGAGTTGGAAATCTCACACATGCGCCCCGCCTTATGTGGCCGCGTACGTGCGCGCGATGAACATTGCACCGGCCGCCCTCTCTTCGTGCCCCGTGGTGCATCGATGACTGGCCCTAACCCTTTCTCTGAAAGAAACGACGAAACTCCTCGCTTTCAAGAATCCCCCAGTTTTTTTATCTCGGCTCGTCATCCACCGCGTCGATGACTGTTCACCGGCGCGCGGTGCGACAATCGTTTCACGCATCTCGTAAACGCCGTACCTCGACGCCTATTTTCCTCCTGCCAATAGACGAAAAAATAAAAAAGAAAAAAGTCCCCCGTAGACAGTACGTACAACAAGATTAGTATCAAATTAGTATGAAATTATCGCGAAAATAAAGTATATTCTTTCTCGTGAGATACACTTTGCCTGAATTACACTCTGCGGTATTACTTTCTGGTTCAATCTTCAAGCGATCATCCTCTCAGACATTATCGAACGACGAAAGTGTTGTTTAGATATGTCTCAGTTCGTAGACAAGATTAAAATTAAAGAAAACCATCCTCGCGAAAGTGGTTTTCCTTTCTCCCGGCCGGGACCCCTTCTCGCTCGAGATAATATTTCGCTGGTGGCTCGGACCGCTTTCACGGTAAAGTGGGAAAGCTTCTTGGAAAGGACGTGACAACGGTGGCTCACTTGCCCGGTAATATAACGAACGGCCAAAGATCGTTGCATTAGGCGCGTTACTCTTATCGACTCCGGCTCGACGACCCTCGACCGTGTTGGTGCAGGATTCGCGCGCCGGGGGTAAAACCACCGGCAGGCAACCCCCGTCAAATCCACTTGGCCCGACCAATCGCATTCGTCCTCCACCCGCGGCTACCACCGTACTTCGTACTTGAAGTGGCGGACGAGACGGATCTCTCCCTCTTTAATTTCCACGCGACGCAACTTTTGCATCGACGTCCTCGTGTCAGTGTACGCCGACGCCACGCCGTCGCTAGGGAAACTTCACTGACGCGCACCCGAGCCGACGAGCGTTGAACAAAGAGGAAAGCGCCCGCGCGCGCGAAAGCTCGCATCCGCTCGCTCGCGTACAACGCGTTCGAAACCGAATACATACTGAAAAATCCGTGCTCCAGTTTCACGTCTGCTTTTTCGGGGTAGAAAATGTGACAGCCGACCGATTCAAGCGGCGATGTTTCGAGGGTTTTACGTACCGGTTCTTTACAAAGGATATGGAGTATAAACACACGGCAGAGAGCAAATACATCGAGCGTTTTTGCTGGGAATTTCACGGGGATGATATTTATCGAGATCGCAAAATCGAAAAATTGTTTTTTATTATTATATCTCATGTAATGAAATTCACTTTTTTTTTCTTTTTTTTTTTTTAATTCGATTGATCGATCGAGTGACTTTTCCGCTTTTTAATTGTTTTTTTTTTCTTTTTTTTCGTGACGTGACATTTTTCCATATTTTCGTCGTATTATTTCTACCTTGTTGGTCTCTAATTTCGCTTGACAATTGTATACGAAATAACTCTAAATGCGATGAAAAACGTTTCCTAGTGAAATCACAAACTGTTAGACGATCCAATGTACCACGCTTTTGTTTACTTAATATCCCTAACACGCAAAAGTGATTAAAAAACAACCATGAAATCGTCGCGTCGTTTACTCACCTAATCCTTATTCATATTAATGATCCTCCGGAGAGAGAGAGGGCGAGAGAGAGAGAGAGAGAGAAAGAAACGGAGTCGTTCGCGTCCAAGGAGAGAAGGTAGCTAAGTTCAGTCGGCAACTTTAATAAGCTCCCCCGACGAAATTTCTGTCCGTTCAAATATTATCACTCATACTTTCGTAATAATCCTTCTCGGGACCGTTTAAGCTTCCCTTTTGGATAGCAGCACGGCATTAGGAGCACCCCTCGTGAAGAAAATACTCTAATAACACGGTCCACCTCTGAGGAAATATTCGACAGCGCACAACGTTTATCGAACGTTCAAACGTCTCGGCCAAACCACGTCTCAGTGACGTGTAATTAGGTTCCACCTTTCGTTCTGTTCAATTTCACGCGAAAAAAAAAGAAAGGAAAGAAAAAACGTCTGGGACGGGTACGTACTCGCTTCTACGGAGGACGAGGACGAACGTCTGCCAGACATCCGGCCGTCAATCGTTCCAGCCAAGCTGGTCCGTCTTTGGCTCGTCGTCGTCGCATCGAGGATCCGGTCGACACGTTTCGGTTAGCCCGCGATCGACCTCGTTACATTATTGCGAATTATATCGTATTTCCGGCGCGGCGAAATGGAGGGAGAGGGTGATTTCGGTCGGGGGAGGGGGGGGGGGAGAACACACCCGATGGAAACACGCCTCGATATAGATTTTGTCTGGGATTATTAGATGTTTGGTTACCTCCCGATAATTACTCGTGGAATTGCTTCAGTCGACGCTTGGCCCGACCTCTCTCTCTCTCTCTCTCTCTCTTCGTGATAATCGATACGCGACGCGGAATACGCGTGCACGTGTAAATATGTATATGAATATGGGTGAGCATAGAGGAAGAGACTGGTTTATCATCCGGGCCGTATATGTATATGCATTGTATCGATTCGTAGACAGAACGGATGCTCTGCGGTGGATCTCTAGTCGATTCTGATTATCAACCGGACGGAGCGATACTCGCGTGGAACGCGCCGCGTCATCCTCGAAAAATTCCTATAGATCCCCCCGCCGCCATCCGTGTCGTAATATTTCGTTACTCCTCGCCCCGGCGAACTAATGAAAATGTTCGAACCGAGTCTCCTCGTTTCGCCGGCGGCTCGCCAATTGATGGTTTGTTTTCGTTTCACATTTTCGGGAACATCAGAAATTGCGCATTTCGCGGTGTTCTCGAATCGAAATACGCGTAAATGTTTCTCGAGGAAGAGGGAACAATTGCTGTTGAGTATTTCAACTGTCTTGGATTAATGAGAGGATCCCAATTTCTCTAAGACTGGGATTTCTCCATGACTTGATTTACGAGCATGACATCAGACGTAGAAGTTAGCTCCGATCGCGAATATTAGAGGTTCATTCGTCAACGAGCAAGTTATGTCCAGTAGGATACGGTCAAAGGGAAACTGGACTACTCTCTGCGTATTTGGCAGATTCGCTTTTGAAAGGTTCCTTGGCTGATGCACGATGGGGCTCGATGTGCCGACGGGCGGCAGTTCATTCTTCGCCGTTCATAGTAAATGGCCGTCGACCGATCGAAATTCGATAACATCGCCTTTGGCAAACTTCTCCTCGCGTGGCGGGCAACGCGAGGGTGCACGACGACAACGACAACGACAACGACAACGACGACAACGGCAAACGTTTCTATCGCGGCCTCCGAACTGGCCTCCGCTCGTTCGTTTCGACGGAAGTTAAAGATATTGGAAACGCTCTAACGTGATCGCTTTGAGATAGATGCCTGGGCGTGTTCAAAGATCGGCTAAAAAACGAAAGAAAGTCGAGACGATAAAATAAAACGGAGAACCACCGTGGAACGCGAGAGAGAACGAAACCGGGGGGGGGGAAGGATTCGTTTCGATTCGTTCTCGAAGAAGGCCGATGGAACATCTCTTGGGCGAATGCATGAAATCGAATGTCTCATCTTCCGCGCGTATTTCTCTCCAATCTCTCCGGGAATCTTTGAACTTTGCTTCTTCGAGCATCGTAGCGGATGGATCAAAAGCTCGTTGGTTAAAACTTCGTCGGATTGCTTCTCCAACACCGTCTGGTGGTGATCCGAGACCGACCGAGACTGTAATTAATCGAGAAAATTGAGTCATCCCTTGAATTCTCGTTCAATTCGCGAACGGGCAATGGAATGCGAAATCGACGACGAAATCGAAGGGAATCGACCAGTCGTTAATCACTTTCACCGTCGACGAAACGTGACGTGCCCAGACGCACGAGAAGCGCGGCTTTCGCGTGTAGGCTTCATTTAATTTTTCGTTTCGCGTTCGCCTGAACACTGTAACGCGCGGGCTTTTCGTGATGTTGCGCACCCCTCGGGAACACCGTTTCAATCTGATAACACCCTGTTGCCTGTTATGCGAACGTATATACCTGGGTAACGCAGCTCTCCCTTATTCCGTCTCGCCAGAACCATGGATGCACCCCGTATGCGTACGTATCGCGTACCGTCATCCACTCGGATGCCCAGATGGCATTGTTCGTACGAGTGTTTGAGGTTAGAAAAGAGCGGAGAGGGCTGAGAGAGCGCTACGACGACGCCGGGGTCGAAGTCATACGCCAGCAGCGAGTGGAGACGCCAGCGAGTGGCGTGCATAATGCGACGGAAGAGGCAGGCGTATCACTTATTCTGATTGGCTCGTGAAACCCCTCGAAAGTGTGGAAATCAATCGACGAAACGGTCTGGCGGACGTGTGTCGAGGAATGAAACTACGTCGATACATCAATAGCCTGCGCCCGGAGCAGACATATCGGTTCGACGTTCTATAAAGCCTCGCTTCTCCCTACTGACATCCCGAAAAATTTTTGCTCTCCGACCTCTCTCTCTCTCTCCCCCTCTCTCTCTTTCTCCAGCCAGTCTACTATTTGCGATATGATTTTTCTGATTATCTTGTCGGTCGGGTGCACGATTCCTACGCGAAAAGACTACTGCAATCCATAGCGAAGTTAGTGTGATCTCTCTCTCCTTCTCTTTTTTTATCACCCACGATCGATACAACGAAATTCAAGCAAGCTTTTTACGAAAAGAGAAATAAAAAAAGAAAAAAAAAGAAGAAAGGAGAAGATGATAGGGAACGTCCGGGAGAGATCGAGGAAGCGTATCGCGTGATCGTTTCGGGTACCGTTTTTTCGAATCGATCTTAATATAGACCAGCACTTTCCGTGAACTGGCTGGAACACTCGACGGGAATCGGAAATCGCGAGTAAATCGAGCGCGGTGGTTCTTCACGGGTCCCGGAGTTTCGTCCAAGTGCATTTTTCACTCTAGTTAGTACTCGATGGCCATTACGATATCGTTCGAAAAAAGGAGAACAGGCCAAGGAACCAGGCACTAGAGATTAGTTCCGCTGCTTTATGACGCGTGAATATCTCTGGCGTGCTATCTGGGCAAGTTTTTAAAACATATCACGATATAGTCGAAGAGTTTCTTGTCCTTCCTTCGTTTGCTCGGCGTCTACCGTGTCAGCCTGTTTCACCTCTTCCTTTGTCTCTTCCCTCTGTTTCGTCTCTCCTTTTCTTCCCCTTTATATGTATCTCTCCTCTGACGTAGCTGCGAGAGTAAAGAGAGAATGGGAGTTTCTTAAGAGAGGAACGGATAAGGTTTCGGTTTGGATCGCCAACCGTGGCTAGGTAATGTTCAGGCAACGCCTCGGGTTACCTCACCATCTCACCTTCGGTGTACTACCAAGGATTTCAGGGAGGCCGCAGAGACCCTCCTTCGGTTCAAGGAGCCGTACACGATTCCCGGGCGACAGAAGGACGCTACTGCCATTAGGATCAGCTCTTACTTCTCTCTTGCTTGCTTTTTCGCGTTGCTTCCTTTTTTTCCTCCTTTCTTTTTTTTTTTATTTTTTTATATTTTTTTCTTCTTTTTTTCTTTTTTTTTTTTTGCTACCACCACTTGTGCCCACTCATGGTTCGTATTTTCGAGAGACGAGTATTATCCAGGGAGCTTCACTTCGAGGCGGTTCGAGTTGGAGGAGAGTTTTGATTCTTCCTTTGACCATTAAATTTTTCGCCGTTTCTTTTCCACTTCGACGCTCTTCAGTGCTCTTATTTACAAAGGCTCTCGAGCCTTTCGCCGGCTTACGAAGTCAATTTGATCGTCCGAGTCTTTTCATCGTCAGTGACGATGAAAGGTAAAGGTTCCTGATTTGACATTCGTTAATTATCGTCGAGTAAGGGCTTGAAATTAAACGCGAAAGAACTTTAATTACCTCTGTATACCATATTACGGATACGAACGTATATGCTATGTAGAGTCAGTACAGAAACGATAATAAGTTTTACTCTTTGGTGATTTGTTTGAAATCGTCTAAATAATGACGTGGATGTCTGCTAGAAATGAAGCTGTCTTTGCAATCTTGCAAAGTCCTCTACCTATAAAAAAATTATTACTGCAGACCATAGATTCTATAAGACCTATCTATAGGTACAAATGGCAGATAATTTGTAGACTGTAGGTTATTATTGAACGCTTCTTTATACCATACAACTTTTCGAAATTCTTTCTGTATCCCACGAAATAATAATTCTAAGTGATAAAAATCATCAATCAATTATTTTTTTTTTTTTATTAACTCGAAGAAATTTCTTCCGCGTTCAACGCGCACAATACGAAAAGAAATATCGAATCCTCTCGGTCCGCGCGGCAATCAAGAAGTTTACCATTGCTCCGGCACGATTATCCGAGAAAAACGGAGTTCAAGAATTTCCCCGTCGCTTTTCACGAGCGACTGAAAGAGAAGGCGGGATATATTTTTTCGCGGCTCCCTCGGGAGACGACGATCTCTCGGAGAGTTGACGAGACTAGGCACCCACTTCACCTACGTCTCGCATACGTTCTCATACCGGTGGCTGCCACGCACACAGAAACACACGGAAAACACACACGGACGCGTGTATATCCGCGAGTTCGCCTCTACAGATAAATGACGCCACTTAGAGATTAGGCGCTCAGGGACCGCGGCAGAGTGGCGTAGAGGTATTTTCCCTGCCTACCTCGTGGAAAATAGCGCGAGCGACTTTCATCCTGACTGCCGTGTTCTTCGTCGTTGGGTTCTTCTTCTTCGAAACAAGGTCGAGTCTTGCGCGCCGTTGGTTTCCTTTAGCCTCGACGAACCGTCGTAACGTGAAATTTCAGAAAAAAAAAAAAAAAAAGAAAGAAAGAAAGAAAACGCACGGGGAAAGGTATCCAGTGAATCGATCGAAACTCTCGCAATGAAATGTTGATCCGATTCGAAGCTGACACGCGGAAGTAGGCGCAGTGTCGTTTGAAGTGATATAAAGTGGCCACTGGCGTTTATGTGCCCAGCGCACGCCACGTAATTCTCGGGACTGGTATAAAATTATTATTTTAAAACGACTGAACTTTCATTTCGGCTTCTCTTGGATTATTGAATATATTATTATTTCTCCTCGGTTTACGATCAACGTTTATCGTTTAAGAGGAAATTTATCGTTAAGAGAGAATCTCGGCAGTACTTAAAAAAAGTACCGCTTTACACAAACGATTTCGATGTGACAGTGAATTTCACCGTGGTAGTAAAGAAGAGCAAGGAAGACGCACCGACTACGTCTCGCTCTGAGATGCAAGCTTCAACATATATTTAATTATTGTAAATTTTATTTTCTTTTCCTCTGAAAATGCAGTGCTATGAAAGTGCAGTAATAAGACGACAAATTTCGTAAATCGAATTTAATGAAAATTGAAACGCGAGTTGAAATCCTCTCGATTCGACAAATTAAAAAAGACAAATTTTCGCAAAGACGGGACAATGTCTCGGCATCGTCACGTGGGAACAAAAATGTCGAGCCGGTGAACGATCGATCCGCGTGAACCTGGTGAAATACGTAAATCCTCGGAATTCTTCCATCGATGTCACGGCGCGGCACGCTCGCTCGACTTCACGGAAACGAGGGTCCCCGGCGACGCATAATTTTGTCGGGCAATGGCGCGAGTCACGCCGTTCAAATCGCTCAGCAAAAATACCGCGAAATGTTGGTGGACCACGGATCCGCAGCGCCACTAGGTCGCTATATAATTCTCCCCTTCTGACTGCGTGATCGGAGGGACGCGATTTACACGGCGGTGGATCCGCCAGATTTGAGGAAAAACCGGAATCGCATAAACTCGAACGAACTCGACCGAGAATGATATAGTTCGACGTGTGTCGTTCGCATTGCCGTTCGCTCTTCGTCGTTCTGACGAATGTCTCCGACACGTCGACCGTGCCTCCACCGCCAGTCCCCCCGTTTCGAACACTATGAAAAATAGAGGTGTAATTCAAGAAATGGGACAACGAAGTCGAATTTTTTGTTCGTGCATACACAACGTATAGGTGCGAAGTGTTGGATAGAGATTTTATTAAAATACACACATATACATTCTTGATACATGTGTACAGTTTTAATATAGTCTTTAGTATATGTCTTTTGGTTCAAGAAATACTCGAAGGAATAGGTTACAGATGGGCTGTGCTTGCCGTGACAGAGATTTTGTTCATTTGACAAAGTATGTTTCTCTATTGTACATATGCCGAGTAATGTACTAAGTTCACCAAAAAAATGCTACCTTAAATCGAGATCGAAATTTCTTCGTTTCTCAAACTTCAGTTCAGAAGTATTCGAACGTTTTCTATTTTTGACGTTCAATATTTATCGTGGATGATTCTTTTAAACAAAGTTTGTCTAAGACTTTGAAACGAGAACGTATATTTAAACGCGCGTAAAACACGCGAACACACGTAGGTAGAGAAGCAGCAATACACAGAAAAATTACACGGATTGAAAACCGAATTACACGTAACGTGAAACAGAGACCACCAGTCTGTGATGGAAACCGAGCAGGTGGTAGCGGGTAGAGAACGGCACGCGTTTTGAGTATTTTGACAAATTAAAACGGTACGAGTCTCGTAGCCGACTTTTATCGCCAGCCGCGGAAAATTACCGCCTCTTTGCCGTGTAAAACGAGCTGCACGATCGAAGACTAACACGCGCTGTTTTAAAAGACTAAAAGGTACGCGAAACAAGCGGATAGAGATCGACGCCAGTGGCACGGAAACGGAATATTTTCGTAACCCGTGGCGCGTTGTTGTTACGAGAAACCACTCGGATGAGACGCGAGAGAGAGAAAGAGAGAGAGGAAGGGGAGAGAAAATATTGTAAATGGCGGTACGCGGGAGAGAGAGACTGAGAGAGAGAGAGAGAGAAGGAAACGGCATGGAAATTGAGATAAAACGCGGGACATGGCATAGCGAAATAACACAGCACCCGTAGGTATCGTGCAAATTGTCCCTACGCTGGCGTTGAAATGGCAACGAATACGTCAAAAAGTTCCTTGCCGTTCTGGCGAGCACGTGTTTCGTATGCCTGAAAATTGCACGCTGCCACCCGGTGTCATTCCTCTCTCCTTATTGAATCTCGTGACGACTTATCGCGCGTCGTTCGATGGTAACGTCGAGCGAGTACTCGCGCGTAGACCGAGTCGACTTGGAGTCGTTAATTCATGCTTGCTCGTCGAGCGTCGATTAATTGAACTAAATTGTCACGGTTTCGCTGTCGATGACTTTCTCGAAGACGTATCAAAAAATACATAGTACATTAAAGTTTTCAAACAACAACAGTAACACTGAGAATCGTAACAGGAGGAACGATCGGGATTAGTAGATTAAATGGAAATACAGAGCGCAAAAAGTCGACGGAACAGAAGATAGAATTGGGCAAGCAGTGAGATTTCTCACGCGAGGTCAGCTTAGCTTGCGGAAGCTCACCGGGATTGTGGGCCGTGTCGAGTTCGGTGAAAATGGACGAGCCGTAGCACTGTTCTTAGCCTCGTGTCCTCTCCTATCTGAAAAAGCAGAAAAATTCCATTTAAAAAACGAATATGTTGTAGCCAGACGCGAGATATTGAGCCTCGCGATGAAATTCCTTCCCGTCCGAAATTCGTTGTCAAATAACGCCAGAACGATACCGCTAAATTTTCCTCCGTGGAAACAATGTATTGTCCCGGCGATTGTATCGGGGGCTCGCGTATGAAAAATTCCCGCGGTGGAAAAACCGTTTTGCGTTTCAATTGCGCGACAATTCACCGGCTTCCCGTCGATAATCGTATTTTTCGGCGAATCGCTGGTATTATGAACGACAAATCGCGTTACGACGAGCAATTACATCGACGGCGGTAACGATGGGAAACGTTTACCGATACAGAGAGCGAGAGAGAGAGAGAGAGAGAAAGCGTGCAGCCGGTCGGGTACGCGACGATGTTTCAATAAGCGTGGCACGGCCGCCGCGAACCGACTCGTAAATCGTTTAATCTGTTCCGTTGCCGTTTAACGCGTGTTCTTTACGCGTTTCGAACCCGTGGGTATTTCTGGAGGCGAAAGGAGGCACGCGACGCGCGATACGTTATAAATATCGATCGGGCGAGCAAGTCGGCCCGGTTTCGCCCCGGCCGTGCACTTTAAGAGCAATACCGCCGGCAATAAAACATTTTCATAGTCATCGGGCTTAAACCAGCGCCCGCGTAAACTTCTTTATCGGCAATCTGCTGCCGGGGCTGGGGAATTAAATTAGTCGGAGGAAGTTTCTCGTTTTCCATATCTCGGCCCGGGCACTTTACGTTCGCGTGGCGCCGCGATTTTTCTCCGCGCTTATCCGCGGAGCTTGCCTCCTCTGTAAATCGATTTACACGGCAAGCGTCGCCGAGGGAGATTTGCCTTCGTGGATTTTACCAGGCAACCCAGTTGCACGGAGGGGGGGAGGGGATAGGGAGAAGAAATCATCGTGTAAAACGGCGAGCTTGCGATTTCGGTGAGAGATTATCACGCGCTCGTGTTCCTAATTCCCTGACGTCCGTACTCTTCGTAAAGTATGCAAATCAACTCCGGGGAATACACACTGTCCTTCTCCAATTTTCTTGGCGCTCGAGGTATAATTTATATAAACGTCGCTGTAAAATAATCCTGGGAAATCTCGAGATCCCCTCACGACGTTCGTGTGCAATGTATGCAATTTAAAATTCACCTGATTGTTCGTACCGGGACGCAACTTTATACGGTCGCGACTTTATCAATCCTTTCCTCAGCTACAATGTAGCTGAATGATTCGGAATTGCTTATGGTCGCTTATGGTCGCTTACGGGTAAAGATCGGTTTATACGAAAAGTGTCGGGAATGGATGCGGGTACGGCGATGCATGCGCGGAGCCTCGCGCCAGTGTGTCGTAAATCGCAATTTATGCGCGTGCCTACGTAATCCAGCGGGGCAATAGTATCGAAAGTGGAACATCCGCGACGGCATGATTCTCCGGCAGATAAGAATAAAACGGTGGAAGATAACACGGTGTGGCCTGGCGTGGCGCGCATCGAGTCAGGCCACGATACGCGGCCACTCCATCGCCGCGATATTTCTCCGCTTTATCGCGGCGAGGAATAATTCGTTAACAACGCGTTACGAGGAGATAGCGTAATTACCGGGTTACCAGTGCCCGCCAGCGAACGAGGCCGCGAGCCTCTCGCCGATGAACGCCACGCCGCGCACCTTTAAAGGGTGTCCACCACTCTGATTTACCGTGATTCATTCCACGGTCCGAGCGGCCGCCTAATTATACCCGTGATAACGCTTTACGCGTGCTTAACTATTATTTAGAGGGGCACGTCTAGCGCCGGGCTATACTTGTCTCGATAAGGGGCTTCGCCACCATGTTAATAAATTTCTTAATACCTGCACCGCTGTCGGCTTCAACTTCGATCGTTCCCTCTTACGTAATAGTCTCTTTATCCCGAGGAGTACACCGGGATAAAGAGTACACCGGCGGTTATACACTTTTTAGCTTCGCGTTCATTTTTTCAGATTCTGCACATTTTTTAAAATTCTTTTCGAAATCTCTCTCGTGCAACGTGAAACGACGATAGGTTGTATTGCAATCGTTCGAGTCACACGGATTCCGAGGTGAAGGGATTAAGTAGACGATGAACACGTTTACTTTGCATATTGAGAGTCCTATACAATTTTTCTACGATTCAATTCTGATGGCAGTCTCTCTTTCTGTATATAATTTGTCAGGGAAGCTATTTCATTTCGACGTTAACTGGCTAACTTTTATCAGAACGTATTTCGTTGAACGCGTTCGAAAATGAGATTCATCTCGACGTTTAATTTTCCCGGGGAATTTTCTAAACAGGTGAATTTGTTGAACCTGTTGCTGCACCGGTTTGTGTGTGTGTATGTGTGTGTGTGTGTGTGGGAAGAGAAGGGAGGGGGGAGCCACCAAGGAAAATGTTTCGTAAAATTGCGCCGTCAGGTGAGAAATATGGGAGCCTATGATAGCACAATGTTTTATGGTTAAGTTGCAGAATAAAAACGACGATTTGATTCACTTCGAGCGGAGTTCATGCAACTTCGAGCGAGCGAAAATTGCGCAACTCATTTCTGTTTGTATTACTCGAATATCCATCCGCGTTTACTTCGGCGGGTGTTTCGCGTGATCTTTAAACTTCACGATTCATGCAATGTTTCAGTGAAATGAACACATTCTCATCGCGCTGTACAATAGCGTCATACTTCATATACTTCGTAACCCAGAGGCTGCAACTATTCTTAAGCAAAACAACCCAGCTCAGTTTTGCCCCTGTTTCCACCGTTAGATATATATACTACTTCCTTCCCTCCGCTACCTAAGCTAAAGTCGAGGCTAGAAATCCAACGCTGTGCAGGCGATATTAACTACAACCTTCTTCAACTATATCTCTGTGACTCTATATTTAGTGTTTCTACTTTTACCCTCTTTTATTTTTACGCTTCCTGTTTCTTGTTTCTGCTCTGTGTCATTGAAACAATCGTTCGATTAAATGGAAGTAAAGAGAATAACTATAGTCTGCAGTGTAGTAGGGTTTAGCAAGTTCAACGATCTTGCGACGTGTAATCAAATTCAACGTTCTGAATGATTTTACTAATATTAACTATTCGAGTTTGAGCTAGAGTGAGTTTAGAATAGGACTAGATGTGAATCTAACCTTCTACATTTTATTTTATTCTTACTGTAACAGCTACCATAAAAAATACGAACTGTTATCGGTGTCGTATTATTGATCAGTAAGCAGTACCTACTAGTTGTTAGAGCGATGTTGACGAAATTACTGAAAACGTATGAGATCAAGATCACGCGAGAGTTTCATAAAATTTTATATTCTCGAACTCTGTTGCAGTAGAATGTTATACAAATCCCACGATACGAGAATCGTATCGCAGGGAATGTTACACGATCGAACTGCGGCCGTTCTAAATCTAAACCATCGATCGACGGAAGTAGCGGCCGCGAGGCGGAAGTCAACGGCATGTCCCTGCCGTGTTTCATCGCGATTCACTCTTGGAGCACGGCGACGCTCTAATTACAGTCGTGATAACGTTTTACGCACGCTTAGCAATAACTCATAGGAGAAAACCTGGCGTCCGTGCACACTTATCGGGGCCGGTCACGGCGCCGCTCCATAAAGTAGATTAGGTAATTCACGGTGTAAACGTTAAACGGACGAACGATAGCCTAGCCCCGAGCCCGGAGTCGGTACACCGACCGTTCTGAATGGTCTGCCGCGTACTTCTGCAGTCGATACAGATTCACGTGATTCGCCGCGGGCAATAAATTTGCAAGATTTAAGTGGCCGCGTAATTTGAAAACCGCCACCGGCCGTCTGGCTTATGTAAAACAACTGTAGCTCTGAACCACGTGGTTTTCGGCCGAAAATCAAGGGATCTGTCAGGCGGTGGCTCGTAAACGATACTTGATAACTTTATTTAATAATTGCAGCAGGAAACATTTAGTGGGTGTGCAAATTCTTTAAGACGAAGCACTAACAGACAGTTTAGGGGGATTAGAACGTGATAATGTGTCTGTGAAATGTGAGCGAAGAATGTCTTAGCGCTTTTCGATTTCTACATTGTAAATATATTATTAACGTAAAACTTTGTACGTTTAATCGCGCGTATATATTCTCGTGTAATTTTTGTTCGTACAGCGGCAGTGATTTCCTGATAAGAAAGTTAATTTCAGATCCCTTGGAATCCATTAGTATTTTTCGCATGGATGCAGCTGATTATTATTATAACGTCACGTAGAAAATATATAACGCATTGACCTACATAATTTCACCGGACGATAAAAAAGTAATGAGCTGGTTGGATTCGGATAGTTGTTGGAAAGGATTTTAATGAGAGGCCGCACGAGCGCGATAACAATATTTTTTTTGATCGGCGAGCATGATTTGCCAGAAACTAGGCGACATTTCGTGACGGATTACTATGCACAATTAATTGCAGTCTCTACCGTTAGAGCGAGATAATGTCGAGCACATAGAACAAGTCTATAATGAATTCCAGTGGAGCGGAAACGATTGCAATCACCATTCGTCATGGGCCGAATGGAAATTCGGCTTTTCATCCTTACTGTTATTTAATGCTGCCGTAAGTTTTCGGGCCGTTTCATTACCATAATTTAACGTACCATTCGCATGTAATTACTACGCGCTGAGTGCAGAATGATGCCAATTATTAAAAGCCGTGTACTGGCCGAAAGTAATCGTTCGCGCGGATTCATTTGTTATCGGGGGAAACAATCTGGCCACTTGGCTAAATGTCGCTCGGTTATGCGCGCACGTTTCTCGGAATACTTTCCAATTAGCGATATTAGTCTCTTGGCGAAATATCGCGTCGATATCGCCGACATCGCCATTAACCAAACGATAAACGAGCTTGTTTATTTTCTTAAAATCGTTCGATCAACTTTCTTCTTATCAACTTGTCAACATGCGTGATTCAAATCAGTTGAAACATTTTCAAGTTGGCGGCAAACGCTGTGAAACGGGTTCAGATATCATCACGATCAGAGTTCTTTCTTCGAAAGAGAAGAAAGTAAAATGAAATTGATAGGTTGGCTAATAAAGGAAACGAAGTCAGGGGAAACGCTTAATTTCATCGATCGTGAGGTGGAAAACGGGGGTGAGGGGAGGGTTTCCAATTGCAAATGTATCAGATGTACGTACATACGTACCTGGCCGGATAGGTTGGCGAGATAGTCGAACGATCTTCGCCGGGTGAACTCCGGCTGCGTCAGCATTTGGACGATTGCCCTGCAGCAGCGTGAGCGAGACCGTTTCCCAGAAAAATGCTGGACGCGCAGGAAAGGTTGCGATAGGGTATGGTCGGTGCACGGGAGCAAAGGGGAGCAAGAGGGATAGAAAAAGAGAAGAGAAAGAGGAACGGAACAGTGGAAGACGGCCGGAGGAAGCAATGAAGAAGATGGAACGAGATCGAAGCTGTGGACAGCGTTGAGCAAATGAAGAGAGATTAGAGCGGTGAATAAGAGAAACGAAACCCGTTCGATTTGAGTTAATTTCCTTTGCAGACTCGAACGCACAGCTGGTCTGATCGTTGTAAACGAGCGATTCGATGCTCGTCTCGACTTATCGCGGAAAGGAGAAGGAGAGGACGTTCCATCGTCGCGCAGAGACGAAAATCGCGATGGTATTTAAAAACTGCAGAAGAATAGAGGTAGAAATTTGTCTAACGATCTCCACGATTGCGATTAATTTTGCACAATTTTTCCGACAAGACGTCTACCGAGGAAACCAGATTGACGTCGCGGCGCCGCGGCTCGAGTGGAGAAATAACTTTGCATTCTATTCCTTCCTTTCTACACCATTCTCGAACATCTCGCAAATCTCGTAAACGCGGAGAATTGACGGAAAGCAAGAATCTTCGTCGATGCTTCTCCGCGCGCAACTCCGTTTCACCGTATCAAAGGTGAAGACACGGTAATACGGAGTCAGTGGGCTAAACCTTCTCGATAGACCGAATAACGTGCGACTCGTGGATCGAGACACGAGCGTTTTCCAGTGGTATCTTCAACCGACCCGATAGTTTGTGTCGTTGCTCGTCCCTTCGATCGGAAAACATCGGTCGTCTCTATTACATTCAGTGACTGACATTGGCTTAACCACTGTTCAAAATATCGCAAATAACGTCGGAGTAGACAAGCTACAAGGAACACGCGGTTGCAACTTCTCGCTACTTCGTACGAGGAACACGGCGTTGGTTACCTAGACGCGAAGTTAACAACCTAGGGGCTGCAACCGTGCATGATGAATTCTGTCTGGAGTGTCGACAAGACAGGAAGGCGGTAAGTTCGCTCAGGTAGGAGAAGCGGTTCGTTCGCTGGCGCTTGCAACGCGGGCAGGAAGCTACTAGTTCCAGTCAAGTCCCGGGCTCTGTTCGAGTCGGTTGTTTTGACGAGAGACAGCGCGACGATAGGGAAGGCTGGCTTGGAAGGGAGGAAAACAGGGATCAGGATCAGAAGACGACAAGGGAACGGAGAACTTCCTTCAATAATGACGGAGACCCCTATGGCAAGCTCGTTCCACCCTCGCGACAGCGCGCTCCTAGTAGTTACACCCTTACGGACTTACTACCCCTTAGCGACAGTTTTCAAATAGGCGTCTGGCACCCTCCCATTCGACATTCACCTATGCTGTAGTCTCTTCGAGCCCTAGCGTCATCCGTCGCCTTTCTTCGTCCTTTCGTTGTCTTCGAACAAAGTGCACGGCTTTGGCTGCGCGTTACGTGCAAGTCGAACGACGGATCGTCTCCGCCTCGAGAAGCGGAGCGTTTGTCGATTGTTCGCGCGGGGAAGTGTTGTGATTCCCCGGCGTTTTGAGGCGTTGAACGGGAGTAAACGGTGCGTGCGAATTGCGCATCGTCTTTAAATCTCATGACGATCGACAGAGCGTGAACTTTCGTCGTCGCGATCGAAGAAACGAGTGGCTAGAACAACCGGTTAAGAGTGGAGCTAGGTGGGAAATAGTCTAAAACCGTCTATTAAATTTCTATCGACTCCACGCTGAAACGACGTTCCCCCTGGGGATGGAACGGCGGTAGCAGTAACAGAGAGAAGCAGGGTAGGTGTAGCAAGAGACCGGGGAAGAGAAACAGGGAGAGGCAGAAGCGATATTGTGGCGGTTGTGGCGGTAGGTCGAGAAGGCGTGGTCTGCCGAAGGGTGAACGGAAGAAGGGTGGCTCTGTCTGTCTTTCTCCTCGTATGGAATCCCTACCGCAAGGGGTCCAACTTCCCTTCTGGCCTCTCGCTTTTCTCTAGCCGTGCTGCTCGTACGTGCGACTTACGATGCGTGATGCGACGACGCCTGATGTGTGTGCATACTTTCTCTTCTCCCCGCTTTCTCCGCCGGTCCCGGCCGCTGAAACGAACGTACGTAACCACGCAAAGCAACGCTGTCGCTGTTCCGTGCACGTACAGAGGCCGCGATGCACCTGGAACGTTGGTGGACGTGCACCAACACTTTCCCTTCAGTCCGGTAGTTGACGGTGCAGTGTCAAAGGGTTGAAGGCGTGGGAGGGTAGCGCGCAGCAGGCACGAGGGGAAAGCGCGAGCTCAGAGGGTGCAGTAGAGTAGGAGAGTGTCTAGACAGACAGGGTGGTTAGGCTGGCTGGGTGGCTGGCTGGCTCGTTGCTTGGCTGGCTTGCTGGCTGGCTGACTGGTTGGATGACTAGATGGCAGTCGCAACGGTGTGCACAGGGCTGCATCGTTCCAGGCTGCATTGTGGCGAACGAGAGAGAAAGAGGAAGAGACGGAGCGAGAGGAGAAGGAGAGCGAGACTGAGAGTGAAGAAGAAAGAGAGAGAGAGAAGGATTGAGGGAGTGGGAGAAAAGGAGGAAGGGTGAAAGAGAAGGAAAAGGAAGGATGGAACTACTTCTTCAGGCAGACTACCTTAAGTGAAGACTGCCCTCGTGGTACGTGCATGTATCTACCTATCTACCTCTACGAGCCAGATAAAACTAGCTGAGGGGGAAAAAGAAGGCCCTTTCTTTAGGCCGCGACCGTAATGAGAGCCGCGACTTGGGTGGAGCAGGCGATTGGCCGCCGCTACGGCGAGAAAAGGACGGGCAGCTCTTCTCGACCGTCTTTCCCTACATAGAGACGGACGTGTCCTTATGACTGAACCGTCGTTACACGTAATGAGGGAAAGTTCTACGCGGGGGCGAACTGAAAGGGCTCGATTTTAAAATTTCCGCGGCGCAACGGAATTCGTAGATTGTCTCGATGATGACCGAGTCATGTGAAATCTTCTCTCTGGCATGAATATCCAGTTTTCTTCTCGCTTCTACTAAACTCTTTCTCTTTCCCAACCACGACGAATGAACGAAACACGATGTAAAGGGAACAACCCGTGTCGTAACAATGTTACACAATCTCCCCGTGTAATTGCGGGAACGGTGATACTATATAAAAAGGATGCAAATCAAATAATGGTAATTCAGTAGGAAATTACTTGCCGTAACGTGGAGTAATCATCGCATCGGTTGCGATGGAAAAATGATTTTCCATCGGGGGAGCACACGGTGGAGTGTGTACTTTTGCATCACTGGTGGAAGAAGGAAACGTTGACGTTTCTCCTCATTGATTACTCGCGCAACGGAAACCACGCGAAAGAACATCGACGACGTACCACGGCGTTGCGCACGCGTTCGCCATGTACCGTGCGAATCTCCATAAATTACGCGCGTTATACTTGCATAATTTTAATTAAACAAACACGAGCAACCGCTAGATCAACAAAAACGCGGCGAACGACTTTCCAATAGCCCGCGTTTTGGCGTTTCTAACACAGACATCCCGAGCGGCTCGCTCGGACGCGTTTGTGTGCATACGCGCACCAGCAAACCCCTCTAATTTATTCCGCTCGCTTAACGATTTGTCTGATGCAACGTAATTATAAATATAATCAGCGCACGTTAAACGAAATAGGCTACGCGCGTATCGTGGACGCCGGTCCGCGGAATATCGTCATTAACAGTGTTTATAACTGTGGAATTTATTGTAAAACTACACAACGCTGACGGTCTGCCGTGTTATTTTAACGGCGTGTACTTCCCTCTCCTTCGTTAGACCCGGCGGAAACGTTAATTAATTTTTTGGAAACTCACGTCGAGGAAATTGGCTGGATTTCAGGAGGAATTTTCGTTTCATTAACTGGATTTCCACGAATTCAATATAATTATTCTAAAGCAAGATTGTATTTAGCAATGCATCAAGATATCAAGCGTTCGTGTTATTTTGCATGACTTTCGCTAATTACGAAATACATCGGATCTAATTTCCACCACATTTGTTTCTTTTTTATCGTCGACTCGTGCCACTGCTTCCACTCTCGATCATTTTACCGTCGTTAACTGTAATGACTTTTTAAACTAAATATCGACCAGACGCATGGCGAATAATAAAACAGAGGGGGAAAAATGTAAAATCTATATAGGAAAGATCCAATTGAAACTCAGAGAGGGAGAGAGAAAGAGAGAGAGATGCATTTAATATCCGAATTCGATGTCTCTCGGCCTATTGCCTTTCCTTTTCATTCGTTAACCGCATTGAGTCACATCAGTGGCATCGTGAAAATTACAAAACTCTATCGATCATAGAACCAACTCCATAGAAAACGCGATAGAATATTAACAAAAATAAAAGTCAAGGAAAAGGACAGGTCGTTTAATCAGACGAGAGATGAAACACGACGGGCGGTGGAGCAGCAACGACACAGGTTCTCCTTCGCCTTTCACAGCTTATCCAGATTCGCCGGGATTCGTCGGTAGATTCGTTTAAGAGTTTGACGAGGCATGGCCGTACGATCCGGCAGAACACGGCCTCGGCTTTACTGGCAGGTAACCAGCAAAGAAGAAGCCTTTCCCTAACAGAACGTGTGCACGGCTACCGTGTGCTTCCTTGGCCCGGCTTAGCCCTTGCGCCTCATATTCAATTTCAGCCTTTAGCCGGCTGTAGCGTCGTAGGGCCCTTCGGCAGGGCCACTCACGCACGTTCCACCTATCGATAGTCGACGTACGCTGCTTTCTTCGTGGCTACTGCTGCTGTGCGTGCATGCGTGCATGCGTGCTTCGGCTTGCTCTCACGAGCAACCGGGTATCGGATGTACGCTTACGTGTACGCGCTTCTGCAAACCCTCCAGAAAGCCGGGATTCCGAATCATTATCCAACGACTGCTGTCTCGTTACGATACGCGTATTACGATATAAGTACATTGGCAATACATTATTCTATAATTTTCTTTTCTATCTTCTCTCATTTCTCCGCGAGCATCTTGAGCGTTGGCAACAGACAATACTTACGCGAAGTCATTCAACAAGTGAACCACATACTGAATACTCTGCTTTATTGTTATTTGTGTTAAATTTTTCTGAATATTCTCCCTTTGCCGCGACGACGAGTTCCATTGTTTTAAATTTGCCATTGCAGAGAAACCGCATTATTTCGGATGGACTACGCTCTGTTGTGTAAAAAAGAAAAAAAAACAGAATGACCATTTACGAGAAAGATCTATGATATAATTCGCGAATCTGTCCCTCTTATTTCCCTCTTCGTTATAACGCAACAACGCCGCGCCGCGTTTCATACGTTCCCCTCGGTTCATTATTCTGTTCCAGCGCGAAATAATTGCAAGTGGAAACGCGTGAATGATCGCGTTCGCGTTGTAGCAGCGGCCAGCAGTAGTGTACCGCTGCTACAACGGCGGAAAAATTATACAACACGTCGGGAAACACGCGTATTAAAAACAGCGCGGTGCCTTCGACGGAACCGTGCGCGCGCGTCGTAATTAAAACTGTCAGGTAATTCAATAACGTTGACCGACGAGCGGGAGACAGCTTTGTGGTTTCGTCGCGGGGACAGCCGCGAAAATCGAACGAAAACAGCCTGAAAAGGCGGCCGCGGCGCAAATTCATTTTCGCGCCCGTTTATGATAAACAGGAAAAGCGTGAGCGAATCGATGCGCGGCCGCGCGCGCCTCGTTGTCGCGACGAAATTTCCATGGTGCAACGTAAACATAAAGTTATTAACTGGAATAACAGCCGAATGAGAAACGATGTATTCCCATTTGCGCCGTTAAATGGAACATTTGCGCTAGCGGCGAATTTTCCGCTACGTATTTGAACGCCGTTAATCGGATAATATTAAATATTTGCACGGATAATGCGCAGAATTTGATCGAGTCCCAACGAAACTCCGTCGGTAACCCTCGACAGCGACCATCTTGTTATTTTCTGTAACAGCATTCCTCTCTGTTTTTCTTTTTCCTTTTTTCTTTTATTTTTTTTTTTGCCCTTCTCTATCTCTCTTTTCACGAAGGACTCGGTCGCGCAAAGGGGTTGAAATTATCAAAATCGTACGGTTGCGCGTGTTATTAGAGGGGGGGGGGAAGAAGGAAAAAAGAAAAAAAGAAGAAACGGCGATCGGATCAGCCAGACAGCCGGTTCGTAGCTGAAACGAAAAGGGGGCACGAAATTGGTATTTCGCGCTATAAACGAGATCGCTGATAATTCGATAATATCGGAAGTTCGAGTTGGCCCGGGCGTACAAAGTCGTCGTTACTGCCTCGAGTCGGTCGAAAGACCGTGGCGGAGAGACCGAGAGACCGTTTTGAGTGAGACGTGGGTATCGATGAGATGTAGATACAGATAATAGATTTATAGAAACGGAAGGGAACTCGATTTCGCTTCGGGTATACGACGGACGGTTTAGCGATATGGACAGTTTGAAGCTGCCGGTTAGGGGGCGTTCGCCGCGCAAAGAGCGAACTTTCAATAAATTCAAATGTCACCGTTCCGATTGAATTTTAAGGGGGGCCGAGATGAGACATTCGGGCCCAGGAATAATCAAAACTTTCGAACTCTTGGTAACCGAGAACGGTTCGTTTATACGACGTCATAAAACTAGCTGAAAACTTCGACTTTACAGCTCCGTCTCGATTTAAAGTCCCGTAAGTACGATCTCTCCTTGCGGATAGACTGTGTGTACACTTCGCTCAGAAATTGTCGCGACGTGTACAGTGAACGTTGTATGCAAAGGTTCCGCAGCTTATCTTTACGCTAGCAGGGTAAAAGAGAGGGGGGAAAAATGGCAATAATCTGGTGCAGCTAGTCGAAACGATGGCCGTAAGACGACGGTGACTTTATTGCACCTCCAGCGGGGGTGAGCGTCATTATTGTTCTGCAAGAAGGGAATTACCATGAAATATCTCACGTCGCGAAAACAAGCCAACGCAGGAACCGTATACTTAACATCGCGGAAGCAACGATTATACTCTTTGTTACTTTGTGTAAAAACACGTTATGTCACTTTTTTTTAACTCTTTTGTCAGAATTTGCACGCTCCACGGAACTGGTTGCTATTGCTTGTTGAAATGAGAAAAGTATTTTTTATCTGCCTAGAAACACCTAGAACTTACATACCTACTCTGAAATTCAGTTACAATTTTATTCCGCTATATCGAGTAAAATCGACGATATTGACGACTCGACCAAGAGTACCTTCACTATTGATCTCTGGGAAATATTTAATACAATTTCGTGCCAAATAACTAAGCGGTAATAAATCCTCTTTCGAAGCGAATTTGCCTGGTACGCGATTTTCTTCGATTGCTACCAGACAACGAGGACACGAGGTTCGTACGCGAAGAACCAACTGATAAACGAACTGATAAAAATTATCAGTAATACGTCTCCGAGGCAGCCTTGCCAGCAAGCCAGGTCGTGGAATGGAAAATCTCTCCCACGACGGAACCAGCTTAACGAAATGAAATTTCACAGTCCGTCCGTCCTTCTCTCTTTTTCCATGTTCCCTTCTTGCGCTCTCTCTCTCTCTCTCTTCCCTCTCTCTTCTCTTCTGCCTCTGTCCGCCGGTCGTCTCTCTCGTCTGCTTATCTTTCTTCTATCCTCCGTCAGTTCAACCCCTCGCTCGCCATCGTCGCGCTCTTTCTTCCCGCTCGTGGAAGCAGCTTCAGATATGAGAATTTAAAATAGAGGTGGAAACGAATCGCTGGGTTTTCAGCTGCTACGACAACGTTTTGCTTCGATAGAGTCCACGTGTAGGTGACAAGCATGCGCGAGACGAATCCTCGTCGGGCATTGATAGTTTAATTGCATTTAACAGAATATGTAGAATAGAGTATGTAACAGAACTAGTGTAAGATAGGGATAGACATTAAACACAGTATGAAGAATTTATTTGCTCGATTGACATTTATATGATATAGTTCAAACTACCGGGAAGGAAAATTCTATTACCATTCATGTTCAGAGCTCCTTCGCTTTCAGATGAAATAACTTTTCCTTTCAATATTCAAGGAACATTACAAATTTCAATTCCAAGTATAACTAATTACAGCTTCGGATCTTTAAAATATTTATTCGTCGAAGGATGTTACAATTCCTTTGGAAACGTTGACACCGTGGCAAGTTTCCGTGTATATATATATATATATATATATATATATCTTTAATTTTTCCGTCGCATATACTTCCACTCGATACACTGTTCGAATCCAATCGGGCCGCAAATGGCTGAAGAGATTTTCGTTTAACATTCTGATTGGTCAAAGACCAAGTTCCGTATAAGGCGAACGAGTTGCGAATTCCTGGGATTGTAGGTGGTACATTCCAAGAATTGGCCGTAACTGTTGCCAGCGCGCGCCGTCTATGGCCAGCAATTTATAACTCTGTACACACGAAGCAACAGTGCCTCAGGTTCATCCTCTTCTGCAAGGCATTAACGTGCCTTTGGAAATCAACTAGGTTCGATAATTCAACTTTTTCTCATACCTATCGTGCCTATTGTAAAACGAATGCGGACACGGTTTTGTCGTTTTGAAACACCATCACGGGGGGGAAGGAAAATATTTTCAAGTCGATGTTTTAAAGCCACTGGTAGACTCGTCGGTATCGTTGGTAATACAGACTCGCGGTCGATGGACGACAAGCGCAGCACGCGTTCGATAAGGGGATGAAACGAGCGGTTCGCGAAACGGGTCGAGCGAGCAGGCTACGTTTCGGCGTTTTAATGGGTCGTTATTGTCAATAACGATTGGTTTTACGGACGAACGGCTGCCGTGTACCGTGTGCGCTCGGCCAAATGCGTATGACGTTCTCGCCGCACGGCTCGCGGATTATTCGGGTTGCAGCTCGATTCAGATTCCACCGGTATTTACGGCGGACACGTCGCGACAAGGAGCTTCGAACGTAATCCACCGTGAAAGAACAATTATCGGCGTCGCGATGGTGACAGAACGAATGGGAAATCCAGCCGGGATCGCCGCCTGGCTATCGATTTTTTTCCAACAACGTGGGTACGTATCTACCTATTTCTCTTCGCCAAATTCACCCCCCGTGTTTGAATTCGGCTATGCTCCAGGCACAGTTAAAACGTGTCACCTCTACGCTCTCTCCGATTATTTGATCAGTTTAAATCCGCACGCCGATTTCACATCGATCTACCTCATCTACTAATTTTTTCGCAAACGAAGTATTACTCGTGGTGTATTAATCCTTTATCTCGTGGTATAATGGTGATATGAAAGAAGAAAAAAAAATGAATAGTAGCCTGTGACTCGTGATACGAGGACCTATTGTACATATACACGATCTGCATTACACACACACACACGAATGTGTATATAATATATATATTTATACATATATAATGCGCGATAAATCTCCGGTACTCGGTCCGGTCGTCTATATATCCTGCGGTGCGCGCGGTCCAGTCCTTGAATTTGCCACGTTCATAAATTTCAGCGGCGCGATAAAGTCCTCGCTCGAGGTCCTGGCCATCGACGAGGAAGTCTACGAACCGGATGTAACGAAGAACACACAGGCGAGAAGCGCGGCAACCAGCGCGCCGTCGAGAAACGTCCGTGAGGCGATCTTCTTTTTCCTTTCTCCAGGCCCTCTGCTCGTTCTCCCTTATTTTTCAGCTTGCTTTCCCTCTCGCGTTCGTTGCTGCGGGATTCGACCACGTAATCGACGACGACGACGACGACGAGGGCTACCACGGCGACGAAGAAGACAACGGTCAACGTGTGGCGAACGAGGCCGTAAGGATCATCGAGGGGCGAGCTGCTCCGCACCTACAGCGTGAAGAATGTTAACAAGCCGCGGCGATGGCGGCGGCGTTGCACCGACACCGGCCAGTTTTTTTCTGCGTTTCTTCGAACGTGTGCCGATGCGATCGGAAAGTCCTTAAGCTGTCCGGTAATAAATGTAAAGGTAATGAGAGGGGCTCCTCGCGGCCAGCAAGGATTAGAACTGGAGATAAGCGTGCATCTCCTCTCGCGGCGAGGCAACGCGCCACTCGCTGGAATCTGACGTAAAGCGGAAACGGTATTCCCCCGATCTGCGCGTGCGCGTGTGCACGTGCATTGTACGTTGGCCGGTGTTAATTGCGGAATTCTTCGCGGACAGGCGCCATTGTACGTTGGGATTTTGATTAATCGCTGCCAGATTAATTAAATACGAGCTGAGCAAAAAGGAAAAAAAAAGAAGGAAGAAAAAACCGCTAATGACGCGAGCATAGGTATGAAGAAAGGGAGGAGTTACATTACCTACTTCGGCTTATCTGATAAGGGGTACAATGAATCATTCGTCGTACCGGGGAGAATTGTTAAGCAACGCGCGGTGGAATCGATCGTTACGCAGAGGGCTGATAATTAGCGTAACGGGGAATGTAGGTCGAGCGAGGTCCTTTCGCGTGCAACGGCGCGGCGAAGCGAAAGCAAAACGAATTCGCGCGAGTCGCGCCGTATCCCGGCTGCTCGTTATCGATTCGCTTCGAATGTTCTCGCGGCGAATCGAATCGTAGCCGGACATATGAAATAATGAAACGAGAGTGAATTCGATTTTAAGATCGGTATGTTTAGCAGGCGGTCGAACTGATTAAGGATCTCCGGGATTGAAAATGGAATTTCGGTTGAAAGATTGATTGAAATGGTTCTCTGGTTGTGCAGCAGTCCCCGAGCTGCTGACCTGAAACGAAAACTCGAGTAAATCGTTCTGGAATTGCCGTCCTCTCAGGCTGTGAACTCTTTTTCTCCGAGACCGGTGCCGACGCGACGGTGTCGACAACAGCGTTACCTCTCCGCTAGAACACACCGGCCGGGACCTTTATGACACAATGACTTAATGGAAGTTTGCACATTACTCACGAGTTCCGTGGCGATTATGTTGGGACCACGGCGGTAAAGTTAGTCACGCAAGGTGAATACACACGTAGCGCGAGCAGGGCGTAACACACAGGCGAGGGAAGATGGATGTCGGTGTTTTGAGAAATTGAGACAACGGCCACTGTCACGCGAGATGAATTATGCACGGCCCTATTGGTAAATTGGATTTCGTCGAAGACGATCGGGATACGGACACGGGATATCGTGACATCGTCTGCAACTGATTTCGCTCCACACGTTGTATCGATATGCATCATATGAACTATTAATAGAGTTATTGACACATTTATCAACTTCTGTATTTTATTTTCGTGGTATTAAATCTTCTGTTATTTCTAATCGTGTCTTTTAGTACAGTGTATATAGGAAACTTCTGTTTATCGCAGAAATTAACGTAGAGTATAAGAAATACAGCCAAATTTCCGTCGATACTGTAAATTGTAATAAATTTAATTGCTTTTTGTAGCTACTGTACATAGTGAAGGCTTTGAATTTAAACGGTGATCTATTTACATTCGTTTGATTCGAAGCTGTCACGTTCCACGTACAGAATCTGTCGAGAATTATTAAAAACCCTCTCCGAATCGAACGATCGACCAACCGCGGTTAAATCTCCGTGGAAGTTGGGAAGGTTCATTCGCGCGCGGAAATGGGCCGACAACGATGCATATCCAGCCGTATCCCCCAATTACTTCGATTGCATTAATTAATTGCCTTAACGATAATCTTATTCCGTATTCAAATTGTTCCACCATCTGACCCTTGTTATGCGATATCAAGTGGGCGAGAACTCGCATCGAATTGGATTAGGTCAATTCCCTTCCGCTCCACCTTCCTGTCGGCCCTCTCGCTCGCTCATCCGCGACCATCTCCCTTTATCTGGCCGCTGTTTCACCCCTAGTCTACCGGCATTACGCGAAATCCAATTCCTTTGGCCGAGCGTACGGTCCAGCTTCGTAATATCCTGAACCACTGTCGTACACCAGCTCGTCCATACGTACGCGTTTATGCCGCCAGTCAGAAACGTCAGTCGACGACGCGTCGTAGATCGCACTAACGATTCCGCCGAGCTGGAAATTGAGAATCATTCCTTGCCTCATAAGAAAGAGAGGGAGAGAGAGAGAGAGAGAACGCGCGGGAAACTCGAACTCCGACCTCGACTTCCGTATGTTTCATCACGATTTTCCGAAATCGAAAGTCTGAGGAACTGCTGGGTCTTCTTCGGAGGAACTTTGTAAGAACGGAAACGCGAATGGGAGCGAGGGCTGACAAGTTTCGAATGAATTGCTTCTGCACGAGGAAGTAGGCGATACGGGAGGGATGCGTGTATCCTCTTGTTAACTCTCTGTGGTTGGGATATTTTCAACCTCCTTTCTTGGGCTTGTTTGTATTTTTTTTTTTATCAAATTTTTAGTACTAAATCAAAGTTACACACATTTGCAAATATTAGAAGTATATTTTTGCTAACGTGTATCTATTTTATAACTGTATAGTTATTCCTCTGTTCCAATCGTCCAATTAATAGCAAAATACTCTCCTAGGAGTAACTAGAATTTACGACTAAATCCAGCCTTCTTTTTGCGAGAAAGCAATATACTAATACCCCCTCCTCTAAAAAAAGAAAAGAAAAAAAAGAAAAGACGTAACAGTAGATCAGTTCAATTAGGAAGATTACGAGAGCTTTGGAAAAGAAGATCGACCACCCGGTTCGGTCGCTAAGTATCGAACGCATAAACCCCGTCAAAAGCATCAAGCCACTGCAGAGACGAGGGGTGGAACAGAGCTGCATGGTAGACGATTAGTCAGAATTAGAAGGGCCATTAGTCACTATCTCGCCGCTGTGCCGATCGTCGTGTACGTTCGGTGACCCGAGCAGAAACGCGAGCCTCGTGCTTCTCTCGGCCATTGGCACGCGAAAACTGCGGGATGAAATTACTTTACATTTTAATTAGCAGTCCGGTGTTCACTCTGTCTCGCTCTTTCCTGCGCCCATCCACCCTCAACGCCGTCGTCCGGGCGTCTTCATCCTGATCCCAATCTATCGACTCGACGATCGGATTATACTCCGTAGAGCGGTTTTCGGTCTTCTTCGGGGGCTGGAGAGTCGGCGACATAGCCGGAAGATCCTGAAGATAGTAATAAATTGGACGTTAAACGGCGAAAATTGGCCAATTAGAGTAGACGGCCGGCTTTTCCCGTCCCCTAAAGTCTTTATAGGAGTAATCGAGCTCCCCACGAAACGCGAATTAATTGGTCCTTCGGCGTCTCTTGGTTGAGAAACTCGGCGAGGCTGCAGGTATCCGAGCAGCGAAACACCGGCGATAAGTTTGAAACGTCTTATGGGGAATCGAGCCGTTTGTTGAGACAGGGGTCAATTAACCGGGAACGTCGTTTCTCAAGGCACTTTCTCAACAGCAATAACGAAACAGGCGGCCGCGAGTTGTCCGTGGATGTGTCTCCCGGCCGGAACTGGGTTATTTAAACAGGAGCCGCTGGCTCTCTTGTTCGTTATCGGGATCGCGGGATCGATCGTCATGGCTACGCGTGATCACGCGCTCGTAGATTATAACAGAAAACAGGACGACAGCGATTGCGCAATTTTCTGTCGTAATTACGGCTCTCTATTAACTAGGAACCGACGAAAGGGAAGCCGGCATAGCAAAAATAGATCTACCGTGGATAATGCGTTAATGATTTAATGACGAGCGATCAGAAGGCAGTAATGCGCAGCAAACGGGGCCAAATGCAAGTGCATACATATACATGATAATAGGCAAACGGATTATTCTCTAATGCAGCCAGTTCAACGTGCATTTACCGTCTTCCGTTGAATTTAATGTATCGACGTATCACCGAAACGTTAGCAATCGAACAATCGATAATCATTCGCGAAGAATTTCATCGAAACTACTAATCGACTTTTCTCTTTCATCCTATCTCAATAACCCTGCCTGTTCCCATTTGTACCCGTGGAAATACTCGTGGAAATATTCGTCTTTGACGGGTATATTGAGCGCGTTACGTCTCTACGCTTTCAAATTTCATCGCCACTGTAACAACGTTCAGCTCTCGTGATAATAACGTTGGTGAAATTTTTAAACAATTTCTCGACAACGTGCAAAGCAGTCGCCAAATATTTACTGCATATTTCGTAGAATTCGAGACGAGAATTTAAACAGTCGATTGTTTGTACATTAATAAACAAGTCTTTTTAAATATTTCACCATGTGAGTTCCACGTATTCTCAGACGCGGGTTCGAACTTTTCTCGCGTAAATGGCTAATTAGATTTCAAAGTTATACGTGTGTACGAAGGTGCTCTCTTGTAGTAATCGTACTGGACGATTAACCGTAGCATTGAAACGTCGCGAGCGGTAACGCGAACGTTCAAAATCACTGGATGCCGAGGGGTAGGGTCGTGAAAAGCTTTTACGCTGCGCGTGCAGTGGTCGTGCTTCTAAAACTTTCAATAGCGATAGCCAATCCTATTAGCCGGGAAACAAGCGTTTGAGTCGACCACGTGGAAAGCTGCGTGCAACGAGACTGTCGAGAGTTAATTTCACGAGGCAATCGACCGATCCCACTGTTTTCCGCAAGGACGGTAACCTTTCCGCGCAGGAGCGGTCGCTTTGTTTCAACGGATCGCGTTTGACGTCCACGAATAAAGGACCGGCCTGTTGTTTCTAATGGCCGTGGCGATCGTTCGCGGAACACCGGATGCAGATGAAGCGACGTTCCCGCGTTGCCTGGTGCGCTCGATTACCGGCCAAGAGGTCCGCCACGATAAAGCAAACGCAGTTTACGAACTTAGTCAATTTTCCTCTCGTTAGTCCGCGCGCACAACGACGCCTGCCTCCGACAAATTCACTTCGAGCGTTCAGCGTTCTTTTTTCTCTCTCTCTGCCTGACTTCCTGGCTGCCAGTCTCCACGTTCACCATGGAGCGTGCCAGCGACACGAAATTTCGTGGCCACGTAGCCGCTTGCTTATTAATTCTAACACGCGGGGAAATAAGGACAAGCGCGGCGAAATTCCGTTTGACGAGGACTATGCTTTCCCCCAACAAGTTCCGAACGAGTTGCCTGATATTTCCTTGTGTGAATGCCAAACTTGCGTGAATGCTTTGCCGGCTAATAAGCCCGAGGTTGGAAATTATGAGCCGAGCGTGATGTATTTCGATTTAAACCAATATTGTTTCGCCGTGGATGTTTTCCGCGGAAGCTTTAATTCTCACATCGTATCATCGTTCGCGAGTCATAGTCGTAATTCAACGAAAACGAATCCTTTTTCGAATTAAAGTTTTTTCTTCTTCTTTTTATACACGCGGGACTACCTGTGGGACAAATCCGAGAAAAGTCCGAAAGTAAAAGTACAGTCACTTTCAGTTCGATGGAGTCTTGCTATTTCTAAAGAACCTCTTCATTTCAGAAAGATATAACAGACATTATAATGACATCTGCCTTCAAAGTTAAGAACCTTTTTGTTAATCACAAGGGACGCAAGATCGCGGAGACATCAGTGGGATAGAATTTTGTACAATTTTGCTGTATTTGAATTTTTATTCTCAATTGAGAACACGGGGAGATTTAAAATAGCGTGCGCGGCGTGCGGACAAATTAAAATTCGGGTTTTTAAGCGAAACTTTCTCGCAGGATAAAGCTCGGTGGCCGTATTTTAATGGAATGACACAAAGCTTCGAGTCATTCGTTAGTCTAGACAACGAACGCTCTGTCTGAGGATGTGAAACATTCTGCAAATGCACTTTACTTTGTCCATTGTCGTGGGTGGCACGCGGCACGGCAACTGCACAACTCTTTCTGCACGAGACCCGTGCATTTTCCTCTCATTACGTCGCATAAAACGCTTACCGCGGAATCTATTTTGGCATCTCCTCTCTCGCTGACTCAGCTCTTCGCCTATGAACGCGATCCTCGAACGTGGACGAGCAGTTTACTTCCACTCTGTTCTTCGATAAGAGGTTTTAATCGAACGGCTCGTTTCAACTTCTCCGATTTTCATTCAATTTCTTGATTTTCTGATCTCATATCCGACAACTCGCGGAATCGTCTTAACGCTTAATGACGATTAATGACGTTACTTTGGTAGCGTTATGTGGGTTCCAGCTTCGGTGATGACGATGACGTTACTGTGGTGTCGTGCAATTTTTAATGGTTAGTAAATGTTGAAAAATGTGTCGTAACAAGTTTAAATATTCGCGTTGGTTTATTCGTTTATCTGTATATACAGTGACTGCACCAACAACGATGAAAAATTGTCAATATTTTAAACTTATGTCACTTCGCAATAGAAAAGAAATTATATAACGTTCGCCTTGGTTTCATTTTAAAGTGTAAAACCTCGACTTTGACAATCGTGAGTTCTTTTTCTTTGATGATGACTCTGCATGCAGAAAGTGAGGATATCCTTTTTTCTCGAAAATTATACAAATTCAAATATGTGTGGAAACATTTTTCTTGACTGGATTTCTCTGTCATCATTTTGAAGACTAAAGTCTTTTCTTTATAAGAACCTCTTTAAAACTTTCTTTATGATTTCTTTTCATCATTTCATTTTGAAAATTCGATGACTCTAACATTCAAAGTTCAATAAAATGATGGGAGAAAAAAGTCGTTTTGATCGCCACTGTGAAGAGAAAATTTCAATCCTCAAGACCGCTATAGATCAGTCACGAAGAAAAAAAAATTTTTTTCTAGCGATTTTGACAATTTTCAAGAAAAAAATCCTCATTTTCCTATCCGCTGCATGGATAAAATTATTTCCGAAGAAAACGAGCTCACGACTCTCAAGGTAGAGGCTTCAGGCTTTAAAATGAGACCGAAGATCATTATACAAAGTTATATCTATAAACTTATATCTATTTCTATATATAGTTATTATAGTTTAAATTTCTCACTTTCATTGCTACAATTACGCTCTTCGATGCAACTAACATCTCGATCTTCTCTGTCTTCACAAGATTTGCAAATTCTCGGCCAAGCTTAACCCATGGTAGCACCCTGTAGAAAAGCAGCAGGCGGAACAGAAATTGGCGGAAATGGAGAAAAGGAACGGGATGAATCGATTTATCGGAGGACAGGCGTGTATGCACGTCCGTCGGAATCCGTTAACGAGAATTCTATCTATGGAATTCCGCTGTTATTTCGTTTGAAACTCATCACGTGCCGGTAGAATCACATTCTTTCGTGGTAATAGAAATCGAGGCACATATTGACCGTTCCTAATTCCGTGAAAGTGATGAGATCAAAAAATGGTCGGACGGTTGATTAGAAAGCAAATGGAAAAGATTGGGATGGCCGATCAGGCGAAGGATTACGAAATTTAACAGATGTTGTTTGCGCAACACGGTTCCTCTAGAATTTTCTTTTTTTTTCCTTTTTTCCTTTTTTCGCTACGTTTTCCTTATTAGCGGTGGATCGTTCGCGGGAGTTATGACGAATATCCGTCGTTTAATTAAGATCGGGCAAACTCGTACGCACGAATCGGCTCGCGCTAGTTGATTAATTGCTCCATTAAAAGCGCGCTTTGCAACGTTAACAGCACTCCTGTTAATTACAACGAAACGAAGATATCAGAAGTGAAAAAGCTCGTGATTTAAGCAGTCAGCGGTGAGATTTGTACGTGATAATTTCACATCATTTTGAAGAACCGCGTGTTTAATGTAATGAATAGCAATCATGGTAATCTCTAATTTTCAGACGATCTTTCCCGATAATATTTTACGGTGCATCGACTGCCAGAGAAACAACAGGTTTTCGGCATACGTATTTCATCGTTCGTATTTCTCTTCAGCTTCTCAGTCGTTCTCAATATTAAAGTAGTGAAATATAATAGTTACACAATATCCTTGTTAGTGTGTTGGAGTACCAAAGTTTCCGGGAAATAAACGAAACAAGCAATTTGACTAGCTAGAACACACATGTTTGCGAAAGGAAACTGAAGACAAATTTATTTACTTTGCAATTCTCCTCGTCTTTATTTTTAATCGTACTGATCTTCCAGTTCGAAAACTATTCATTTGTATTGTTAATAATTCGCGAGAAAATAATAAATTTATTGCTCTATATCGATAGATTTAATCGATTTTTACAACCAAGCTAAATATTTCGGTACGATTTATTTTTCCTTGTCGAAAATGCGCGTCATAACTATTTAATTTCGTTTTCGAAATTCGTGACCGTTTCAACGAAATAATTTATTAATGGGATTTACCTAATGGGATGGCGCGATGATTCGCGCGGAATACATGTCGTAAGAAGAACAACGTCGGAAGCAATACCGAATCGTGATTAGGCATGCTGATTTCAGCTCAGTTCGTTAAATTCCTGCCTCGACCTTGTTCGATGTTGTTGCTTTTATTTCTATAGTAGAATTGCTAGCGAGAAGTAGATATCGGTGTAGTGATCGTCTTAGACTCGGCGTTGGCCAGCGTTTATTAACAGGAACAAGAGATCGATCAAATAAAAGACACTTTTCTGATATATTTTGTTTCTTTCTGTCAATTCTCTGATTTTTCTCTCCATTATTTATGGCAGTAAGAATTTATTGTGTCAATTTATTATCTCTGTGTAACTTGAATGTTACATCCGTACTCATATTCTGCAAATTTTATCTACTTGTTAATAATTATTATCTTCCAGAATAGCTACAATTTACTAATTGCAGTAACTTTAATTATCTTTCTCTCTTGAGAGTAAAGAAGTTCTGATTAACACTAGAACTATACGATAGTAAAATAAATAGAGAACTTCGTAATAAAATGACACAAGCTTTTATTTATATATTTTACAAAAGATCGGTCAAATCTGTAAAAGCACACTGCTTTACAACAGAAATTGTAAATCGATCATTTTGACCATTTGATCATTTTGGTAGGTCTAGTGTTAACGATACGCGTTAAATATTTCGTTTACGATGTATTCTCGCAAATTTCCATGCCACGTTAGGAAGTTCCTATCCTATATTTTACTATCGTTCCATGCGGACGAGAGCACCAGTCGAATAAGCGACTAAAGCGTAATAACGCGTTTACCAAACGATCGCTCGCGACAGGTAGATAACTTTTATTCCAGCCAGGCGATTTATGGACGGTCGCATTAACCGCAACGAAGTTGTTTAACGCGTTTTAAATAAAATCGAAACTGGCTACTGGTAGAGGCGATCGCGGCACACGGGTGGCAAAACACGAGCAGATTTTCATCAGCAGATTACACCGTCGAACCTCTAGTTTTAATTATCGAGCTTTAATCTAATTTGCGCCTCTCTCTCTCTCTCTCTCTCTCTCTCGCTCTCGCTTTTTCTGACTCTGTCGCGCTTCCCTGTATCCGAGGATCGCGACGACCGGAATGACGATGTGATATACGCGGTGTCCATGGAGTTTCGAGCAGCGAACGAAACTTCGTAAAAGTTCATTTATTTTTCTATGAAGGCCGGGAGAGCGGCGCTGATTTATGGCGCGTGTCCGGCTCGCTCGTATCCGCGGATAATGAAAAATCCCCGCAGAAATCTGCATTTATTTATTCGCCAGCGTCACGCGCATATATTCCTCGATAAAAGGCGAATTGTACGCTCGCGTAACATCGAGGGTCATCGTTCGCGAAAGTCACACGTCCGACGTAACGATGATTTTTTATCGCCGGTTCAGCGGAAATTTCCCAAAGCGTGATTTGTAAGGGCGAGACTCTTTCGACAAATTTCAAACGTAAAGGGAATTTCAATTCCCTTCGCTTTTGTATTTTATATCTTTCCGCCACGGTGTCGCAGATAAACGTGGACGCATTAAATCCCTCTTGAATTACTTTTATAATTTAACGAGAGTAAATTTTATGAAACGAATTTATTGCGATCTCTTTAACCACCCGCGTACTCGGCTCTCGAAATTGCTGCGAGTGTTTGATCTCTTTTTTTCCGAACGTTAACGCAACAAGCAGCTTATTTCGATATTTATTAATCAAAGAATTACATGATTCGTTATCGTTAGACTCTAGACTTTTACACGTACGAAAGCTGAAAAAATAGTACAGTACCCGTTACAGTGTTACAATACTTGTTCTACTTTCTTGGTTATATTCACGAAAACATGAATTTGCACACGACGGAAGCGTAAGTGAAATTTTAACACTCGTGTGAAAGAAAAAACGGATAAAAACTTTGAATTAAATCTTTCCTCAAGTGAATTCGACTATGGCAACTGTATCGATTTGTGCCGCAGCATAGGGCTACCGTAATTTAACCGCGCTGCCTCGAGGATCCTTATTTTACTTTAACCATGAATTCAACGACGGCCATTCGGCAACTTTATTATCTCATTATGCTTAATGGATATCAAATTTGACCGTGCCGGCCATTAGTAGAGAAGTTAAGCTCAAGTCTATTAACGCACCGACATTTACGCTGTTCCTATCACGAGTGAAAATCCTGGTAACCGAGGACACGGTACGTCGTTTGGGGTTTCGCGTTGGCGAATTTTCAGAGCAAAGAAGACGGTGAAATCGGGATTTCATCGGTGGGAAAGGACAAGGGCAACAAGTGAGAGAGAAAGAGAAAGAGAGCGAAAAGAAGAAAGACGAGACGAACGAAGAGAAAGATAATAAGAAGGAGGAGAGATAGTCTAAGAGAGACACGATGAAAACTTTTATCGACTGACAGGCAACCGCGCCAAAGCCGTTAATGGCTACTCAAATATGCGCCATAGCATTGGTACTTCTGTACCATGGCTTCCGAACTTCATTTTCGAAAGTTCCCAATTGTCTGAGGGCTACCGCTCTCGCAACGTTCATTATTTACAAACGACCAGGCACGCGGTGAAATTTTCAATGTCCGAAAGTGAAATAAATCGATCGCCGAGAGACAGAAGTTTCACAACTCGCAGACAATTATTGTTGCCACTTCTTGCGGGAAGGATCGTTCGATCGTTCGGTTGTAATCAGTCGGAGAGATCGTCGAGCAATCTGTTGGTTGTCGGATGAACGAAATACTTACACCGTGTTGGCCGCCACCGCGTGTGCTACCGCGTTTCTTGGCGTTTTCATCGAGCGAGGACGTTCCCCAAATCGGTCGAGACTGCGCCCATCGCGGCTGAGCTCGAAGGTACGAGCAATTAGTAATCGGTACCGGGCAATTACCATGGCAAAGAACCAGCGACGGAATACCGTTTCAGTCGTGCACTCACCCCGCCCGATAAATCTTAGCCAGCGTGCAATTAATCGGGCGCAAGGCACTGGAAACACAGAGCCCGCTTGGTATCTGGCTGACCCTCGGTCACCGAAGTACGAACCGATGCTGTCTTTCCTCAGTGCACCATGTTATGTATATGGTAGCGAGCCGAGGTTAAGAGAACTGCTCCTCCTCTCTGTCTCTATCTCTCTTCCTTTTCCTCTTTCGCTAGCCAAACCAACTTGGTTTCATTTCCCTTTTCATTTTTCTGCCGGTCGGCGTCTGCCGTTTTAATGTTTCCTGAAGGACGAGAACAGCCAGAACGAGAGGTCGTCTCTTATTCCTCCTTCCTCTTCTCCTTTTTGCCACCGCTTCTTCCCGTTCTCGGATTATGTCGAAGGTAGCCCGAAGGTAGCCCGAGAAGCGAGGCAGGCAAGCGGCAGCCGGCCCGGCTCTGCTCAACATAATAACAACCACCAATTAAAATACCTTATTACCGAGGGACAATACGGGTCTGGCCGGTTGCGAAGGGCAGGATTTTAAGGAGCGAAAGGCGTAATCCCTAACGAGAGAGGGAGGAGAATCCTGCCGGTTGCGGATTGAATTTCATCGTGCCTCGGGGACGGAGGCTCGCCGCGGGAAAAGGTGCATCATCGGTGAACGCTCTGTTACGCCCGGCATAGGATCTCCTCTCTTGTCAACACACGGATTAAACACAAATTTCCCATTAAGGGTGTCGCTGTTTTTTCTTCTCTTTCGCCACTGTACGCCGCCGCCGCCGCTTGTGATCCTTGTTTCTTTCCGCACGCTATTTCCCGCGAAGAATGAAGGACGGCTTTTAATACGCGCTCCACAGCCAAGTGGAACTTGGAGCGCGGTTGAATCGATGGCTCACAATGCACCGATTGAAAGGTACTAACCGTATTCGGTGAAAAGGAACGTGGGCGAAATATGCCAACTACAGAGACAGACTCTGGATACCGCTGTCCGTGAACTAACGGATGTTTTATAAATGAACAGAGAGCTGTTTCAACGAACGGTGTACGTGCACGTGTACGTGTACATGTATCATCAACGTGGATGAAAATATCTGTACGCGTGTCTTCCTCGTAAATACACACGCTCGAGAGATACTCGATTTTTCCCTTGTACATCTCAGAAATAGAATCCAATTTCCTGTTGCAATTTATTCGACGAGGTAACTAGTTCATTGTACGTGTGTACATCGCAGAACTCTGTTTATAGTACGTGCTCCATTTATTTAAACCAAATTTCAATCAATTTCAGTCAATTAAACGAATTCTTGTTGATTGAATTTATTTATTCAAACCTCCGGCTCCCATTATACGAGCGAAAAATCAGCGAACTCCAATTATAGAGACTATTCGCATCGGAACAAGTTTGTATAAAATGGAGTTCCACCGTACTGTTATTTTCAAACGTCGTCGCGAGTCCATAATATCCATTTAGTGGATTTAAATTTGAAGGAAGCGGACGAGGTCATTTTCATGTGGATCCGTGTTTGTCACCTCTTTCTCGTTGGTTCTACAAATACTTTCAAGTGCTGCTCTGATTTCAACTTTTCATTTTTTGAAACGTCCCGCGATGATGCGCCATAAATATTATCGAAAGTCGATCGAGGCATACCGGCAGGGTTAACGAGCGTAACGATAGGACAACAAATTTACCCAGAAACTATGAAACAATATCGCGGGTATAATAAGCTTCACCGTTAAGGATTAAGATCTCCGACCGAAGGGTTAATCTCCATTGAAAGGGAAACAGGCAACTGCGGATTAAATTGCTCAACCTGAGGAAGAACAAGCTCAGAAAATCGGCCGGTCGTTCTATTGGTAAATAAATTAACGAAAAGGCAACGTCCCGGTCGAGTTAAAAATCACCGGCTCGTTCCTGCTCGTAGTTTCCCTCGGCGAAGCAGCCGGTTCGACCCTTTTACGATTTTTGAATCGACGCAATGGTTGCCGCGCAACGAACGCGCCCCATCAGGATTATCCGTCGGCGATTTACGAGCCATATCTTCTTTCCCTCTCTTTCTCTCCCTCTCTCTTTTGCCGCGCCTTCTTTTCATCAATTCTACGTTTTTAAAACGCGCTCGAGCCCCCATCGGTTGGTATGCCTGCCCATCGCCACGGAAACCTGTGTTTATGAACGACTTTAACGCTCGAGAAGCGCGAAGTAGGAAATTGCCGATTTACGCAATCGTTACAGGGAGAACTGGCTACCACGATCGAGCAGACATCAGTGGCTTTCGGTTTGTTCCAAGATTTTCTTCCACTTCCTTTTTTTTCTTTCTTTCTTTCTTTCTTTCTTCTCTTTTCCATTTTCGCTTTGCTTCCACGCGGTGGAATGTGTTGCGAGAAGTTGGAGATTGGAAATTTAAGACCGCGGCTTGTTGGCCAAGTCGGGAGAAGCCGATCGAGCTGTAAAATTTGATTTCATTTTTATTAAGAACCGGTTACACTGGATTCCTTCGCGCCGTTTCGCGCTCGATTCGGTTGTTCCGAGATCACGTTACGGAAATTGGATGGGTTTTCGTTGTGAGAAAAAAAAAGAAAAGAAAAAGAAAAAAAGAAAAGGTTCTCGACCGTGTTGTACGTACGAACGACGTACTGTGTTTTATTGTGTGTTTTCACGAGATTGTAGATTAAGCTCGCGGTCCAAGGAGGTCGATGTTTGAAAGCCATGAGGCCATTGCACAAAGAGTGAATCATTTTTCCGTAAAGTCAATTGACGCGCTGCCGATCGTCCGAAAAATTTGTCAGAAAGTCGAGCTTCCGTTTTATCGCGCTTCGCAACTCGTGCTGCGTTCGACGATCAATAAAATCCCCTTATCTTTTATTATCGCCGAGAAGAGCAACGAGACGAGCGAGTTTATTGACGCGATATGCAAAGAAGTGCGCGAGGAGATTTCCTTCCGGTGAAATGAGATTTCCTTTAAAATATTTCCTCGCGCATTGTGAAACGCCTCGCGCTGGACGTTTTCAACGTCGTATCATATTTAAATGATAATTTGCACACTGAAGTTGTTAATTACATTTGTTTGTATATTCTACTTCTCACGTGAGAGAATTCTTATATTACAATTTTCTACTGCAATGTACCATAATTTCGAACAAATGGGAGAACAAAACGAGAGACAGAGAGAGAGAGAGAAAGAGAAGTCAGAATAAATATTTCCCTGCAATCTTTTTAATGGTTCTTATGTGAACGCGAGCGTATTCGTAACATTTTTCTGCAATTACCAACTTTAAACGACTTGTATCTCTTTACCATACAAGTTGTAAAGTGCCAATTAATTGAATTTAATTACAATTTAACATACACTGAAAAGAATTTTGAAATTTGTACAGTGAAAAGCCATATTTATTGTACAAAATTTGTAATTAAAACGGTAATGAAAACGAATATTTTGTTGACCCATCGTATACTAGAAATTCGAATATAGGTTCTGTACGAGGGATATGCAATGGAATCTTCTAATATCACTAATGACACCTTTGACTCGAGTATTTTGTGTATTACATTATGTATAGAAAACCTTATACAGTATGCAAAAATTAACGTGTAACGAAATACTTATCATATTAAATATAAATCACGAATGGAATAAAAATGCATCTAAACTTTTGACTGGCGCTACGTGTATGCGTAAATTAATAATTCGCACAGCGAGTGCGGGTATTCAATTAGTTGAAACGCTGTTCTCGACAGACGATCCGTTAAAAAATAAATCAGTTTATTCCGTTGAACGAACAATATTTGTTGCAATTACGGCTTATAATAGGGGAGGGAAGTTGAACGACGTGCAAACTTCCACGCGAGAACGTACGTTTTCGCTGTACACGTGAGTGCATGACTGATATGACTCCATTTGCTCGTTTGCTTAGTTAATATTAACGCTATTAAGCTCATCCCCGATAGGATATCGCGTCCGCGCCACTTGCCCGCTGCGTTTGTGCAGCTCGGGCTTATTTGAATGAGAACGCGCGCCTCCATTCTGCCCCCCCCCCTTGTTTAAAAACCGTGCGTCATAATTAGCCTTTCTTTTCCTCGAGATAACACGAACACGGGGAACGCAAGAATACGCAAGAATTTTTTTCAACGAAGTGTGTTACTGCTCGCTTGAAATTAATAGCAAGGAATCTGTTGATTAAACGAAGGAAAATATTTATCAAAGCAATTGGCTGATATCTGTTAACTGTCAGCCTCTGTTGATACTTGTTATATCAAACTGGTCCCACGGTGTGGAAGTGGGTAATTCAATTCATTCGCCGATTATCTTGTCAATATAAAACCCAGCTCGTACCTCTGTCAAGGCTCATCCCACCTCTTGCTAAATTATCTAAATAGACGTCGATAAATCATTTACGAAATTTCCACGATCAGTTTTTATCGGGTCTTCGGAGGAGCTCGCGAGGCAAAAAAAAAAAAAAGGAAAAAAGAAAGAAGAAAGAAATGACTGGCCAAAAAAAGAGCAGCAGCTTAAGTGCCATCGAGAGGCTTTCCTAAAAGCCTGCCTCTTCCCTTCCTTTCAATTATTCCGTCTACAGCCCGGTGTTTCCTTATAAAACCCGACGTTCCGGGACGACTTCGATAAACCACGTCCCCTTTCTCGCCATTCTCTCTTTAATGCTACTCGATAAATCGATTAATATCCCTAACTTGTTTTTTCTCTTTTTATGTTTCAGGTAAGTAAGCAGCTGGTTATCACTTTTTTTTTCCAACCGACAGCAGATAATTAAGTTGGTGGAAGCAGTTTGCCTCCGTCGTTGTCGCGTCTTTTGGATTGTAAGTAGCACGTCGTAATTATTAATGGCGTCGTTAAAGAGCAATGAAAATGTCGAGACGACATCAGCCAGACGACGAATGCTATCAATAATGAACGCGTTCGGGCGTCGACAGACGAAAGCGATTTTTTGTTTTTCTAGGAGAAAGTTATTATCCTTAGAAATTATTTGTTAGTCGCTCAAGTATACTATATAGACTTCACAGCGATCGTTTTGCAATTTTTTTCTTACGAGAAAAAGTACAGAAACATCACTCGAGACCTTGTTGCAAACTCTCCATTAATCTCGTTCTCTGGTAAGAGAAAACACTGCGAAACGTCGTTATTAATTGTACTCGCGCCGGTTCGAGGTTGCCTGATCACTTGAAATGGAATCGTTCGAACGTTGCGAGCGACACAGAGAGAATTATCGAGTCTGGCGTAAATGCGCGACGACAACGAGACGGTCGTCGCGCCGTTTCGCAGAATCGGTGATTAGAGGTGTGTAATTAGTATTCGTCGACGATTAGCCGGTTCTATCGGTCACCGGACTCTTGCGCTCCCGCGAGCATTGCATGGCCGATAGCGAATCGTCCGGACGCGAATTGCCGCGATTAGAGTGGTTGCAGGAGATTAACGGACGGAGAGAAAAGACCACGCCTTGCCGCGGCGAATTTGCCAGCGGCCGCTGCGTGCATTCTATGTCTCGACTTCGCTTTGATCGATAACCGATCCGAACGATAACGCCTGCGGTTCGAAAACGGCGCGGCTGGAAAACCGCCGCCGATTAAACGATGCCCGATTCCACGACGTGAAATCGTTTCGTTTCGTTTCGCTATACGATTTATCGGCAGGAGATTTGTGGAGATCTATTTTTGCCTTTGATGTTATGATAACGATATCGCTGTCGATAACGGAATCACGTTATAATTCCTTCAGACACAATAGTGTACGTGATACTTATTCATTAACACGTCGACATTATCGCCGTCAGTTGATTTTTCGTAAAAATATTTCCGAGTCGTCGAGCGAGTCATCGAGAAGTATCGTCGGCGAAAAGTATTCAACAACCGTAAATAATTTTATGATAAATTTTTGAATAATTTCAAATGCCGGGAGGAAGTTTTAATTAACATAAATATAACTGGTGAAATGAAAGACATACGCTTTTGTTGCACTTTTTTCTGTAATGTAACATAATATTTTATAAAAACTGAGGTACTTTGCCCCGTAACGTATGAATTTCGCTTGATAATCAACATGCTAGAAGTATATAATAGAATGTTGAGAGAGGAATATCACTGAATATTACCGAATAAATTGGCGGGAAAATTTATGATATGGAGTTTTGTGGTCCATTTGGGTTGCGAGAAAGTATAATTTATAGAATTGTGTAATTGTTTATTAACATTTTCGATCTGACTGTATATTTCGAAATAACGTCAAATAAGGGGATATTTATATCTCGCAATTGGAAATAATACACTGTTTTCATAGAGAAGGAAATGTTGGACAAAGAGCGGAGGGATAGTATTTAGAGAACTTGCGTTATAATGATAAATTCGTAATTTGTCAAGCAAAATTGAGGGATATCGATATTGAGATATTAATTTATTGATGGATAATAATTATCAAAGAATATAGCGTACGATAATAATGAAGCTCATCATTTCGGCTCATAATTATTAATAAATGCGAATATTCCGTCAAAAATACTAAATCGCGCGATACGCTGATTGATGTTCGCTCGCCAAAAAACTTTGAATTTGATTAATTTTGAAAATTCTTTCTCAGCTTGCGGAAAATGTTTGAAATCAGTTTGTTGAATAGATTGCAAAGCACGAGGGGGGGGGGACGAAAGACGAAACGTCGAAACGAAAGAAACCGAGAAACAGCGAAACAAAAGGGTGTGCGCGCACGCTGATATAATTGTTTCAGTTAGTAAATTCTGAAACAGTGGAATTATGTTTAAAATATCAGAGTAATTTTCGAAATAACGAAAAAGCACGTGAAATAAGTTAGCTATTTAATATTGAAAATAAACGAACAATTTCCGAGACGGAATAATAACAGAAATATAAATCCCAGAGGCAATTAGACGAATTTTCGAGTTTTTAACTTAATTATCCTTTGTTGAGACAACGTATCTCAACGATTAATATACAGTCTAGTTTCTCTAGAATTATTAGCCTTGGCGTAGAACATTCTTTTGATCATTCTAGAAAATAGAATGGTCCGCTGCCATTGAAAAGCGAACAAAGCGGTACGAATGCGTGAACGAAAATTCTTGTACGCAATAACGATAGAAACACGGCAGGTATACATCAATTTACAACCTTATTTCGGGACATGATAGTAATTAACAGGTTCATAAATTAAACTCTCCCCCGATCTCTTCCATTTATTATCACATTTTACAACGATTAATGCAACGTGTTAATTTTGTAATTAACGAATTTCGCTCGATCTTTATTATTATATCTCACAGGCAGATTTATATTTCACAACGATTCCCTCGCATTAACCTTCGATGCTTTTCGCGGCGTTCGTCGCCGCGCGAGAGCGGCTAATAATTTACACAGCTTAGATAACTGCATTCCATGGCCTTGTATTCGCACCTGCCCATGTAAAGCCGTATTAAAATATTCTTCCTTTCCGCTGGCACTGTCGAAAGCGAGAAGCTCCCGAATAGTAATTCGAGTCAGGGATAAGAGGAGGAGAGAGGAGGGGGCGAACTTTGCGAAATCGTGGCCAAGGCAAAGCGGCGAGAACAAAATGAAAGCAGGGAAGCGAGGCGCGCGAGCGTAAGCGGGGGCGTAAAAACGGGCTTCCTCGAAACAGGTCCAACAACTTGGGAACTTTTTCTCTCTCTCTCTCTCTCTCTTTCTCCGTGGATGCGGGTTTACTTGGAAACTCGCCGCGTATAGCGCTTCGCGGACGTCCTAAGGACGCTGGCAAAAACAATATTTATCGTTCCTCCCTGTACCCTTTCTCTTTCGATCACTCTCGCTCTTTCGGTCGTGACACCCAGCCGCGATGGACCCACGGACCTCGTGATTGATTAATGATCGTCCCTTGCATAAAACTACCGTCCGCTTCCCCCCTATCCTTGCTATATCTTCTCTCGTCCCATTCTCTTTCAGGCTTCTCGAATCGTTCGAGCACGTTTTACCACGCGCGGCTCGTGACGGATATTCCTCCGCATCGACTTTCGTGCCTCTCCATATTTTCCGTATACACCAGCCCCAACATCAACGCCTTCTTCGCCCTGACCGAAGGGGGAGAACGGTCCAGAAAGTTCCTACCGACCGAGCTGACAGATTGCATTAGCAATAAAAGTCGCATACTGCTGACCAGGCACCGTCGTGCCACTGCCAAACTTAACGGGGCGCGAAAAACTTGCCCCTCCTCCCTTCCCACACACCGTAACCCTAATGTTCCTCGTATTGGTCGCCTGGTAGGTGAACGCCGTTGATTTCGTTCGGGTTTCTTCATCGGTCAGTCGACCGAATGCATCGTAGATTCATAGATCGATTGCTTTTTCTCCCTTTGCGCGCGCTGCAGAGAGAGAGAGAGAGTTTGTTTTTTATTGTTGGTCGAAAGCAAATATTTGTCGTCCTGTTTGGTAGCTGCACTTCGTATTGTGGTTTCGACAATTTTTCTATACGCACACTTGTCTGAAAGAAACAATTGTGAAATGTTTATGGAAACGCGGATAAATAAGTGCAGCGCTGGAGCTCTGTTTGTTTGAATTTTTCGAGGAGGGGCGAGGGGGGGGGAGAGGGAAAGGGAATAAATAGTTAGAACTAGTTGCCGTGCTTCGTTCGCGCGAAAGTTGTCGAGTTGAATTTTCGTCCATGGAATAGAAAATATGAAATCGAATATCCTGAATTTTAATAATCGTACTATCATTCGTGACATTTATTGAAAGTTCCGATAAGTAAAGTTCAGCGTATGCGTGAAAAAGGGGAGCATAAACATTTTTCATTCTTTTTTTTACTTTTCCAATGGGTACAAGCTGATCGCTTCCTCAAAATCCCCGGCGATATATTTGAGGATTATTTTATGCGAGTCGGATCTCCACGGCGATATTTTGCCCCATTATCGCACGCTCGATTAATTATCGATCATTATTTCGTGGTAAAACAATGGCCGGACCGCATGTCTGTTGCAGCTGTTTCGATCTTGCAGCTTGACGTAGATTATCCTAAGACGTTGGCGTTGTGATGCACCGCGGTGCACGCATTAGTCGGAGAGCACTATTATGCGTACGCGAGTCAATAGATCGCAATTCGCATTATGGCCGAGGTGCTGACGTTACAGGGGATTTATCGAATCGATCGGTCACACACAATTCGGTATATTATTTGATTCCGGCCATTGAGCAAGTCATGATTCTCTGTGAACACTTGAATAGGCCACGGATAATTTGAAACGCAAGATCTTCTTGAAGACACCCTTCTTGAGAACACTTCGCGCAGAACTACCGATTTATTGTCATTTACTATCGCGGTATTGGAATGGTTTATTGATTGCTTTAAGAAGTTTGTTTTAGTTAAATAAACTTTTGATGTAATTAACACATTGACTATTACGTTGAATCTCCACGTTCTGAACGTACGATGGAATATTTAATTTTTAAATAGTATGCAATGAAAGCGAAAACTGTTTTACAGTATCTAGTTGTTTGTGTTATTTAAAATTTTATCTTATAATTATATATTCCTGTTTTAATCATTTTGAAACGTTACTATTAATATTAATGTGTAGTTTCAACGCTACTGATTAAATTTTGAAATTGAGAAAAATTCAGCGTTTTGTGCATTAAACAATATTAACACTCGCAGCGAGGTAGACATCTTTTTTTCAATTAAATATCTCAAAGAAAATTCATAGAGAACGTATATCTCGAAAGCGTTCGGTTTCTAAATCGAAAGGTAATAGAAGACCGGAGGAAGGTGCAAGGAAAATAAAGGCTTCCAACTGTGGGAGAGGTCGAAAGAAATAGATCTGCAATAGGGCACAGGAAATCACTGTCGATGGCGACGGTGTGGAGTCTGCATGACAGAACGAACGCCAGTGTCGAAGCTCGAATGTCGAGGATTCAGCCTTTGATTGTCAGGAAAAATGGAAAAATTGTCGTCGTCGAGCTCGCGGGAACGTACTGGAAATGGGTTCGAAGGTACGCCGAGGTGAATCAATCTTTTACTTCGACTACTTGAAAATCTTATGTACTGTTCGGATAGCTCTCTCCTGATTCCCGGTCTCGTCAGTCGAATAAGAAACGTACACATTCATCGACGCCGTCGGAGATTGATACAAAAGTCTTTCGCTTCTTATATAGAAAATCATGGTTTCCTCGTTTCCTTCAAGTTTGCTGAGGAGACCCGTATTTCTCTCCTTTATTCCCTTTCGTTTTAAAATTGTTCTCCGCCAGAATTAATCAACGAACGAAACTGAATTTAATTAACCAGCCATGTCTCGCAGCCCCACCCCCCTCCAAGACAATTCCGATTCACCTGTTCATAAACTCCCTCGTATTCGAGAGCTATATACATGCATGTTTTTCTACATTTCATACATCTGCCTATCCGTTCGTGTTCCACCGTCTAATAAAAAAATATTCCTAAGTCCGAAGCACGTGAGGCCACGTTTCCCTTCTCCCTTTCCCCTCTTTCGTTTCGAGCGTTGTCCATTCATCGTTACATCATTAGCCCGGGGGGCAACAGGCGGTTTTTTCCTCGAAACCGGTAGCCCTCGCTACCGTTCACGGTCGTCCTCCCCAAAAAAGGCAGAACCGGCATCAGTCGATTTCGTAAAAATAATTAACATCAGCCGGTTCAGCCAGTTCTGCGGCCGAGCCCCGACCTGACCGAGCGCGGTCTAAACACGAGCCTTGTTAAAGCACGTGGTCTTGTAACCCGACGTAACATATCCCGCGAGCAAAGCATTGTTTGGGATCCAGGGTGGGAATTTCTTTCTCCTCTCTTTCTGTCTCTCTTACTCAGCCCCGTGGCCAGTCATGGTTAGCCGTGATATAAAACGCTCGAACACCCGGAAACCATCCAAGCGAGCGTGGCTAATTAGGCGGGATTCCATCGTTGCCCTATTCCATCGTCGAACGACCCGGTGGATATAAGCTCGAATGAAAAAGGACAGTCGTTCGCCACACAGGTTACAAGAGAGCCAGCGGTGATTAGCCGCGTAGTTTAAAACGTACGCGGGGGAAAGCGGCTGGATGTTGGATACCAACGTGAAAACTAAAAAGCGGCGCGTGAAAAGCGGCCAGGGTTTCCTTATCGCTCGCAAAGCAGCCAATAAGCGATCAGCCTGGCGCGCTTTAAGTTTATTAAACACGCTTCACGGGTAGCTTTAGGGTGGAAACGCGTTGCGCGAGAATTTCATCGTGCCGGTAACTCAACCGCTACTTTCCTCATTTTTCGGAAGAAATGTTTGGGAAACTCGAGAGAACTTTCGTTCTCTCTGTATTTAGGTTAGGCTTCAAGGCAACCGGAAGGATTCGCTTCGGAACTATTTTAACTTTGACGTGGTTGAATTAGCGATTAGTCGTTATCAGGTTACTTCTTATCCTGGTAGCGAACGATTAACGATTTACTCGAAATAATCGAATAATTTCACGACTTGATAAAAATAGTTCGATTAGCTTTTCAAACTCTGAAAAATTGACTTGAGATTCCGCCCCTCCTTCCCTTTTTTTTAAATCGAGGGATTCAAATAAAAATCCAATGATGTAAATCAACGATGGAAAAAAATAAATTCCAAATGAAATGTTGTTGGCGCAACGTCGCTGTTTAGTGGATTAATCGTTGAGAATACCGTCGGGATCGAACTCGTCGGCAAATAAAATATATTTGCACGGCGCAAACAGATCCTTATTAGGATCGATCGACACGATAGCGGTAATCCTTTCCCCCGGTGGAAGATAAACGTGCCTCGCCTTTCATCGGATTATCGAAACTTGGGGAAATTTCCGAGCCCGATAATTATCGAATCTTGGGCAAGTTCTTCGACACGATCGAGTCGGGTTCACCGTCACGAAAAGCTACCGGTAGATCTCGCCGATCGATATCCTACGGGCCGGAACCATCCATTATGCATGACCGTCGCAGAAATTTCTGTTTGTGTTTGCTCGTGTCAGCCACGCGGATGTTTCCTCGCTCCGCGCGGTCCCCGTAATCGCGGCACTACTCGTCTTAACAGCGTTGTCTATCGATTATACGCATTGGGGATGCGTTGTCTTCTCGTCGACTTGGCGCTAATAGCGGTAATTGTCAACTCCTCTATATTAGCTCATTATCATCGTTGGATCACGACGAGCGTGTAGCGTCGATCGGTCGGTCGGTCGCGCGCTTGTTCACGCCGAGGAGAGAGAGCGCGCGCGTTAAGGCCCCGACTCGGTGTATCGATTTAAAAACATTTAAATTCCATAAATATCCAACGAAACGTTGAATAAGGCATGCGGAAAAACCAGGCTCGTAAGCTGCTTGGGAAGACGACCAGGGCCGCAGATAACGCTTATACAGGGCACTCTGCTGCATAAACTAAAAGGAACGAGAAGTTTCGATAACGTCGGCGAGATAACCGGGCGCAACCTTGTCCGTGGGAATGAGTGATTTCTTCATTCCGTGAATGAGCTTACGCGAGGTTAATTCTTGCAAGTTCTAGCAGATGATTTGTCTTTCTTGTTCTTTCGCATTTTTTATTTTTTTTATTTTTTTTTATTTTTTTTTGTATTTTTGATGTTACGCGCGAGTGCATTCCGCGCATTTGGAGATACAGTTCGTGAATTTATATATATGTATGTATATAGAATACAAGGAACTTGTATTTGTATAGGAAATTTGATAGAAATATATTAACAAGCTTCGACACTTAAAAAATGATTAATTTTATAAATTTAACGGTGCAAAGAAATTGATAATTATACAAGCCCTGTTCTCTAGAATTCGTCTTACAATTAGAACTGTTATAAATGATATCATTCTGTAATAAACGAGTCCATGGAAGTTAATCATTTGTTTCTCAAGAATTATACGCCCATCGCATATTTGTGCGACGTGATTGATAAATTAATGAAAAGTGGCGTGGGGTTAATTAATTTGGTTTCCGAGAGCCTTTCACACATTTGATGGTAAGTGTTCGAATACCCTTCGCCCAAATACCCATTGTACGTGGAATAACGTTCGATTTTGGAAAATTTTCACTGGGATAAGTTAATTCAATTTCACCCTCGAACAAAGACGCGTATATTTCATTTGTAATTCTGTTATTTCGAAAAGGACTTCAACAATTTTTCATTAAATCCGCAAACAAATCCGCACGAACGATCGGGATTCGTCACGAATTTCACTCCTCGGCCCGATGAATCACGCGCTGGAAACATTAACGAGACGCGTAAAATATTAAATAAAACGTCGACGCGATGGCAAACGCGGCGCGACGGTGAAACGCTTTTGAACAACGGGCTCTCGTGAAATCGATGAAACAGCATTGTCGCGCTAATGAGAATTTATACGATTTAAAGGGAGAAATCGAAAAGTGGCGTTCGGCCATTTTCCAATACGAAACACGACCCTGTCGTTTCGGAACAAGTCGCCCGATTTTAATCCCCGCGTTATTCGACATTTATGCATACTAATTCTGGCCATTGATACGCAAAAATTCTCGAGGATTCGTTCAATTCCCAGGATCAGTGTCGAAACGTTTACGATCGTCCGCTTGATTGTGCCTGGTCGAGATAAGACAGCCAAAGTCGATCGACGATTACTGCTCTCGTCGTTCTTCGTTGTTGCAGACGTTATTGTTCCTGATCGGTGTGTCGAAAGAGTCCAGAAACCACGTCGTGAATTCGTTATTGCGGCAATCTCGTCAACAGGTATGAATCGAGCGATCGCTAGCGTCCGAAAAAGGAAGAACAACATGAAAGACTATCAGAGGAAAGCCGAAAATCGACGATACACCGTCAAAAGAACGAGCTGATTGGTTGCGTCGAGTATATCCACGGGATGCACGTCGAGGAGAATTGAGTCAGCGAGAACCGAAACAGCGAGTGACTCGTTTACCGATCTAAAAAAAATTGCTGGTAATAGATTCTAGCCCGTATCAATGAGAAGAAGGAGCGTGAGGAAATGCGAGGAGAGAACAGGCTATTTTTTTATTTTAATCAAAAGCCGGGGAAACAGTCGCCTCGGGAGAAAATTCGTTCGTACGATGATTAGAGCTAACGAGGTTGAGGGTGGTAGGAATTTTTGCCCTGATCGCAGTCGTGACCCAGTTGCAAAATCGTTGCGAAAGAAACACTCGGCTACGTTAGACATATATCGGGTTGTGTGGCTCATTTTTCCTGGCGGTTCGCCGCCACTGTCTGCCGCACGACTACTTTCCCTATTCCTGATTGCATAATATATTTTCGCCGCGAGAGAGCTTGATGTATAGGCCCGGGAGATTTACGACGCTTATTTTCTAATGTTTCGCCTCCGGTTCTTCTTGCTCGGCCCTCCCCGAGCTCGTCTGTTTTCGGCTTTGCTCGTTCCATTTCGCCACGATTAATATGAAATTCACCGTTTCTTTTTCCGTCTTCTCTTTTTTTGTACGTTTCTCTCGCGCGGAAGGCAATTCGCCTGTTCTACTTCTTTTTTCTCCGCTTCTGAATTGAAAAATTACAGAGAAATATATTGCGGAGTGAGATACAGCGAAATCGTAAATTAAATCATCGTGCATAATAATTTAGGACCAAAGAGATATTAAGCTCCCTGATAAATAGTAATGAACAGTCGCGTTACGAAAATACGAATTTATTGAAAAATTCCTTCAGCTACAGGACTCGATATCTGACGCTTGAGATCTTAATCTACTTGCGTCTATTCGTTCTCAACGTTCGAATCCGATCAACGATAAAACACAATTAAAAATCTAATCGTGAAACGATCCAGATATCGTCGTGACAATTCATAAATTGACATTTCGCTGCGAAAGCAGATCCCCGATTAATCAATCGGGTCTCTAACTAGCCTCTCCGAGTTCTGATCGGCAGCTGCGTTCTAATTGCATCGGCGGAAGAAAACAGAGAGAGAGAGAGAGAGAGAGACGAGTTGTTATTATGTTATGGCGCGACGCGAAGCGGAACAAATGCCGATGACAGGAAATTGCTGTCAAAGCTCGTGTTTAATCGGCCGGCTAATTCACCGCGCGATCTTTCTCAGCTTGGAGACGGCAATCTGACAAGCGATGCTCGCGACATTGTATCCACGATGCCAGAGGAAATAAGAGAAGCGAGAGAGGCGGCGGCTGGCGGGACGGATGAGAAAGCCGTCACCTTCTTCGTCGAACGAAGAAAAAGAGTCAGCCAGAAGGGAAGTAACAACGCGGATAATGGGATGGCTCTGTCTGGCCCGTCGGGGGACCTCGAATTGATTCAAAAATAATTTCATGCGACGGCAGCGGAGCGAGGTGGAACGTAGACGCGAGACGAAACGATCCGCGCGAGCAGCCGTCTTTTGCCTCCTCGGCGAAGGTGTAACGAGAGAATCGTTTACGCGCCGGGTTAAGCGAGGTAATTCGCTATTAACGCGAGTAATGGAAGTACGCGTTTCGTTGTTTTGTGTACGGGCGTATGGTAGCGAGAGTCTTTCTCTTGCTGTCCGGCCAGCGCCAGCTGTTTCTCCTTTCTCACTCGGCCGAGTCGAGACTCTTGATCTATCACGTCGGTAACACTGGCGATATTTCACTGTTTGTTCCCTGCGTTAAAAACAACAACGTCGCGCAGTGTGCCAACGTCTACGTAACACTGTAATTAATTTCGTCGCGCGTGAAACGAAATTGCCCATTACTTTTCGCTCGAACAACGAAAGGTATCGTATACGCGATAGTAATTGAATTGTGGGCAGATATTTTCGTAGTCGCTTGTGGAATCGATTATTCTAGTTGTACAATAACAGACTGGTGATTTAATGAATGCGGCTTCTAAATCCAAGAAAGTACATGCAAACGAAGAAAGTACGTCCGCTGCGGTTTTATTTCCCGGATTTTTACGCGTTTTCCACGAGCGTCCTTGTCACAGCGGTGCATGCATGCAAACGACCGCGACACGTTCTCTCCTGGTGTAAATAACGCCACGTTGACCAAACTGCATTTAATGCGTCTGGATAGGAAAGGGAAACGGAAAATGATAATGTGCCAACTTCATTGGCACATCATTCGGGGGATAATGACCGGGGTGGGTGGCAGGGGAGGGCGACTGTCCAAATTAAAACCGGAAACAAAACAGACGGACGAACAATGAGGTTCGCAAGCAAAGGTAATAAAGTATGATAAACGTCACGAGCAGTGCACTTGCCCCTTTGTTGGACGACCCCGGCGTTTCTCCACCGGCGCGCTCGTTCCCAGCAACGTACACCAAGCGAATTCTAATGCCCCGGCGTCCTGTGCACGCGACCGTTCAATTGAATTTCTTCTGCAAAGTTTGCCTATCTCAGAGCGAAAGAAGCTCGTTCCATCGACATCACAGAAAAATAATACGACCGAGGGGAACAGGTCGTAAAACGTAACGTCCAAAGCAAAGTAAAGAAAAAGAAAGTGATAAAAATACCAGCGTGTCAAATTTCAATTTATTCATTTCAGTATGGAATAAAGATCGATACAGAAATGAGTAACGTATACAGAACAGAAATTTTGTTACAGAGAACGTAATTGAAAGTTGGCAAATGTACGAAATCAATGAGTAGGTGAAACGTGGAACAGAAATTAATATTAAGTGTACCAATCAATCCAAATTGGACTTCTTTGGTGGTTCGAGGGCTTGTTGGTGAATCTGTACAAATTTATGTATCTACCATTCCGCGAATAATAATATAGGTATTTAAAGTGCCCTTAAACCATTTAAACATTTCACAGATTATATTACAGTTTAGTGGTGTAAACACTGTTTATTTATTTATTATTTATTTATTAGAAAACAAGTATTAACAACGGAGCGTATCGCTTACAGAAATCAATTGACTGTCGATTTCGACTAATTCCTTTAGAAGTATAAACGCCGACGAACGTCAATGATACGCCAGGCAAAAAATGCAACACCGTGAACAATTTCCGCCGGTTTGGTCAAGAAAATGGCGAGTTGATGTTACGTTGATATTACTATTCACGATTTATTGATCACTGTCAAATAATTTCTAGTCACGTGTTTACACTGTGTTTACACGGTTATCGAAAATCCAACTCAATTCATGCCGAAGCAGCAATCACTGCATTACCGTGTAACGAAGTACAGCTCGTCATGTAATTCTATTCGCATTATACCATACGGAGTGGCGAGACCGTTCAATGGCGTTAAATGAAACGAGTGCGCGAACAACACCGGGGGTATCGACATAACAATGTTTTCAAGAGTACGCTATACCAATCGGCCACCGGAATTCGTTCGGCCTGGAAAATTAGCACGTTTCACGGCATGCAACGTGAATTCGTTTGAAGGTCTCACGTACCTGGCCGAAATTTCGATAGCCGATACATTAATGGTAAATTCGGGTTCGTTAAGTGGCACGACCGATCTCTGCATCACGAAGTGCATCGTCCCGATTCTGCACGAAGTTAGACAACGTTACATACATCGACGTAACAACGCGTTGAAACAAAGGATGGAATTATCGGGAGAAGCGAAATATGGTGAAAGAAAAACGTGATTTCGACGATTGAAATTGATCTCGAAGAACGTGACAAATCGACACGATTTTTAAACGCCAGGTTTTCAACGAAACTCGCTATTTCAATTATTATTTCTGTCACATGGTCACCGAAAATTCGTGTTACAGTGAATATTACGAATAGTACGCACGCCAGAAATTCTGTAGTAAATCACTCAGCGAAGAACATATTTTTAGTTGATTCTGGTATATTTTTTCCCCCCTCTTCCGGAGGGATCAACTTGTAGTTTCGCTTCACTGATTTCTGCAAAATATCAGTTTTTACGGTGGACGCAGCTGAATTTCAGGGATGACAAAATAACCGAGTATCTCGCTATTTTTTTTCTTTTTTTCTTCTTTTTTTTTTTAAGGGTATCCGCCACTTTATAGTCACTGCGTGATTCGAATTATTTTCTAACCTGCGCGCGGGAAATAATAGTTATTTCGCCGGCGACGACTGTATCCGCCGATGAAGCCTGTTGCCCGTCAAATTAAAGACGAGATACGATGTACAAATATTTCACGACGAGGGGAACTAGTTTCACGCGGAATTATAGTTGGAAAGTTGAGCTTCGTTATTTTTCATACCGGAGGGGTATGCTGAACTCGCTCGAAAAAAAGCATAGTTGTTCTATTTTTGTTTTCGTATGTTTTCCATTTTCGTGGGATCGTGCGTTTAATAATCGTGCCGTGTACCACGCCGGGGAGGAGACCGACTGGTCCGGGGATATCGTACGAATCTCGTTACGGAAAACTCGGAATTTTCCGAACCAGCGAACATTTTTGAAGAGGTTCGCATTTTCATCCGACGATTTTTCGCGATAGGCGGCGAGCACCACCGGCAGTGAACATTTCATGCTTCCGTCCAAACAAGAATCAGTCAACACTTGGTTGGTAGACAATGAAATGCAACAACTCGACCGATTCGCTGGCCGGCCGGACATCGATACATTGCAATAACAACGAGAAATTTCGAACAGCTAAAATCATTTGACTGTGTGCTGTACGACAACTCGCTCGGTAGTAACAACGATGGAAAGTATACGTCCCCCCCCTTGTAATCGCCGATAAGGAATTTTATTTCAACAATTTGGTCTTACTGAGATAATCTGTGCAGAGGCAATGAGGAAGGTCGAGTAATTCCAAACAACGAAACTGTGCAAGTTTTAGCTCGAAGTCGCAGGAACGTGTGAAATCGTCGCTGAACCAGATTAAAAGAATATTCATAGATCAAACTGACCACAACCGCCTGCTACGTGCATACGAGGAGAAGAAAGATGAAATGAAATCGCAATTTTTTCTACGACTGCTGAGAAATAAGAGGCACGGCCAAAGTTGCAGAAAAGTGTGGACGGAGAAAATGATTAGGGCCACGGAAGTTAAGATAGGTACGTGCACAGTGGAGTGCAGTTCTACAGCGAGAAAACGACGGTTCGGGCACGAACGTGGACGAAGACCCGGTCAGGCAGAGTTTGGGTCGAGCGAGCTGGCAGGTAGGTTACGTATGAACGGAACCAACGTACGAGATTGGAGCTTGGCCAGCTACTATTTCACACGAGCAACCGGGGCCAGGGGTTAGCCAGTGGTCGACTAACCTCTGCTGACCAATGGACCATCGGATAACCTATGCTACCTAACCCATCCGCTGGAAATATGCTTACGGTATACGGCCGCGTTTTCGACAACGCGCCACGGCCGCCCCTTTCACGTTCTGTCGGCCTTACCGCTACGACAGGGAAACGATGCGTACCTCGGTTTCGTCTCCGGCACCGGGACCGTCTCTGTCAGATATTCGTCGAATCCCTGGCGCGTACAGTGATTCAAATCGCGTGTGTAATATCGCGATCCACTCTCGTTTCACTCGACGACATTTCTGAGGATCAGTTATAGAATTGTGCGAAGAAACCGATAGAAATAGACAAATGAGACTTTGGGAATGTATATTTTTATATATCGAGGGAAATATTAGTTTAATATCTGTCCAGAAGAGAAGAATTAAACGGCGAAGGATCAAACGCAAAGTGGGCGCCATCGATCAACCCGCCAATGTAGGAAGCGATCGTGCCGCGTTGTAGAGAAATCAACGTGCACGTTTGATTCCGTTGCTGCTTTATATTCGTTTGTGAGGATTTATCGGCGTCTCGAAACGCGGAGAAAGGGAGAACGCCTCCTATCGTTCGATCGGCGACGTATCGACAGTGACGCTGTGGCTGGTTTCGAGATTGCAGATTGTCCCAAGGGGTCAAAAGACTCACGGGGCCGCGGGAGAAGATGCGGGTGGAACGGGAGGTGGAGCAAGCGGAAAACGCGAAGGGATTGATACGTGCAGAAAAGGACGAAGGGGGACCGTACGATCGGCCGGAAGAAGGAAAAGAGAGATAGAAAGAGACGACGATAATCGTTTCGAGGGACAGGATGGTTGGCTGTCATTTGGCGACGCATGTATCATCGTTTATGCCACTTGACTAGAGTGATCGAACGTGACGCGGTCGAGCGGAGTTCGTTTGCAGCGTCGCGTGCGAATCTCGCACACGAAGGCCAATAGCCAGCCGCGTGATCAACGGAGAATTTTAATATTCGAGCCTGAGACGCGCTGCGACTTTTCCTTCGATTCTCCACGGGCCTGCGTCCTGTTCTTTTTTCCTCTCGTGCGGCATTCTCTATTGCGCACCCACCGTGAAGAGCGAAAATAGGAAAACTCGAAGGCATCAAACTCGTCCGTATTCGGTGAGGCAAGATGGCTCATTGCGAATGCAGAAATGCAAGGTCTCTTCTAACCAGTCTTCGAGAGCTTGTGAGATATTAAACCTCGGTTTCGCTGTCTCTCTCTCTCTCTCTCTCTCTCTTTGAGTATCCTTTCTCTCTACTTTTGCTCTCCTGTGCCCGAAGATGCCTCTCGAACCCTATTTCTTGGTTTCTCTTTGGATCACGCGACTGGTCGCGCTCGACTTTTCCCAATAGGAGCCGCAGAAACGCTCGATCAGGAAGGAAGCTTCGATTCACTTCCACCGTGCCCGTGTCGGACTGTCACCGTGAAATATCACTATTCCTGCTTACTGCAGTCTGTTCGAACCAATATCGGCGGACGATGTCGATTACGTTCTTTCCTTGCTGCGTTGCTACCTCGTTTGTCAATGTTTAGAGTCCTCGCGGGCAGAGATAGTCTCCCAGCAAAGGATGAAACGCGGTTCATCGGATGGATATTTGTTTCCTCGATTCGTGGTCGTCGTTAGAGTTTACGTTGGTTACGAGGCCAAATACGTCGCGTTTGTCGCGCAGTGATTTTTTTCTTTCTTTTTTTTCTTTTAAACAAAATCAATCGGAATTCTGAAATTTCCGGAAGAAATCCACGAGGTGTCGCGAAGTACAATCGCTCCCCGTGCGCGACCATTATTTGTCAAACGTGTCGACGTCGAGACAAATCTCGCGCGATTCTCGCGCCACCGTGGGACATTGATCGCATCATACAATAGACGAGGGTGACGTTATGATAATATTAGACGGAAGCAAGCGGTTGTAGGCACTTGGATGATGGATGACCTTTAAGACCGAGGGACCGGGGACCGGTAATACCTGGATATCCATTGTTGCCCAGGCTAATTCCTTCGACGATCTAATCCGCCGGAAAGATGCAGTCGAAGGTTCAGCGAGAAAACCGTAACAAGACGGTCGAATTGCAAGATAAGCCCGGACGTATCGATTGACAAGGTCGCTTGTGGGCGACCACAATGCATCTCTGTATCAAACTTACGCCTTTGTGCCAACTGAATGGATCGCGATATATCACGAGCGTCGAGCTCGCGTGCTTCTTTAGCAAGTTCACCGCGAGTGTCGTCCGCGAACGACACGTGCGGAGCACCTCTGACGAAGATAAATAACGACGTTTCACGGTACGTTTGATACGCGAAAGCGTCGGTCGTCTAGATCAAGCAAGACAGCTCAGGCCAGAGTGTAATATGCCTGGAATTCGCGAAACGTGAACTGGAACGTATTTTTGAAAAATGCTCGACGTATCGCGTTCGATAAATTCTCACGCGAGTTATCTAGAAGCGAACAGACAATCGCGGCTTGTCTTCCTTCGGTCGAAAGTTCGGGTAATTTCCCATTCGAACACCGCTGGCGAAAACTTCGATACAGAGGAAAGTGACTGTCGTGTCGCGGCTTACAGCTTTGGTTAAAATTACTTAAAGTTGGCGGTATGCGACGTCGCAGTGGCCCAATTAAGGGAGAAATTGCACTTTGAGCTCGACTTCCGACCGAGCTCGCCACCAAGCTCGCGCTTTGTTTCAACTGCTGTTTGCTTGAAAAATTACACGGAACATAACGTGGCGTGTGTGCGAGAGCGAGCTGGTCGTCGAGGATTCCGTCCGTTTCTAACTAGCCGCTGCGGAATCAATTTGCGCAGAGGCAACTAACGTGGGTAATGGTCTGGCTAGACGTAATAGGACGACGAAGACGGACGTGGCAATTAAAAAAAAATGGTCATTGACCATGGTTGAACAGACGTCGAAGCATCGATTTCCGCTGTTTGATTTCGATTCGCTCGTGTAGAAAATAGACCGTGTCTCTAACACACTCTTGCCGTGTAATACGTGTCGAGCCACACGCGTTCCTCTATCATTAGAACCACCGATGAGGGAGTGGTTCGAACGGCCAATTGGTGATTCTCTATCGAAAATTAATAAGTCAGTAAGTTATATAAAGTAAATTTGGTAAGTTCTTTGAGATCTCGAATGATACTTCGTAAAATATATAAACAAACGCTCGTGCTCCTTGTTGTATCATAAACATTTTTCCATTTCTCATATTTGATATTTTGATTGTTGGTATTATAGGTTTTTCGCTAGAAACAAGTAGAAATATCAGCGTATCAAGCGTGACAGTCTCTCATCACCAGTATATACGGTCCACTTTCTGTTATTTCTTCAGTTTACCACTGCAGTGAAATCTCGATATTACTGTCTCATTGTCAGTTTTATCGTTTTACCTAAACAGAGCGATAAAACGGTGAGGTAGCGGCGGGAAAACGCTTTCCGCTTCCGACGGGCAAAAAAAAAAAAATCGTGCCACGCCACTGGTAGATGATTCTCCTTTGTTGAAAATCGCTGCAAGACAGCAATGAAACCGCTCGTAAAACTTGTCTGCGTTGCACCTTTGCTCGTCTCTTCTGGTTTTATCGAAGTCCGCTTGTTTTTAACGCTTGGCCGTAGAACTTATTCGCGGTTACGTCCAACCGTATCGCGTTAACGTCTGCGATCGTTCCGAGAAATCCGCGAAAACCGAAACGACACCGTTCTTTTCGGAGGAACGACTCTTTCGAATCGCTTCGAAGAGCGATTAAACGCTCGTTTCAAAGTTCTCGAGCGAGCGCTTGAACGCATGATGTTTCGTGATTGGATGTATATGCGGGAAGAAGGTTCGTTTGGACGACATTTCGTTGAAAGCTAACGCGATAGACGTTGCGTTCCTGTAAAGACCGCTAACTGCGAGGTGTTCGTTCCTTAATGCGTTCTTAAGCTAAGGTTTCATTATGTTGCTCACTGGCCCGTCAGTTTTTGTGTCGCTCCTGATGATCAAATTTGTCGTGAAGCGTATGTTCCTTGCAATAACGTGATATAATTCGCCTGATATTTTATCGCATATCTTTAACTGATAATAACGAGAAAATAAAGGTAATTCGGACGATAACTTCATTTTCTTGTAGGGTTTTTTTTTTAGCGAAACAGTGTTTCGAGCTCGCACATAAGCGTAATACGAAGATAATTGAGCACGACGATTCGCGTGTTCCGTTTTACAACGTGATTCTCGGCGAACTTTTTTGAAGATATTTCGCGCATCTGCGAAACCGAAGCGTATGCGTTATTATCATATTAACCCTTAACGGTCCGGAAGTATTTCAAGTTCACTTCCCATCAGGTCCAAGATATTTTTCATACGAAGAGAAAAAGTATTGAATTGTACCTGAGGTGGAATGTCATCAATTTCTGTAACATTTTTCCACTCGGTATTCTCATCAGCAGTATCATCTTCTTCATCCTCACTGTAACTTATATTTGGAATTTTTCTTCTTTTTCTAGGAACTATTTCGCTATCGCTACTATTGTCACTATCATTATAGTCTGAAAACGTAATGCTTCTCAGATTTTCATTTTCATCAATAGAAATACCGAATTCAAACTCGTCGTCACTACTGCTATCATTGAAATTATCATTATCATCGTGTATTATTCTTTCAAAGTTTCCAGCCATATTTTACGGTTTTTTTAACAGAATAAAATATAATAAACTCAACTGTGTAAAAAAACTCCGATAACGCGCGATTTTGATTTTGAAAAAATCAAAACAAGACTGACTTTGCATGCGAAGAGCACAAAAGTGCACGTAACACACAAAAACGGTAAAAGATAACAGAACATAGATAACAAGTGAAAACAAATTCACAGAAATGACATGGCACAATACTTAACGCGTTAATAGTAAATATGACAACTCTAACAGTGATAAAAATAATAAATTGTTTTTCCGCCATATACGGAGCCCCAGTAAATATTGGACCCAGTAAATAAAAGTCCCTTATATGGCGGCATTGATCCGTTAGGGGTTAAAGGGCAATGTGTCTTGTTACTGTTTACCTACAGATCAATCGAGAAGCGAGCATCAGCCGTATCTGAGAAAAAAAATAGTTTACCTCAGACGTATCGTAAGCGGACGATAAAAGTTCGTGAGCAGAAATTTCATAGGTTGAGATTTTCACGGTGGCCACTTACACTATTATTTTCGCGCGGAATGCTCCACGGTTGTAGTAACGACGCCGAGATGTAAAGCAATTAGCAATCACGTGGTTATTTCCTGTGAAGTGTGCTCGGCTCTATTAAATTGTTGCCCAGTTGAAACATTTGGTTTCGTTCGATGAAAATTGTTTAATTATCAGCGACAGATCGAATGGAAAAGCAATATCTTCTATAATTTCTATTATTGATTATTAATTTTATATTAAACGCGTTTTTAATTTTCATTGTGCTACGACTATGCTTAAAAGAGAAATATAAAACTTTAGTTCATAATATTTCATATTATATTATATTATACATTATATTATACATTATATTTTACTTTATATTATACTGCATATTATACACAGTTGTAACCAGCGAAGGTTCATAAAGCATTTGACGATATGTCTAAAATAAATGTTGATGTTTTAAAACGGATCTATACATGAAACTGTCGCGACGAACGCAGTTATTAGCTTATAATTTTTTGTCTCAAATTGTTCGCCACGAAAGAATAGGACCCCGCGATAAATGACCAAGGAAGATAGCTAAGGGTGTGCCGATTCTTTGTATTATCGACTGACGCGTTCGCATGGTTGCTCGTTAAATCTTACTCATTAATCACCTGCGAATTCCTATGTCAGAGTATACGAATTATTTTTTCGAACGAAGAAACTGCGAAAAGAAAATCTTCCTCGTGGGTAGATGTCCTCTTTTAAAGCATCGTTTAGAAATAACAGCGCGAGTGATTTACAATTCAATAAAATCGTTTCAGAACGATTATCATCAACTTCTAATGGAAGCATATTAAAGTAATTATTCCAATGATAGTCAATAATATCGCCCAGTTTGTAGTTTCACCTTCAACCACCGAGCGCGATGAATGAAAATTACAAGAAAATCAAGTTCGTAGCTCGAGCTGTGAGTGTATCGCGCGGCGTGCAACGTGAAACGTGTCAGACAGACACGTTCTATTCGACTCTGCCGGAGCGTCAACAACGGCAGGATGCGTTCGATGCCCCTCGCAGATCCGATCTCATTCACGGATAAATGACTCGAGATAAACTGGCGGCAATTGCGCGACTATCCGCCGCCGTGGAAAGTGGCCGCGAGAAAGAATTCGTCAAAGCGTCGGTGGCAGCTGGGTGGTGCGACGCGACGCTCGCCTCTTCCGGTCCGGTCGCATCTACCGGGGATCTCTTTTATCCCGGCATTAACCCGTTAAGACACCGGCGAAAGTGCGCCGCCTCTCGCCGTAGGAATATCAAAAGAAATACGCTTAATATTAAACAGCGAGATACGGATCTCGGGCGTTTAAGAAGATGCCAGCGTCTTATCGGCGCTGACGGTTCAAAGACCGTTCGGTTTTGTTCCTTTGGTTGGCGCTCTTTTCATGAAAAAGAGGCTCAACTTCCGCCTTCGTCCCCAATACACCCTTCGTCCTTTCTTCCCGCCATACTGTCGTCTTGCTTTCTAATTAGCCGAGAGAGACGCAGTGTTACCGGAAATTCCGTCGGGTTTCTTAAGATCGTGAGTATTCTCTTAAGATCGTATGTATTCTCGAATAAATCTACACGAATGAATGACATTCAAAGAGTAAAATGGCTGTCTCTGTTAGGTAAAACTCTTGTCTTTGCTCCACGCTGCGAAAAGAGCGCGGGCTCGCGCTATTCCCGCGTGCTTCTTTCGCCGAGACCACGTTCAACGGGCCAACGTACCGGTGGAACATTCGCGAGAAACGACGGAATCAGAGTAAAATTCGTCTGAAACGACGATTCCGTCTCCTCTCTCTCTCTCTCTCCCTCTGGAAAATGCAGGAAAAAATAGGGAGCGAAAGTGCAAAAGAAAGAAACAGGACACGAAGGCAAAATGAAGTCGGCTTGACTTCGTTACTTACTGTCACTGCGAACTGATAAAAAAAAGTGTACGACTCCACTTGAGGCAGCGGCAATCCTACAGAAGCAGTATTAATATTAGGAAGCGAGGTGGCTCTTTCAAATTTAATCTCTTAATAAGATCATTCGTCGACGAGCCACCATTCGGCGAACAGCCGGGATTATTTTTAATCGCTGGTTGGTCACGCCAGGAGAAAATGCTGCAGTCTTTTTATCACCGGCCGTATTCAACTTGCTGGTTGCATCTATTTTTCATCTGCTTCTTGTCTGTCATCTTTTTTCTCCCTGCTTGAGCCATCTTGTCGCGTTAACGAACGGGCAGCGGTTCAAAGCTTCACGGGAAAAATTAGGTAGTCAGTTCAGAGGATTCTTACAAAGTAAGAAGTTTCTTATAGGCTGGTGCTTTTTCCCCGGTAAAAAAGAATCGTTGCTCGAGGTGAGTTTCGAGAGTGAACGAGGTGGAAACGTTCGTTCGCGATATTCGACGATTCATATTTGACATTCGCGGAGGACGAAGTGAAATTCGTTTATACAACGTCGTTCGATATTGCGGCAAGGTTTTCGTATCTCGACACGGCTGTCCTGTGTAAAACGTATTCGACTTCGACTCGGGGCGGCTCGACTTCTTCTCGCTCTTCCGGTTCTGACTCCAGGCGAGCAGAAGAGAGAGAGAGAGCCTTTTCTTCGGTTCTTCCTATTCCCACTTTACGTCCAATTCGTCTGGTCTGCGCCCCTATCGCGAATATCTCGTCTCTACGTCTATCACGTTCGTCATTTCGTTTCGGTTAACAGGCAGCCACCAGCTTTGAAAGTCGTTTAAGAGCCAACGCACGAGGGGTCGCGCGCGCAGGAGAATGATTAAATAAAACGTGTCTGATATGGTGGATTTAATTTAGAGATGCTCGCAAGGGGTTCTGGCCGCGCGTTAAAGCGCCAAGGCACAGGGTGGACCCGGCTTCGCGGGGTTTTTCGCCAGCTTTCTCGGGAATAAATTGAAAATGATTGCCGAGACGCTCCTCGATCGAACGTCCGAAACGAATGGGTCGTCCCCACAGGATATAACGACCACCCTCGGGGCTCCAATACCCCTAGGTCTTCGAAATCGCGCTCGAGTTGGCCAAATAACGCTTTATTTGCCTCTTGGTGCTCCGTCACGTCGATACACCCTCGACGAATCCGTTCATTCCTTGTTAATTAGACACAGATTCTTTTATTACTGGTGAGGAAGAGAGTTTATTGAAATAAAATTAAGATTTTATTTGTCTGAGATTTTCAATCTCAATTAAATAATTAATTAAATAACCTTGTGTTAAATGATATTGGAACACGGGATTTGAAATTAACCCTCAAGTAGTTTCATTATTCAAAGTCTTCCTTATATTCTCCGTGGTTGAGAATAACGATAGAATTGGATGAAATTAAAATGTTATTTATTTTTCAAAATTTCCGATTTCCGAGATCATTAAGAGTGGACACTCCGTTGTTGAAGTTGTTAAACATTGTGGTTCAATGCTGGCGACGATTAATTAGGAAACAGAAACCGAAGAAAATCGTGGCAAGCTGATTTCACGTGGCGGCTGGTCGATCTCTCTGGTTCAGCGCGGCGGAGAAAAATAACGAGAGGCAAATACACGCAAAACGGGGCGGCAGTCAGCCTGAGCCTGATAGCCCGAAACTCCGAGCCTCGTAATTAGTTGGGAAGTTATCAAAACTCGATAAGTATCTACTGATGGTACACAGCGTGATTCGTGCGAAAGAATCTTCCCGGGTCGTAACGGTGGTAAGTGTGAAAGAACGATTTCGCGATGAAACTTCGAGGAGCCGGCTTAATTACGCCACCCCTTGGGGAACGTCGTACGCCGTACGATCTTAATCCACTTCGTCGAGACACGCCGCGATTACCTCGTCCCGAGAAATTGCCAAACGATCGATAAACGACCCGTGCCTTGTATCTTCGTTTCTTTTCATCATCTCGCACTATTTCTCAATTGATTCTCTAATTGTCACAGTTATTTTGTTCGATCTCACATCGTCCAATAATACGATTCATTGCGTAAATGCGAAATCTCGCTTGCAATTTTTAGACAATTTAGTTTTATCGAATTTTATTTCTTGATGTTAGGAAGTTCCAAGGATTCGTGTACTTGTAACATGTTGATAAATTATTGTCCCGTTAACCAAAGTTAAAGAGAGAAAGTCAAAAGTTCATCGATTTTAATAATAAAGAATTATTAGATTTTAAAGAGAGAAAGCTTCTTATCTAATTATCTTCTTATCTACCTAATAGACGGAAGTATAGAATTCTTGTTCGTCGGTTTGATGTCTGTTCGTTTCCATTTGGTAGATTGTTTCGCAATACCAAGAAAACCGAGTCGTCTCGATACGGTGAAGCATGGATATACGCTACTCGTGATCGATTATCGAAGTCCGCTAAGTACCTCCTCCTTTTCTTGCCGTGTCCATTCGAAAGCCCTTAGCTCGTCGAAATTGCCTTCCTGCTTTCCTTCCTCCTCCCATGTAAATATTACCCCGCGAGCCAGCAGGAGAGGAGAATAAATACTCCGTAGCTGCACCAATTCGAAAATTGCTTATAAAAATAATTCCAGCTCCTTGCAGGAACGATGAGCTTCTTTGAACGATGAGTTGATTTCAAGCATGGTGCGACGGTGGTTCAGTCAATCGAGAAAAGCTGAAAAAGTAGTAATGTCACACTGTCAAATTAAACTTTTTACTTTCTCTGCACATTTTATATCGACGGTATTCGTAAATAAGTACAAGTGTACAGCGTTGCAGGCAGATTTTCAGTAGCTAAATGTAAAACGATTTAACGTTAAAATAAATCCTGCTTAACGCATCGTTTCGATTCTTTCGAATTCTCTCACGTTTATTTTTTTTTCATTTTCACAACGGATTCCTGCGTGATCACGCATCATCAATTGCATGACAAAATTTTACACACGTGCACAAACGTTCGCTCGTTGTCCGCGCGAATTTTCTCCTCCACGCAAGTATTTTCAAGTATTCGCAAGTATTGTTCGAGCCTCGAACAAATATGTTTGAAACAATTAATTACCACCGTGAAACGCATCGCGTTAATGATCGATCCGGTCGCGATTAACATCACCAAGAATTTTTCACCTGTGAAAGAATGCGCCTGTGGCGAGTTCTCGATTAAACGGTGACAAACTATTCGAGGCAGCGCGCGACCGGGTCAAGTGTGAAAAAGGTTAACGCGCGGAGAGATCGTCGACCGGATTGTTTTGCAGTTTCGCCTAACTATTTAAAGCATCCGAGGGCCGCAAGGCTTCTCCGCTCACCTCGTCGTACGCTCTCCGCAGACAAGCAGCTCCTCATTCTCTCCCTCTCTCTCTCTCTCTCTGTCTCTCTCTTTGTACCCGTCCGCGGTGAATTTCGATGGAGCACCGATTGTTTCCCACTTGATTATCCGGAAAACCACAGTGCGGCGCGGCCCGATTCTCCGCCGGCTTAGCCATAACTCGCTGCACCACGGCCAACTATTCGCATATTGGTTAATTTAACGTGTTGCACCGACCATCTCCCTGTTCTCGATTTATTATTTAGTAGATTGATCCAGGAATTCCTCAGACGATCCGGCTGAAAACGGTTGTTGATCGCATGATCAGTTGAATAAATCGTTGCGGGATTTGCGGCGCAGCGACGGAAATAAGCCTCGAATCGAAGAGAGTGTTTTTCAAACGCTTCGGATACTTCTTCGTTGAAAAGGGAGTTAATCTTGTTCGAATAATCGGGATTGGTAATCAGACTGTGTTACAAACTCGTAAATACTTTTTCGTCGATGAAAAGTGTTTTTTGGAAACTAGTGCTTCTAAAGTATTTTATTATATTCCTTTATTTAGTATATATTTTATTTATTATATTGCTTTATGTAGTATATAAGTATTTTATTTATTATTCCTTAAAAGCTGGAACGAGCTGTTTTTCAATCAATTACTGTTAATTTCAAGAGAATTTAACGACAGATTAATTGAATGGGAATCTGTTTCTCTCTTCATCTGTCATTCAAGAGCTGACTTCAAGTTGGAAGATAAACTGATGGTTCGAAAACAATTGTGAAGAGGAAGATCCTCTCCTTTAGAGAGGCGAAAATTTTCGCGGTGAAAGCAAGTGGAAGGTCGCAAAAGGGTCCTTCTCGATTTCCAGTGGTGGCGGGCCACCAGTCGCCATCGAGACTGGGAGACCGAGTAAATTGCGTCATCCGGCGGCGTTGTTTCTAACCGGTGGTCACGCAAATTAAGAACTCCAAAAATCTGCGAATGGCTGTAATTGCTTTCCTGCTGGAAACGAGCGAAAGCTAATTTTACTGATTCTCCGATAATCAACTATTCGCCATCCCCATCCCTTCTCATCGCACATAATCAAAGAAAAACTCTGTCATCGTATGCAACATCTTCTCGTCATGTCATCATGCGACAAAATTTCGTCATGAAATCGTGTCATATTCGCGTACATGTATATGATACATCCAACATAGCATGTCGAGTTCAAACGCAACTCGAAAGGGAGAAAGAAAGATACAAACAGAAATGATAAATTGAACAGAAAGGATAAACAACAAACGCAGTTGTATCCGATCGAACGGTTTTTGACCAAACGAGCCGGAATTGGTCGAACAGAAAGGAAAGAGGGATTAAAAAAAAGAAAATACACGAGGTACGCGCGGAATTCGAAAAAAAATGGAGAGAAATCCAGATCCCGGATGAATCCGTTAATCTAAAAATTACGGCTCGAATTAAGTGGTTAACGCGTGATTACCCCGAAGCGTTAGCTTGACGCGTTAAACGGATCATGACCGCGTCCCGGGGTTCAATCGAAATTTTCATGCACGATTGAGCCTGAGCGCGACGACAGATTGTCCTACCTGTCGCCCGTTTAAACGGGCTTCCTCCACGTGGCGAGATATCGTCCGATTACATCATTCCGTTGCAAAATCAAAGAGCGAAAGCGTAAGTGAAAATCTATCGGGGCAGATCATTATCATAAAGGCGAAAGAGGATTGTTCGTGAACCGGTGTTGGCACCGTGAAGCCTTTAACTCTCCGTCCTTTGAGGTGCCGATTCGTCGAATCGTATTTCTCCGTCGTTGGAAAATTTCTTCAAATGAGAGAGTAACGATTTCTCTCTCAAAAGGCTTCCTCCTAAAACGTTAAAACCCTTAAAATTGAGACGTAGGATATCTCGAGATATAATAACAGAGAGTTAAATAAACAATTGCGAAAAGAGTTCTTTGAAATGTATGAAACATCTCTCGATTAAAATGGAGTCAGGATTTAAGCGAGTCGAAGTTCGACCGGAGGAAAGAGTTGCGAGATTGAAACGGAAGACAGGGTCAGCTTTAGGCAGAGAGAGACGACGTTAGACGACAATGAAGAAACGTGCCTTTCTAGTCGCTAATGGAAGCCAGACCGTTAAAGAGAGACGGTCGTCTGTTCTCTCGTGACGATGTCACAAAGCGTGCCAATTACATTGGCACCCGAAACGGTCCCCACGGGTGCGTACGACTGTCTGTTCGTGACTTCGAGCAGGCTCCGAAACGTTTCTAGGAACGTCTTTAACGAGTCTCGTTCCCTACATTTCGGTGAGACCTGTGCCGCGTTCGACATTCGGGAAGATCGTGTGACGCAACCGTTTGCGGAGGAATGTTACTTTCATCTTTCGCTCGACTGAAACGTCCGTAATAGTCGGAATCTCAATGTGCGTGCGAGAGAATCTGATGTGTTTTCGCGAAGCGGTTGATTCTCTTTTCGATTCTTCAGATTCCTCTGCCCGGGTCGAGCGGACGAGCATAATTTTACTGCGAGGCTCGTCAAGATAATTGGCATTTCGCTGCGAATTTTGTACGAATCGCATTTTCGATCGCACGATTTAGCGATTATCGGTAGGAATTATCGTCTTCTCGTGACTCGCGTAACTAAATCACCGGTGCCAATTAGTCCACCGGCCGCGGCGGCGGCGAGTCACGGAAAACTATGATTAATAACCTCGTCGATATTCGTTCGACACAATGCTCTGGCGGCGGGCAAACTGTAGCATCCTCCTGGACGTTAATTGACCGGTCGATAATTCTGTTTGCCCTAAACGATATTAAGGCACACGGAATTTGATATGACACTTTATGATAGACATAAAATGAACCGTTTCGCGGCTGGCTAACGGTGTTGCACGTGATCGCGTAGGGACGCGTTGCATGCAAATCCGCCCGGTGAATCAGCTCGGTATTCTCGTTTGACGAAATTAAGGAAAAATTCAATTGTCGCGCGACACCCTCGCGAAATTCTCGTTATAATTTTCGAGCTTCTCGGCTCGTGCCCTTGCCACCCCTCTTCCGTCCTTTGACGAAAAGATTATCGCCGTTGCCCTCTCGACGTTCGAGGCGTTTCACTTTTACGCGTAACCGTCCCTCTTTCTCTCTCTCTCTCTCTCTCTCTCTTTGTGCGTTTCGTGCAGGCCCAATGGTTTTGTCACCGGGGCCCCACACCCTTATTTCGCGGTTGCGGCGGAAATTTCGTTACGATCCTCTATCCCCTGGCCGTTTCACCACCGCATAAAGGAAGAAACAGGCCTTAAAGAAACTCATAACATCGCCGAGGGATCGAGCCAAAAGCGAGAGAGAGAGAGAGAGATAAAATTAGAACGGAAAGAGAAGGGGAAAGGGAAGGAGAGATGGAACCTATTAGAACCGTCAAAGCGTACGAAAGATTAAAGTGCGGCTGACTTGTTCTTCTTTTACGTTTCTCGATTCAGCGACGCGTAGGCGCTGATAGTTGCTCTCCTCCTCTCCTCTGTCGCTTTTTACCCCGCTGGGTAACCTCCGGTGTCTCGCAGCCATCCTCTGGCAAGAACACGCGATGTACTTTCTGGTGGTAAACTGCAGGAAGTCTCGCTTGCGGAAATAATAGCTGTTGACAGAAAATTATAGTTTACGATCCGGCCAGAGTTTCGCCAATGGAGAAAGTAATAAGGGGAATTGCCTTGGAAAAGGGGAGGGAAAGAAAAAAAGGAAAGAACCAGAAGGTTTCGGTCGTTTCGTTAATTTCACTACACGCTTAGCTGCAGGTGCGGTGAATTCATTTAGAGTCGACGATTCCGCGCTTCGAACGCGCTCTTTCGTTTAATTTCCACGAATTCTGGCCTCAATTCTTTGTTATTAATAATTTTGTTGGTGTTACGCTGGAGAATTGCGGTAATTGAATAAAATTACTGGCACGTAGCAGTGTTTATATGGTAATATGTCAAGTCTATTAATTTAACAGTTGAACTATGAAAATGAAATTGATCCGATCAATTGATACGACATTGAAAAATAATAGTACTCCAATACCAAAAGTAACTGATACTTTTCGTACTTTTCGTATATATTTCCCAGTGTATACATCTCGATTTTCTAATTTCAATAACATAACATTCTCCTCAAACGAGTTCAAATCTGATTTGTATCTATTAAATGATCTCACAAGTGTTTGCGTAGAAGAAACTTATACAACAGGAACGTACATTAGCATCTCTCAGAAATAGCCAAGAAAAATACGAGTAATTCAGAAGATCTCACTACATAGCGTTGCAAAGTAGCTTCTATTAACGAACCAAGCTTTCGTGGCTTTGTTACAAAGGCCGCAGCACGCTGGGGCCCGGTTATCAAATTCTAATTTGCAATGGTGAATTAGCGATGCCAAACACGATGATATTAAACCGATTGAATATTGATACATGATCGTGATTTCGTAGCAAAACATCATGCCGGGCAATACAACTATTATTAGTATACGCGAGACACGATCGCTGCGATAGTTTCAAATATTTAGTCGAAATCCTTCGATCCCGATGCGAACGAACATTTGCTGCTAATCGCGATATATCAGGGAATAAGCTGGCTCGCCGGAAATGTTGCACAGTCAAATAATATTATAATATTTATTTTGCCGTCTATAGTCACGAAATGAGATCTCGATTTGCTTCTTCTGACGAGTCGAACACTTAATTACACAGACTGTGAATATTTGTGCAAACTTGTATTTACACGAGATCTAGACAGAGATTAGATATACTAGATATACTATATAAAATATACCTTGGGTATTTAATATATATATTTTTAATAATTTATATTTATTTAATACAGTTATCAATATTTAACGTTTGTTTAGTATTTAATTAAAAATCCATATATCGAGGTCACACTCGAGAAATACGAGCTGTGTTGAGAATATCGAACAATTTCTGACAACGTCCCACCGAAGCGAGACGCTTCGCCTTTTTAAACCACCGTAACAATCAGAGTGCTGAGTTAATTGCCTGCGGAATTTCGATATTTTCGGGGAAACGCGGGATAATTCCCAGTAATCCAACGTTCGACGAGGCGTTCCCGCGGAGGCGAAGTAGCGGAACCGGCGAATGGCGTTCCGGTGTTGACGATCAGATAAAACCGGCGAACAGCCGGCCCCAGCTACCAATTTGCAATATTTTCGTGTTAGTCCCGCGACAGGCCGAGATATCCGGGAAGCCTGGTTGCGGTGTAGATGATGCTACCGACGGCTCTCCACGCTCGCAGCGTGGATAAGAGATAGCAGGAGGTGACGAGTAAAAAGGAGCAACGAAAGAGAGAAGGAAAAGGAACGAAGGATAACGAAAAAGAACGAAGAGGAGAGACCAGTGAGAATAGACAGGGATAAGGGGATGAGAACGAGATGGGATGGAAGAGGGAAAGAGGTGGGCAAACAGAAGAAGCGGAGTGTGTTTTGACAAGGAACAGGATTATCGACGTCCCGTCAGGGGATAGACTTCCACCTTGCTGCCTCTTTTACTTTCCTTTTCCTTTCTCTTTGTTGTTCCTTTTCGCTCTCTTGTTGAAATTTTTCATCTTTTCCTTCTAGCTTCTCCTCCTCGTTCACTTCCATTGATACGCTTGTCACCGATTCCGCGACACAACCGAGCGGAAAACCCAATGAGCGGAATCTGATAACTGGCAGGGAAACTTCGAGTCGAATACGCGCCACTCGCGAAAACATCTTCGCGTTTACCTGCTGTGTAACACAGTGGAATCGACCGACGTTATACCGTTCGGATACGTTTGTAACGTTTCCGGCTGCCACGTCTTTACTCCCATAAAGTAAATTGTGCTTCCTACAGATAACCAACCGGGATCTCGAGTCCGCCTTGAAACGTGACAATTTTTCTTGGTTATAGTATATAATAGAATTGGAATGAAACTGAAAACAGGAAAAAGAGAATCTTCGATTCGAACACGCGACACTTGCTGTATTTCGATACAGCACAGGGTACCGCGGAATGTTTCTCTGGCTGCGTCTCGTCTCCACTCATCGCGAGTAAATTGCGATTTCTATAGATAACCGGTCGGAAACCGACGGGCTCCCCACGTCCGACTCGAAATGAAACGTCAAAGCGTGATTTGCGGCTGCTACCAGGGTTCCACGAGTAGCTACGCAATCCGCGAGTTTGTCGCCGGGCTAATCCGGTCCGTACTGCTGTTTGAAAACAACCACGAAGATATGCTGCAACGCGGTCCGTTGTTCCACGTAGCCAACTGCGGGAAGCCGCAATTAACCGGGCTCATTGTCTTCATTAGTTTCCACGACCGTGAGTTTAGCTACCTGTGATGTTGTTGATACACTTCTGCAATGAAACGCGGCACAGTGATACGTAAGCAGACGAATCATTTTTATTTGATTCGCACAACGCGTGTGTATCGATACAAATATCTGATGCAGCTCGTCTCGAAGTGACGAATACGATCATCCAATCCAATTTCAGAATCGAAATCATTATTACAGATTGTACCGAGGATTGCGTCCAAGTCGAGGCTTATTTAAAATGTACAGAATTTGTTGAAATTTCTTCGTTGACAACGTAAACTAATGATCATAATCTATCACCATCGATGTAATAATAACTCTTTTATAAATACAATTATTTTCAAACTATTTTCATGCATTTTTCAAATGCAAAATAGCGAGTATGCACACTTTTAAATATACGAATATTGATAAAGATTCGAAGTCTAATTGCTTCTAAATAAATAAAATGATCTTATCCTTAGATTGGCGTTACATAAAAAATTTTGTCCTAACGTCCGGTAAAAACCGGTCTCGATCGACGCGTCTATCTCGTCTAAATTCGTTCTTGCGTGCAGCGCGGCGGTTGAGCCGGCCGATAACGTTGAAATTGCGAAATAATATTTTAAACGGAATCACGTCTGGCCGGACGTAAATTTGCAGACTTTAATTAAAAGTTTCAACGAGACCGGTCGTGGGGAGGAGAAGGACGGCGGCAGGGGGCGGGAGATCGGGCATATATAATACATTATGAACGGCAAATAATGAAGTACGCGTTTACGCGATCAAAACAAATTTCAAAGTGCGTCTGCTGGCTAGCGTTATAGCCGTTAAATAACGTCGAACGTGTCCTGCGCAGGTTCTCCCTGTAAAAATTAATCTGAAGATTACTACGCTGCACGCGGCCTTTGAAATCCGCTCGAAATTAAAATCGCACGGTGACTTGTTTCCTTTCAATTATCGCGGAAACGCGAGCAAAACTCCCGTTCCTGTAATTTATTTTTATTTCCAGCTCTTACGTGGAATGAAATAACAATTTCCGTACGGCATAGATTATCGTTTGGAATAATTTCGTCTTGGCGTGTACGGGGTATGAACTCATGCGTGCCGGTGACAGGGTGATTCGAACAAAGAAGGAGAGTAATTGCAAAGTAAATATGGAATGAATTTATTAGTAAATACATAACAACAATATTTAGAACGAAAAGGGAAATTTAATATAAAAATTTGCCCTCTGCAAATATGTAAGCAATGAACTTTCTATTCAGTCAGATCTAATTTGATCGTCGCATGTGACTTGAATATAGAGAAGAAAGTAATTGTGCAAGAAAAATAATGGACGTAAATATTTCCGATGAGAGAAAAATGGAATGTAAAATCCATTAAAAAATATCTAATCTAAATTTTTTTCTACAAAAATTTAATTTGACTGTCATCGTCATGCGCGCGAGTTACAGAATTACCGACTCTCGGCGAACTGAACGAATAATTAATTTAAAAAAAAAAAAAAAAAGAAAATGTTAAACCGCGTGTCGAGGTGGTTCGATATATTTTCATACAACACGTTAATCCGCATCGGCACTTCCGATGGTCTTTCAGCGTCGTTGCTGATAAGGATATCAACCAGTAACGAGAAAGATACTCCTGGATGATAAATTTTCCCGAGTTACGCCTAAAGAGGTATCCGTCCATAGACTATACGAGGTCGGTAAGACCGAGGGTATTAGCGGAACCTTATTAGCGGCTTAGCCAAGTTACGCGGGGGTAAACTAAATTTCTCCCCGTCTTCCGGCTTTCTTGCCCGTCGCCGGTGATTCCCTCATAACCGATACGCGACGGGAGACGCTTTTTCGCGGGAATATTTTCACCGGGGCCCATCTTGATATTATGAAAAACGGATTATCCCGTTCCATTAGACGGTAACGTCGTTTGCCACGTCGTCGCGACTGCTATTTTAACCCTTTTCGTCTGCTCATCAATCCTCCCCGACAACCGCACAATCGTATCGTAAATTTTCAGTTATCACCGCGAAAGATTAATTATCCTTCCCTTGAAATTTCAAGTTCAAGGTGGAGCAACTTGGCGAAAGTAATTAAAGTATTCCGAGGATGTAATCCGTTTAATCAGATCGGTTGTAAATCAAAGATTAATCGCGCTGTAAGGGAAAACGAGTTCAGGGAGGATTAATGAAAGCCGTGTTAGTCAGCAGAATCTCGGAATGTGTCCTGCTGCCGTGTTTTTGTCATACGTTCTAATACAATTTACATTAACTCTTCATATAGTAAATTGTGCTATAAACTTTTTATAATATAATATAACAAATTATTATATAAAATTTATTTTCCTTTTATCTGCGCAGTGTGTCAAAAGTTATCCAATGAGGCGAAAATTTAATTAAAAGCTTCGGAGGTTAATTCCTGATAGAAAGGATCGAAAAAAAGAAATACACTTTCGAATGTTTATCTAGTAGGTTGTTTTCGTACTTTTCGTGATCTTCGATCAATCATCGTCGAGAGCACCGGAGAAACGTCTTCCGATGTTTAATGTAGCGTGACAGCAGGATTGCTCGCTAAACGCTGGAAACTGAACGTTGTAGACGCGACTTTTAAAAAACGAGCTTCCAGCCTCGTATATCTGCGGCCACCGAAAAAAAAACTTTCTGCACCCTCGCAGCGATTTCGCGCGTACTTAGTGCGTAGCCAGCACGAATACTTTCTCTCCGCGTGATTTACGCATTTCCGTCAGTGGCGCCGTAGTTTCGAGACAACTCGATTAAAGTTATGCCTGTAGCAGCTTAGGGTGGATAAGAAGCAGTAGGAAACAAAGACAGAAGGGGAGAAACGTGGTGAAGAAAAGAGAGACAAAGAGACAGAAAGAGAGAGAGAAAGAGAGAGAGAGAACGAGAAAGAGAAAACCTTCGTAACTTTTGGACGCATCCCTACACCTTGCTAAGTGTAATATATAATGGATTTTTGGCCGGAAATGGCGAGGTGTCCATAGATCATGAACCCTACTTCCGTTTTACCTAAACCCTACCAGAGACCCTGCGGTCTGATTTATTTTCCCGGTGGCGCAACGTCGTCCCTCTGCAGGTCCATTATCTTCGCGCTGGTTTCCTCGATTTGTTGCTCCTCGAATTTCCATTTCGCTACACCGGAGGAATAAGGCGCGTCACCGCGGGCCTTGGCAAATTTCTGACTCTCCTCGGCGGAGGAACGAAGGAGGTTGAGTCGTCAACAAGCAGATCTTATTTCAACGTGATGGTAGCCATATCCCCCGTCTTTTGTTTCCCACCGTCGGTGAATAAAATTCAATTAAATCGTCTTCGTTCAAGTCGTCATTATTTTGTTATACATCCCGGCACCTCCCGGTCGGGAACGTTCAAACTCTCGTTTCGTGTAACTCCGAACTTAATGAGGAGCCGTAAATTTCAACGTGACCGGAGTCTCTTCGTCGCCAACAGAGATTCCAACGATGCACATTCGAACGAAATTGAGACAGCGCAGCCTGGAGAGAACTGATCACGCGATACTCTCGACACATCTTCGCGCGACACGTTTATTCAAATTTTATGAACCTTATCGTGAGATTTCTTTCTTTTTTTTTCTTTTGGATAACTGAGCAATTAATACGCGTTCTATCAAGATATTTATCGATTCACACGAAGTAGATATATTACACGATATAATATATATATATTAAACGATAATTCAGTATGGATCAAAATTCACCCTGTTTTTCTTTCTTTTTTTTTTATTTTTCGTAGAAAAATCAGAAGTCAGATCAGTAAGAAAGAAATAAGGGTAAAGTAAGGTTGAACATTATTACGGTCTTTTAACACCGGCTGCTCTTTCAGCGAGATTGGCTGTTTCGGGAATAAATAAGAAGGGAAACTTAATTTAACGAGGATACTTACGACAAATGTACGCGAGGTGCGATCTCGTCAGCGAAAACTATCGACGAACGTATCATAATTTGTATGTTAATGCGCCCTCGTTTTTGTCGAAGTTCTTGGCTCGTTTTGGCGAGAGGAGATCGTGGGACTCATGTATGGAAAAGAATCAACTTCGTAATGAGTACATAAGTTTATGCATAACAGGGGTAGCACGGAACGTGAATTTTTAGGAGAAAAGAAACCTGCGTCATTAGATAAAGGTGAAAAGTCTGACGAAAATTTCGGCGATGAATAAATAGCGGATTTTTGTGCGTTTGCAGGAAATTTTAATTCGATAATTCATATGAGAAAGGATATAAAAAGTACAGTAAAAAGTAGAAAATACAAAATAGCGAAGCGTAGCACTTTCACGCAAAACGATTCTCTACCGAGGTTTTATTTATTTAATTACGAAAAATATGAATTCGCGCGTAAAATATGAATTTAGACATGCTCGAAGATATGAGTTCGCATAAAAGGCAATTGCATAACTTGTACAACGTTTAAAACAGAAAGATCAAACCAAATGAAAGAAATTACATTTCATTTGATCTTTATGAGAGCTACAGTGTTCTTGTCAGTTCTACGCTTAAACGTTCCTCAAATCAGACAGAAAGGAGACGATGAATTGCACGGCGGCAGAAAAACGGAAAAATGGATTCTTATCGGATGAAACGCCTTTACACCTGGTGCTTCTGCCGAATGGCATTCGACAATACCGGGAGGCGAGCCCGGGACTAAATAAAAAGTGAGAGCCACCGCGGAAAATAATAAGTCTCTGCCGCTCGAAGGCGAGGAACAATGCCGAGAACGACAGACAGAGAGAAAACGATTGAGATGCAGCACGACGAAAGACTCGTCTGGGGACCAGCCGGCTTGAAAACGCTGGGTGAAGACAGCACCAGGCAGAAGAACGCCACCCGGGACTTCTAACGACTCTCGCTTACAAGCTGTGATTTCTGATTATACCTCCTCCACCCGCTTCGTCCATCCTTTTTACGACTTTCTTTTCACACCGTGTCCCGGGGGAGGCAATCAATATAGGAAACTGGGTCGACTTTCGATGAGTTTTGACATCGCGCGACGGTATGAACACTGTCGGTGGCGTTTAATCTTTCACAAACCTGAACTTCCGACGTTCTTAAGTTGGATAATTAATTTTTCATTAACCGGTTACTACAAGTTACAGAACGGGAAAAGTTGAAGGGAAATTGCTTGATGTTCACTTGAGGCTAGCGCAACGAGAAGCTTTGATAAATAAGTGTAACAGTTTTTACGCGATGGTAATAAAAAATTTCAAAATTCGGCAAAGGCAAAAACGATTAGGGTAAAAAGGTGCTTTTCAGAAACAAAACTTAAATTGATATTCGAAAATATATAGAACTTCCAATATAGAGTTAGAACATTATAAAAATACGTCGTTGAGTTATACTATAGTTTATTTTGAACAAGAATTCCATACGATCGACGTCGAAATGTGATCAAATTCACACGGAATGATTTTCAACTATTAACACGTTGAGAAGTTCAAAATTCAACGCTTTATGTATCTAAAAGAAATTTTCAAAATCATACCGAATTTATGTATCGCTCTTATTACGTTTTTGAAACGAAACCCTGACACGGACGTCGAGAAATGCTCGATTTGATTTAGGACGAATATCCAACGATTGATACGTCAGAACCAAAGTTCTTGTCTTAATAACGTCGCAGTGAGTTACTGCAACTGCGCATTGTCCACGATGCAATTCCACCCGGTTAATGCAATTACACCGGCCGTGCTAACAGGGTCCGCGACGTTTCAGCAGTAGAGAAGGTTACAGTTTCTCGACCGCGTAGCGGTGGTTTGGCGGGTTCGCGCGCCATATGCTTCGCGGCTGCGATATCGACATCCCCCGCGAGACAAACGATCGGGCGCTCGGTTGCGGGACCACGGGTTACGAAAAAAGAGTTGGAACGGGAGCGGGGGGGTAAAAAGAAAAAAAGAAAAAGTGGGAAAACGAAACCCGATTTCCTGTGCCGGTCTACGAGCACGGCCAGAGGAACTTCGAATGACGCGTTAAATATTCGTCGCTTTAATCTTTTCTCGGAAGGTAGAGCGGCCGTTTCAATAAAGCGAAGAACCGTCGATCTATGATTGCGATTTTATACAGCAAATAGAGAGGCAGTACTCTCGAAAACTGATTGCTCAGCGATAATGAAATATCGAGTCGCTCGGCCCGGATCGATCGCCGGAACATTTCATCCATCTTTCCCGCTCTGTTACACGGCCGTGTCTAATTTAAATGCTCCGCGCTTCCGGTTGGTTTGGCGTCCGCTCTCTCCCCCCCCGTCCCACCCGAATCCAGACAGGTTATTTCGCCAGCAATAAAAAGACAATACGACCGCCGGGGTACGTTCGATCGGGGCTCTCTCCGGCAATTATTATTAGAGAAGGGAACACAGCGCGGTTAGATGGAACGAGGAGAAGATAGACAGAGGTCGAGGATAGAAGAAACAGGCATAGAGAGGCCGCAGGTTGCGCGTACCGCTCGTTAATTATAGCAATCCAGGAGAGACTCGATAACGTTTCGAAGTTGGCAAGCAATTTTCACGAGGACGCGTAACACAGGAGCAGATGTCGTGTATGGAAACGATGAGAGGAGGGAGAGAGAGAGAGAAAGAGAGAGGGAATTGAATGGAGGATGAAAAAAAAAGAATAACGGAGAAACGCGAATGAAACGTGGAAACGGCAAGAGAAATATGGTGGGAGGAGGTCCCGGCAGAAGGGCAAGAGAAATACGTCGTTACGCAAGGAGGGTTAGACTGTCTCCGCGGCATAGCAGAACCGTGTAATATGACATCGCAGCGTGAAATCCGAGTAGAAATTCCGGCGAGCAAGCGAGCGAGCAAGCGATGGAATCACACAAAACTCATCCCGGCTTGAGTGCAAATCGAGCACAGAGAAAGAGCTAGAAAATAGGGGCGGGAAAGAGAGCGCGAGCAATCCGACTCGCAGCAGGAGACACAGTGAGGGTGTCGCTATTTTTCATTAACCGCCTGATAGAGCAAGGGGATACTTCTCTCTCTCTCTTTCCCTCCCTCTTTCTATTTCTCTTTTTGAATGTTTTATTTCATCCAGTTCTTTCTGTCTTTTTCTCCGATTTCTCCGTTTTCTTCCCCCTAGCTGGTACCGCTTCTCTCTCCATCCCTCTGTCACTAGTTTGCTTCGTCCTCGTTGCTCCAACAGATTTTCCCTTCACTTTCTTCCGAACCCTCTGTTTCTCTTTTTCATCGGCTCCTCCCATAGTTCTTACACTTCTTTCCCCAGCCGAAACCACCGCCCTGGTGACGGCGAGGCGGACCCTTTGTCACCCAGTCCCGGGGCAGTCTTTTTTTCTTTTTTTGCTATTTTATTCAACTTTCTCGCAAGTGGGGGGGGGAATCCTTTTATTACCTGAGCGCGCGACTCCAGTGTTTAGCGGACAATAAGCCGATGAAAGCTACGTTTGAGCCTAGGGGTCCTTTGAAAAGTCCTTTCTCGCCAATCTCTCCTGCTCTCTATCTTTCTTCAACCCTCTGACCTTTCTATCGACGTTTTCCTTCTCTGTTCCTTCTTCCACTCTGCGTTTCACTTCGTATCTTGTTTTCTTCGTTCGTTTCTTTTCTCTCTTTCTCTATCTCTTTGTCTCTAGAGAAGGAGAAAAGGTCCTTTTCGTGCTCAACTCATCCCGCCGCGGAAATTTCACGCCGTCTTCTTTCTTCTCTTTTCTTTTCATTATCCGCTTTGCGTCTTTCTGCCGTGTCACTCGACTTGGAATATTCCTTCTAGTTCGAAACGTACTTCATGAGCTCTGGAACACTTAAAAGAGAGAGAGAGAGAGAAAGAAAGGGAGAGTCCCTTCACTCTCTTTTCGCGGTGATATCCTTCGGCGACGGCAAAAGCGATCCTACATCTCGGCAGGGGAAAGCAATTCGCGGAAAGGCTAGGAATTCATCTCTGATTCTCGCGAGCTGCGTACTGTTTCCGCGGATAAAAACGTCCGTTTCAACGATCAGTTCGTGGGAAAAGAAGCTCTTGCTCTTGATGAAGTATCTCGATGCCCGTAAAGATATTTATATACCAGCGCGTTGATAGATTCGTCCTTTCTCGCAATTTATCGTTAACTCTTACTAAGAATTACTAAAATGACTGTATTTGAAAAAAAAATGTCTGCAAAAACGATGAAAGTTATTTCATCGAAATACAAAAGAGAGATAGAAAATTCTTTCTGAAGCCATTAAATAACAATTAGCAGTCCAACGTGGTTAATGTTAAAAAAAAAACTAGAACTGAAAGTTCTCAACCGGTTCGCTCAATTTCCCGTTTTACCTTATTAGCCTTTGTGCGGAAAAGTTCTCCAGTTTTAAAAATTAATCTATTACGTTTCTCCTTCCCCGCTCCTCCCAAAAAGCTTCCGATTGTTTCAAACATTTAAAATTCCATTTCTCATTAGCGTGACAAAGAACAAGAAGGAAGACAGGTCGAAACAGACTCAGTTGAAACCGACGTGATCCGAGAGGACATATTGTCGCACGCAACCCTCCGGGGTTGTAACGAAGACGCGTCTTCCGCCCCGGAAATATGTTCAATCGGCTCGAAATTCGTCCGTGCCGCGAGATTACGTCGGCTGATTTATGGGAGGAGATTACCGAACCTCCTTCTAGCTGGAATAAAGCGGAAGTGCGGACATAGCAGGCGGAGCGCAGACTGTCGGCACCGGGTGGGGTGGCTTGTCGGGATATAAATAATAATCACGTGATACGCTCGCGACGACAGAGGAGAGAGATAGGCCGTGTCGCAGTCCTTAATAAGAACACCGTCACGGTTACGCTCGTAAAGCAAAGGGGTGGCAAGGATATCTAAAACGACGGAGATCCTTCTAGCCAGCAGAGACTTAGAGGTCGTCGCCACTCCCACCGACTACGGTTGCAGGGATTTTGCTTCGAGGGGAAACGAGGGGCTGCTCGTTACGAGAACAACGCCCGGTAGTCGACGATTGCACGACGAATGCGATTTTGATGGCGGTGAAAGAGCAATTGCTTCGTTTGCGACGATCGTTAACAGATCGTTTCCAACGAAGGAGTTGCTGAATTATTTACAGAAATAATTTCTACGAAGGATAATAATACTCGGGGAGATGAACAGAACTGTGATGAATGAAAATCTTTGATCTCGTCAAGGTTAACTGTAAAATGTAATTTTATTTTTATGGCTAATGATATTACGATGGCTATTATGTAGCCATTAAACGTTAAATACTCATACGTAATAATCACGTCTTTAATTATTACGCTCGAGTTATGGAACTGTTTCATACAAATGTTCTTCTCAAACGAAAGGAAAGAGAATTTAAAATAATTTACGAAATAATTCCAGCGCGCTACCCCGTGGATACATAATTGCATGCAAATAACAAAAGTGAATTTAAAAAATGATCGCGAGCTATTATTTACATTAGCATTCTAGTGGAAGTATTCAAGCCACGAAAGCCACTTACTCAATGCGACTGTTATCTCGCGATAACGTCGTGATCGTTGTTTAAGCAACATTCGAATGAGAACGGCTAAACGCTTCAAGTTTACGCGACCTGGTCGCGTAAGAAGCGAAACTTTCGCCGGTTAGAAGATTCTCGGTGGTTGCGCGAACACCGAGGGGGTGGTAAAGTCGAGGACAAGGGCAGGAGAAGGGGTAGATAAATGAAGGCAGAGAGACTTAATGAGAGCCGCGGGCGCATTCATATTTATGTGAACCAACGGACGTAGCCGGCCTAGCTCTCTGGTACTGTGAGCCAGACCCGCGCCAACTCGGCTCGTTTCTCCGGCCATCGTTGCCCACCTTCTCGCTACGGTCGTCCAGAAACCAACTCTATTTGTTTTTATAATTCTACTTGAATAATTACCAGCCCGCCGCTCCCGTTCCAACGCCTACGCGCCGCGTGCTGCCTCCTCTTTCTTTCGACCTTCATCGACGACGCTTGTTTGACTGCGAGAAAAAAAAGAAAATGCAGAAAGAAACAATTAAAATGTCACTTGACTTAATGCTTTGTGCATTTATTCGAAAAGAAAGATGAGAGAAAAAAGACGCGATAAGATTTAACGTCACTTTATGATTGACCTGTTATATCTATAGATGTAAACCTTTCGAAAATAAGTTCTATGGAAGCTAAAAGTGTAATTAATAAGCTAAGCGAGATATTTCAATAGCTTCGAGTAATATATTTAAGATTTTGAAGAAGTTGAAATCAAAAATCAAATACAAAGGCAATTTTTGTAAAAAAAAGGAAATGTTTACTCGTTACATTTTTCCTCGAGATTCTTCGATCACCTAAATAGGTGAACGATATCTTTAAATACGATTCTCGAAGCTGGTAGAATTTTAAAGGTAATTCTAAAGCACCAGTAGGGTTGGAAATAAAGAAATAAAACCGCGGTGAATATCGGATCGGAATTAGCATATTGTATTTGATTTGTAAATGAAATTTATGGTAAAAAGTGGTGAGCTCTGATGAAAACCGCTGTTGGTTTAGGTTGGGGAAGATTTTAAAGTTTTCGAGGTAGTCGACGTAGGATTACGAACGAGTTAAGCTTCTGATCGCAAACAACGCTTCTCTATTCCTCGCAAGATTTAAAAGATTTTTCTGCCGCGATGCTCTTCTCGACTAGTCGCTTTTTTTTCTTACTTATTCCGCGATATTTTCCTCGTCTTGTATGCCCAGCGTGAACACCGGTCAGCAGCTCTGATCGCATACATATCGAGCGAGGAGTATTGATAAAGGAAAAAAGAAGAGAGAGAGAGAGAGAGAAAGGATTGGGGAAGGAAAAGACTCAAGAAAGAACCGGAAGGGAAGGTAACGACGGAAGTCTGAACGAAGAGAGAATCCTTGTGAAGAGACCAAACGTAAAGGTTGTACGTGCGTTGAGCTTCAAACAACCGGCCGGAAATTGCATCGGTCGTCCGAGACAACGGTAGACAATTTTTCTGCGCACTGATCAAGATAGGAAAAACAAGATCCAGAAAATGCACGATTACGGAAGATTGATTCGTAGGTGTCGTGTTTATGGAACTGTGTGTTTGTGATGTCAAGCGGAAAGATCGAAGAAACTTCAATTCAGAAGGCCAGCCAATTTATCATGTCCAAGAGTACTAAATTTTGCATCATTTGGCAATTAATTTTCATAAGAGCAACGAAATTCGATGCTATTAAAAAATACAGGTAATAAACCCGCTCAAAAGTTTGAAGTCAGATTTCAAAAGAAATAATGACTTCTCCAAATAAATGAACGTTTTATTCGCAATATTATTTTTTGTAGCATTGAAACTTTAATTATTTCAAAATCAAGGTTCTAATTGCAATATTTTGATTTCTGCGAAAAATGAAAAACGAAGAAGTTTGTTTTCGACTGAAAAGTATAGTGCGCTCCAAACTTTTCTCGATAGTTTCTATAGCTACTATACACACACACACACACACACACACACACACATATTTTGTTTTACACATTTCCTTCTTGTTCTAAACATTCTTTTTATACCACAGAAAATTGAAGATAATGTCTGTTAATTATTATTTTATTATCATCGTCGTTACACGCTACGTTATTAATCATTCGTTGTTCCTAAAATATCAGATGCGTTTAATTTCGCGCGAGGCTTAACGATTCACTTCACCGCGGTAATAGCCGATTGTCGTTCGTTGTGGATTACCTTACGGAATACTTTCAAGCAGGAATGTTGCTCGTAGCGGTTAGCGTTCGATAAATTCCGTTCTCCGGTCACTATCGTGACCAAGGTGGCTGCGTTCCTCCTCGAGGATAATTTAGATTCCTGCAGTGTGATTTACTGGCTTTTTATCAAGCTCTCTCTCTCTCTCTCCAGTCAACCAGTAACTCTCCCCTCGATAGAGAACCGGCTTTCGTTCGACGAAATTCCGTCGGTCTTTATTATTGCCTCGAAGTTTCGTCGTCTACTTGAAACGCCTGATGCCCGTGTCTGACCCATTTTAAAGTACACTACTGTCGCGTGCATTGCAATAGAGAGATCACACAGGCTGCATGACTACTCTCGATTTTCAGTTCATTTTTTATTTCATTTCATTCTTTACGTTCTTCGTGTGCTGTTTTATATTTGAAAATTAACATATTTATGAATATATTATGTATGTTACGCGTGAAAACATTATGAAATTTCATCAGCATTGTTACGAGATTCGACTACCGATAAAGTTTGAAATGAATCTGAAAGATTATAAGATATTTAACACAAATATATATCTCGTGGAGATCAAAAAATCATTCAGTTGCCCGTTACATTAACAAATCTCGATATTTGAAATATTTAATATGCTTGAGACAAGAATTTCTATTAATGTTCTTTCAAATTTTACCACTCGTGCGCTAATGAAACCCCAAAACGCTCTGTGTAAGAAATACAGTCATAAAAGTTTTTCACAGAAAGTGTTCGAATGTAACTTTGATGAATTCAGATTTCTGTAATTCTACTTCCTCTATCCGTCAAAGATTGCTTGTGCGCACGAGTTCACTGTCAGACACTTCGAATCGTTTTCGCGCGCCGGAGACGCAGACGTTGACAGTAATTAGAGAATTTGCGAGGAGAGAACAGTGAACGTGGCACGGCAAGTGTTTAAAGATTAGTCGACGACAGGCGACGTTAAAGCTCACCCGACGATCGCACGAATGAGAATAGATCGTTCAGCACCCCACCAGTTTTCGCTGCAACCCCGCGTCTACCAATGAGAAACGTACGGAACACCAAGAAAAGGGGACTTGGTAGCTAGGAAATTCTTGGTGGAAGGGTGAAATAATTGTCGGAGCGCGTGACTCTCATGCCAAACATCCCTTATATTCGATGCCGACTAGGCAGCAGCCTTGGAACCACCGCAATGCACCCATAAAGTTAATACTGCCGTTTGCTGACTCTCGCCTATATCTGCCTCCTCTCTCTCTCTCTCTCTTTCTCTTCCTCTCCCTTCACTTCTTCCATCCTCTGACCTTTAAGCCACGTTCTCGACTTACGTGCGGCTCGATACCATAACGTATATCCACGCCCTCGGGGTCTACGCTGTGCTGCAGGTATTTCCGATTTTTATACCTCGAAGCTATCGCACAGAGGAATATTCTTGCATCAAGTTTACCTTCTGTGTCGCGCATAATGATCACTAGATCCTTCCCTAGTGCGGGACTTCTGACTTTAAAACTACAAATCTAGTGTTATCATTTTCGATAACAGCTGGAAAGAAATGTATATAACACGTACATATAACGAATCGTGAAAACATTTGAACACTTTTAAAAACTGTCTTTGAACGACAACATGTTGTTTGTTAAAAGATTGTACGAAAGTGTAAAAATCATTTAAACGATCAATTATACATCAAGCCTAAGTATTTACAATTAGTGGAACTATCTTTAGAATTATTTCCAACGTTTGGGATAATTATCCATACCAGATTCTAATTTTTGTAAATATTGTGTTTACTATACAATACGAGTGTCTGATTATTCAACTCAAGTTTGCTTTAAACAATTCTATTCTTTGTGCTCCTTTCGCAGGGCGGAAAATTCGTACAGCCCCGAAAGAAAATCGTTAGTTTCCTAAATTCTTTTTTCACTTCGGTCATTTTTTTTCCTCCGCACTGTCTTCCTATACTCTGCGCAACTAAGAAAGAAAAGAGACAGAGAGAGAGAGAGAGAGAGATCCCTTGACTTATTTGCGAACTCTGGAAGCCTGACAAATTCCTGGGGGGTAGCAAGAAAAATACGCATCGGTTCCAATGTCTGAACAAGGAACGGGCGGCGTCCGCGAAAACAGGGTTGTAATCTTTGCCGAGGGGAGACTTCGTCGAGGAAAAAAACTTTTGTACTTATGGTATTCGGGAGTAGCGGAGAAGCCTGTGTTATCGCTGATGGCCGGCAGAATCGGCGGCGTGAGTTTACTCGCTTTTGTTTCACTATATATTTCATTCCATCCCATCCCCGTAGGAATCGTCCGCGGCTAAACGACAACTATTGCGTTTTATTGCACCTTTTGCCAGCGCGGTATTTCACAAAGAATTTCACGTGCAAACGAAAAAAAAAGGAAGAAAAGAGAAAAGAAAATAAAGACTAAAAAAATTCCAGCGCATACGAATTCCTCTTATTTCTTAAATAAATTCTCGTAATCGTGAGATTTAAATTATTATTGAATCTGAACGAATTGAATATTTGCAGGAAGACACGCGTTGGAATAAAAAGATTTCTAATTTCGGCGAAGCTTATCCGAGCGGCGATTATTTTCAGCTGGCGGGGAACAGAGATTCCATGATGGAAATCCTCTCTCTATTGGCAAGGCGGTCGAAGGTGTGCAGCTGCAGCGAACAGTAACAGTCGGCCGCTGGAAATCGGTCATCGGAGATTTATTACGAGAATCAGAATTTATTTTCGGAATCGGCTTACCGGCACACATGTAAGAGCGTGCCGTAACAGCTCGTACACCGCTAGATTGGCAATATACGAAATGGATCTAGGAGAACGATGGAACGAACAGCGTGATTTTCAGGTCAAACCGGAGAGGAGTTAATTTTCCGCGGCTCTCTATGGCGCTGCATCATCGGCCTGTCAGGGAAACGGTACGGTTGTGTCGCGGATCGAGAAATAAATGAGTTTTGAAATCGAGTGCTAATCGACCTGCTGGTTACCGGAGAGCGAGAAGAACAGGATTAAAAAAAGAAAGAAAGAGAGAAAGAGAGAGAGAGAGAAAGGAAAAGCAGAAATATCGGAACAACGAGTGGAAGAACAAACAAGAGAGAAATGGAAGAAAGAGACGCCAAGAGGACTTTGCTGGTAACCCTGTAGACGAAGTTTCAATAAATTCCCGGGAGGTGAGACATCGGTGTCAATTTCACGGGGGCAATCGCGGGCCACGAAGCAGAGCCTCGAATAGAGAAAAACGAAGGCAATGACAACGCGGTGCGAGGAAAGCCGGATCGCTGCAAAAAGCGACTGGTATTTGGGACGGCGAAATAAGACGAGGCAATAGGATATCGAGGACGATGGAAATAAATAAAAAAGCAAGGTCCAACTCGGTCGTGTTTCACGTGCAACCAGAACGGTTGCTAATGGACCGAGTCAATCTTGCTTGGAGACAATTCAGAGGAGGCAACGGAAAGGGAGATAGACAACGATAGGCAACCATGAGAATTACTTGAATTTTTTCACTGTTTCAAAGATGGCTGAAAGCGTGAAAATTTCTCTCGTAAAAATTCAACATGTAACGTAAGCAAGAGTAGCGGTAACCCCGCCGAAAAAGTCTAGAGAATTTCACAAATTTATAGCCAGCAGCGGCAGCACCGCGAGCGTCAGTTTGACGTGATTAATTCTCGCTTCTCGGTTCATCAGCCTCTCAACTTTCGGGCAAGTTCTCGCTTCTCCAAGGATCCGCTTCCCAGCGGAGATCAGGCGAAGAGCAGGGGAGTTAGAATAACGGGATAGTAGTTGCGGGCACGAAGAGACTAAAAGGGCTCTGGCCTGGCTCGGGAATGGCGAGTGTTGGAAACTTGTCTCTCCTGGATGCGGTTTCCCGTAAGTACACCGTTAGTCGGGGCCGCGGAAGAAGACCACTGCGGCAGGATCGAAGAGGCCAGGAAGGATGGGCATCGGCGCTAAGGTGGAGAAATGAGAGTTAACTGCACGCGATAAACTGTAACTACTGCCTCGAAAGCTGCCAGGCCAACCTACTAACTGTTACCACCTAATTATGGACGCGGTAATATCAGTTTCTCGTCAGCTATTTCGGCGAGTTGTTGCGAGCCTCGTCTTCTGTTCTCAACCTCGAGCTACCTGATCTACCTCTTGCAGAGGTCGAAATATCCGATTGTTATGTATATATCCGAATTCTTCAATGTTAACTAACAGTAATCAGTTGCACGATACGACCGCGTACCGAAAAAAAAAACCAGCTACCATCGACACTCGACGAACGAATTTAACGCGATTACACGAGCGAAACTGTCTTTCATTCGGTCTTACCGAGTCACCGTTTCAACGGCGGTTGCACCACCGTTAATTCCGCTCTGCTCGTTGGAGGGTTTTTATCGTTTGTAGGACACTCGATAAAAATACGAGCGGGCCGGCGCGTTGCAACTCGCGCCCGTCGAACGACCCTGAATCCGCGATTACCATTCAAATTGCCGCAATTTTTCGTATCAGACTTAAAGCACAGATGGTAGATTGTAGTTTCGTGCCAGCGCGCGTTTTTCACCCGCGACCGGCATAATCGGCGCGATCCTTTATCCCAGGCCCGACGTCGAACTGGCCGCTTTTATCGCACTGGCCCCCGTCTCTTCGATCGGCGCGTTAACGTTCCCGCGTCGCTCTCGATGCCGATTGCCAAACATTGCAACGTCACGAGGCATCGCTCGCGATTCGAACGGTCCGCAACCATTTATCGTGCAGCGTCCGATGGACGCGTTGCGAGGGAATATCCACTTGCCACGATCGAACGTTGCTAAATTCCGTGGAAGTCTCCGTAATTAGGGCCAGACACACGAGGCGTGGCTGTAAAACACTTTCCCGCGATAAGTCGCGTGATTTATCGATCGGTCTGGCCGGCCACGGAGTCGTTTGCCACTGATACAGCTTGACGAAACGCAGGCATTTTCTCAGACGAAAGATGAGACCAGAGGAAGGGGGAGGGGAAAGAGCAACGAGGAAGAGGCGGGATTACCGCGATTTTATAGCATGCGAACAACTAGCAGACGCTCAACTCCGGGGGACATTACCGGTTTTTTCGTGGTCGCGGAGATTTTATCTTTACCGCTCGTAAACACTGCAACTGGGAAAAAGTTATCGTCGGGTCTCGCGACTTTCGCGTTTCACCCGGCTTTTTCTTAGCTCCGTTCTCGCTCCGCGCCGTAAATCCAAGACGGGTTTTCCGTCAAAGTTCTAGCCACTAACTACACAGATATTCCTTGGATGGAATACAAGGGATTTTCTATAAGTGTCAGTGTCTCAATATGTATGTCGAAGAGTGTTCCTTCGAGTGCCTCTTTTGAGCAAACGAAAGAAGACAGTTACTGTAGAATTCCGATTTCTATAAGTTTCGAATTTTACAAACATCAGACTAAGTAAACGGATACCTTTGAAAAACCTGTGGCCACGGTTTCCTAGGATTTGAAAATCTGAATTTGAATTTGAAATGAACACATCGCGAGTATACTGTCGAATACGATAACTGGAATCCACGGAACGAGCTTGCATATTCGACTTGATCCCATATTTACGTAGTAAATTTTAGCGCGTTTCGACGTAATCACGCTGGCTGCCGTGACGACGTTTCACCGTGCATCACCGCAGCGATATAATTCATTTCGCCAGCGCGAAATGAAAAGATCAAATCGCCATCGGCAAATCGTTGCAACGAATCTGCGGAGTTACAGAACGAGCGTGAGCGAGCGTCGACGCGGCGATTACGTAATTAAGCTCAGGTCTGGTAATGACGTTTAATCGAGTAAATGCGTCCCATCAATCAGATGGGCGTGCCGACGCCTATGCCGGACTTTTCGCTCGCTTCGTTCAAACAGTTTTCCCGCTGTTTTTGTCCTTTTGTTTGCGCAAACGAAACAGCGACTGGACGCGTTTGAAGCTTTTCTCGCGCTACGAAGTTAGATTAATCTCCAGGATTATTTTACAACGTTAACTCTGGCGTGAGAGCGCGCGCTCGCGCGTGCTCAGACCTCACCTTTGCCCAACTGAGATCAGCTACCAGTTGTGTTTACCATGTTAATATTTCGTATTACACCAGGAAATTTTTCGATTAATCGAGTGACCGTCAAAGCTTTCCAATTACTTTTGCTCGTCGTTGCAGTTGCATATACATGCAGCTTTATCCATATGGAATTCCTTGCCGGTTTTAATCTTGCTTCAGTTTTCAATCAACGTTGCGTTATTATATCACGATACATTTCATTATATTTCGCCGTGTTGTGCCACGAAACGTGTAATCAAAATAGAAATTGAAATATAAAAGTTAGTATTACGTCAGGTTACTCGTAAATCGTTTCGTTTTAAAGTTCGATTGGGGTACGTATATATCGGAGATATATGTTTCTTTTTTTCCTTCTTTTTTTTTTTTATTAAGATTGATAAATGGCTTCTAAATTGGATAGATTGGTTCATAGACCGTATCGTTTAACGGAGAACATTCTGACGGTTGATTGGATTGTTACATTCGCGTAATTCTTTAATACAGGAGAGTCCTGTTTCCCTCGTCCCGTCAAATATTGCCGGAATGGAAAATGAAACATCCGTTTGATTAATTAAAACAAGTTTCCGCCGAACGGTGTTCAAATTTATAGCTCCTAAAAAACAATCGATGTTATTGCATGGGAAATTCGAACGGCGGGACGCCGTTGAATATTCCTCGAATTCGTTCATTCCTCCACGCATGAAATCGTGTTCAAATATTTAAAACGATTATATGAAATCGTTTCTCCGCTGCCTGTTCCAGCTTCACTCGCCAACGAATTACTTCGACCAAACCACCACGTTCCATGTGATTTCAAGCGAGTATTCTCGGTATCCGCGCGCACTGTCGAATTCAACAGAACGATTGCGAACGAAACAGAACGAAACTTGCCGGTCAGGCACGTAAATACGCGTCCGCGTACGTAATCGTATGCAGTGGAAGCTCCGTTGTAATCTCACCGAGTTCCCGAGCGGATTCCCGACGCTGCGAGCACGTGAATGCATTCATTGCGTGCGACACGTCCTCGCACGCGAGATTCCGAGCGACGTTCTAGTTCAGTCGATTGTTTCTAAACGCCTGATCTTCGAAAAATCGCCGGACAATGCGGCGAATGCGGTTCCGCGTTACGCCATATTTGATGAGATCCACGTGAGAACCGCATCGCGTCGCAAATCCGCGCTGCTATGTCACCGAACTGGTTGAACCGATTCATCCTACGCGTCCACGTGCTCGTAGCCGCGCTGTGTTTCTACGGCTGGGCTGGATTTTACACCCGGCTTGCAAGTTCAGCGAATGGTGACGATTCATTCGTTGTGTAACTGTTGCCCTCCTGTATCTGAGAGTATAGTGCGTTGAAATATCGGATGGATCCTCGTTTATGAACTCGTGCAACTGAGAGACGTGTGTGCTGCTGGTTTGAACGGAGTTTACAGTAAAGTAGGTTCATTGCTGTCATCGAGCCAGAGGTTATTAGTTGATCGTGGTAAGCATTTAATTATGAAACTATTACCGTTAAAACGGATATTAGTATAATAAACGCGGCAACGTGGCCGTGGTCCTAAATTAAAGCGTCAAACAGCGACGTTGATTGATCCGCTAATGGCTTCTGCTTCTTTCGACAAAGTAAGGTTAATTCTCTGTAGCATCGTACGACGGGACAGTTGCGTATCCGTACAGCAATATTTCGAAAATTTTATTTCGTTTCGTTACTGTACGTTATGAATTGATTGTGACTATTTATCTATTTTGGTAAATAATGTATAAAGTATACAAATTGGAGTGTTTATTACAATATTTAATAGTTTTTATCATTACAAAAATATCAAATTTGTAATAATTATTAGTTTACAAATTTGATTATAGAAGTCGATGTATATATGACTTAACTTGTGTCATGATTTTCGTGAAAGAAAATTTTACGATTGAACGCAAAATTCTGCCATGTCTCTTCCAATAACTAATTTAATGTTCCTCGTCCGTGAAAATTCATCCAATAACATTAGAGAGTACAAGTACAGGAGGATGCAGCATACGTAATGATACATCATGCGTGCAGGTCACGGATGTAAAGATAACAAGAATTGTGCCTCTATGCATACTCATGTACCTTATTATAGAATATTCGACTGAAATACGAAGTTGCTGCAGCAGCATTTGCAATCGGACGGTATTCCAGGTTAAGTATCACTTGCTGGATTTCATAGAAGGATAAGGGTTACCACCAGCATTCTTCAGGGGGATTCTCATTAATTCCTACGCTCTAATTGCTTGAAGCGTTGAGCCCTAGTAGCTAGGGAGGCGAAAGCTGGCCTATCTCTTGACCGACTGACTACCTGCTGCGGACGGCGTCCAGCCTGTGGTCAGTCAGTGGTTAGTCAGTGGCCACTTTCTCTGAAATTATCGTTGTTGATTGCCTGACAAATATATACCCTCCTCGGGGACGTCTCTTTCGCTTTCAACCACTGTCATGGGCGTTATTCGTCTCGAAATGAGGTGTCGAGTAATTTATCGTGTTGCATATTATTTGTGTCTGATAGTCATCTTTCCTGCAATAAAATTGAGAATTATAAAGATGATCTGTTCCACAAGAAATGAAAAGTAATCGTGTCACTAGAAAAGCAGCGTGAAGAAATTTCATCAATGAAGATCAGTATTGAAAAATTCCAGTTTTTCAAAGAGAGTGACACTTGCAAAGGTATCAAAAGTGGAATTTAATCATATAACAAAAAAACAAAAAAAGGAAAAGGCGAAATACATTGCTCGAAGAAATTCCGTCGTAATGTAGTCGAAGAGTCGAAAGGAAAAAAATTCGAGACAAAAGAAGAAAAAAAGAGAAACGCAACCCCTGGGAGTCAGCACACGGGGGAACTTCTGATTGACGCGAGACCACGTTCCAGCGGCCTTCGTACGCGTCTTGTAATTTTAAGTATCAGCACACTTTCTCTCTGTTAGATCTCTCTCTCTCTCTCTCTCTTTTTGTCGCCTACCAAGGCATCGTGCAAGCCGCGAAACCCCTTTGCGACCGGCTGACATCAGTCTACCAAGTTGCGGCTGTGACTTGAATTCGAAATCGCGTGGCCGGCCAACGGAGTTTCGACTGGAAATCGACACATTAACGATTTATTTCGCGAGTCACGCCGAACGAACTGCGACCGTCCGGCTGCATCGTAAATACGGTCACGCCCGCTCGTTTTCTTCTTCCCCGTCAACTTCCCCGACGCGTAATGGTAGCAATGCGGTCGAGACGAATCGATCGTCGATTCTATAGGCGGCGATTTGTTGATCGCATAATTTTAGGAACTTGGTTGCTAAAATTTTCCACAGACGAAGCCTTCGTTCTACCGCTCCCACTTGTCCGACATACTTGAAATATTAACAAATTAAAATATTAATAAATTAAAATATTAGCTTCATTTGTTGAAAGGACTTTACCTTTATCTTTTATTTTATCTAGCGTTAATTTAGGTAACTGTTTGCACTCGGAATTGTCTTTATCTATTTTTCCCCTCTTGTTTCAAACAAAACAAAAAAAAAAAAAAACAGTTGCGAAGAAGAAAGTACCAGCGGGCTTGTGTGAAGTGAACTCTTGCAACAGATGCGATCGGGTTTTTACACGAATCCTCTTGTACCTTCTCCTGTAGCGAACTTTTACTTCTCTTTGTTGCTGTACGCATGTTGTCGAAACACGAGGAAAAGTACAACAGGCGAAAAAAAGAAAACAGAAAAAAAAGGAAGAGACGAGAAAAATATCTAAACATCCTGTTTGTTGTTTGGTCAAGCCCCCGATAAAACGACGGAATCCTTGAAACAAGTTGCGTTCACATCCCCCTGGTAAATCAGCGCCAGACATGCGGCAGACTGTAGTAGGTCGTGGACTGGTAGTAGATCCGGCAACCCGCTCGAATGCAAAATCTACGGCGTATAATAGAGGGAATTCAAGCTCCCCCCCTTTCCGCTACCCCCTGACATTCGCTACCCTGTCTCCGTTTCTTTCCTGCTTGTACTATCGTGTCATCGTCTCTCTGTTCGTCTCGCGCGTTGCTAGCAACGCGTGCACGCATACACATACACACGTACACACACACGTACGCGTACGCGCATCGAACCAACCACTCTGAACTCGTTTCGCTTCCGCGTTCGAGCTTTGTGCTCTCCTTCTCCCTTCCTCCGTCCCCGCTGCACGCCTCTCGCTGTCACCTATCCTCTCCTTTCACCCCTGACACCGGGCTTCGCACACCCTCGTCCAACCTTCCGCTCGCACCTTTTGTTGCAGCGAGAACAAAACGCGTGTAAATTGGCACACCCACCAATAGACCCGGGAGAGACACCCCGTCGCACACACATGTGCACACGCGTCTTTGCTTTCTCTCGCTCCGTCAGACACCTTCCTCACGCCCTCTGTCTTCCTCACGTTTCTTTCTCACGTTCTTTCGCGCACTCCCTCACCGTCCGTTCTTCTTTCTCCTCTGGTCTACTTAGTCTCTGTTTCTATGCTCCTTTTCTCCTGCTCGCTCACTTTTCTATGCGGCGACGTGTGTACGTGGCCGAGAGTGCGAACGGGGGTGTGAATTCAGCCTGCTCGCGCTTCCAACCCTCGGCCATTGCCGAGCATTCTGCGGAGCGTGCATACGGGCGTCCCGTCCTCGTCGTCGTCGTCGTCGTCGTCGTCGTCGACGTTGCACTCTCGTTCCTTCTGCGCCGCTCTGGCAACCTAAGACGACGCGCCTTTGTCGGAGCCTTTCTCCGAATAATTCTTCCACGGAGAACGCCCGGGATTAGAGAAGGAGTAGGAATATTCGCTCTACCGTGTGTAATTCGCAGGATTCGTAGAAATTTCCTACGTTTTTCTCCTCTGTTTGGTTGTACACTCGGGGAAAGTTTTATTGAATATTATAAAAGTTTGCTTCAAAATGAGCCTCGTTCGCGACTTTTTACGATGGAACGTAGGTTTTCGCGTGTTTACTTCTAGGGAGCGCTAGCTTCCCTCTCTGAAGAGCGAACTCCAAAGTCTCGGATGTAAGGGCACAGAGTGCCTTCACGGTTTAGAGCGAGGTCACGTAAGCCGCGTCCAATTGTTTTGAGTGGTTTCAATTATGCAAATCAGATGGCACGCTGCCGAATTACCAAGGATCCACTTCGTTTCTGAAGATCCGGTCCTCGAAATGCAGGATCTAGCTCTTCTTTCCACGGTCATCTTTATTCCTTTATTATCACCCGTGCCTTTTTGGATTTTCTTTCCTTCGCCGTCACGTATAAATTTTTTTTTCGGAGGAAGGAAGGGGACAAAATACACGTCAAAGGTATTATATTACATTCTAACGTACGACCAGTTCGTTAGCGCACTCGTATAAAGAAGCGACGTGATATCGAGAATATTAACCGGGCAACTTTCGTTCGCGCGACACTTTTTCCAAAAACATAGTTCAGAGACATAGTTCGAAACAAATCCTAGAAATATAGCGTCGGCACAGAACGCGAGACGGCTGGCGCCCACCGGTTTTGCGAGCAGCGGACCAGAGTAAAAATTTATATTTAATTCAGCGCGGCATGCCCATCAGGACGTCTAAATTAAAGTTTTTTTGACGAGCGGAGCGCGTGTTCCCGCGGCGGACGGGGGAGGGACACGGGAAAACAAATATACATCGTATATCCCGGGTATCATTTCAATATTCGAGTGCGCGACCGCACTGGTTATTTTGGAAAGTAGCCGGGAGGAGTACGTTTGAAAGCCGGATGGACGCGGGGCGGATGGACACGAGATGAAAAAACGTATTCATTATCGAGGATATCGAAACGCGATGGCAAGAGGACAAATATTTACCCGGACGTTTCATTGCTTTGTTGCAGATTCACTTTTTTTTTCCTCCCTTCCCCACCTCACCCGCGTTTAATTCGCCTCCTGCCAATGATTCGAAAGTAAACGAGAAGGGGTCCTGTTTGATATCCGTCCGGAAAGCGGATCGTTTCGTTTTATTAACTGTCCCTATCTGTTCCTCGCCGTGTTTCCCGCTGTGTTACACAGCCAAACGAGGAGCAGAGAACAGCGCGTCGGAAATAATTTTCTAACCGACCGGGATGATTACGCGCGATGAATCGAGCGAGGTTTGCGTGGCACGCGTCCCGACGAACCGGAACGACAGAAACACGGAACGCTGGCCGAAGATGAGGCATCCATTGTATTCGCGAGACCTTGTTTGCCGTAATTCTTCTCTATTTCCGAAACTAACAAGTATCGTAGAAGGAACTTACTTTTGCGACGTGCACGACGTCTTATATGTGTAAGAAGTTTCGCGAAAAATATTACCAACTTTCTCGGGAGGGAGAATTGCCCTTTGAGTTCTGCAATTTCGTTTGTAATACTGGTGTGATACTTGGATTACTCTGTAATTGAAATTTGTCAGTTTACAGACTACAAATACGAATCAGAAAATTTTTCTCGAGGCATTAAGTCCAAAAAAAAAAGAAAAAAGAAATATCAAATTACTGTTTCGCGATGGAAAATTGTCGGTCGGTTTCCTTAACAGAGTTGTCTTCTTATCGGTGAAATATACGGCTAATTTTGGCGAAGCTTCAACGACGACGACGTTGCCGCGAAATCACCGCGGCCGCTACCATTATCGCCGGTATTCGCGAAACTTTGTAAATTTCGTGTTACGCCGGGCCTATTTAAAGGAAAGTTCGGGAATCACTTGAAAGACTCCGGGCGTCGAAGTTTAAATCATTTGCCAGGGAACAATGTAGACACTTGAGCGAGGCGATGAATTTCATAAAAATTTCACCGTGAGAACGTTCTATCGATTCCGAACATGGAAATTTTCATGAACTTCGTCGCGCTACTTTCGATTACCCGACGAGTCGTCGACTCGTTCTGACAACTCACACGGAATCGGTAACTTTCGCAACAGCACCTTGACTGGATCGTAGATCCATCACGAAAAAACGACAACGCGCTCGTTTCCATGTGAATTCACTGTTTTCGCAGACGTCATGAATCGCTTCTCCGGCGGAAGCAGTTTCTCCCGAAGGGAATAATTAAATCGAGTCAACGACCTATCAAAAATCGAACTTAGTCGAATTTTAATTTTGTATTGCGACTCCGTGGAAATTTCACGCCGGGTTGATTGAAATATTTTCGTGGAAATTTCGTTCAAACGATATAAACTGATGTTTAACAGTCACGCCGAAAAACAGGAATTTCGTTTCTCCGTGAGGAAGAAAAAGATTGGACAAATGAAAAATAGGTGAATAGAAGCAGAAGAGTGAAAAGGGGGATTAACAGAGAGAATAAACGCTATTCTAAAGCGTCAAAATCCATTCGAATGGCATCGTATCGATAAATGGGATAAATAACATAAAATGGAAAAAGGAAAAATAAAAAAAAGTAAAAAAGTAGAGCAGAATCGGTGCTTTTTCAAAAAATGTACAGGATTACCGTGATATCGTGATTATTCTATTATTCGTCGAGCTCCATTGTTTCCGGAATAACAAATTCGCAAATACTTTGAACTCGCAGTCAATGGAAATTATTCAAATTTCCCGCGAAGAAGCAAACCGGCTCGTTTAATCCCTCCCCCATCCACGTTTCACGACGCAAGAACCGGGGATTCCACGCGAATTCGGGAAGTCTCGTGGAACAACGAGGAACAAATGAAATTTGCCGAAGTACCGGAAAATGACAGCTCCCTGGCGAGATCTCGGCGAGGACCCTTTTCGGAACGGCACGGCGTGCATACAGGAATCCGCCCTGATTTCAACCGTTCGGGCTTGCTCGCTAACGAGCCGTAGATTCGCCTTTATTCTCTTTAGCCACGAATTACGAGAGGGCCGAACGAAGTTAACCCTCCCCCTGGAGGAAACTTACACGGTTACTCGAATGAGAAACGCGCGCAGATGCGTGTGCGTGTCGAAATTCTTCCCTTATTTCCTGCCAGCGACCTTCGCCGTTTTGGAGCGTGTTTACACGTTCACGCGAAAAGTTATCGTTAACGTTTTGTATGAGAAAATATCGTTTCCTTCCTCGTCCTTCTGAGATTCGGAATAGAAACGAAACAGTTTACAGACGAGTACGACACGATCTCCACGAACGAAGTTCTCCGTGCGAAGTGTGCATTTTAATAGAGCCACCGCGGGAAAAACCGATACGTGGCCGATAGTCGCGAATATCGAGCATCCGCGATTTGCGTAACTGCAAAAGCAAAACCCGTACTCGGGATGGAAACAGGATGAGAAAATCGTAAACGCAAACCAGCGGGGGAGAAAGGCAGGAACAACGACGACGACGACGACGAACGTAGACAAACGAACAAACAAACGAACGGACGAAGGAATCAATTGCGAGAGCGTGGGGGAGGGAAGGTTGGGAAAGATCGCTGGTGTCAAAGAACTCTCGATAATTACAGGTCGGCTGGGAAGAGAAACCAGCGAGTTCCCTTTTCTCCGGGGCTAACCCCAGGATGATCAAGCAGCGTGCGCGATCGCTTCTGGAACCGCCACTCTCTCTCTCTCTGTCTCTCTCTCTGTCTCTCTCTCTCTCTCTCTCTTTCTCTCGTCCATCGATATAATATGCCGCGCTGCCACGTTTCTCGTCTCGCGTGTGTACGCGCACACGCGTCACGTACGTACGCGCACACGCGAAATCCGCACCAAGAACAATTGACGCACGCATGCATTTTTATTTTGTCGGGGTAGGCCGCTGCGTCACCCTTCGCCGGCACCTCTCTCACCTCCGACTATTCCCTTTCCCTCTTATTCTCCACGGCCTGTGCTCCACTCTTTCTCCCTCTCGCTCGCTCTTCTCCTTCTCTATACGTTCCTCTTGTTCCTGCACGCGGTGGTGCTGCCAGTCCCCGATGCGTGGTTCGTTCGCGTCGTCGTCGTCGTCGTCTCGTTTCGCACGGTCCCGCACTCTTTCACACCCTCCAGATATTCTCCTCCACGTATGCACATATGCTTCTCTCAGTGCACTCTCTTCTGCCTTTCTCTCTCTCTCCCTCTCTCATTCTCTTTCTTTCTGGTCGCAACCGACGCAGCGACACCCAGCCTGCTGGATCCAACCCCTGGCGTCGCGTACGAGATTCCCTCATGTGTGTGGAATATATATGTGCTCGCGCGCGAGTGTACGCGTACGTGGCAGTCGTTTTCGATGAATAGGTATATACGCGGTCGTAGCGAGTCGTTCGTTCGACAACGACGACGACGACGAAGAACGCGCGCGGTCTAGACGCGCGTAGTAGCGACGGGCGACGATGACTACAGGACCGCATGGAGGAGTTCAGGGTTCGGTGACCTCGTAACGACCGCGCGAATTAACATCTTGCTTTTCACTCTTCGCCGGGGCCGACGGTTAATACGTAAGAACCTAGACGCGGTACCTACCTACCTGTTTCCCCCTGACGAAGGAAACTATAGTTCGACGGCGGCCGTTTTCGTTTACGCTGATACGACTGACGTCGAGCGAAATTCAATCCCGATGGGGATTATCCACCCCGGAGGAGGGTTCCCTCCGAAAACTTTCCGTAATGGGTTCGCGATTAGCAAACAATGTACGTTTGCTTATGTGCGTAATTTAATTGATGGACATAGCGTGTTCTTTCCTGACGCAGAGTCGGAGAGTCAGTCGGAGGGGTGGTTTTTGATTTCTTTTTCCCTTTTGGAAAAGAGATCGATGCTTTTCGAGGGGAAAGATCAGCCTCGCCAATGGGCTAATTTGGACGCTATAATTTTCGGTCGAACGGACGATCGAGGAGGGATGAACCGGCTAAAACCGGTTGGATGTTTGACGGAATGTGGGTTGTGGGAAAATAAAGTCGTGGAAAAATTGTATGAATACATCATAAATCTGTAAATTTACTCGAATGAAAGTATGGTGAATTTATTTGTAAAAGTCGGTTCAGTACAAACACGTTGATATTTTTTTCGAATGAATCAGTTTCTCTTTACGCAATTTTATTTATTTTTTTCCTCTCACTTTTTCTTTTTTTTTTTTGACATGAATATTTTCGAATATAATTGGGGATACGTATATTCGCGAGCACAAATTTAAATGAAACTTGCTCAGTGGATTGATGTGCGCAGCCTGAAAATCTATGCCTGATGTTTATTAACGAAGCCGGTTATTTTTATTCGCGGTTTATCATCGAAAAAACACTGGCTTGTTATAAATTTCTATCTGCCGTAGTTTTGACAACTGTTTCCACGGCCACATTGCTACAGCAATTTTGAAAAACGTTGTCACTTTAACAGCAACATTAGACGGGAACGCGCGACAGAGCCAAACTTATGTTTCTATGACCCGTAATCCCATTGCAATTATACAATGTTAAACCGCACCCGTGGAACACAATGCGAAACAGAATAATATCCACCATGTTTCTACCATTATAGAACTGAGCCAAAATTTATCATAGTGCCGCCACTATGCCGGCAGTATTGTATTTTCCTGAAAATCCTGTTTTTGAATCGCGAGAGAAACAGATATCGAAGAAAATAAGTATACAATAGGATCTTCGTATTCACGGATTCAATATCCACGGTTTCGCTTATCCGTGGCCAACCTCGATTCACGAATTTATTTTGCGAATTTATTTATTACAGGGTGGTAGTATAAATGGACAGAAATTTCGAAATAAATTTCAAAAAATGATATTCATATACTTAATTGCAATTCTTTTTCGATATTTCAATGGATAAAATTTCTCAGCGTTCTGTGTAGAAAACATAATCGATCGACTTAAGAACGTTACAGCGAAAGTTTCAAAATTATGTGCAATACTAACGTTTATCTATAATAGTAGACTAATAAAGTTATATCACAGAATAGAAAAGAAAAAAATATGTAGATATATATAATGCCAAAGAAATTTTATTATATCTCTATTAATAATCCTGAAGAAAAATTATAATTCATAGCTATTCTTTTTTTTCACATCATGTTCAACAGCGATTGATGCTGGTAACAAAGAGATCTGAGAAATGGCATACCAATTTGCGGGAAATATGTTGAGATAATTGGATACAGTTTGCGGCTAGCTGGAGCTAGGGCAGGTTGCTGGTAGTAGAGCCTTCAGGAGGGAGGTAAAAAGGATGGTATTGTTGGGATACGAACCAAAGGCCGTCATCCCAGTTGGGATTTGTTTTGCTATCGAAATTATGCGGAACTAGTTTCTGAGGGTAGTTTCCAATTTGCGTTGCCTCGGATGGGATCGAATCCCGATTAATTTCGCGCCGGCCGGCTACAATATATACATCGAAAGGCTGTCGCGCAGAAATTGTGACACAAGCCTATCCGGACCGGCGGCGCTGACCATTCCGGGACGATTTAATCGAAAAGAAACGTGAATATCCGCGGCCCGATGGCGTTGATTGGCTGAAACACATTTATTCTCTCTGGCCGGAACCAACTCGTAGTCGATCTCTGGTCGGCCTTCTCTCCTTTCCTCCGTTGTTCTCCTGCTCGCTCTGATATTCGCGCCGCTGAAACTCCATTAACCGTCAAAAATAGATCGCGGCTAACAATGGCGAGTCGATGGACCGGGCTATCGCGCGATTCCCAGAAGATATCCAGGGTAAAATGGCATGTTTCTAATAAACGTTTCGGGCAAATTGTTAATGGGGAAAAAATTCGAGATGATTGAAATTTATTAGGTCAGCGTATGAGCAACGTGAATTTTCCCCGGCGGGAGCGACAGGAGGGATTTGCAACAGAGTTAAAAAAATTGACAGTAAAAATTTGAAGCTTTCTCAGTGTTACGTTTGAATTTCAACAGAGCAGACTTCCACTTCAAAACTTTCATCAAATTTCACTCTGCTGAACCTGTGACCTGGAAGCAGGTCTGTTAAAATATAAATTGCACGGAGCCTGAAATTTCGATAAAAATCCGTTCCTTGTAACTGTAGTGTCATCGTTGTACGTATTATTTTAATCCGAGCAAAGGGAAAACTCGTCAACGTATGCATTCCTCGAGACTTAGGACTCTCGACAAAAAGAAAATCCCTTCTTCCAAACATAATAAGCAAGTCGTTGAAATACCACGAAACACCTTAAATCAAAGGACACTGACAAACGAAACAAAATGTGTTCGCATTAAAAACGAATGGCACAGCTGTCGTTCGAATGGCGCGGAGTCGCGGGAATTCAAATTCATTAAAATTAAAGCGTCGTTAGCGGCGGTGGGGTTGGGGGCCGCGACCGATGATGTTTCCCATGGAGCCAGGGAGACGTGGCGCGCGATCGTTAATTAAAAATAATGATACGCGGCGGTTCGACGCGCGGGAACGTTAACAATGCAGCCTCAAGACGCGCGCCACTGTCTGCGAAATAATTTCGCGGGAAGGAAAAGAGACGGGATGCTGCCGAGTCGCATGGTTACGGTTAGTACCTTCGCGCGAACCCACGTGGAGGCATAGGCTGTATCCATCCGCCCACGTGAGGACAAACCGTTGGCCAAAGGGGTGACTGCAGCAGGAGTGGGGATCCCTGAGCTGAACGAAGGGCGCAATTCTGCTCATTAAAACTCCGGTAATTAACGGGCACAGCCCTGCGATTTGGCACCCCACATGCTCGCTCGTTCGTCTTTTTTAAAGCAAGAGGGTTCGTTGATGGAAACGGTCAAGGGTTAAGGCAGCGAAACGACGGAAAAATCGTCAATGGAGAGATGGCGCGGGAACTGGAAGACTGTCGATCCAAACGTGACGTGCGCGAGTCACGAGAACGTGACGAGGATTTCGGAGGACTCGGTCAGAGGATCAAGAAGCGGAAATCCCGATTAATTTTAAGCGTCCGTCGGACGTAGCGTTTAATTGACCGATATTTAATGAACGTGATTGGATTATTAGATTGATTTCGGTCTGATTATTTATTGAATGGATAATGCCCCTATTAAATTTCGATTGCGATAGTCACGGTGTCGCGGCGGGTAACACGAGTGCGGGCGCGCGTGCGCAGAACACGTTTACCGGTAATCACGTCATTTGCCGATGAGTTACTTATTAAAAACCGTCATCGGCATATTCCGATGTAATCCCATTAAACGGTGATTAACATGACGCGCAGTCGGCGCCGTGAATCGAACGATTATTCCAACAACAGGCCACTCCACTCCCCCCCTCGGGTTGCTTTCGTTCTGATCGTGAACTATAATTAAAATTTCGATCTTTGTCAACGATCAAGGCGTAAATAAAGTATATAACGTACGTTCGGATATTATACCCGAACGAATATTCACGAAACACCTGATGAGTGTTTCTCATAAAATCGACGAGACGTACAACTCAAATCAACAACGAACAACTTTACAATGACTAACGTGCAATTGTCACGATAGTCGCAACCTCGTGCTAATTATCGTCGATTACAACTTCCGTCACCCTAAAGCCGGTTGATACGGGAGTCTAATTAAAAGAGAGGGCGAGTCGATGATGAAGCAATAATTAACACGATGATGAAGCAATAAACCGGCACCGAGGCGACCCCTCGGATCTCGAAGTTGCTTTTCCGTGCTAGGTCTGCTCAACAGTTCCCCCCTTATAATTCGTCGGACCAGTAGGAGTTGCGACTTATAAGAAGCGATTTCCCGTCAAGAACAGATTCCAGCCCGTTGCCAGGTTATTAATCGATCTGCGAGCTTCCTCCCTTGTTCAAGGAGTAACATTCACGATTCCCCGTCTTCGCGCGGAACGATGCAAAACGAAGAGGATTAACAGTAGGACGTAAGTGGCGGTGGTGCCGTGCCCTGTTCCTCGACTTCCTTCTCACATGGACGTGAGCGACTCGATTCGTTTGGGAGCAACCCTTCATTACTGGAGCTCGGATGCTCTCGATCCGAACTGGAGAGAAGTCGCGAATACGGTATCTATTAATCGACGCTCGGACTTTCCTCTAATTAGCGATCGGCTACTAGATAGATAGTATAACGACGCTCGTTGAATCGTATCGTTTCGTCCTTGGTTTCGTCTTGGCAAGAGGTTTCAGAATCGTCGGTCCAGAACGGAGTGGGAAAAAAGACAGGGAAGGAGGGGGGGGAGACGTTGCAGCAACTATATATATAACGATGCATGTTATCCACCGGTCGAACGACGTAAAATTAAAACCGTTTCAACCGTGTCCGAAGCGAAACCATCAATTTCGCCGCTTGCAATTAACGTGTAACTAGCGGGAAACGCGTTTGCGGTACGAATAAGTAAAGAGGTCGGCGCCGCAACGGCGTGGCTAGTTACCGGTGCAGCCATTCCCTCGTCCTACTGGGTGCTACTTAATACGTTTTTTAGCGCGATCCTGGATCGGTTATTATCGTGCTATTTGCCGCCGTCTAGCGCGGTGCCTCTCGTATATTCGCGGGTCGACGTGGAAACATTTTTCCACATTTGTCCTCTTTCGTTAAATTTACTTACTAACGATTAACAAATTAATAATTACTAGTAATTAATTCTCTAAATATATCTGAATACATATTTGTTGTCAGTTGATCGCATTATTGATACAAAAGAGAAACAAGAAGATTTTCGTAACGCGGGAATATCAAATTCACCGCTACTCGATACAACCCTTTCCCTTGCTTCTCTTTCTTTCAATTATTTGTACTAGCTTAGCTAACCAGCTGTTTCCTTTCTATTTTCAGGTAAGTAACTTGGCTCTCGACCTCTTCCCAAGACGCTGCGTACTATCACGATACCCTCGAACCACAGCATCGTCAGCGCTCTCCGCATCCGACTCGTTTACCCTCGCCCGTCCTTTTTCGAATGTCTATATTCCCCTCTCGACTTCTTCCTTCGCCCTTTCCATCCCCCTCTTGGTTACCCGACCGGCCGTTTTCCCTGCAGTCCCCTCGAAAGTCTGGCCATAGTCGACTGGTAAGTTTACCTTTCAATTAATCGACCGCCATACCGAGGCCAGGCTAACTGCCAACTATCCGGCCATTATCCACTAGAAGAGTAATTGGGATCGGAGCTCGGTAGGCCTTACGCCGCGTACACACAGTCGCGAATTAGCTCGAAAAGCGGCCGAGTGCACGCGATATTTTCGCGTTCCTTTGATACCAGGATTTATCTTCGGTTCTTGAAGCTTGTTTTACTGTTTCTTTTTCTTTTTTCTTTTTTGCTCTGAGAAAAAAGGCAGCGACAACGATGTTGATGATGTCGAACGGCCGACGACGGAGTTAACGAGGTTAATGAGGGTGGTGTAACGTTACGCAATTAAAGCAGTTAGTTTCTAGTTGAAATTCATTAAGGAAATGGTAACGATATCAGGTTCATGAACGCCAGAGTACCGAAAAATTCTTCTTCCCTTCTGTGACAGGACCAACTTCCCGCCAAGGAGTGTTAATTATTCCATCGCTTAATATTTAAGGATAACGATGCCATCGCGCGCGCGTGCTTCAGCTAGTTTTAATCTCGGGGAACATCGGAAAAAGATTAATCGCGCTACATGTATCGCTCGTTCGAAGTTGTCTCACGTGCGCGCCACGTTGATTAGGATGCATCGCGCAGTGAAATGTGGACGTTTTTAATCAAACATCACTCTGCTCGTAGAAAACACGCGTCCTTCTTGCTGCGTTGCGAAAGGTTGCATACACAATTCGCCGCACTTTCGAAGCTAATGCAACCTCTCGCGTACTCGATTGCCAGAAGTAATTGTTTCGCGAATAAAAATGATAATTATTATGTAAAAGATATTTATTTATTTCTTTTTCATTCTTAGTTTCACTTTTTCGAGATGAAGCTGCGTTAGACTTTCCGATCGCACCACTGTAATTATCAATTAATCTAAATACTACAAAAATACTAATTGAAATTGTCCCAGTAACTTGCAGCCAGCGATTTATATGAAACGCCAAAGATTAATCCGAAATGGATCTGCCACTAACGATTTATGCCGGTATCATCGAAAATTACAATGTCATTAGTAATCAAGCTGCGACGATATTGTTCAAATACAAATAATTACTAGGTGAATCGGCTAACTCTCGCCAAATGGTATCTATCATTATCTCTCTCTCTGTATCTGTCTCTTTCGTTTGTTTCTCTCTGTATATCGTTGTTTTCATTTTGACCTAGTCCATCGACCGATCGATCGATGCTAAAAGAGCCAGAGGAGGAAGGGAAAAGGAGTTCGTTTATTAACTAACCTCGGTTAATTATATCTAATTACGTTTTTGGCGTATGAATCGATGAAGCATGCGACAAACGCAATCGTCACGAAAATATTATCAATTGGTTAAGTAGATTGCTAAATAAAGAGCGAACATTAATGGAACTGCGTGTTTGACGCACTACGCGCATACAACTTCGACGAGTTTCAAATGGAGATTGCAAGGAAATAATCGGCTCGGTGATTGTTGCCTGCGGGCTGTTTGAAATATCGCGCACTATTCCCGCCAGGAAATTTCGAAAATAATCTTCGGCAAACGTTGCGAACATGATTTAATGATACTGGATATACCTTAACCCATTAGCTTCTATGAATTTCCTATAATCGTGAAATTTAAATAGAAACAATCACAGTGATGAGGAAAATGTTACACGAGTCACTGAAAAACTCTCTTTTATAGCTATAATGTTGAAAAAAGGAATAGGAAAGAAATTGTATAAACATAGTTATAAATTATAATTGTACAAACGTATTGTACAAATATGTAAATTGTACGTTAATTGGGTTAAGCAAATCTGATTAAACGTGACTGATATACAGAGTTTTAACTTCTAGCAAAAGTTTTTCAATATAGTTACGCGTTAACCAACATCCGTCGAAGTACTTATCGCAAGCTCTATTTCACGGTGAAATTAAAATTTCGCGATAATTAGGGCCAAGTTGATCACGGTCTCAATTACCAACCAGTTAAGCGTACTTCTCTAGCCGCTCTCTGGTACCAAGGAAAATTCGCTGCGGTTAATAACCTGTAATCGATCGTAAACGGAAACTCATAAATATTAGGGTGCAGGTCTTACAAGCCGCGATAGATCTTTCCTCTATCTTTAACACCAGTCGGCAACCGAATAAAAAGCAGAGTGCGAAAGAATGGTAAAAGAAAGGGTGCTTCCGGAACGGAAGGATCTAGGGGAGAATGAATCATTTATCTTCCTTTGATTTCTTTAACATTTCTCGATAAAACTCGCGATCGATCCTCCCTCGTTTCACTTTACTTTTCCCCCTTGCGCGGACCTCGATTCGCCTTTAGTAGCGTGAATTCGTTTGATTGTAAAAGAGAGAGAGAAGGATCGACAGGATGAAAAGCGATCGAAACAAAATTAACCCCCGGGTGAACGGTCTCGGAGAGAATAGAGGTAGGAGCCCTGGCAGCCTTCATTATTATCATAATCTTATTCAGCAGTGAAAATCAGTCGCGTGTCCCGCGAACCTGACTGAGAATAGATACACAATGGGGGATCGTTCTTCCATTGTGCCCCTACCCCTTTCGTTCTTTCGCGTTCTTTTCAGGCATCCGCCTGTCCGGCCATTATTCGTGGCCAGGCAGCGTCAAATTATTTTATCAGCGCCTCTGCCGGCACCCATAAACGCCGGAGGATCGATCCCTTCAGTTTCGGTTGGCCGAGCACGTGTACCGCATTGTCCTCCGCAAAGTATCAATGGCCACGTTCTCCAGCGGTATTCTCCACGATCGAACGGTAAATCCGACCGCGTCGAACGTTCTTCACACTGTTGCCAACGTGAGGATAGCCGGGCATTCTTATTACATCACGTTCACGATCGCCTAGGATCGTGATTGAGCCTCGCTGGAAGCTCGTCTCGTTTCTCAAATATTTCCTCTCTCGCGGAGCGAAACGCGATTGTCCGCTATGATACGAGAGTGGGTTCCTCTAATGATTATATTTATTATCTCCCCTATCGTCAATTCATCCACGTGTACACGCCGGACGAGGATGGAATACGTATTCTGCAAGCCCGGTTCTCGAGCAAATATCGAGAACGTTGTTGGTCGATAAGGCGCAACAACGTCGATGAGGGAACTGTTTAATGGGGTCAATAAGATCTCGCGAGAGCATACCAGTGATGTAAACGGATCTAGCTGATCCCCCCCCCGCCCCGGGCGAATTTCACGAGTAAAATGTAAATATGATCGGAGAAGAGACGATGCCAACTGGGAAAGTCGAAGAAAAGGACTATGCCGCTCGGGGCTGTACGTCAGTTCCTCTCGCTTCCTCGTTCTTCCCATCGACGTGCGCGCGCGCACTCACACGCTCACACGCTTATACACACGTTCGCCTCGCTATCTCGTTTCGATCCTGGCCCCCAGGAATTCCTTCGCCGGTTCTTTCGTCCCGTAGATTCTGCCTTAGCAGCCTGCCCGGAGCATTTACCGCCACTTGATTTCAACCCGATTTGCCTCTACACTCCCCTCCGCCAACCCCTCCGGATATTTGCTTGGTTCGCTCGCTCGCTAAAAATTTCCCTTCCGATCACCTGCAGATGTTCGACTTTTTTTCACCATAACGGACGATTTCAGGCACACTTCCCTCCGTCTTAAGGCTCGCACGCTTCTTCCGTCTCTCACCAATTTATGCAAATTTGCAGTCAAGCAATTGATTTTTACACGTTCTGTCCTTACGACAATGGCTATTTCGTACTTGTAAAAAGGATATATCTTCGTATTACCATTTTCGTGTCTGGCGAAGATTTCCCGAAACAGCACTCGCTTATATTTTCCGCGCGATACTATCTCGACGGTACATATACTATATTTTATTCAGTATTGCACTAATAATGTATGCAGTACAACTCGCATTTGCCGCTGCAAGATATATTTCCCGACGCTTTATCACAGAGTCGGTAATACGACGGATCGGACATTGAAAGCCTCGTGAACGTTCCTCTTCATCCCCCCAGGGCTATCGTCCGGCCTGATATATCGGAGGTACGTAGCCGTAGGAAGTCCTTAGCAGAGAATCCATCGTCTAGCTTCCCCACTGGCAGCCAGCTATCGCGACCAGACGGACAGGTGGGTGGACGCCGGTATAACCGGGCGTGAAGGGAGATTCTTGAGGCTTAACGTGTCCGCGTAATCCTTTCATCCCTTTTCTCATTGCCACTGCCGCCCTTGGACATTTCCCGGCGCGAACTATACCCGACCGCACCCACCATCCACCTCGAAGCTGTTGCTCGATTCGAACGCCCTATTTCCGTCCCATGGCCAGAATAATGCATCGGGTACGCCGTTGGTCGGCCAAAATCAAGCTAATGAAGCGGCGATTAAATATGGGCCACTACGGAACAATGGTCGTTCCTCTTCATCAATTTTTCGCGTGTAAACGCCCCTGGCACGAGGGACAAACATCAGTACGAGGCCCCGAGCGAGCCTTCGATCGGCTGGTTATTAACAGAATATTCGGCCGAATTTATTTTTCGTGCGCGTTTAAAAACTGTTGACACTGCGCGCGAACGTATCGCGCGTTAATATTACACATGCGCATATTGCGCTGAATAATGCAACGACTGTGTCTCGAACACCGACCGCCGATTCATAACTGGATTATTTTCCGCCTCCGTTCAACTTACTTTTTCACAACCTTCTCCGTGTTTCTCCCGATGTTGTCCCGTTCGGGGAAGATACGATCTCACTCATCGGTATCGTTATTTTACTGTTGCTTCTTGTTTCTTCGTTCGATCGATTGGTTTATTCTATGCTCGTGTTGTGACTTTCACGGGAAACTTTTACGGTCGAATAATTAACGAGCGAAAACTGAGTCGTGTTTTAGTTATACAGATATGTCACGTTTTTAAGTTAAAGCTCGATTATTAGAGCGCAGAGTTTTATTCAGTTCTAGGGAAGTTTTAATAATGCAAAAACTGGATTGAATAATATCTACAAAAAAAAAAAAGATACAGCTTCGTGTAATACTTGAAACACGTACAGGCAGAACATGTAAGAGGTTCAATTTTTAAAATCACGGATTATTAGTAATAATCCGCCACTGCACAAAGATTAAATTCATCTCATTAATACATACAGGTCGAAGCACAATCGGAAACTGTTTTCAGCTAGCTTGATCCATCATCGTCATTCGGCTACCCCTAGCTAGTAATCACTTTAACGATGGGTGTCGTTATCACGGCCTGCCGAGATATTCATCTATTGTTTCATCAACGATTACAGAGACCGCCGCGGCGTCGCGGTTCAAAAACAGTCGTCATTTAGACAGTATGTTAGCATATAATGCACGCTATATTGGCCACGAGGAATAATATGCGATTCATGTAATGGCGCGGCCATTATGATCTCGATCAATGCCTCAACCAATTGATTAACATCGTGTTAGGATACGTGAACGTACGCACACGCGTGCAACTATTCGCGATCACGAATTTCAATTATACTGCTCGGTCGTCGGGTCACTTAATGAAAAAAAAAACGGAAAAAGGAAGAAAAAGACAAGTTCGGAGCAGATAGCGTATAATCGACATATTTACTAGGGAATGAAATATCCACGGACATCTGACAGATATTTTTCAAATAATAGTTGCGATCAAAAGACTTGGATAATCGACATTGATTGATTCTTAATATTCGCTTTTATTCCAGTTTACAACTATATTCTCATGATTGGAGAGCGTAGTTGTGTTTGCTATGCTCGCACAGAATGGATCTCAATTTTTACAACTGTGTTTGATATCATTCCCACAGCTTAGGAATTATTGCTCATGACTGAAGGATCAAAAGGAGGACCTTCAAATTCTTCAAATAAATTTCTGGAGAATTCTGCGGAAGCTAGGAAACGAGAGGAAATAAATTCACTTCTTTCGTGAGGTTGCAAGGATGCAAGGATCACGCGAATGCAAGATGCATCAACGTTAGACTAGTCAGATCGGTGTTGAGACGTCCACATGTTACGATTAAAGCTCTAGCGAGGTTTCTATAAACCATCGATTTTTACCGTCGAGCTTCACGTCGGCTGGGTTCGACTTATTTCCTAGTCACGAACGTTCCACAACGAGCAGCCTTGTTCCGGCTACTAGTTCATTAAAAGCGGAGAGAATCACCGAGTTTGCGCATATCCATGGAAACTATTAAAACTATGAAAGCTATTAAAACTGCTGGAAACGGAAGAACCCGTTCCCTCTTTATTTCAGTATCAAAGGGAGAAAATTACTTGCGTTATGCCTGCTACTCTCTTGCCAATCGTACCTGGTAAACAAGCTCATCCAGCAGAAATGAGGGAGATCTTTTTTCCATGAGAACGGCGATATCGTCTCGCAACTTACCAAGGGAAAAAAGAAACATTACATTAAGCCATGAGCTCGACGCCCACGGCTCTATGAATCACACACCATCTCACACACCGTTCTTGCCCTAGTACGGTCGAGTACGCCTCGACTCCCGACAACATTTATTACATCTAATTTGCCGAATAACTCACGACAGAATTGCAGAGTGCAGTTGACAGGGGGAGGGGGCCCAGTGTTAAAAGAGGTGGTCCCCCTTTCGCAATGAAAGCAACCGAATACTCGCTGCACTCGCAACGGGTGGCAGACCCGTACGTGCTTAAAATTCGCGCGCACTTTGTCGTTCGCTGGCCTTCGAATAACAATTCACTCCCCCCCGATAATAACACGGCGCACGTCGTCGCCTCTTCAGGCGGTATCATTCAATTTCTGACGAAATATCACGACGATTTCCAACCGTTGAGAGACACCGAGCGAAATGAAACGATGATCCGTGATGTTCCACGTCCCGTCTCGTCGACATTTTCTTCCGGCGTACGCGTCTTTGGTTCTCGTTCTCTTTCCACCAGCGAGGAATCGCGTATCACAAGCGGCGACAAGGTTACACAGGAATTCAATCGACGTTTATCACGGGGCCCGGGGAATATCCGGGTCCCAGGGTGAAAATCTAACGTCGCGTCGTCGGATTCGTGGCGTGTTTATCGAGTCTGCGAAACCTTCGTGTTTCCCCCGACGCAGACAATGCAAACATTCTATTCACGCAAGTCACTCGATTCCAGCTCGAAGGCCGGGGAGCTCGTAAATGTCTTCATTAAGGCGTCACTTTGTAATCAAGTTGTCTGCTCTGTAATTAAGATAAGCGTTGATGCCCTAGATGTTTGCTGAACGTTATTAAGTTCGGGAGCGAGTCCATCAGCGGAGATGCCACACTTCGCGCCTCATAAATTTATTCAGGGACGTGAACGCAGTCATTGCGACGAAGGTTTGCATAATGCGACAGCTTCCCCCGAAAATAAAACGAACGGGCGGACGAAAGGCAGGACCAATCCTACCCCTTGGGCATAATTAAATTGTTCGGTATTAGCCACTCGTTGAGCGTCGAAATTCGCCCGCGATCCCGGGAATTTTTGCCTCGGATTTCTGATATCGTCAACTGAACGCGATATGGCTTTATCGAACAATAATTACGCTATAAAATATGGCGTTGAATGAACGATTATTTATGGAGAATTGGATGCCGACGATGCCGAGCATCAGTTTAATATTCGTTTTAAATCCAATTATGAATATCACGTAGGCAATGAGAGACTTGATTAATCAGAGTACGTATGCACAGTGATGGAGTGAAATATTGGCACAGATTAACATTTCTGTAGCGCAGAACCCTTGAAAGTTGGAAACGCATCGATTGAATTTTTAATGATTAGTTGGGAACAAATGTCTTCTAACAAGAGGTAACAAATTCAAGTTGGATCCATGTGCCTCGTCAAGAGTATCCTTTATTTATGTTTTAGAAAAACCAAAAGGAAAAATAATTTTCCATTTTCCCAAGCCATTTGTAAATCACGCAAATACTACTACATAACTGTTCAATAACAAACACTCGCCGCGTATTTTCCACCTGCGCCGGCAACCTGCCAAGAAACCAACGAAACTAAACAGACAGTCACCGGCAGTAGCGTTGCACAGGATGCAGGACTACACGCGGGAGGACCTGTTCCGCAGGTAACCGTAAACAGGAAGCCGGTATTAACGACGTGCCCCGCGGTGCCATCAAATTAATATCATTATTTTTGCTGGGAACGTAACAGCCTAGCGAGCCCCGTGACATTATCATTGGCGTCGTTATTTCGATTCGGTTATCATTACGCGATCATTACGCCGATAGTGCTGTTCGTCGCGCAACACCGACGAACTCGTTATTTTCGTCGGGGTTCACCGAACTGCTCGACTCTTCTTCTCGGATTACCAATCTGAATCTTCTCTCCGGGCCGAGATCGAGCAGCGAACGCGGTCGTTCGTTCGTTCTTAATAAGCTGGAAAACGTTGATTTCAGAGAACAGCGAGCAAACAGCATTGAAATTATTCCTCGCCGGTATCACAGCGTGTGACGCGACGAAGGATGTGTCTGACCATTTTAAGGAGATACGAAGATCGCTGCCAGAGATGCGAGATTGTTCAACGAACCTACCGTAATAGACTCGCCGACTTTCCTTTTTCGGAAAATTTCTTCTTCCTTTGTGTGGTTACTTCATGGAAATCGCGTTTTGCTTTGCCGAGTACTGGTGCCAGAGTTTCTGCGACGTGTAGCTTTGATGATATATCGAATTTTAAGGATGTGAACCTTTGCACTAGGTATAATCTAAACATCGAAGAGTCCACTGGATACGGAACAATTAACTATCTTTGGATTATCTTATTAATGACGTCAAACATTCAGTGAATTAAACAGATTAGGAACACATTCAAATATAGATAGATAAATTTAATATAACTATTAATTTAAGTGTAACTAAAAGTCACCAGTATAGTTGTCCTCCTCTTCCATAATTTTGTAAATTTTCTACCGAACATTAGAGAAATGAAGCATTCCAAAGATTAATAGACTATATAGATAATTAAGTTCTATATCGTAATGCTCTCTTTCCGATAATTTCGAAAATTTTCTATTGTAAATGTTCTGAAACATTCACGCTCGTATTTTGCATCTTTAATCGTACATTTGGAGAATTATTGTATTTTATTTCCAATCGATAAGGAATCCGATAATGATTCTCTCCGAGGAGCAGGTATCTCGAGCGTGTTTTTATTTTCCCGCCACGCGTTGTAATTTATGCATTGAATTTCAAATTGAGCCGTGCTTCTTCGATGAAATGCGCCGGATGCATCGACGGTTAGATTCCGTGACAAACAAATGTTTTATTCTTCGGCTTTGTTGTGTCTATTGATGTCAAAGAAACTCCACTGTGAAACGATTCACTGTTCAACGGTGTCTGAGCTGCTTGAGAAAACTTAATAATGCTCTCTGGAATTGGAAAACCTGATATTTCCAGCGTTTTCTTTTTTTTCTTATTATCCTTGCGATTTTTCATTCAGACGTTAAAAAAGGCAATATTTTAATAATAATATCGTAAGACGAGTCTTTATTTTCAATATATCTTTTATCTCAATGAATATTATTACCATTGCTTTGGGGAATACTTAAAAAATTTCATTTCGAAATTCCTTTTATTCGAATGGAAATATCTTCCACTAAAAATGTTGATAAAGCTTAAAAGACTGAGAAAGGAATATCCGCATACTGTGTGTATATATATTTTTATATCGTACGCGTACAGTTTGAATCATCGAAGAGGAAAAAGTGACACTATATTGTACGTTGACAGACAATTTTCAAGTCCATCCAGAAATCCGTTTTCATATCACCACAATGGATCCGGGCCGGATGTTTCTCTTATGAATGGAGATAAGATAGAACGTCCGGAGGAAAAAGAAAGGAAAAAAAAAAGAGAAAGAGGTTCGATCGAGGTTGGAATTCCCAGGGGACGTGTAAGGAACCGTGAAGCTTCGAGGTGAATAAAAAATCGGTGGTTGGTCCCGCTCAAATATGCACCCCACGATTCTTCACGGGTCGTCACTACCGTGAGACCTCTTATAATTTTCAAACGAAGGATTAATCGACTGGCAGAAACATTAACTCTCTCCGAAACCGTCGGGTCACCCTCGCATAAATAATAAATGTCTCTTTTCGTTCGGCTTTTAATGTCTCTTCCGGACGGCTTTTAAAAAAGCCATGAGCGACGAAAAAAAAAATGCTCCTCGCGACAGAAGCCTCCTCTCGTATCTAATGCATGAATGAGTCAGTATGCGAGTTATTATGTGAATCTATCAAGCACGCGACCAAATCCATGCATTTCAGATGATATATATGCATGGTTCGTCGTCGATGTTCGTTTCACCGTTAACTTTCCCAATCTCCGGTTTAGATTAAGTTTAGGTCAGTCTTATCAATAAAAAAAAAAAAGAAATATTAATTTTCACTTCTCATTCATTGAACGACGTTTATTCTCGCGTAAAATCCAATCGAACTTCACACGCGCGCAACATGCAGTTCGTAGGAATTTCATACGCGGAATCTTGTGTATAATTAAGGCAAATGAACCCGCGAAACGAAGCTTTCATCGTCACCGGAGGACACGTAATGCGGCCCATTTCGACGGGATTTAGCACCGTCGCTTAACGAGGTATATTCTATGCCAGGTGAATGAAATTACACGTACTCCGTCTAATAAAACACCGCGTAATCCACGGTGCCTGTTTTAATCGCCACGTCAGACGGCACCGAAATTACGCTCGACGAGGTAAGGATTCCCCGGTTGAATTGGATGGAACGACATGCGCACACCATCGTGCGTTGGCCGTGACGCCCGGAATCGTAACCAGAAACCTCGAAACGTATCAGTTTCGCGTATCTGTATTCATTTAATTTGAAATCCTCGCCCGGGGAAGGTCAAACGCGAGGCAGAGGGGTGGAGCGCAAGCATAAGGGGTTGAAATCTGAATTGCAGATGGGCGGTTTGCTCCGTCCTTTCTTCGGTTCGACTCTGTTTTCCCTTCACCCTCTTTCCCACATTCAACTCGCTTTGCGTTTTCGTTTCGCACATTTGACAACCCTGCTCGCTCGCGCGTCTCGCTCCGCTTAAATCAGTTCCACTTCGAGTTTAGAACCATCATTTATCCGTCGAGCGGCTCGACTGACAGTCGGATGAATCTCTAGCAATAATCGATTCAATTTACGCATTTATTACCGGCGCAGGGAACGTTAATGGTATATTCATAAGGCAATATTTTGCCAATGCTAATGACAAATAGGCAATGGACTCGTTCGGTATAATGGTGTAATAACTCTTTGACCGCAGTCCGCGGCAACCCTGGTTACATTATGCCGTCAACGCAAACTTTCGATGCACCTCCGGGCTATCAGTTGATAAAGTAGCCCCGATATATCATGCGATTTTGCGCGAACCGTGAATTGACCAACGCGCCACGCGTGACGTTCCGTGATACTCATTGTCAACCTGGGATTGATCTCTTTTCGCCAGCTCGACCACGCTCTCCTAATTCAACGTTGTTACCATTTCCTGTGTACTCCAACAATTAGGTCTTCAATTTCCTAAAACATACTTTCGCAATCGGCGTTAATTGGAGGCGTTAATTGGAGGCGTTTGACGCTTCTTTTTACGTAAGGAAATCTTCAAAAGACATCTTGTTTGCTTTACATGAACTTAATTCAACACCAAATCTATTCCATGGTTCCTCACGTATATTAGCAATTCAAATGGAGGATCTCCTGAAAATTACACCTTCGCGTTCATTAGAAAATGCAAGAAAATAAATTAATTCCCCTAAATTGCAGACTAAACAAAGTTCCGCGTGCAAGAGATTTCCTTTCGCGCGAGCAAATGTTCAAAAGACACCGTGTTTGTCTAACCTGAACCTAATTCAACATCATCATCTTATGATTTCTCATGTATACGCTAACAATTAGATCTCCTAATGCCTTGAGCTGCACTTTTGCAGCTCAATGTTAATTAAAAAACGTAACAGAAAAGAGCAGGAGAATAAATTGATTCTCCTGACTCTAAACCAAACAATTTCCAGTCTCAAGCGCCAGAGTTTGTTTGATTATCCTCGCTCAAATGCATCAGGTCTGCATAATGGAAGATTATCCCATTTCCGGAAGCTCCAACACGTTCTACGCAATGAGTGATATTCCACTGAGTAGTTGCCATCGCTCATTCGTCAAAGTAGCTCCACACTTGGTGTGCTTGCTAATCAAATTCGTAGTATCGAAGCGTCCCGTTGAAAGTAGACGCTCTTTTTCAGTCTCGTCGCTCTTTTATTTGACATCCTACGTTCTACGTCCGCAGAAAGCCAGGGAGACCCAGTCCTACGACACATTCATCGCGAAAACTATTCCCAGTGGTTCGCGAGCCACTTTCGATCTCCGGCGCGTACGAGCGCGGAAAAAGCTCAAGGGACGAAGGAGAGACGAAGTCGAACGAACGATCGTGCGAATCGCAGCACGTGCACCGCTCGTTTCGAATTTCCATAGACCGCGTTGATAGAGAGATCTCGCCGCCGCGGGACCCAAGTCTCGTGTGCCGTAAAAACGATCTCACAAAAATGTCCGGATTAAACTGGCCGGTCACGTGCGAATGGCCAGGTAACGAGCATGGAAATCTCGAGCGGACTGCCACCAGCTTTCGCGAGCTTCTCCCCTCTCTCAGAGGGGATTGAAATGGCCTCTTATGTTTGCGGTGTCGAACGATTTTCTCACTGTTCAGACTTGTTCTCCAAGACTTTCTACCGACGACAGTTTTTTTGTTTCTTAGTTTTGCAATTATTGGGATTTTTTGTTTTTTCGTTTTTTGATATTCAAAACGATTGGAATGTATGAGAAACTTTGTTTCAATTTGTTTCACCAATAAATGTTACTTTATTGTCATTAACATGTCAGTGGTTAAAGAAAGCATTTGCATACCTTTATTTTCCAATAACGCACTCTTTTTACTCTTTTCTTTTCTTTTATTTCTCTTTTTACTTTCGTAATATCCAAATTATAACGATATTGCTAAATCACTACAACCGACTTGACATTTCGAGTCCCAGAATAACCAAAGATTCAAGAAAATCGCAACTCACCGGACTTAATATTTCTTACGAAATCCTTAAATATTCCACGACGGAAGAAGAGGCCTTCTTCCTGGAACCTTCTTCTTATTTCTCCTCGGGCATTTTAGAAAAATTTTATACATTGCAGAGACGGTAATTCGCATCAGATATACGGTGCTAGTCACAACGATGGCGGGTCGAAAAAAGGAGAAAGTCAAAATGATAAGAGACATATGCGCCCATACAGATGGAACGTGTCCACAGACGCGTTCGAGTGGTGGAAAGGGGATAGGATAAGGTCTCCGGAATGTAATCCAACTTCAGGGATATTTCCCTTATCTGTCGGAAGCCACTGCGAGGGTGAAGGAACTCGCTACGGCCAGCTGCGAGCAAAGGGGTGAGCTGATACTCCGGGTATCGAGTAAATTTAAATTTTAAATAGCAATGTTTACTGGCAAGGAGGAATGGGACAAGCAATTCAACATTTACCAGCTAGCGGATTAGCTTTTCCTTGAACTTGTTTCGTAACGTTTTCCTCTCTCCCCCTTCCCCCTGCGTCGTTCGCGAGGGTAGAGAAATCTTGATAAGAGGGCGTCTCGTATTTTTGCAATCGACGTTGGGAAATTACAGTGGTTCGTGCAAAATTTCTGGTGATGTTTTCTGATTTTGAGAAAACCGACTTGCAGTCACAAAATCGATAAATTGCGTCTCACCTCGTTATTATACATCGATAGTGAGACTTATAATTGAGAAATGGATAAACAAGACCGACAAAGTGCAAGATGTTGAATTTAATTTCATTCTTGCCCCGAGCTGGAAAATCGTAATCGCGAGTGGAGAATCCGGGGTGTTAACTCTTCCAGTTTAAGCAGCGAGCTCTGCATAAACATCATTAAAACTTTGGAAGCGACTTGCTTGACGCCCACTCACAATTAGCGAGGCTGTGCAAGTACGAATACGCTCTCGCGCTGGACCATCTGTCTTACCGGAAAACACGCGACGCGACAAACGACGTACATATTTTTTTTTTCGCAACAGACGTTGAAGCTTGCTCTGTTGTTCGATCGTTGCTCGACTAGTGATATTAAAAAAAAAAAAAAGAAAAAAGAAAGCGAATCATCGTTTTGTCGAACAGTTCGCCCGGTTTTCTTGTCGTAATCTGACTTAACCGCATCGCTCTGGCCGGTTATCAATTAACCGAAAATCCGCTTAACTCGAAACCGAGGTAACCAACTCGTGACGTAAATCAGTCATCGGATTTCCCGGTGATCTTCCCCTAAATTCATGCTCCGAGCAAAGTCGAAGAAGAGAACGTCGGCCTGAGCGGGCGAAGCAAATGGCAGAGGTGAATAGGCAACGGAGAAGAGTATTAATCCCATTGCATCCCCTTTCGTGATGCGAATCCGCAAGAAGGAACATGTAATCGGTATCGATAGGCGGAGTGAGCCTGACCACGGGTTAGAAAACTGGCAAAGCCAGGTATCGCGTTGGTTTCCATGAGCCAAGATTCACCGCACGTATTTCCACCCTGCGAAACCACCCCTCGTTCGTCCCCCTCTTTCCGTTGCTGTCGTTATCATTGCTGTCGTTCTCTCTCTCTCTCTCTCTCTCTGCCTCTCACTCTCGCGTAAATGCACCTCTTGTTCGACACGCGCATATACGTGCACGCATCTTTTACGTGTCCTCGTCTATCCGCGGCATCCTTCTCCATCCACGTGAAACTGCACGTGTATACCGGAAACAAGAGTGGCAAGCGTAGAGGTGAGCAGGGATGGTGCACAGCGGGAGAAGCGGGGAAAGGGCTACAAATAGGATCTAGCCTCTCTCGGATCGAACGATACACCGTGCGCCGTTGGTGCAACGTAGTTTGACCGTGAGAGGAATCGGAGAAAAGTTGAAGGGTGGGAACGTGTATTGGCCACTCGTCGAACCACTCGATATTACAATGCGCCGCTTGGCTCGTGTAATTTGGTTAATCATCGAGCTGTCGGCTCCACGGGCAGACTTGCTTACTGGCAGGCGATAAGGAGAAACGTTCTCGATCGACGCACGACCTATTTTTCAGATTAAAAGGGCCGCCGGTGAATTGGGGCGTGGTGAAATTTCTCAAGTGGTTTGTTCATTTTAAATTGCAAATCTCTGCTCGAGACGGGAGAGAGAGAGAGAGAGAGAAAGAGAGATACATACGTCCGTTTGCAGACGAACGGGAGTTAGATTACGATGTAGTCACCAGATTTCGATTTGCTAACCCCCCTTGCGTAAGGGTTAGTAATACGAGGTATTGTAAATATTAGTACGTGCTCGAGCTCCTCGGGAAAAGTGGAATAGGAGCATAACGGGCGGGGAATCATCATGGACAATCGACACACATCACCGGCGATACGATTATGTGTCAAATTTTCCACTTGACCTAGCTCTCGGCAAGCAGGCGAACGGTGCGCTGGCAAACTTGTTCGAACCCTTCATTATCACGATAACAGCGAAGGGGGTGGGGGAGGAGGGGGATCGATACAGGGATAGTCATCGAAATTTGGGTCAGCCTAGTCCACGCAGTCATCGACTCTCACCCTGTCGCGTTGAAAATAGCGTTGATCGCGACACACACACACACACACACACACACACAGAGTATAAATCTGCATCTGTTTGAGAGCTCGTTGGCGCGATAATTATCAGAATCGAGTGATTCTTTGAAATTTTATATCTTCTTTGCGCGCGAGTTAATATCGTCTCCGTCTCGCGCAAATATTTTCAACGTTTCAATGGTAAAACGCGATGACGCGTTTGTCACCGATGTAATTAATAATCATTCTTTTTTATTTACTTTTTTTGCCTTCTTTGATAAGGATATTCATTAGCTTTGGATATAAAACGCGATATAAAAAGAAAAGAGAAAAATCATCGAATGGATGATCGGACATGTTAATTTTGATTAAACAAGGAAACAACATAAACGCGAACGTTAAAGCACAATAAAGCGGCAGACTTTTTTCACTCGACTTTTATGCGGTACTGTGTTGCATTCAGGAAAGGAGATCAATAACCACGGCGCATATAAAATCGTATCAGACTCATCGCGACGTCGAATTAACCGCACGTTTCGCGCACGGAACTTTATGTCACGTAAACCGAGAATTCGCTCGCGTTAATTTTTTATCAATTCTTGTAACGTGCGAGAACAAAAAGATAGCAGAAAAAGTGTATAAATTCGAATAACGAGGAAAGAATGTTTTGTCAGAGAGAGGGAAAGAGAGCAGTATAAGAGAACAATAAAACCGGATGAGAGAAAAGAATCGAGGCGAGTCGAGCGAAAAGATCGATGAAAATTTATTAGTTTCCTGTTTATTGGCGGCGGCCGCTCCGCAAATCCGCGCGTTTAGTCCTCGCAATAATTTTCAAAGGGAAACAAAGCCCGCCGGGGTCACTTTATTGTTAACGTAGTTGGTGCTTTTATCTAGGATCGTTATTGCGCGTACAATGAAAAAAATAAAGAATGCGGTTTAATATTTGAACGAATATTACTCACATACGGTGGCCATTGTTGTCCGCGCCAAACTCATTTGTTGTCCGGCGGCCCGGTATTTTCCCTCCGGTACCGCGGCGCGGCGACGCCATTATTAATATTTTTAATTAAAGCCTCAACAAAGAGGAAGCATACGCACGGGAAGCCGGGCGTCGACTCGCGAAGCGAAATGAGATCTATGCGTGTTGTCGCTTCATATCTTCATAAATACCGGATTTCATGCGTGGCCGCGTGCGAGTTCTGTGACAAAAACGCGGGACCGCGTGCGACGGAAAAAACGACCAATTCCACGCAACCGGATTATTAATCAGCGGATATTGACCGAAGGACGAGAAGCGGCACGAAAATCAACGCGGGGGGAATACGGGGAGGGGAATACCATCGGACGTTCCACCATCCCATTCTGCTTTCACTGTACCATTTAATCTGTTTCCTCGAACGAATCTCATTCGTTCTGTCTGGCTGGTACAATTCATAAACAATTTTTAATAATAGCATTTTTCCAGAGTGGCCTTGAATTAAAAATACTCTGCCATGTATCAGAATATGCCGAGTAGATTCTGGCATGCAGACTTGTTCTTAAGAAAGAGAAAGAATACGATTGATATGATACAAGGACGTAGAACGCTAGACTTGATATTAAAAATATTTCACAATAGTTAGATGGAAAAAGAAAGAAGCTATTCAGCTTCTGTCGTGAGCAGTTCGAAGTCTTGCTATAAATGTCAACGAACATCTATGCGAGCATTTAAAACGAAGGAAACATCCAATTCCACCAACTAACGAAAAAGTGCAATGAAATTGGAAATACGTTGGATCAAGAAGTCGTTCAAGATTCAATGAATAATACGCGAAAGGATTCAGGAAACTGGATATTACAGAACATAAAGAAAACTTTTCTCAAACTTTGGCCAGAATACATAATACAATACATAATACAAGTTTGACAAAATGGATTTTACTTACTCCGATCTGCCATTGCAACAAAAATATCATTGAAATACTTCATCGTGCGTATCAGCGTGATGCTCGTAACCGAAAATAAAGAAATCATTCGACACGATTCGCTCGCAATTGACACGTAAGAAGCTCGTTCGTTGTCACGAGATAGCAACTGCAGTTTACGCGGAAAGCTCCGTAACAGGTCGAGGCTCTTCGAGTTTAGAAGCGCCATTATCGGACGCTAATGGAATGTAGTTCCATATTAACGGCCCTCGATTTCGGATCCTCCGTATAGGGTACGAAACAGCCGGTTCCTCGTCGTTGGAACGAGAACGCGCGAAGGACCCGGGCATTAAGCGGACAGAGACAGAGAGTGATCTGCGAATGATACTGTAACGCGACTGGGATTATAACGTGGCCTGTAGGTTATAATGAGGTGCGTGGTAGTCTCATGGCTGGCCACGAGAGATAGCGGCCTGCTGCCCACTTAATTGGCCTCGACCTTCCAGCCCGTTCTCGCGTTTCCACCCCCGTCGCCGAGCCCTACCTCAGCCCTCTCGCGATAAATCCAGCGAGAGCTCGGTGACGTTTACTGAATTCTGAATTCACCGTCGCTTCTAGCTTTCTCCTTCCCTTCCCTCGATCTATTTAGTCGTCTGATCGTCTGCCACCTGGAATGGAGAAAGTTTTGGAGACGGTTATATAGAGTATAGAAGATCTCTCCATTTTTGATCTTTCCATTCCGAAGTATATACTGTGTATACAGCAAAAAGGAAATGATCACCAGACTGCGAATTTTTATGCTAATTCGTATATATTCCGTGAATTTGTATACAACTTTTCATTCTAAAATTTCTTAGAAAAATCTGCAAGCTAGCAGTTACAGTTTCTTCCCGTGATAGAAAGACGAACGAAAAATAGTCTCTGGATTGAAGAAGGGCTCGATTTCAGTAAGAACCGGATAAAGAATAAACGGCAGGATTTGTTCAACAATGAGAGCACCGAGTTCTTCGTTAAACTTGATGCATCTCCCTCTGGCACCACTGCGATTCGCAATTCAAGGCAGACGGGTTCAAATAAACTGGCACTTTGGCGAACGAAACATCCGTATGTCTGTTTACTTTGATTACGTCAATGTGATCATAGCCTTGGACTCATCTAAATCTCACGTGCACTTTCTAGTGTAGCATATTACTGAATCACGAACTCCTCGAATCATGAACGAAATCTCTCCTCTTCCCTTTTTTTTCTCTCCTAATCTTTTATACAACTCTACGCAGTGCAACAGAGGCAACAGAGGACTAAGGAAAATTAATTCAAATAAAAAATCGAGTGCTTCTTGCAGAACGTCTGAGGGAAAGAGAAATTGCTGTGCATTCGATACGTGGTAATTGGAATCCAGGAAATAGATCGTTTGGTCGGAATCGACGAGGAATTCCGTTGGAGAACGCAGAACGAGTTCGACGAGCTGGTATCCGAGATCGAAATACCGGGGGTTGCGTTTTCCAGTGGGTTCGAACCGCCGGTAATAGGGGGATGGAGTTTGTTCGTTCTCTCCGTAAGAACGTGCAGAGTTTTTCGGACGAGGGAGGAGGTTTCAGGGAAAGACTTTACGTTCCCGAATGAACATTCGAAGAAGCAAGTTGATAAGAGGGGATGCGGGTAAGGAAAAGAAGGGACAAGCACGCGAGTTCGTGCTCCTGTCGACGACAACATCGGAATGCATGCATCTGCCGCTTTCTTTGCGGCTTTTGCCTCAGGAAAGAGGAGAAAACGCGAACAAAGCAACGAGCAAAAGGCCGAAACTGCGGGGGTAAAAATAAAAATGTTCGTCGCCGGACGAAACCGCATTCCGGATTGCCGGGTCGCCGGACAAAGCGGCTCTCGCTGCTCGTCGTTCGTTTGGCTCACGACTCGAATCCTCATCCTCCGTGCTTGTCCAGCTTCTATTCGCTGCGCCTCCTCGTTCGTTCGTTCGTTCGTTCGTTCGTCGGCGTCTTTCTTCTCCGTCTCATTCGATTCCTCCCCCTCGAATCTTCAGTTCCGTCTATGCCTTTCGACGAGAGCCTTTCGTTTTTTCTCTCTGTTATCAACCGTTAGCGATCCGATTCTGTTTCGTCCCCACTGTGCCATTATTTTTCTTCGAAATGTCCTCGAAGAGCGAGAATCACCGTGGAGAGGGAATCAGTTCTAGTTTTCACAGTCAGTCATAGTCGGGAAACAAATTAATCTTGAAAGTTCTAGACCAGGACTTTCTCTTGATTCACTGTTCCTCGACTGAATTGCTTTTTACGCATCCTGCGTTCCGCGCATATTTTTCCTCAAAGTTTACTTCGTTCTAGCCCTCCGTCATTCTTTTTTCTTCCCCTTTCTTCTACTTTTCCAACCTTGTTTCAACATTCAACACCCCGTTCATTAACATTTCAGTTACATCAATGCGGCCAAAGATTGTTACACCATTCATGACGCACGGTATCGCGTACACCGTGCGCAACCGTGAAAGTTTCACGTGTTCGCGTGAAAGGCTCTTACTGTAACTCGCAAACGAACCTACTACCGAAACTAAATCCACACCTTCGTCGAATTCTCTACGTTTCTTCCATTTACTCTCTGCCTGATCTACTCTGTTATTCCGAGCTTGCAACCAACTTTTCCACTCTCCTGTTTCTCCTCTCTCCTCTAATATAATACAACGTCTGTTTCGTAGTATTTCACCACCAACCACCGATCGCGTCGATCCATCGATCGCGAAATCGCGGAACGTTGTTCGCGATGTTTGAACGGTGATCGATCGACACGCCCGCTGAAGTACCAATCAGCTCGTTTCCGCACGAGTCGCGTTTATTCGAGCGACGAGCGGAACCTCGACGCCTCGTAGGGTAACGACTCAGCCACCGAGTGAAACTTTCCATCACTCGAGACGCGGAAAACGAACGGATTCCCGGTTGGTCGCCGGGAATCAAGCGGGTAAGGAAAGTGGAGGAGAAAGGGGAAAACGAGGCGCGGAGAGAAGGCTGGCGAAGCGAGAGGAGACGTGGAGAAGCGTACAGGCTGGAAGATTTCCGCTTCGTCGCCTCGTTGAATCAGCGGCCGAGCCTGGATATTTATTCGCCGATAGCATGCTCGATCGTTGGAATTTCGAGGCGAGAGACGGTTGAAAAAAAAACCCTCGAGAGGTACGCAGGCTTATCGTCGTCGTTTTCCCACCTCTGGCCGACAACCTAGGCCCCTAGGCGCCGAACGGCTGCTGAATCTTCTTCGGAATTAAATCTGTTCTCTCCGGGTAATACAAACCGTCCTTGGGTATTTCCAGTTGCGAAAATAAACGCGTCTTCCTCTTGCATTCTCCGATCGAGGTAATCCGTTCATTCGCGCAAACAGAACGGTTGCCGCTTCTCTTTGAAGTACTTGCGAGTGCCGACATGTGTCGTGTGCAAAAACGATTTATGCAACACTACTTACGTCTGGGTATTTACTTACGTCTTTTTCTACAAGTCTCTCTACGTCTTTTGCTAATATGAAATATGGAGGATCGTAATTGTGTCAAACAAATTTAAAAATCAACACGATCTTTTTAATATGCGACAAAAGATATAAAATTATGTTTCAATTCATATGCATAATACAAACTTGATCATATTATACTTAATATTTTTATGGACTTGAATGACTTTGATCGTCATTGCAAACCGTTGAAATCATCTCGAGAAGGATTGCAAAAGATGTTCGTTTAAGAAGATGGAGATCTTTGAATCTCCTGAGCACATCCACCGAAAGGAAAATTTTGTCCATCGAATGACCCCTTCGAAAATAAGCAACTTTTATTTCAAACATTTTTCCTGGCCTACATAATGAAAAGAATTATTCAGATGGCTCTTATTAAGTGGCCATACATTATATATATTTCACAAAATCTACTTCATCAAGAACAAAACAGCCTCTAACAACAAAGTCACGTTCCTCTTCGAACGTCGCCGATCCGTCGAGCCATAAAAATGATTTTCCACCCCGGTGTCCAACGGGGAGAATGCTCCTGAAAAAAACGCGGTGCGTAACGGCATCTCAAAGTCGCACAAAACGAGGCGATATTTATGACGTCGTCGACTGCGAGCCGTAAACGAGGAGTCGCTCTCCTCCTGCACGCCTTTTGCAACCCCCTTTGCTCGCAACCTCGAGGATTGTACCCTCGAACGAGCACGGGATTCAGGTCCCGTCTGGCCGCGACAGAGTAACAGCTCCAATTAATCCTTCGAACTCGAGTTACGAGCCAACGAAATGAGTCGTTATATAATAGAGAGCGGTTTCGTCGGCGGGCGCAGCTCGTGCGTAGAAACGGCTCTCGCGGCGTGTTTGCGCTTTGGCGAAGCCGCGCATTAGCCCCCCATGGCCGGCATTGTTCGCGCTTCCGCGCTCCCGTCGATCGTAAAATCTCGACGAGACCCCGACCAAGCCTCTCTCGCGATATCTCTCGGCAGGGTGATTTAATGGAATTTGCCGAAAACGATTGCCGGAACGAAGAAGAAGGCGAGAGGACGAGCCTGGGTAAACGGTCTCCGTCGTAAAATTTGCCACCATTGCGCCGAGCACAAAGTGTATCGCCAAGCGGTCGCAATTATTTGTCCAATAATTTATTTTCAGAGAAAAACGGGGCTGAGCGACGTGCTGGCCAGCAGCGTGGCGTTTACACTGCCAGCAAAGTAATGCACGGTCGATGTAACGGTGATTTAGTGGTAAACGACCTGAGCATAAAGAGAAGAAGTCATTGTCGTCGTCGAAAAGAGAGGAGAGACGCACGATGAGAACGGAGTTTTGGCCGGTGCTCAAAGCGCGTATCACGTCCACTCGGGAAAGCAGCCTTTCTCTTGGAAAGGCTGGCCGGCCTGGCTGGCAAAGGTGCAACGAGCGTGTAATGCACCTCCTGCGGTTTCTACGGGATCAAGTATCCAGATGATTCGGTTTACTTCGCTCTCGTCGAGGTCGACGAGAGCGCCTCATCTTCGCTGCTCATCGAGCAGAATTTAGGCGCACGAGCGCCAAGTTGCTCGCGGTTCCGTGTGTTTGTCTGACCGTGCCATCGTTGCCCGATGCGTTGTTCAAAAGTTCGTAATCGAATGTGCCACGCCTCGCGCACCTACTGCAACGTTTCGCCCCCTTCGAGATATAATAATCGAAGCTCCGATGCGAGATTAATTCGACTTTGCACGGACTCGTGTAGCTCGTTTCAACGTAGGTTGAATTTCGTAGTTGAAGCTCGAACGTCTCGATTTGTACTACCAAATCATTTTCCCCGTCGAGGGAAAGAATTCCATTCTCAAGAATCTCTACTTTCATTTCCGTTGGAGAAATTCTAATTGCGACCCGAGTGAAAACCCAGTGGCGCCAGCGTGAATACGAAACGAAGAGAAAGGATCCCTCGAGCGGAGTCTCGATTCGAAACAACGGGAACGAACGCGTTGCCGTGGCGAGTTTAAAATCGCGCGCAGTATCGCGGCGAGAGGAAATCAGCGCGGGCCCAAAAAGCTTGTAGACAAGCATGAATTTCGACTCGCTCCGGCTATGAGTCCCTCTATTGCATACTTTGAATTCAAAGTCGTCTCGCTTCGTGCATTCATGGCTGCCGTATGCAAAACAGCCGATCCGAGCGGCTAGGTCGAGACTGCAAGGCGATGGAGGCAGGAAGTTTAAAGTAGGTATAGAGAAAGAGAGAGAGAGAGAGAGAGCGAGAGAGTCTCTCTGGCCCGGGGTTTCAGGGGTTGGCGCGCGGCAGAGGGATGCATTTAGCGCTTAATTCAGGCCACGATGGTTGGTTTCCCGATGTGATTCAGTGGAACTGCGCCGCCCCTAGCCGACGCCTAATGAAGACACATGCTTCGAGCGGTGCAAGCCAAATGATACCTGGCCCGTGCATACGTTCCGCATGTCGTTGCGTTCGGTTCCGTTCCATTGTACACGCTAATGGCGTTCCGCGTGCAGGGGCTCGGTTCCCTGAAAATTCAAGGGGCCTCGTCGAACTCGACGGTAAGAAACGACGGAAAAATTGCGCGGAAAAATTTTTCGTCTCGTTCCACCCACGGTGGAATATCGCATTACCGAAGCACCTTTCGTATATTTATCGGCAAGTCCGACTTTGCGCGAGAGGAACGTTCAGTAACTTATTAAATCTCTTTTTATAATGAGCGATCGTTGCAGAGAACGCCAATTTCCGGAAATATATTCCTGCATCCGGATTTTTCTCGCGAACTTGTCTTTTTAGCAATGTCCGTACAAGTAAGCATACTTCTTTTCCTTGGTTCCATTCACGTCGACCGTGCGTTTCTTGTCAGAGACACCTCAAGAATTTTTATGACAGTGAATTGTATTATAAATTTAAATCGAAATGATTTCTTACACAGAGTGTGTTGTATAGTAGAAAAAATGATGCACCCTTCTCTTCCTACACTTTGTGGTGCTAAGTAGAAAAATTGTAAGAGGGTTAAAATCTCATCTCTCGTTGTACTACGAGAAGGGTAGTAGGAATTAAGAATTAATTGATAGTTCCGCTCTATTATTCTTCTTGAGGACGAAATCTTTCGGCCGTGATTCAAAGCAACTCCCGTGGAAGGGATCGAGTGACACGCAGTCAGAGGGTTGTTTAATTTATAACACGAGGGATCTGAGATTCTACGGGGAATTACCATCAGGGAATTTCGCACTCTCAGGATATACGAATCGAGAGTATTGGGTATTAGATAAACGTTTCGGGACAGACCGCATCGAGATTCCAAGGGGTTCATTTAGTTCGGACACGCTCAACGTCCACGAGACAGTAAATCCTGATTGCCAGACGAAAGACGAAGATGCTAGCAGCTTTAAATACAGGAGGAACGGCCTGACAAATTTCCTACGTCTTTAGATCCCCACAGATTATCGGTTGTATTTACATCGTTTGACTAGAGGCCGTTTGTCTAACTCTGCCGGGTTTTAATCCATTTGAGAACAACTTTAACTTCTTTAAAGTTCCAGGAAATTTAACTTAAGAGTTCGTCAAGAATTCTCTCTCCTTTTAGAAGGAACTACATTGAATACAATATTCCAGTCGTTCGTTTTAAAAATACCTATGGAAATTGTGTTTCTCATTAACAATTGGCATCTTCGATCGATTTATATTTTTCTAACATCAAAAAATACTCAAGTTTGAACAAAATACAAAACCATGATTTCTCAGTTAAATTTTACATTGAACTCGTTAAGATATTATATATTATATTATAAAACATTATACATAAAATATGTTTCGATCAAAAATCTATCTGTTCGATCATAGCAAAATTTTTCCACATCTTAAAAAAAAATCCAATTCTAAAAGTCCATAGCATTTTAATTAAATAAGTAGATATTACTATAAGCGCTCCCCAGTCGCTTTGACCTTGCACCCCAACTGGTCACGCGAGACGGTCGAAAGCGGTGGAGCAACGAAGGAACGTAAACGCGGCACGAGGGACTGTCCAGCGAATGAGACGAAGTCGCCACGCATCGAGTTAATCGAATGCAAAGGCCAGTTTCAATTTGGCGCGAGTGGTGCCCGTGGGAAGTTGTCCGCGAAAGAGGTCTGCGGAGGTCGAACTATATATATATATATATATCGAGACTGGTCGTCAAAACGATAGCACCCGCGAGACTTCAGGTTTCTCAGGAAATCACAATATTCACAGGTCGGTTGGCGCATCGTCCAACGCGGCACCGGAGGCAGCGTAGTCGGGGCCCGCATCCGGTAATATCTCACGATACGGAAGCGCGATAAGGTATCACGAGGAGCGTGCTGCTCGATGCACGATCCTCTCCCTCTCTCTCTCTCTCTCTCTCTCTTTCTTGCCGTAACGTTTGTCGTGGCCTCCTTCGCCTTTCCGGATTTCCCGTACTTCTTTGTCGTCGGCTTTATAAAAATTTATAGGCACGGGCCAGATTTAGCTGGATTAAGCGATCGATTCGTTCGAGAACCGGGTCACCAAGCGAGATAAAATTCCTGTAAATTATAATACTGCGCGAAGATCGACCACGCCCGCTTATCTCCGTGAGTTAAGGATTCATCTATAAGAGGATTTCCATGCAAATTTTATGCTTTGTTTTCGATCTCTCGTGAGGAGGAGGGAAGCTCGACTTATGATCTCTGTGATTTCGGAAAACAAATTTTTCTACTCCATGGCACTCGTTTCATAGAGTTAGCTAATTCATACGACGACACACTGAACATGTTCCCCCGATTCCTCTAACGTATTCAACAAAATACTTGGTGAAATTGAATAACTGTGTGGGTATCTTACCTTGTTGTTCTCTGCTCTGTACTTCTTTGTATCAGATGTATTCAATGTCGATTTGCAATGTAAAATGTATTATTGAGCCTTAGCCCGTGCGTGACTAATATCAGCAATATTCCTCCGAATGCACATTGGGATTTCAAGAGGGATTTTTGCAAGGTAGGATGACAGGTTAGAAGCATATCGAACACAAGTAAATCACGTAGAAGGAAGCATCAATCGTATTTCGTAATGCGACATCCCGCTGCGCGTTGTTTCGCCTACGACGTGCTTCCTTTCGCGCAGCCTGACCCCTCATTCATCAGAGCACGTCTCCGCGTTTCTACTTTTAACTTCATACATCACAATTACGCTTGCTTTCACTCCATTTGCCTACCGAATCGTTGCTCGTTTCACGGAATCGTCCACAGCAAGCAGATTACTGGCCTTCGCTGGAAACGTTGAAACGTAATTGAGAATCACGCAAGACTGCTTGTTTCGAATTTTCAAGGAAACGCAGCTTGGCTTTGTTTGTCATGAGGAATAATTAAAATAATCTCTGTTAGCCGATATTGATAAGGAACGTTGATGAATCGCGGGCAGGCATTTTTATTTCTCCCGAACGGTAGTTGACGCACAAATTGCCCAGGCAGTCCGCACGAATAAATCATTATTGCCCGAAATCCGCGCCGAGAGAAAATGGAGAAATCCATCTTAAAATACAGCTCCCTTGAGGCAGCTCTCTGTCAGACCTCGGCAAGCTTGCACTGCTTCGTACTGCACCGTACATTTTTATTCGAGCGTGGCTAACTGCGAAACGCGACGGTGCACACAGGAGAAACAGCGAGAAAGAAAAGACGACTGGTCGACGACTCGCAAATGAGAAAGAAACAAAGAGAAACGGGAAGCGAGGTTACGTCCAGCGTAAAGAGAGGAGAGGCAACGGTCTGTCCCGTGTTCCTTCTCCCTTTCTTTCTTTTTTTTCTGTCTTTCTTTCTTTCTTTCTTTCCTCCTTTCTTTCTGAAGCATCTCGCGCGTGACGGAAGCTTCAAACGAGATTTACTTAACCCGTCTGCCTCGCGTCTGCTACAAAGAGCACGAGGACACGATTTAATCGAATCGGGACACGGTGCTCGAGCAGAGCTAGCAATGCCGGACAACTCGTCAGCTCGGCGAGTGTTCCACTGCTCCCTTTTGCCTATCGCTCCCTCGGAGGGAGAGGGGACGCGAGCGCACTTCTATTCGGGAGAAAAAGGGCCTCAGCTCCGTTTCGCGCGGGGGGCTCTACCTTTCTTTCCATCTCTCTTTCTCGTGCTCTCTCGCTCTCTTACTACGATAACGACGTAATCAATCTTATTCCCGGAGAGATATATTCCGGCTGATACATTAAGCGCTCAAACTTCAAGTAGCAGAAGAAAAATTCACGACGTGCATTCAGATTCTTTCCCCGTCCCGATCGTTAAGGCCGCCCGATTCAAACCGGTTTAATGGGATTTCTGGCGAACGTTGAAAAGAACATTTTAATACAGCCGCTCTCTTCTTCCCTTTCGCTTATTCTTCCTTCTTTTTTTTTCTATTCGCCTTCCACCTCGGAGGAGTATACCGTTCCACACGGCAAACATCTTCCTTTTAAAATATATAGGGAGCTGTACGCGCGGTATCTTCCCAAGCTTTGTACCGAGCCCGAGAACGGAGATCTTGGCGCGTAACGTCTGTATATATATGCATATATCGATATTCTACATGTATTTCTTGTGGAAACATTAAAAAACATTACTAGCCGTTTTTCCCGGGTATCCGAAGACCTGGGCATGAATACGCTTAACGAGAACGTGTGAACGAACGTTTCACATTGAGAGGACGCGATCACCGGGGCAGGGAGTCAAGAGGATTCCGACGCGAAGTGACACGACGGAAGTGCGAGTCGAAACCCGAGGATGAATACATTTAAGAACGTTATCGTGACGGTTATACCTTCGAGGGAAATTCCTCGCAGCTTGCCGAGAAGCCAGCTATATACTTGTCGTATATATGTCGTATATACGACGTTATGCACACACATTCGACGAGGAACACCGTCGAGGAAAGGCGGTGTATTATCGCGTTTAAGAGTTAATATATCGTGCGTCGCGTGTCGAACGCGATCTTTGCCATCAGACCGCGATTACGAGCGCGTAATTTTCTGTTAATTGCGCGAATACCGAAAATTTTATTCCCAGATAGAAATAATGAACGTCAATGGACAGAGAGGAAAAATAATTAACCAGAAGAGGGTTAGATAGTTTATACTCGCAGTCACGAATATTTCCTTAAACATTAGGAACAGCGTGTAGTTGTACGCGAACGCAAGGTTTATTGACAGGTACCTATCAAGTCTATCGATCTCTCGGATAGATGGAAATTATAATGGAATACGTATATTCCTATGCGCTTGAAACAGGTCAAAGGAACCTTTAATTGTACCTTATCCAATCCTCGGCTCGCTATCGAACCCTATTATTACGTAATACAGCCGTATTAGATAAGCTTTAGATCCATTACCAGCTAATATGTACAAGGACCTGCAGAGATCCCCTCCATCCGTTAGATTGAGGAGCTAGGCATGTCGATAATTGTGGTATGAACTGCCGATTATCGGCACTCGGCGATGCCGCGTGTCATGAATTTCACTTTGAAGTCCATTTGATCCGTTCCTGTCTGTCAGTCTTTCGAGGTCGAACGTCCGTCGACGTCCCTTGCCGCGGCCAACACCTAGGAATCTCCCGATGAAAATTCGTCTCGCACAAAAGAAAAGACCCCGTCACTCCGTGCATTGAATTAAACAGCTCAAATCGCTTTTTAAACAGATCTGTCCATCACCGCGTGATTGGCCGTTCGTTCATTCGTTCGTTCGTTCGTTCGTTCGTGCATTGCTAGTGCCTGGCTCGAGCCGACTCTCTATTGAAGTCCCTTAACCCAAGGAACCAAAGATTTCCGACAATCTGCAGGCAAGCCTCTCTTTCTCTTTTTCTATCTTTTCTCTCTCTCTTTCTCTCTGTCTGTCTATCTTCGTTCCTTTCCTCGTCCTCTACTTCCGTACTCCAGTCTTCCGGAATTTTTTTCTTCCCTCCCCCTCTGCCTCGCCTCGCTACGGTTTTGCATTTATAATCCTCCCTTTTATACCTACCTATTAGCTTTTTAATCGCCTCGTAACCGAACTTTATTCGACGTCTTCTTCCTCTGCGCTCCCTCTTTCTCACGCCTTTCACACTCGAATTCCGTCTGTCTTTCCATCTGCACCGTCGTCACGCTACTTTTCGTCTTTTTTTTAGATTCTACCCTCTATTCTCGTTAAAATTCTCCCCTCCCCCTCCAACTTTCCTTCATTCACGCCCCCGCGATTCCCTCCTCTCTTCCCTAGTAGAAGCAGAAAGCAGAAAAAGAAGAATTCTTTTCTCCTTCACACTCTCGTTCTTCCATCCATTTACATACTAGCTCTTTAATCGTTCCACTGTCCGACTTGCCTCCTTCCCGATCAATCGGTACACCTCTTGCTCGTTCCTTCCAACGAAATTCCTTCCGCCGCTCGTTTCGTTCCTTTTGAATTCCCGCTCCCCTATTGAACCCTATTTTTACGTTCTTCACTTCTCTTTTTCTCTGTCTCTCTCTCTCTTTCTCTCTCTCTTTCTACCTTCCCTTTTCTGCCTCAATATTTATCATTGTTTATTCTATTTTTCTCCTACGTACGAACCCTTCGATCCTTTCGCTGCCCACTTTGTACTTCCACCGTTCCTCGCTCGTTTCTTCACTTTAAATTCTATCCACCTTCCTTCTAGCCTCCTCTCTTCTCAGTCACCGCTTCTTTTGAACTCAACCCCGATCTCGTCGAGCTCTTCTCTTGTCCTTCCCTTTTTCACATTCTGCCCTTTCCCCTCTTCCCCGCTCCCTTTCCGCTCGCCTTTCGTATCTGCTTCTGCCGTCTTTGCGCCTCTTTGTCCGCCTCTCCCACGTTCGTACCTATTCGGCCGGCTTTACTTACTTAGTTACTTACTTGTTCGCTTCTATCGAGACTCGGTTTGCCGTACGTGCCGCCCGGCCGGTGACTGGCCTCCAGGAGTGGCGGCTTGTCTCCTCCAAAGGAGCACAAAACCGACCGACCGACGGTCCGCCGCGCGACTAGTCGGTCCGGCTAATTGGAATTGCATTAATTCCTTTCTTCGCCGGTTGCTTGCGCGTTAGCCTAATAAGATTTTGCCTCTCAGTATGCGCGACAGGTATCCTCCGTGAAAATCCCTGTTCCTTCCGCGTCCCTGGCATTCCGCGCGTTTTTCTCCTTCGCCTCGATTCACTCTTCCGCTCGCCGCTCGCGATCTCCCGGCGGATGAAGGCCAGCGGTTTATCCACGCTCGAGCAGTAGTTGAACAATTTTCGATGAAATTGAAATTGACATGGTCAGCCTGATAATTGCGACTGAAACTAACCAACGATTCGCAATAATTAATTTGGACGAGGTTCAGTTTAATGATTTCTTTAATTATTCAAATCTTTTATTTCTGCAGCTACTACCTCCTCCCCCCCCCAAAAAAAAAGAAAAATAAGAAGAAAACAAAAGTGTACGAAAAAGTGTACATACGCGAGTCAATCGTGCGAGTTTGATAAATTCATACTTTTGCTTTAATGGAATTACGTGGGAAGCGTAACCGTAAGCTTCACGTAAACTCGTATTTAAAAACTGATTGCTGAACACGCCAGTATTTATTACCTTCTCTCGTTCGATTAAATCCTATCGATAACCCTTCGGTCTAAATCGTGTCTATCGTTCTTCCGTTACGATTTTAATTAATTATCGAACGGAACGCAGGATTAATGGCAATGATTCAATATGTCGGCTTCCTTGAAAAATGATTCCAACGCCGGGGCAACGATCAGAAAGTTCATCATACTGGTTCCCAACGAACGAAACTTCCGACGACTCTCGACGCTTATGTATACACCGCGTCCCGTTTCAAAGGGGCCGTATTCTCGGCCGTTTTATCCCGCAGAAACGTATTACGATTCCGAATGCTTTCGAAGAGGCTTTTGTCATCTCTTCAGGAACTTGCTCTTTCATTAAGATTTCTCGGAGCGTGTTTGCGATTCCCTTTCTTCCGATGAATTCTCTTCCCTCCCTTGAATACGTGCCATTTAACCGCCGTGCCTAAGAACCGCCGTGTACAATGTACACGGTGCCGTTTCGTCCTTACATTTTTCCGCGTAGATCGCACAGTTTCTCGTATGACCCTGTTTCAGCGTTTCAATGGACCGTGCAAAATTCACGGACGAGAATTTTTCTGGAGGATGAGCCTTTCACAGAGAGCCTGTGCATTGACATAAATTGTTGACGTCTCGAACAATACACATGTGCGAAGTCTTTTCTTTAATTGCCATGACCTGATTGCGCGTAGAATCGCGCTGGGCAATATAATTAGGCACAACTGTTACCTACTTTCCTCTGCAAAAGGAAGAGGTCAAAGATAGATTATTGGAATTTTATTTAAATGTGTAAAGCATGCGTTCTTTCGGACGGTTGAACAATATTTTCAAGCGACTGAAGTTTTTCATCGCGCTACATGCATTCGGTTAATCTACAGAAGGCCAGAAAATTAAATTTGATTAATCAACCTGCCTGTGAATTATTCAATTTAATTTATTTGCGGACAAAGCACGTTACACATTGTGTAAATTAAAGTTCCGCCCCGAAAAACAGTTATTTAATCGTTAAAATCCAAATATTAAAATATAATTATACAATATCGTATAGTTCAATGTTATTAAAACAATATAATACGTATTGTTACAAAACAATAGCAAACCGGAATAATAGGATTTACATGGAAAAAAGTTGTTCTCTTCGCGTACTGTTTCATCCCATCGCTACCAGCGTCAGACTAAGCCAATTGAAATAGACTTTGAAGCTCTTCTCTATTCCTCGTTTTTTCCATTACCCTTGCCATTTCCTCTAAACGAAGAAACATTGCAGCTAGACCGCGTACTTAAAAAATACAAAGCCTCGATCGCGGGGAATTTAGTTAAAGCTCTCCGACTCCGAGCGCCGCTATCTTCCTCGGCGCTCCTTTAAAAAATTCACACGACGCCGCGGTTTGATCCGTCGATCCATCTACGAAATCGAATCTCCGAAAGTAATCGAGAAGCATTTTTAACACCTTCGTGAGCCACCTTGTAATTACACGGTACCTCAATTTAACACAGATATCGCCGAAAGTAATACTTAAGAAAATTTATTCGCCGATATCGGGCCGGCTGATCGGCGATTGTCATCCAAAGTGCACCAGTTGCGCGTTACCAGTGGCACGATTTCCTTGCCGGCTCGCGCGGCATCCTCCTCGAATCGGCTGAAAATCGGTGCCATTATCGCGATAAGATCGGCCGGCCTCAACGCAACGATTTATTCGTCCCGCAATTGATTCACGCTCCGTGAGGCGTAACCCAAGTCCATTTTCATTGCGATTTAATCACTCGGTCAAACACGATAAATCCGGCTCTCGGCTCCGGGTTAATAAATTCCCCGTCTAAAATCTCGCGCCTATAACCAATTACGCCGGCGTTTAATTATTTATCGCGGCCACTACGGAGCCGGAGATTCCCCGTAGGCTTCGCAAATATCGACCGCGCACCAGATGCCCGGTCGAGACAGCCAACCCGGTGTTTAATGCCCGGCCCCATATTTAATTATGCAATTTATTTGTACGAATTATTGCCACGGAATTAAAATTCCCACATCATTAATACATTAAACCGGCGTGTCCGGACGTTCTTTCGCCAGCGAACGCGTTCTACCGCGTTCATCACACCAGTGCCGTATCGCCACTTCGATTCTATTATCGTGAGATATGAGGAGAACTGTGTTGAACCAGCGAAAAGGGAAAGCTGTACCGTACCCTTCATTTGTCGAGTCGTTTGCTTTGTTATTTGCAACGTGGTAGAAGACGATTCTTCAGCGGCGATAATTTTTCACTTTGCTCGCGTACATGTCTAATTCAGTAAAACGGGACAGTGCGACGTAGACTGTATGAAGATTATATTTGCAATAAACTATAACATACAGAACGTAGTACAAAATATTGTTTGCATGCATTAATTTATATGCAATTACTTCCGAATACTAGTTTATTAATTAATTAGCATTGCTCGGGGGGCTGTTGTGCCACTTACGGTAAATGAAATTACGAAAGTAACTCGTCTTTTCCCTAAAATGTACTTGCACGACGGAACTGAGAAAAGACTGGCTCGCAGTTGACAACCGTACTAAATATTTCATCCAATAATCATCCAAGCATACATGCTAGTTGTTTACAACATCGTGCAGTACGTACATAGTATCTCCTTGGACAAAGACGAGCTCCTTCGCGATGCTCTTCCGCGTCTGCTTCACAAAGCTCGACCAACTCTCTAAATACGTTTGCGTGGGCAACAATGGCATCCCCAATTTACTCAACCGAAAGGTCATTCACCTTCGTCGCGGAAAGTCGTCTGTTTCCCCTAAAATCCGGCTGAAATTACAAGCCATTGAATCGTCGGTCGGTGCCTCGGCTCGCGTACCATCGCGTTGCAATTTCTCCTCTCCTCTACCGATCTTCCCTCTCTCCCTCACTCTCTCTCTCTCTCTCTCTTTTACCATGACGTTTCGCTCGTTCGTTTCTTCTTTCCGCCGGCATCCACCAGGCAACGATGTTACGCGACGCGGCTGCGTTTTAGAAAGGGAAAAAGATCAGTGTTGCAGCGTCGCTGCCGCGTGGCTGGAGATGCGTGAATATAATGATAGAGCGAGGGAGAGCGAGGCTAGAGCCTCTACGGATGGCGCTCGAGGGTGGCGTGGAGAAAGGACGAGGGTGGAGAACACACGGTAGACGAGGGGGAAAGAGTCGGAAAGACAGGCGGAGAGGCGTACGCGAGCGAGGGTAATGTACTGTTCTCACCTCCGACAGGCCCTCCGGGCTTCCTCGGCTATCCTTCGCTCGCATACGAAGCCGAGCACTAGCGTGTGCACGCCCGTGTATTCTACGCCACCATCCCCCGTGTGTGTCCGTGCACTCGCGCACACGCGCTAATCGGCGACGTACGTGCGTGCACGGACGCATGCAACGCGTAGAATCGCGGTACGCGCGGTTGAAACGCTCGGGCTCGCTATCTTTTCATCGGTGTACCTATCATATCCAGGCGATAGAGGGAGAAAGCCACTTGCTGGCGCTTCTTTGTGGCACCACAATTTCCCTCCTCGTTCGCGCCGTTTGATTTTCTAACGCGCGGAAAATTCCCGCCGATCGTTTCTGATCGGGAAAGATAATTTGCGAACGCTTCGCCTGGATTTTTCGGATCGGAAGGTTATTTTCATTGAGGCGTGTTGATTTCATATTTTCCTCGTGCATAATAGGTTTCAGAAGCCGGAGCAATTTTGCAGTTACACGTTTCTATCGTCGTGCACGAAAATACAGAGAATGAAAAGGTTAGGTTTGCTACAGATTGCTTCTGTTTTTATTCCACGTGCTGTTCCGTTTCCAAGATATTCCAAGGAAAAGTAGTCGCAGTCTATTGCCTGTTAACTATTTGAAAACGTTGAGATATCAGAGGGAATTCTCTCGATGCCTCGTCAAGATACGAGGTTATGTGCGGAGAACCTTGAAGAATACATTAGTGCACTTCGACGAATACGATTCGATGGCACGAGAGTTTCGAGTCGCTTCAATATAGACTGCATTGAAGTAGAACAACTCGAGTAGGAAGTACGTACTGAGAAATTCATGCTCTCCCATTTCTACTAGATTATAAAAACATCGACTAGCAAAACGTGCTGTCAAACGTACATCAATTTGCCTAAATTTCGGCACGCTTATTAAGCCACCGAAAGCATAACAACCAGACTTACTACCGGAGACTCATAAAATTCACAGCGCGATTCTTTAATAAATTTCGTACGTTCTAACCGATCAGTCATTCGTTTCGTACGAAACCAACAGATGACCTGATACTTGCGACTGTACGTTCACACGTGCACGGTATGTACGTTCGCATTCATAAATTATGGCAAGCGAAAGCGTGCATTGGCCAGAGAAGGCTGACTGGTGAAAACCAGGAGAAGGAAAGAAACACAGAAGAGCGGATGCCAGTTCGAGCGAGAGCGGCAAACGAGGGGGATGAAGAAGAGAGAAACTACGACAAGGGCTGCTGACAGACAGTGACGGGTACCACTTTATCCGCGACACGATTCTGCGCTTACCACAGCCCACCCGTTCACCATCGCCGTCACCGATGCCACCCACGACCGATCTGATCTGATCTGAACCTACTCGATCCGATCCTTTACTCGCGCTTCGTATATCTGCCGCCTTCTTCCTCGATCTCCGACCTCTCTTCTTTCCCCTCGTTCCGCAACGCGCGATTCTCTGTATGCCCTGTGCTCGTGTTGCTTATTTTTACCGCGAGTACAGACACGTTCGACCGCGTCGGCGAGAAGAGAAGAGCGACTACGATTCGGTAATAGAACACCGATCCCGACTTCATTGTAAACCGATCGTACTTAAAAGATATACACCATCTATGGAAGTTTCCTGTAAATTCGGGAGATAATGGCACCACGGTGATCGGGAGAACGAAAAGTCGATCTAACTCGCGACCTCGAACGTCGAACGAAAAGAAAGATACGATGAAAGGACGAAGTTTAAATTAATGTTCAAATATGACGAGAGAACGTCACGATAGATGTTGATAAATAGTCTTCGTCGCTTTTCTTTGTGGGAAATTACAAATCGTGACATGATTAGAAATGCTCGTTTTCTACGACAGTCGGCATACTGTTTAAATTTTCACTATCTTTCGTCTCTGTTTTCTCATTAATTATTGTTGACAGTATCTCGAAGATGTTTTGCATTATCAATTCCAGCAGGAATAACCACTGCGCCACGTTCGCATCGGAACGTTCGCGTCCGATTTCGATTTTGCATATTTGTACACGTTTCTCGTCCGGCGCAACGGAAATGCGTTGCATGAATTTTTGCCAGCAACTTTCGAGTCAATTTCCGCGCAAGAAGTAATCCGGCGCATCGTAACGTGTATCACGCGTGCCGCTCTATATCCTTCCACGAGGATTATGGATTTCTGAATCTCGCACGGACCGAATGCACGTGCCGTGTGTACACTATATGTCCCCCCCCTGCATCCGTAAATGCTATATGCATCACTGCTCCTCCTTGACGCATCGACGTGAATGGAAGATAAGTGAGACACGAGTGAATCTATTCTTCGGGAATTTTCACGAAAAAAAAGGAAAAAAATTCCATAAAATTCCGGTCTACCTCGCGGATTCTCCATATTACATCCTAAAATTTTTTAAGCGAATTTACTTAACGTTAGAACTAATCGGGATGACCAATTCATAACTTTTTTATAGAAATTTTTCATGGAGATTTACAGTGCTGCATTTTCAGAGGTTTGAAGTACTTTTCGTCAAAGCGTAGACACAAGTTTTATACCATATATAGTTAGATAATTCTAGCATTCGTGAAAGATCAACGCAGATTATCTTTATTGAAATACAAAATTCTCATTCTCGCAAGATCAAGTCAGAATTCATAAAATCCCGCGTTCCGGATAAGCTGGAACTTTGTCTACGAGACTCGATGTGTACCTCGGCGAAGGAGAGATTGATGGCTCCAATCTCATTCATACTTCTGATGAGTTGAAAAACTTTTTTTTCCCCGGCGTTCTTTTGCAATTACGATTAACGGTTGGAGCACTATCAGCAAGATGAAACGTCAAAGCTAATTCGAATCATGACGAGGCATTCGAGTGAAATCTACCGAGAGAAAAATGGTTTCGAGCTGGCAGTCCAATATCTTACCCCGGCCCGTTCGCCTGATTAAACTTTCTTGATTTTTACCTCTGCAGCTTTTCGTGTAGTCCGCGCCTTCCATTTTCACTATCCAGCCTGAGAATCTGATTCACCGCATAATGTCCGCGACAGAATATATTTTACTCGCGTACATATCTCCCATGAACAATGTTCCATGAATCTTTGTCACCGACAGTTCACAATGTCCGCCTCTATAAACTGTCCGCCTGTTTAAACTTTTCGATTTTCGTTCGGAAAAAAAAAGAAAAAAAAAGAAAAATGTTTCACCTCGCGGCCGAAATATCGAAATGTTCGCGAGTCAGAGATTAATACCGTTAAAATAAAACGGATGAAACGTAGGCAACGGCAACGTTCGCGATGATAATGAACGCCGCCGCTATTCATATCGTTGCATTTATTCAGGAACTTCGTACCGAATACCAAGCCCCGTGCGAAGCATCTGGTGAGCCGCGATCTTATCTCTCATAAAATATTATCGAGGCACCATCTGCCAGTTACGCAAAATCCGCCGAGGTAACGTTGCTGCATTTATCCGTTCGGCAAGACGTTTGCAGCCACGCAGAAGTAACGCGTTCGTAGATTAAAGAAAGTAATCGCTTAGGGAAATGTATCTCTCTGTGACGTCGCATGCCGTGAGCCCCACCCTTTCCACACTTTTCTCGTCGACGTAGTTTCCCCGTTTCTGGCGGTCCAATGAAAAATTTACGGATTAATATTCGTCTCCGATGTAAACGGGCTCCGTGCCCAAGAAAAGGAATAACTCGCGAACGCGACTGTTTGAAACCGGTGGGACATGGGAACGATGAACTTTGTAACTTTTCCCGGAGTCCTGGGATAGGCAAGAAAAGAGACAAAGATGTAATCGTCGTTATTCGATTTGGGACCGATTGTGCTTTCCTCAAAATGTAAAATTTACATCGTGAGGAACACGATTCTAATCTTCTGCAATGCATTGTTTAGACGAGCAAAAACTGCATGTGTATCGCTTTCAGTAAATAAATCAATCACGTATGTTAATCTAGGATTTGTGTCCTAGAAAACACCGATATTGAAAGGAGGCTAGAAAAAACCTTGCGGGCGAATATTAGAAATAAATCTGTATAAAAACCTCAGGTTTATATACAATTAAGAAGATAGAATTTATCATTAGATATTCTACCTTCAATATATGTATCTCGTATATCGCTGTATATCACATATCTTCTACAAATTTCTGGAATTTTCAATTTTCTCAAAATACATGAGCATCCGCAATCTACTTTTAGCCGATGAAATCCTATTATGACGATCGAATGTTAAAGAAGAAGAAGTATAAAAATGTCCACTTCGTAAACGAAGAGAGCCTAAATATCATCCACGTGATAAATAAGAAGCAATTTGCCTCTCGTTAGTTCTCGAATATTTAATAATCCATCTCGTGAAAGAGAAAATCGATGCCAGACAGTGGAACACAGCCCAGTGACTCGGTTGAGCGAACGAAGCCAGAATCCTTTCTGGCCAGTCATTTTGGCTCGCGGCCACTTCTTTCCCCCATGCGTCAGAATCTCCTAACGATCAGTCTACTGTCGACTAATTCCAGGTCTTTTTAATTAATACAAACAACTTTGGCGACTCGTTGTCCAACGGGGGAGCCAAGAGTTTCTTTCTCGCGAATTGACCGACGACTCGGTAGTCTCGGTGTATCGCTCGGTAGGCTCGCTCTCGGTAGGTTCTCGAGGCTTGGGATTCGCAAAAAGAACCTCCGAGGACCTCGAAATTACCGGCATTTATATCCCACGCCGCTAATGTCGACTTCAGAATAAACGCTTCGGAGAAGTTGCGGCTCTTAATTACCGACGGCCCACCGTGAAACTTTGTCTTGCTGAAATAGTTATGAATATTTATAGTTCAATTGTGAAAGAGAAGCCGGCGAGAGCGTGTTCGCGGCCCGCAGCAACCCCGGCCGTGCCTTTGCAATCTTTTAGCAGGTTTTGTTTCCTTTCGTTTGTGCTTCACTCTGCGTACCATAGTTTCCTCCTCTATCTACCGTCTCTCTTTCTCTCTCTCTCTCTCTCACACACACACTCACTGTATACCCTTCCGCGAGAGCGTAACCGACTCTCGGAATTCATGAAAATATATTTTCGAAAGGGAGAGAAACCCTCCGAATATTTCGCCAGTCTTTCTTCCAACTTTTGCGTCTGCGCGTACTACATGTAGTCGGCAACAAATCTTTTTTCCATCGAGCCAGGAGCTTTCGTCTATCGGGCTCGCGTTATTCGTTTCGCGAATCGGTGGGAGAGTTGAGAGAGAGTGACAGGCAATCAAAGGGAGGGGGTGAATAAACACGTTTGTTTCGCGGCAAGGCGTTTCGGCAAAGAAGTTAATTAATTTCCACGTTTCTTCCCGTAGCTCAAACAACGCGTGAAAAAAAAAAGAAAAAGAAAAGAAAAGAAAGGAGAGAAAAACGCACCAAGCGTAAACGGCGCGGGTGATTTATAATTCATTCCGGCTCAAAGTGACGGGGGAGGGTTATGGTGAAAGCGTTTCGCCAGCGAGAAGCCAGAAGAGCAGGAGAAAAAGGGAACGACGCGGCGCGGTTGTCGAAAAACTGTTCGACGTTCACGGCCCTTCTCGCATCGTTTGAAACCCAAAGCGGAAAGCGACGACGGAGGGAAAACCGTTTGCCCGAGCCTCTTCCTCCTCCATGCTCGGCTTCTTTCGTGTAAACAATAATTCTGTCGTGTAAACAGTTTGATAACGAGAAGGGTGTATTCGCGAGAGGGAAAGTTCGAGAGAGTCGGTCCGGCGGAAAGGATCCGATGTGCACGCGCTCAGCCGTGCGCACGCGCGCCACCGTGCCGCGTTTATTTAAAAAACATCACTTACATAAGGAGATGCGAATGCTACGCTCTCTCTCTCTCTCTCGTATTTGGCGTGCAAACAGCCGCCGTGTCTCCGTCGCGGCTAATGACGTCGCCGTTCGTCCGACGCCCTTTCCCGAACGAATGTCGTCTCGACATCCGACATTCGACATCCGCAGTTGCTCGTGCTACACGGCCGGAAAAACCGGCGGCGTCGAATCGCTTGCAACCGGACCGATCTAATTCACCACACTTCGCCTCGATGGAATATTCGATTCTCGCAATTCGATTTCGGAGTTCGATGCGTTGCCATTTTGCACTTTTTGCCACTTGTATCACATTTGAAGATCCGAAAATTATGGTATATCACGCGTTTGGTTCTTCAAATCCAATATCTTGCGAACTAGTTTCGTATTAACAAGACTGTCTTTTTATCAAATCTGATCGTGAAATTCTCTTTCAAGACGTTAGATGTGGCTGTCGACGTTTTTTTACGTGGAACTTCATGAGTTTGTCGTCTGTCTATGTTTCATAAAATGCAGCCTCTTGTTCTTCGTACATTGAAGTAAAAGTCAAGTTCAAATTGAGCCTGCGAATATGATTGCAACAATGACGGTGCATCTAGATAATATAAATATACGATGTTAGAATTGCCACGGATGCTCGTTCGACTGATTTCTTTGAAACGAGAGATAGAAGTGAATGTAATTGCAGCGGGGTGAATTGTCGTTTCCGACGAGCCAATTACCGAAATTCAATTTTACCCATTGCGACATACTGTGAATTTTGATAAAGTCACCCTGACATTTCGATATTAAGATCGGGACGTAATTAATTGAAATTTCAATGGAGGTTTAAACACGCGGAAAACCAGTATTTAATAAATTCGCAGGTAATCGAGCCGAGTTTCGAAACAAGTGATGAGAAAACGCGAGCCGGTGTTAATACAATTAGAATGATTTAGGAAAGCCGACGCGAAATGATTTAAACTGTATTGATTAGGTTCGAGTTTCAAGAACAAATGAAATATCATCGTGTCCGGTATAATTAAATTAATCGAACGTACGACAACGAAATTGACATTAAATCGTTTAATACTGCAATTAATTTTTGATTAACATCGTAGATACGTAGGCAGAGCTTTGAAAATTGATCGCCTCGTTTAACCAGGTAATTTTCTAAACATTCGGAACAGCATGTTTCAACGATACAATCTGTACACGGTGCAATCTGCTCGTCGCGTTTATTTTTTTCTCATCGTTCAGTTCTCCGGATTTCATCGGGACATCCGCAAGCGCACCCCACTCGACAGCCAAGTTGCAGGATGTTGAAACCGCACGACGATGCTCCCTTATTCGTTGCATCTACCTTCGCGTTGCTTTCACTCTCGTGGATGGTGTCGAAACTACCGATTCCCGATGACTTTCATTTAAACAACAATTACCAGCGATCGAATCGTTACCGTCGTTTCGCCGAATGAATCTCAAAGAATTCGCCGACAGAATATAAAATAAATCTGGTAGTTCAAAGGGAGAATTAATTCGTTGAACAGCGAGAGCATTTGATCGTGGAACAAAGCGGACGAAACGGGTGCAGAAAATCATCATTGAAACACTTTGAAAATCCGGAATGCGGAAAGAAAAATAGCGGGCGCACGCGAGAGGAGGAGAGATAAAGAGATAGAGAGAGAGAGAGAGAGAGAGAGCGACGTGAAAGCTGGTCTAACAAAGGGTAAACAAGCGGGTCAAGCTTTTAATCTGAAAATTCGAAGCGCGAGCTATTTCAATTTGTAGCTCCAACGAGTCGGATGAGCACGGGGAAATACTTTCTTAAATAACACCGCGGTGCGCTGACTCGCAGACTCCGGGATCGCGCTCGTGTTCGAGATTCTAACGTAGAAAAAGACGGGGAACACCGGGTTTATGCGGCATTAAACCTTAAATCTCTCGGTCTCCATTTGCGCTCAGATGCACTTAATCTTGCTCGCGTGTCGCCTCGTTGGCTGGATATCAAGAGTCAACGGGGGTCGCGTTTAGCGAAATAAACATTTCGAGATTAATCGCGCTTTAAATTTATTATTAAGAGAAACGCGAGAATATCTCGTTTCCATTGTGCTTGATTTCATTTATTACTCTACTTCTCGGAATTCGTACAGAGCTATTCCCAAGCGCTGAGATTACGCGAGGGAAATTGATTTATTAATTTCTATTCGATAATCATGCAGTTGAAATTAAATTCTTTTCGATCCACGTGTACTATCAAGATTTCGTTTAATTTCTTTTTATCGTTGTGTCTTTCAAATACGTAGATTCTGTAATTTTATAAAATTTCAAGACACCGGAATATTTGTAATATGTAATGATAAATTATACCTGCTTGGTTACATCTTTGCGAAAGTATTAATTAATTTCCTTTTTCCATTTATGAATATAGAAACCTAACAATGAAAGATACCAACTACCTTTCGGTCAATTATCTCCAACGTCGCGACATTCACCTTGTGATCATTCTCTCTAAAATCGCTACAGACAGCTTGACCATTGTACAGTTTTCTAAGGATTCCCTTCTATTCTAATTCTAAGGACCGTTCTAACTACTTTCATGGACAGTGTCCAAGCCAGACCGATAGGAACAATAAGAAAATAGGAACGAGCTTTGGCAATATCTTCCTAGGGCTACTGCGACGAATGTGAAATTGCGAGAAATTTTCGCATTCGTGGAAGTACCTCTGGCGTGAGGCGGAATTCCTAGGAGGAATCCTGGCGACGTGACGATTCTACCTTCTCCTCCGGAGGAGAAGAGGAATTTCAGTTGAAAAAAATAGCAGAGTGGAGATACAAAAGAAAAATTTGCACGATGAAAGACACTGCCAAGACGTCGTGAAGAATACCTCGAGTGAGAGAAAATAAACGCAATAAATTCAGGCAAAAGAATAAGAAAGGATACAAGATAACTGCAAGATAGAATAAGAAGTGAAATTTTGCACGAGAAGAGTCACGGAGAAACTTTATTATGGAATTCCAAGGTCAAATATTCCAAGACACAGCTTTAACTCTTTCGCGCTCTTACTGATGCTTGACTAATACCTTTCGAATAATTAACGTAGAGAGACTAGGAACATTCTACATATCGCTTCATTTATATCGAGGAGAAAGAGAAATTAAACGTTAACAAATTTTAGTTTTGCATGGAATATTGTTAAAGAGTGGTTTGAACGAAGTTTTCACGAAACGTAATTTTATCCCACATGCTAGATTAAAGCAGGAAATTTTTCTATTTCAACACGATACACCTGCACGAAAGAAACACGAAATCCGTTCTACTTTCATTTATGTTTACAATCGGGAAATGCCGAATTCTAACACGATCCGATGCATCGAGCTTAAGACTATCCGATGCATCGAGCTTAGGTGTACGGCGGAACGTCCGGAATTTCCCGGATAATTTGGCCATAGCGAGCCGCCAACCCTGTGATTTGCGGGTTCTCGATGGATAGAGACGATCCACCACGGATAAGGCGTCCAATCCAGACAATTGCAAAGAGAAAGGCGATGGCCCAAGCGGCACGAGAGAGACAGAAGAGGGAATAGTTGGTGAGAGAGAAACATAAAGCAAGAAAGGGGTACAGGCACGGGGGAGGGAGGGAGGAGAGTAGGCAGGCGAGACTCGACAATTTGCCGTCGAGTTTGCGAGCGACTTCCTGGCAGCCTGAAGCTTCGTCTCCTAGACGAAGCGGAACAGAAACTACCAGGGTTAATCTATGTGAGAACCTAAGCAGCTGCCTTTGGTAGAAGGAAGCCTGTCCTTCCCTTATTTCCTTCGAGTTGACGGCGAGGAGAAACAACGGGCTTACGATGCCGGGTTTCTTAGCCGTGCGCCGGCGGCCTCTCGATTACAATTTACGCAGAATGGCAGGTGTTTGTGTATTATTACTGCAAGCAATTTACCTCGGAATCGATACCTCTGTTTCGCGAATCCCGCGAAGGTAAGCGCGCCAAGGGGAAGGCCCGCTTGTTTACGCACCCCTGGCTAATGCATGCGACGACAGAAGCCGGCAATATCTGCGCATTAATTTAATAATCAAGCGTTAATTACGCTACGGTTGTGTACTACCAGACATGAACAACGCGACACATTAGGCAATATTGTAGTTTTCTTTCCCTGACAGGTAAAGGGTGGCGGTAAATAGACACGTCGTTGAAACTCATTTCTGAAACAAAATATTGGAGGGTGATGTATTTTGAAGAAGGGACCAATGTCTTCCCTCTAATATTTTCTGGTACTCTAACAAGTTCATAAGCTTCCAAGTTATAAGTTTTCTAAAGAATTTTGCAGACGTTCGCAACAAATTGTCTGCGAAAGTGACTTTATCATTGCTGTGCGAATGAACTTCAGAGAATAATTCCGATTCGACGAGGTATCTCCAAATCACATGAATGTTTTAAATCAATCGGTTCATAAATTCATGAATTAAAGAAATGGAACATATATATCAGATATAATAAAATTGCATCTTGTACATACTCTTAAACTTACAAATATTCCCAGACATCTCCAATTTTATAGTGAATAATGTGATATTGGAAGCAAGTGTTCGCTACATACTAAGTTCTGTCATACGATAGTCAAATTCATATTTATATTGATTCTCCTTTCCCCCTCCTCTCTCTAATATATTATTTCTAAGACAGAGCGTAGAGAGTATTGTCCTGGATACACACAATAAATAAATCATCGATAATTACAAAATACCAATCCAACAAAATTGATCAACCTTCTTCTTTTTCTTTTTGTTTCAGGTAAGTGTCCTCTCGGCTGCATTCCGTCGATAAAATTTCGGGCGTCCAGCGGCGCGAACACGGCGTGACAGACCGGTCAGACAAAGATGAAGGACGCACGATAGCCGAAAGAGAGTGGTACGACTGGCGGCCAAATTGGACGCCGGAATGACGAATCGTCGCGGTGCTCGTACGCGAAATTCAATTAGGCCGGGTTCAACCGGGGCGGTTAGCCCCGTGGCCTGCCTTCGAACGAGCCCCGCGAGACTGCGAGATCCTGGCCAGTCAATTTCGAGAGCGGGTCGCGATCTCGAAAGCGATCGATGTGTCGTGGCCGATCGAACCTCCCTCTCTTTCTCTTTCAGGTACGCTCGTTTTTCCGCCGTTTCTCGGTACTCCGCGCGCGGCCCTTGAAATATTGACAATCACGCTCCTACGGCGTGTAAAGGATTAACCCGAATGATGCACGACGAGCACGAATCGTTCTGAGGGCGTTCCGCCGGACTCCGTGGAAAAAAAATTGCTCGCTCGCGAGCCGGAACGTCGCCGCTTTTTCAGGCCGCGTTATCGACGGTCGCCCCGCCAGAAATTGAGCTCCCGGCAAAATTAAGCGCCCGGGATTTCTCGGGAGATTCACGCTAATTCTTTGTTTGCTTTTTGCACGGTGATTGATCGCCGACACCTCTCGACGCTGTTGAAAAATAGAGGCGAGAGCTAGAGGCTAGGCACGGTTGAAATACCTACTGGTTTTTCTACCTCGTCGTGTCGCGTCCTCGTACGCGTTATCTGAGCATGGTCGTGAGGGCCATTGTACCTCGTCTTTGTACTTTAGCTTTGTGCTTCGGTTCATCGTTCTTCGGGGAACTTCATAGGATTAACTTCATAGGATATTCCGATATCAGTGAACGTACTACATACTTTACATACGGGAACCACGTGTCGTTTTGTCTGTCATTGTTCGAAAGAGAAAATCACTCGTTATACCGCAATTTCGCATAGCTACGTGTAGCTTGACAAGCTGTCTCCGCTCAAAGCGGGATACGTGGAGAATTTTGATCGTTGGAGCAGATGATACCGGAAAATTGATCGCTCTGGGAAATTTGCGAAAAGTTTATTCAGCGACCTGCTCGTAGAGTCGAAATTAACTTTCCGGAACAGGCAATTTGCAGATCAAGATATGATCAACTGACTATTATAAGACCACGTGACGTTGAATGTACCTCTGGGAATAATAATAGTAGAGAGGATCGATAACAAGAAATGAAAAACCATTCTAAATTTCATTTCTGACTCTATATACTTCTCTTATGATAGAAGCTCGTTTCGCTATCAAGGACTATTTCCCAATTGAACAGAACACGGCTACGGTCAGCTGTTCTCGCAACTTTCACAACGACACGTACTTGCGAATTCGTGTAAACGCGGGCTGCAACTAACAGTTCCTCGAGAACAAATAGAATCGTGGTATAGCGATGGACGACACGATTGGGACGTGGTACATTCAGTACGGCTCCGAGCTAATTATTATAATTCCCAAGGCGACGATGCCGCATTAAAAACTAATATCCCTGATGGGAGATCAGAATTAATCATCGTCGCAGCTGAACGTATCCAGTGACCCACTGAGACCATGGACACGGTCCGGAAATAAGTAACTTCTCGAAAGGCCATCGGTCTCCGGGACCAGCCTGCACGAATTTAGCGAATATGGCCAACTTGCGAATTGAAACGAGCCGAGTTCGTTGACCCAAAAAGAGCCCGAGTTTGTTGGCCCGTCCAGTGATTAATGGTCAACCGCTGCCGACGTCATCGTTCCAAGAATTCTTATATGTTCTTCAATATAATCGATGCGCTTTTAAATCGAAACATCTGTTTCCAACATCGGTTTCTCAAATGCTCGCCTGGCTCGCGATACTTTCAGCGGCACAATCGATGAAATTGATCGTCGTGAAGAACGTTTGTCGCGAAGTAAGATTTCGTGGAGCTGCGAAACTTGCTTTCAAATCGTTAGAGTAAAATTGTTGTACTAAACTATGAACTTGGATATTTCAAATATTCCAGGATTTTGATCGAAGATTTACTTTCCAGATTTAAAATTGAATTTCTGCGTAGAAGGAAAAAGAAAATTCTATGCTCTATCGTATCGGTATCAGAAATCCGCGTGCGATGCGATAACTTCGTCGAAATTAAAATTCTTTGGGTGGATAAGTCGTAAAAGTGTAATTTCCAGGACGATCGCGCGTCGTAATGCGAGATAACGATCGCGATAACCGATTATAGGTCTGAATTATGAAGGAAGTTTTAAACTGCCCCGCCTTTATTGGCAAATGCAATTAATTAACGAGAAACCGCCCGCTTATGAATTATTCGCCCTTCTTGTACCATCTCTTTCTCTGTCCCCTTTCTCCATCGAAATTCGGCTCGCAAACGTCCAACGTTGAACAAGAGGCTAGCGATTTCGGGCATCGAAATCCGCGTGCCACGAAAAGATAAATGCCCCCTTGAAATAACTTCGAGAAGGAGAAAATCGTTTCGCCTAACGATAACGTGGCTCGTCCTTCCTCTAATGCACGCTTCCACTTCCAGAAACGTAATAAATCGTCCGCGTTGAAAGCGACCGTTCTTGACAAAAAAAAAAAAAAAGAAAGCACTCTTCTAACTGACGTTCGGTAAGCCTGTATTATTGACAGATCATTATGACATTGCATTCAGTTACTCTCTATTCTGACAAAATTCCATTAAACGACGCAATTGAAGTATCAACTTCAAATTTTCTATTAAAAATAGTTCGTTTTCTTAATGACGAATTTCCAAAAGAAAAATTCAGACGAATTCAGTTATCGATTACTTTACTATAACTGTTATACTGCCGGCAAATACACGATATGGTATTCGGTAGAAAACTGTCCAATCCCATGCGAGCCAATGATTGTACACGAGCCGAGAGCAATTAGATCGATACTTCCAGATGCCTCGTGACCCTTATTTATTCAAGGAAGCTTGCTCGGACCTGAGCAACGTTTCGTGGAGGTCAAACACCTGATTCTCGCGGGTGATAGCGCGAGTTCGAGTCTTAAGCGTGCAACAAAGTGGGACTCGCTCGTTCGGAACGTTTTAAAAAAACCTGTGCACCACTCGAACCGCCTAGCGTTCGTTCAGCGACTCACTATCGTTTCGTCTAAAGTGTCGCTGCTATCGAAAAGGAAAAGAGCAGTGGTACACGAACTGCTAGCATTGTGCTCTCGAGACGGGGAATTGCAACCGCGCGCTCGCGCGAGACTAGATAGCTTTAGATGCAATCGGTGCCCAAGGTAGAAATTTATTCCAGGCTTAAAATCCTGGTGTCCACCAAGAGAAGCAGCCATGTTCCTCTTTAATCGATCAACAACTATCGACGATCGCGTAAAATGGTCGATATTATAGCGGTTGATTGTTTGTTCGTTGAAAAGCTGAAAAGTTATTAACATCGGAACTTTTCTTGGCCAGAAAGGCAGAACTCATTATACGTCCTGCAGGAGTTCCGACAGTTTTCGACGTTGAGTTTGAATTAGACGTTGGCAGCTCGTTAACCAGCCTTATCGACCATTCCGCAAGCGTGTATTAATTAAAGAAAAAAAAAAAAAAATGAAAATCTACGGGCTGTCGGACGCACGAGCCAGGTGTGCAATCTCTTATCCGCGTGTTCTCCTTTGCTGGACACCGCGCGGAAGCTACATCGGCCGAGCTCATCGGTTTCCGATTTTCTCATCGATAGCCGGCTATCCGCTCGTTCTTAAAAATGAAATTTCCTCCTGCCGCAGTGCGCGCTTACAGCGTGGAAATTAACGTTCGGCCAACGTTTCGTGTTATCCACGTTCGTACTGCCCCATAAAATACATCGATAACGAGTTTTTAATTAAACGGACGTTCGATAGAAAAACAAGTTCGCTCGGCTCAGTCGAGGGTTCTCGATCCTTTCATTTCCACGGGTAGTTGAATTAAAACATTAACTCCGTTCGTTTCCGACCACGACTCGGAGTATTCTCCGCGGTCACGAAAGTGACATCTCGACGGTCACATCTGGCTGGCAATTTATCGAAAGGAAGACTAATGATCGCCGAGAGGGAGATAGCTTCGGTCAGAACCTCAGAGACAGATACACCGGCGTCGGTGGCGATCGATCGAGTCGAAACGGACTAAAATATGCTCGCGGGAGCATTACCGGCCGTAATTACGAGCGGCGAAGAAAAATACCGGGTGTCATTACCGGAGGGTTAAGCGAACCTGGTCCGATTGGTTTGCGCCATGAGAACAGCAAGCTCGAACGAAGAAGGAGCATGGAATAAGCAAGGACGAAGGTGGTGGAACGAAGGAAAAGAAGAAGAAGAAGAAGTCGGAAGAAAACCGCGAAGAGGAACGAGAGACGAAACGATCGAGAAGAGGAATTACTCAGATAACTGAGAACGTGGAACGAATGAACGAAGCAAACGAGGAGAAACGGGCAAAGTTGGTGGAAAGGGGTGAAGAGGGAAGCTGTGCTGGAAGCCTAGGGTGAGGAGGAGGACGGCTCGCGTGCCCGGGCGCGAGTTCGTTTTGGCTTCCGGTGGCTTGCATGCTACGAATCCACTTGTATCAGCCTGGTCGTACGAACTCGGGACTCGTGGAGGTTCGATTACGTTGACTTTGCACCATGATAGCGAGAGAACCGTGTGTCTATAAGGGTATGCGTCGTACACGTGGTGCCGATAGAAGTCGTTCCAACCAGAAATTCGCCCACGTCGCGAAAGCTAATCGCGCCGGTTGAATTAATTCCACGGCTGAAAATGGCTTCTACCGACACGCCGGCAGTTTGCTATTTCGAGGAGGATAGGTATCGCTTGGAAACGGTTAACCGCCTTCTCCTCGATATACGTTCGATATAGGTGGTACGTGGTCGTTCAGATTTCGATTATTGCCTGCCAAAGCGATAGTGCGAATCGTTAATGAGCAATTCGGATTAACACTGGTAATAGCGTTATTGGGAGAATGTTTGGCGAACAAGTTGATTTTAATTGTACATGGACATTCCTTTGTTAATAATGAAATTGGTTATACATTGTTTTTAGAATGTACTGCTCGTTAACTTAATCCATTTGCATCAAGACTTGAGAAAAGTAAAGTATTTGACGTTGAATTAATATTTGTTGCCGCTACGACCCGCTGCCACGCGGTAAATAGTCGTATTGTAATTCAATCATTATTGCAGACCGTCATAAATCTAATTCTTTGATCATGTGTCTTCTCCCACGAGTAATTTTCTTCGGAATTTCCATAATTTCTCTTACTCTCAGATTAAGTCCATTTCATTGTCAAGTAAGAAACTCTCACAACTCAAAACACTAAACATTCACACTCTAGTATTGCATAAAGTCTATACCATTCAATAATCTGCACTTTCAAATCACGAAGGTTGGATCGGCTCGATTACTCTCGATCATCACTTTACCCAGTACCAGTATTATCAATGAAATTGTCAAGTTACAAGTCTTGTCTATTCACTAATATAATTAAATTAACCTTCCTGCAAACTATTGTGTTACTTCTACACTTTGTCCAAAATCTATCTATTTAATTCTTATCCCTGATGTGCAAAATGCTCTTTATTGAGAAGGATTGTTAGAGCAATTCGAACAATTTCGAGGAAGAAACACGGACAAAGTACATGTCGACGCGATTCGAGCGGGCCTCGCTTTTTTATGATGCTTCGAGCAGGGCTAGTTAAGTTAAATAATGAATGAAGATTGGCTCGGTCAGCCTGTGCCGGGGGTTGGAACCGGGTACCGAGCCACTTTGATGTCTGGCGGCAGCCACCGATTATGGAATCAATTATTGCACGCCACTCTCTTTCGTTCTGCGTCCCTTTTTCGCTGGCGAAGCGGCGCGGCTCGCCTTTCAGCCAGTTTCGCGTCGAATTCATCCACTCTTCTCCCGCCGCTGGTCCTAAAAAAGGCCAGCAAACCCTACCCTATCTCTGTCTTGGTCGCGTCAGCGTGAACGACGAAGATTTATTCCGTACAGGAAGAAATTGCTCGGTCGTACGGAGAGTCACGGAGAATCGATTCCGCGAAAGGTCAGACCAGTCCAGGTTAAGGTCCACCCGCGTGTACAAGGATACCGCTATTATCGTTGTATAATCTACGCCAATTACCCCCAGCGTGTAAGAGTACCGCGGAAACAGGACCCTAACTGTCAGTACGTGCTTATTTCCTTCGGGCCTGAACCGATCGAGCGAGCTGCAGCTTAACAACAAACCGTATGATTTCGATAAAAATACGGATATACGCAATGAAGAAATAATTACGTCGAACACGAAACTCGAAAAGGCTCGAACAACTCTTTCCATTCAAGAGGATTCAAGGGAATGGATACGACTAACGTTGTTCTCACGAACGCAATGATAGGCTAATTATCGAAAATCATATACTTTATTACAGTTGATCAGCGTCTTTGGTACAAAAACGCATGTTTTTTTACGTAGTTTATCGATAATGTACAAACGCGAGAACGACGTATCGGAGATAATACTGGCACGATTCGGTAATAAATCGTCCATCAGCATTGACTCTTGTTCTTCTTACTCTCCTTGATCGAGATCACGTAACGTTGAGCGACTTTTAACGGCGGCGAATACCCACTCGCGTAGTTCGCGTCCTCGAATAGGACTTCGTACTCCTCGGTGGCTGTGGTGGGTGACTGATTCACGACTGCCTTGTAGAAACAAGTCGTCTGGGGGTACAGTGCCATCACGATGGATCCTTTGGGGAAAAGAGCATGAGGATCTGTCTCAGGGTTAGCCCTCATCAACGGGAGAGGCACCACTCTTCGCCTCGACAAGATGTGCCTGTCCTTTTGCTCCTCGTCGATATCGTCCACTTCGTATTTATTCGTCGTAGGGTTGAACTGGACTACCTCCGCTAAGATCCAGTCCTCTTCTTCGGAACCTTTCACCAAAGCAGCCACCATGTCTCCCATTTTAGCAATATACGTAGGCTCTGCTGGGATTGCTCCGCACAGAGGGGGTGGTTTTGCCCCTGGTGTTTTACCCACGTATAGTGGCAGCGTCTGCGCGGTGCTCAGTACCATCTTCATCAGAGCGCCACGACGAATGGTTTCTTTATTTCCCGCATTTCGTGCCTGTATTCGTCTCTCGTTCCTGATCGCTCGAATTTCGTTAATCTTTCCTAATGCTTTACGCAGAATTTCCTCTTCCTGCTGGGAGTCGCCGATCGCCGCATTGAGATTTTTCAGCTTCTGTTGGTAATACGGAGACACCTTGTCCTCTGGCGTTACTTTCTCGTACGATTTCATAATATTATTCAGATTGTGCTCCGAGCGAACTCTTTGCGTCTCGATCTCGTGCACCAGGTGATAGAGATTTTTCAGTCGTTCCTGTATCTGAGTGGCGGCAGCATCTGCTGTGAACGGCATTTTGGATTGTTGCAATCGGTGTGAAAGGAATTCGTGTAATCGGGTCTTTACGTTTTTATCTGCCGCCTGTGTACCCGAATACGTGCTCTACGAACGGAAATATCATTTGCATCTGAAACTGCTGTTATTATTCAGGAGTGATATAAAAATTCCATTTTTTTATTGACAAAAATTTTCTAATACAATTTTAAAAAAAATTTACAAATATATATCGCATCGTGAATACATGAATATTACAAAACATATGAAATAATACAAAGGAAGTTATATTAATTGAAAAGAAAGAAGAAAAAAGAAAAAGGAAACACCAAAAATTTTCCCGCCACAGAAGATTTGAACTTGCGACCTCTACGACACGAACTACGCACGCTGTACGTTACGCCATAACACAAACTTATGCCAACGCTTTACTAATTAACCTTACCTTCGTTTAAAATACATGTAATCGTCACACTAACATACATTAGTTTTTTTTTTGTTTTAACAAATGTTATTGCAGCAGTAATACGTAGCAACAAAAACTTGTTTGAGGGAAAAAAGAAAAAGAGGAAACTAATTTCTTCCCGTGTAATTGATAGTGAACCGGTTAGACAGCCAAGTTTATGAATCGACAAGAGCATAGTCGCAGACGGTTGTAATAAAATATATTGCTATATAAACGTACCTCATTCTGCAGAGGATCGATGTCGAGTCCTTCGACGTAAACCGTTGAATATTCACCTTTCTAACGCGAAGTTACAGGCGGCACTAAACCATCCCGACGTCGTGCAATCGACTGTGGGTACGCTTCTGCGCCATACTGCTTTCTCCCACCACTCTCCCCTCAATATAACGCACAAAGCGTGGCTAAGGTAGTGCTGCCAGCTCGCGGCAAACGTTTCAACCAACCAGGCTGTAATAGTTTTGTCCCTCGCGCACATTTGTAGCCTGAATATCTCGTTAACTATAACAACCAACTATTACCCATAGAAATTCCCACCAAAGTTTCATTAGGAATTTCACAGAATTTTATGATCTTTGTTATCTACGAAAGGACTATGAAAATTCTATAAACTGATGTTACGTGCATATCATAATCAAATTATGACTGTAACAAAATAGGATGGTAAAGGTATTACATACGTAAATAAACGAGTATAAATAAACATAGCACATATTTAAACTTATTATAATTAATTTTCGGTGTCAATATTACATGACGTCATTGGTTACCAACGATGAGAATCACATGACGTTACAGCAGCGTCATGGATCGTTATAGTCCTAATGGATTGTAAAAATCGCGCATGCGAAACGCCGCAATTGTGAAACAAAACATAATGTAACTAGCGCGGGATTAACAATTTGATTTTCACGAATTGACAATGGAAGTAATGGTTTCTCCAATGCATGAAACGTGGCGCTCGAAACAAATGTGACGTTATTGTAGCTTTTCATGCGGCAGTACGGGAGCCGAGAAATTGCAACATTTTGCGAATGTTTCGGTTTACGCGTGTTTCGATTTGAAATTTGCATAAAGCGCGCTCAGCCACGACTATTTCAATTTCGTCTTTCTTGTCAATATCGCGTGTCTCGAGGAAACGAAACAATCTCCTGATAGTTTCATGTAAGAAGTTCTTGGTAGTTGTAGAGAACAACGATTTCTGTGAAAAATGCAACTGTCACAGAAGCAACGCGTCCTTTTTTCTTTTTTTGCCTGTTTCGTTTCTGTTTAATTTAAATTTCTTCAATTCAAATGCCAATTCTTTAAATTTTCACATTTTTAATTTACAATTACCATTCAGATTTAAAATTTAAATATATGAATTAAAATTTCTTCAATAATTTCACGATGCAAATTCAGCGAACACCTGCTTCCATATTAATCCATAATTTCGCAACAAAACCACGCTCCACGGTACATTGTATAAACGTGATCGCGAATTACACAAAAGCGACAACGAAACAATCGCGACGACCGAATAAAGTGTTCGATAAACGGTTTAAAGAGTAATCAATTCGTTGGTAAATTACACGACCGGCGATGGCACGCATAAATCACCCGGTGCGGAAAAGCTTCTATCGTTCTTGTTAGGTGGTGGGTGATGTAGCACCTCGGCTTCTTCGCTCCGATCGTTCGTCAAAGGCGTTGTGCATCATCGTTAACGGCCGATGCGCGACGCGAAACGCTTATATGGGAAGAATCCTGTGAATACCGCCGCGCCACGAGAAACGAGAGATCGTTCGAGCCGCGTTCCAGCGTGAGCACACCATAAACGTACATAATCGCAAAGCGACCAGGTTCTTACGAACTTCGTGACCTATTCGCAATGAGATGCGTGTCACGCGTGCCACTGGCGCGTACGTGGTCCGTACACACACGCGCATGAACCTGAAATCGCAACCGATTCAACCTGTTTCCAAGCGGCGCGAACAATGAGCCAGCCAGACCGCGTGGGTTGAAGGGTTATTTCGTTATTTTGGAAAATTTCCATTGGAATGCCCGCGTGTAGGATGGTTAGAAGCTAGATGGCAAGAGGATGGGATATAATTTGTTTGAACACAGAAGTGCAATTTCTTTGTGCGAATTCTTTTGCTTTTAATGCGAGAATTTAATGTAATTCGTCGGCACTTTGAGCGTACGGTTTTGTAATATACCATCTTTTCTTAGTTGCAATAATCATTAGGCGACTGTATCGGACAAACGATACTGTACACAAGAATTGTACACAAAAGAACTGTACACAAAAGCGATAAATTATTTACGCCGCGGTTATTTCTATAGAACAGAAGGCATTGTCCGATCAGATTCTAAAATAGTCGGCAGCTTTGCATGCGTGTCATTAAAACTATTTTCAACGAACGATAAAGGTCAGTTTGAAAACGGGATTCTAATCGTCTGGCAAAAAAAAAAAATGTCATTTGTGACGATGACTTTGACGCATGGAGTACGTTAACTCTCCAAACATCGTAGTCACTCGTACATGTGTATGTACGTACATTCAGTCTTGTGAAACTCTCGTTCTTACTCTCTCGCTTTCTTTCTCTCTTTTCACTTTGTAATTATCACTCTTTTTGATTTATCCCTCTACCACGTCCATTTGTAATGAAGCCCCGGGAACAAATTATTTGCTCGTGAACGAAGAAAACAATAAATGATCCGACTTTATTATTACTGGATATTAAACTCTAATAGATTATCCCGGATTCGGTTGATCGATAGCGTCTGTCTTTTAACTCTCGCGTAATATTAATTCCGATTTTATTGCTGGTACTACTTTCCCACATGCCAGCATGACGATCACGTTTCGCGTGTACACATAATCCCCTGTAGCTGTGCCGAGCTACGGAGTCTGTCTCACTGGCAACGATCCTAATGATCGAAGGACGTCGAAATTTAGCGGGACTCGTCAAACACGCATTTGCACGGTGGTTCTTGTAGCCTGTAGCATTAAACGTTACAATGTTTATTGCAACACGATGCTCGAGCGTGTTATGCAAGACAGATACACCGCTTGAAATCAGCAGGATATAGCGGGAGGGCTCGTCTGATCTTATGGAGAGCTCCTCGTACATATCTCCGCGGCTGCTCGTGCAATTAGCGTACATTCGTACGTACACGTACGTATTATCAACGACCATCGTCCCTGTCATTTTGTTTCTAAGCATTGATTTATTGCCAGCGTGGTTGGCAGGATAATTATTGACTACCTCACCGGCGCGTTCCGCGCACTTTTCCTCGGCAAATCGCGGTCTGATAAGCGACCACGGGCGCCTGCTCGTGTCTCGCGTGTTTTGCATATAATGCTGAGAAATTCATTTGTCTCTAAATATGATTCATAAGTTCTTCTCTGTTCCTCGATGCCATTGAATCGCGCTGTACATGATAATTAGACATCAATGGGCCGGCGTTGCACGCCGATTAACAATTCAAATCAGCAGACGTTCTTACGACTTACTTTGCATCAATTAGGCATAAAATATTGTTCCAATGGCCGGACCCACTGCTGGCTACGGTCTCAACCTACGTAGTACGATTTCTCCGTTCAAATAGTTTCTCCTTGGAATCTCCATCCTCTTCTTAATTATCTGGACTCCCGTCGACATTTCACGGAATTTTATTTTCTATAAATATTTCACAAACTTCGTGTTAGCCGGCCATAACGTACGGTAAACGCCTGGTAAACGAGGAACGTTAATAGTCCTATTCTTGATAACTCGACACATTAATAACTACGAATCTACCGGCAAATGACATACGATGTTAGTCGCTGGTTGGTGGACGCGAAATTCTCGCTTCTTCGTCGAGTAGTCGGAGGACGCCGGCGTGAAAATCAATTCCTTTTTGCTCGACAGCCACTGGGCGGGGCCCAGAATGGGCCATTAAAACCAGTATTATGAAAGGCGACGAGCTTACCAGTCACAATCCGCGATATTACACCGTATACACTCGTACGTGCGTTTTCGAGGCACGAAACAAGGCGTCTAACGAGGCGTAAGGAGATGTCGGGCCCCGGGGTAGAATCGCGCACAATGCTATTCACTTTGCCACCCTGTCTGATATTCCTTTCGAGCGAACGTATCGACCAACGAACGCGGTTTTCTGAATTGTCGCGTGTTTTCTGACGTCAAATTACAAAAATTTCAATCTCGTGGCAGCTCGTCTATTCCTTGATGTGCCATTTTCTACACGATCTTGCAGAAGGAACCGCGATTAGCGTTCAATTTCCAGAAACTGAACAACTCTTTGTCAATTCAACGTTTGTCGATTTTCTTATATCCGTTAACTTTTATTTCCAATCATTTCTATCGAACAGTTTTCACGAAAATGATAAATTCTTCTGATCAACGCGACTCAATTATTCGAGTTACGTATCGAACGACGCGACTTCTTTCACTTGTTTGATTAAAAAGAAAAAAGAAAGAAAATTCTATCCTGTCGTCCAATTTTTCCAAGAGGCATAAACAAACAATGGCGTTGTTTGACACGACACGTTCGCAGGATAGCGGCATCAAAGAACAAGGAACGGCGTCGTAACGCGGGAAGGTGCGGACGCGGGCGAAATTTATCATTGCACCCGTGACATTTATACGCGGAGCGCACGAACGAGAACAGCCTGAAAACACGAGGGAAACAAAGAATCACGCGGGGCAGAGAACGACGACCGGGATCCTCGGCATAAATCGAGGACGCGCGTCGAACAAGTCGATCGGTTCGATCGAACGGTGCACGGGGTCGCGTACCAGCTGGTTCTCTCTCTCTCTCTCTCTCTCTCCCTCTCTCGATTTTCATCTAATATCCGCGCTTTACAACGGCTGACTTAACGACCTGTTGCAGCCGTTAATCCGACTACGTATGCCGGATACCGGCCGGCATAAACGATATTTCAAACAAATCCTCGGAATGGAAATGTCAAACGCAGCGTTTGTATGTTGTTGCCAGTATGTTTCGACGCGGAGTGCCAGGCCTACAGGAGGGCAGGAAGAACGAAATCACGAGGAATTCAGCTCGTAAATCGAATCACTGCTCGACGGGAGAAGGGAAATCGACGCTTCGTGACCGGCTGGTCTGTTTTCTCCCTTTTGTTTCGCGATCGGCTCGTTTGTCAGGCGATGTTGCCACGAGGAAACAGAATCCGCGTTCGAGCGGCTTTTCACGCGGTGAACTACGCGCGAAAGGTGAAGAAAATTAGCATTCGAAACGTCACGATTTCCTCTTATCTTCCATCGTCGTGAAACTGTTTTCTGGCGCTTGCGTGCATACACGCGACATTCTTTCTCACGATTAACAACAATGTCTCGTTATAAAGTGCCAAAGCCGGGTACATTTGTTTCGGCAAGGCAGTAGCAGACAAGCGTATTAAGAAGTCATAGGAGAATTAAATTCGCATACAGAAATTGTCCGAAGGAGGAATCAGCGCCGTATATTTTCCCCGGTGTTGTAAAGTGGTGTTTATTATCTCTAGAAAACGGCGTGTGTGCTTTGGAGTGCCTAATGTTGGCTCAATTCGCATTTGAAATCAAGCAAATTACCATTCGCGGTATCGGGCTGCATCGTCGACTATCTGGAATATCTTATTCGCGATTCCGTGACGCAATAACCGTACGAGGTGTGACGAAAATGAACTGTGCCATCGAACGGATTTACATTTTCCTTCACGTTCGGTGAGAAGCACTCACAGAGACAGTTCAAATAGAGAGAGAGTCTTTTAAAAGTACCATTACTCTGTGTACCCTTCGCTATCGCGTATGTTCTATCAAATTTGTTTATACAGATAAGAAAGAAAGAGAGAGAGAGAGAGAAACACGAGAACAAATGGAATGAAAATGATTTTTATCCGATACAAGGTGGAAAGAAGCAGATTAGCATAAGCGTGGCTCGAATTTGCACCCTTCATCTGAATTATCTCGTTTCCGGTCTGCGCGACCGGGCACGAGAAGTACGTTTCAAACGAAACGTTTCGTTTTTACGTAATTCGGTGCACGTGCCTTGATAAGATAAACGAGAAACGTTTATCACAGCTCGCGGAGATTTTGCTATATATTTTATGCAATATAACGCTGATAGGGAAAGTAGCAGCAGATCGAATCGCTGATTTTATAAACGAGTTCAACTGGATCTCGGTGACACTTGATTTACGACAATGTTCGGTCGGAGGTGTCAGAATTCAGGATACTTTTCTTTTATTCCTCTGAAAGCAAGATAAGCGCATTGGTCGCTCTACAATGAACTGGGGACATTAAAATGCGATTGAATGAAAACCGTTACGATGTCGATCTTGTCTTTGTTAGTCAAAATCAATTTTCTCTGCGTTACACGCTACATTTTCCAGTGTGGATGGTTGATTCTATGGGTTGATTGTATCAGTTCAGTTTTTGTGCGGAGAGAATTTCTACTTGAAAGGTAGTTTATTGAACGTTATTATTGCTGGGAACAGCAGATGAGTGGCGACATTGGTAATCGATAAGGAAAATCGGGGATGATCGCGATAGTTATTACGCAAGTCTCTTCGAAGCTCATAAATATTGAGGCTATATAAGCTGCGTGCAAACGACGACCTTGGTGAAAGTATTATTCTTTTTATTTCCTTCGTAATTTAACGTAAATAATTCTCGTTTTAATTCGACTTTCATTGAACTATTCATTCTTAAATATCAAATGAAAACGCAATCGCGTAACTGTCACTGAATGAACGACGGGTGAATGAACGACGGAGAAATTCTGAATATTCGAGATTCAGTAGCATTTGAAGCAGTTTCGGCGCGATTCAGCTGTACTTGAATAATTAAAACGGCCTTTCTCGCTTTCTCGGTGTTACCGCTCGCGGCGGATTGACACTAGTAAAGGAGGAGAGACAAAAAGGAAAGAATAAGCGCGGTACGTGTCCATCGGAAAAGTCCAGGCACAGCGACAGGAGAAGAGGGTCTGAAAGAGGGGTTGAAACTACGCCTGGCCTGACACGTTGGCCCCAGTGACAGGTCGACGAGCGTATTAATAATAAATGCAAACGGCTAACATCAATTTCTGACTTCCTCCAAGCTAGCCTCACCCTCGCTGGGCTGCCTCGAACTACCCTTCCTGAAATTCGCCTCCTCGAATCGAAGAGAGCTCACCCACCCCTTTATTTAGTCGGCCGTTTTGCTTACTGATGCGTCAATCTCCACCAGACGCTTGTCAGTCAGTCAATCTTATCAAGACATGGAGATCTCTAGACATCGAACAAATTACAAATTGGTATGAAATCTCTCTCTCTCTCTCTCTCTCTGTTTCTCTCTTTCCTCACGTTGTCGCTCTAGGCTTAAACGTAAACCTTTTCACGGATTTGAAGCCGTGTTAAACTTTGACTCGGTTGACAATCAGCGTCGACCCGCGACATCTTCCCCCTCCGAGTTTGCCGTAATAATTCCAACTAACTTGTTAAAAGCCTTCACACGCTTACAACAAAGCGTCCTCGCCGAAACTGACGTTTCAAGCAATTTCCAAAGTTGATTAACACGCACGGCTGTTTGGCTTATGGTATATTTTCGAAGAGAAGGTCTGGCTAAAAGGGTCTGTTCGAATATGGCTTTGACATCTCACGTTCGACAATAAGATCTGTCGTTGAAGCGACAGAGTACGTATCCCGCGTTCGAAAAACGAGAGGCAATCTCGCAGGATTCCGTGATCGAGGGAAGAGAAACGACGTATGAAAAGAAAGCGACTGCAGATGGTGTACGTCAAAGGAAACACGGCAAAGATTTCCCTCGTTAAATGGCTCTTTCGAATGCGATGAAAAGGGCGCACCGCGTTGGAAAAGACGGGTACAGTCGGCTTTATCGGTGATCAGATGCACTTCCTCCAGAGACACCCTCTCGTTTCTCTCTCTTTCTCCCTTTTTCTCTTTTTCTTTTTCTTTTTTTTTTTTTTTTGCCAGACAGACCTTAACGGCGTTCGATGTAGCGAATCTTCGTCTCGCATAGTTTCGGATAAGAGTCAAGATTGTCCGATCGAGACTAATCCATTATCTCTGCCTGGTGTAAATGGTAATACGTGTAGAAATGGGATCGAGCTGTGCCTTTTGTCGATTAAACGAGCACGACACGGGGCCCGAAACTTTCAAAGCGAAAGAAGTTTTTGAATGCGCGAACTCGTTCGATAACCGAGGCTTCTCATCTTCTTAACCAAGATCGCGGATCCTCCACTTAGCGGGTGGATTTATACGAGCTGAGTTGAAATCGAATCCAACGGATGGAACTTTAAATTCGCCGCGCGCCGGTTATAAATGGTCTCGGCGCTGGTTTCCGCGCTTGAAACTTACGCGCGCGGCTAAACAGAGAGAGAGAGAGAGAGAGAGAAAACTGAAGCGTACGATCGATGAAAGTAGTTACCACAGAGATACTGTTCGACGAAACAAAGCCGTACCGAGCGACGGGAAACCGAACCGGAACGGCACGGTTGAGAACGAGTTAACGATGTTCGTCAATGTTGCGGAAACCGGGCCGAAAAAGACGAGAGGCGTGGAACAGATATGGTGAACAGATCAAGAGGGAAGAGGAGATTTATGATAATTCCCGATCCGATCGCGAACCATGTGACGAAGTTAGCCGGCAGTCTTGAGCAGACTAGTTTCACCGCGTGATATTCAATTACATCATTTCAATAAACCTCCTCTGTCCGACAAAGTTGCAGTCGCTCTGTCCGACAAAGTTAATCGCTGCGCAAGCCTACAACGTGTAAACCTCCATAGAAAACTGGTCCGTTTTATGCGCTTCCGGCTGGCGGATAATTTATACGGTTCTTGGACTTTTTTCTCGGGTAGGTTCGGGCAACTTAGGAGCGGCAAATAGGCGAGAAGGAGACGGAATACGAAAATCGGTGGTGATTTCGTTGGGGCTGGCTGTCAATAGGGCGCGCGTGCGCAATTATCAGACTCACAGCAGATGAATCTGGTTGACGGTAATCTACAGACGCGATAGAAGTGCCGGAGAAATAGTTTCGCAAGCAGGGAAGACGGGATACAACACGGCGTGGCAGCGAGAAATACGTATAAAAAACATGAAAGCGTGGCGAGGACGGAGTTGGAGTTTGCTAACACTGAGATAAATAGCATTGTGAACCGGCTGGCGCGATACGACGTACGCTGCTCGTTTTACAGGAATTCCGCGAGTCATATATATCTTAACGCTGACTTCTAAGCGACTAAGTGCCGACCGTTGATCGAGAATATCGATAAGTCGATCGATGTCGAATACCACCCTGTAGAAAAGTAGGAGAACAACGAAAACAGGTGGCAAAGGGTGAAAGTAACGTACGAAGTGGACAAAGGTATATTGAGAAAATATGGCAGATGGAAATAGAGGCCACGATGACTAGAAAGATGATTAGAATTAGAAGGAGAAAGGCGCCCGCTGCAAGGAGAAAAGAGAAAGGAAGCGCTGGTTGGTATTGAGATGCCTGTATGCAAAGCGGAGGCACTCGCTCTTCTGTAACGAGCCACGACACGGTAATAAGAAAGCGAAAGGGTCCCGTACGCGCTCTGACTGCATGTTAATTACCGACAATTACAAACCCAATAAATACGGTATTTATGACTCCCTGCCTATAGACCGGTCAGCCTCGGTACCGACATACATATAGTGGGGTACGTGCTTACAAGTCGCACGCATCTACGACACCGTACCTCTCGTTGTTACGGTTACAGGTTACAGATACCCATCTTCCAATAAAATTTTCACTGAAATACCTTTTTAATTAACGTATACAGGCCATTATACAATTTTACAACAATGCGCGCTGATTTTACTCAGCGCTGTAATTGGAGTTAATTATACCCCTGAAGGAAGGGACGAGGTATATTACACGTAGTTCCGTGGTAGGTGAAATTTGGATGGGTTGTTGAGAAGTTGTAGGAATTCCTTGTGTCTGTACAGTCTTTCGTAAATGTTTCACCGTAGTAATTATTCGAAATATAATTTGCTCGTTGTTTGTTTGAAGTAAAATTGAGGGAAAATGAAAATGTTGCGGATTGATGGTTTGAGTGTCATACAGCATTAAACCATCAATAAGACCGTCAAACTTCTTGTACGTTGACCTTTTCTCGACGCGTAATAAGTTAATATCTCAAGATCTGTCTAGATAGCTCTTTGGACATGGAATAAAAATAAAAATTATAACTTATTACTTAAAGTTTAAAGTTTAAAGCTGCCAGTTTTTTCAAGAATATGATGAGAGAACTTCTTGGCGGGTTTAAAGATCAAACTGGTCTTTAATTGAAGGGAAATTTCCAACCGACATTTGATTTCAGTTGTGGTCTTCTCAATTTTATTCGTTTCGAAATCAGTATCATTTCTTGATTCACACAAGTTCGCGAAAGTATTTACCATGGGAAACTTTCATGTTTCTTATAATAATAATAATAATCATACGTAATTTTTCTTCTTCATTAATTCTAATACACCTGTAAAAATATGAATGTCAGCAGTCTACTAACAAGCCCGATTTTGAACGAATACGAAGTTCAAAATTACCCTTACCGTACTCGCGTGTATATACCGAGGAGTCGATACTTCCGTGCCTTCTTTATGTTATATAAATAAATGTCATGGACGTAGCCAACGCGGTGACTCGCCGGAGAGATCGACCAATAATTTGTGTTCGCAATTTTCTTTCCCTGGCGACCAAAGGGCCTGATTTTCCCGTGACTTACAAGCACGACTTGTTTCTCTGATCGTACTACCCCGATACCGCGTGAAACCAGGACCAGTCTTTATGCAACACCGAGCAGTACCGAGTTCTTTCCGCGTGGTGGATATACCTGCGGGCGAGTCCACCGCGAAAACGAACACCAGCGATCGGAGGCGCTAACGATCAACGAGATACGGTATGATTTGCGTTCGATCGATTCGCCGCGCCGCGCTGGCAAAAGCCGCCTTCGCGTAAGTGGCGCGAGTCGATTATTACCGCCACACCCCGTCGTTACGTACGCCCGTGTGTCCTGTGGCTGGATTTTCAGCAACACGTGTGTCATGCACGCCTAACAGAGTCGGAAGAATGAGGTAGAGGAACGTTGTGGCATAACGCGGAAGTATTCGTCGGCGATATCTGTCGTTATCGTGAATTGCATACGCGTCGGTTCGTGATGAGGCCACGCTGAGATCGTAATCAACGAATAACGCGTACGGATGCACGCCAAGCGTTGTATTGGAAATTAATTTCCGGTCCGGCCACGAGCATCTCGCGTTTCTTCTCTCTCTCTCTCTCTTTCTCTCTTAAGGATCCGAGAACTGCGTTTCTCTCTCCTTTTCATTCCTACGTCTGCTGCTCGATCCGCGGCTGTTATTGCGTAATGGCCTCTGAAACTACGATTGGTTTCCGACAGTATATGATTGGTATTACATTATGCGAAAAAGTTCGCTTGTGAAAATTTATTTCACGGTGTTTGTGCGTATCGTGGTTTATACTATTGAGAGAGAGACAGAAAGGACTGCTGGTGGACGTTGAATAATTAGCGGCAGTCAGTGACACGAAGCGAAATTCGTTACGTTGTCGACGAGCCATACATACCTGTTCTGCATTGTATTCAACTTAATTATACGTCGATAATCCGGCTGCTCGAAACAATGAATGAAATAATAGGTGGCTTGGGGATCCCATCGTTAGCGCCGTGGCCGGGAGGAATGTAAACGATCCGATAAAATTTGTTACGTGAAAAACGCGCGTAACAAACGGGCGAATGAAAGCTCGGAGAAATATTACACGATGATTGTCTGTGGCTCGTTGATTGGAAAGTGTTCGAAACGTTTCTCCGGATGGACAGATTGCTGTTGGACGTTTTAGTCTCCGGTGTGGATCTACATAACGATGGATCGCGACGGTGCAAGCCAAAGATCGGTCGTGTCGATGAAACGAAACGCTGGAACGCACACAGAGTGTACATATTTCGACGGGAGAATCGAGCCGGTGACACAACTGGTTATGTATATGAAAGACACCGTGCGTGGCATGGGCAACACATGTCACATATTAACAGGTTGTCCCATTAAACGATTTGGCACCTCGTCGCCGCGATCCCCTCCCTCTTCTTCGCGTCGCGTCGTCGACGTCGCGATTCGCTTTATCTCGCGAATTTGAATATACTCGAAAAATAAAGGAGTCGCGATGCATTCAATTATAATTGAGAGGTTGTCGACGCTACGATAATGTCGACTGATCGTTTCTTGCCCATCGACACGTGTGAATCTCGTTCGACATGCGTTCCCGTGGTGCTGACCATCGATTCAAAAAGAATAAAAAAAAAAGAAAAACAGAGAGAAAAAGAAGGAAGAAATTGGGGGAATAAAGTGACAGGCTGGCCATTTTATTATTCGTGCTTAGGCAATACGTACACTCGGGAAACGTCCACGAAAAGGAACGGCAACGACAGCAAAAGGAAGCGCGTCGCGTCAAGGAAAATGTAATTACCGATACCAGAGTGGGTAGACGCGCGTGCGTACGTACGTGCTTATTTCTCAAGAGCAATTATCTGCTCGAGTCTCAGCGTCGTTAGGCGACTCGTAGAGATCGAAGATAAATATATTAAACGGTGAGGAGGTATTGCGAACGCGAGATACGCGTAATACGTTGCTCGCGCTGACCGTGCGATGATTATTAAATGGATAAATCTCCGATGGAAGGACGGGGTGAGGGGGAGAAAAGAGGGTGAAAAGACGCGAATCGGTTCTCGTATTGAATTTCATTTCGCTTAAGCTTGATCGTTGGTTTGCCCAAGCCACCCTGTAGACTCGGTAATATCGTGACCGCAATATAAGAGTCCGAGCGACACGCGCGGCTATCTCGTGGTATCTTAAGACTCGAGTACCAAAACGTGTTCCTACCCAAATAAAGGCCATGGAGCCAACGGGACGAGATATGATAAAAATAACGAATGTTATTGCTAACTGCTAACGAGTCAAAGCACCGAGCGTGGGTATCGTCTTCGATAAAAACCTCCTGGCCCACGGAATTCATTTGTTGTCCCCTCTCTTTTCTTTTTCCTTCTCGACCGGCGTTTGCTCGTTTCTCGCGTCGGGTCGCGTCGCCGCGGGCCATTATCGCAAATTTCCGTTTCGCTGACGCCGCTTGTCAATTAACGCGTCCCCGCTACCTTCCCGCCGCGCACGGTTGTCAGTTCGATCGGAGGCGATGGCCGATCTATCGGCTAAACTCCTGAAATTCCTTCGTCGCGTTTCGATTATCTCGCCCGAGCGGACGCCCGATGAATATCAGGCTAGAACATGCATAGCCGCGAACTCTGGCTATCCCGGCTAAATATTATCGCGGCATCGATACAGCGTGTTACTTCGGCGTCCCGTGTATTACGAGACTCGGCCGCGTTATTCAATTCATCGTAATCAAGTTATCGAGGCCGGTCAATTTATGACAAGTATCAATTAGTCGTCTGTTACCCTGTAATTCGTTACAATTATCAAGCCTACGTTCTGCTTGAAATCGGCACGTCGTTTACGTTAATCGAGAAATATACTTCGCAAACATTTCCTGCCCATTACCAGGATAATTAATATGCAACACGACTGCTTTGTAGGATATCGGCTGCGTCGAGCATTAAATTACTCCGACGCTTTCCCCAGCTCCAGAGGATACACGTCTAAATTGTCGCGGAACACACAGGCATTCCTTCCGAATTAAATCGAGGCAACCTCGACACACGGAAGCTGTACACCATCGGAGCTCTCACAACTTTCTCTCTCTCTCTCTCCCTCCCTCCTTCCATCGTGATAGTATATATGTATCGTTTCTCCGTTGTAACGAACACATGCCGCGTGTCTCGACTTGAATCGAAATCCTTCTCTCTCTGCCGGGCGTCAATTATCGCCTCGTTAATACGTAATATTAACTACGTTGCACGCGTGTCAAGTCGTGCGCGGCACGTTACGATACAGGTGTTCGTCGGTCATGGTACGTACGCTCGTACGGAGGACGAGGTGGGAGAGGTGGGTGGAGAGTCGGGCTCACTTCATGAATTTGGTAATAATAACCGGCTAGGACGCGGGTTTACGGTTGAACCGCAGAACAAACAGTCGCGGAATATTCGCGCACGGTGGCTCTGTTTGCACGCCGTCAGCACCCTCGTTCTCTCGCTCTTGCCACCCTCGCGTTAATGTAACACACGGATCTCATAGCGAGTTGTATACACGACGGTTGCCACGGCTCGTAATTGCCAGGCTTAGGCAAACTTTCCTTCTGTCCCGACGTCGCAAACCGCTGGCTCCTACCGTCGAGTGTAAATTAAACGCACCTTTCGCCGTCATCGATCCGATTCCGCGCGAAATCCGCGCCGGAACTCTGTACATCGAGCAAGTCGATGCTCCGAGTGTCTCGAAGCTAGCCGAGATCGAGGTGATTTTTTTCTCCGTGTTTCAGAAGCAACGTCGGAACGTAAAAGGAACAGTGTCGATGGGAAATGTTCCGACTTCCCTCGCGAAACGTTCGAGGCTCTGGAACGAGGCAGAGAATGTAACAGCTATTTCTGTTTCGAGACCTAGTTCGGAACGAACTGAAAGCATAGTTCCCTGGCCGCCATTGTTGCGATTGTCTCGAGTACAGTAGCCATCCCTCGGCACTTTCGGTTTGCGTTCGCATGCAGCGGGACTTGGCGAGTCGGCGGATGCACCGGCGCGGAAAGGTTATTGGTTTTCTCGTGGCTCACGCGATGAACGAGCCACTGAAAATGATTGCCAATCCGAGACGGTGGCGGGTAGACATTAGTAACCGATAGATCAGCCGGATGAAGAAAGCGCCGGGGTTAAATTAACTCGCTGGCGATAGTAGCGGCGACACACAGCGGCGAACGAGGCCTGGAAACCGTAACGCCGGTTGAGGGGCGGGCAGAGGTAGCAAGTAGGTATTAGCGGAGATTAATCGAACGGCATGCCCGTACTCTACATCCACAGGTGCACGTAAGTCGATGGGTTGAGTATCTTCCAGCCTGGAACGAGGTCCGTAGTTTCAGTAGATAGAGAAGGAAGAGAGGGAGGAAAGAAGGAAGGAAGGAAGGAAGGAAGGAAGGAAGGAAGGCGACTGGAACTTAAGTGGCGAGAAATGGAGAAGGATAGAACACAGACTGCTCGTGATTAGTTACATACTTAGTTACTCGCTGGAGGTACTAAAGTGGAAGATTTCGTCTGTGCCGGTAGGAAATCTTGGAAAGGAGACATCGTCGGGGGACCACTTCGGTCTACCTCGATGCGTCGTCCTCTTTCTCTTCTCCCTTCTCCCCTGCCCAATCGGCTCGTAAGAAACGCGTTCGTCGTTCGTTTCTTCGACCGTTACTCGAAAATTACACGTTTCCCGACGAACGAAAAGTTATCTGAAAATGAGTTTACGTGCACGATCTCTGGTTAGGATTCGGTTCATGAACTATAAAGCAAAGTGCACGAGCATCGAACGAGTGTCGAGGTTTCATTCGATTTTATTAACGCGTCGATGGGACAATCGATCGAATGCGCGTAAGTGGAGACATAACAGAGGGATGAAGACAAGGGATACTCGTTTATAATCTCAGCACAAGTCTGGAAATTAACGAGCGGCGAATGAACGTGTCCCTTGTTCTCGCATTTCTCGCGCGATGAACGACCATTGTCGCGAGCGTCTCGCGCCAATCTGTTGTCCCCCTGTTTTATGCGTCTTTCGCGAAACCGAGGGATTACCGATCACCAACGTGCTCACGCGCTGCCAACAGGCGGCATCGTTAAGCCCGCTGACTCGGCGACTTTTATATTCTCGGCGAGTGTTTTTGCGTGTCTGCACGCTGCCGCGCCGTTGGAATTACCTCGCGAAGAAATTCATCCGAGCAGAACAAAGTCCGTTTCGCGCGTTTATAGTTCGCCCGTGTCAGTTCGCCGATGAGATACGCATCGTTTTTCATTCGTTCGACGTGCACAGTCGACGCGGGGAAAGCCAAGGAACTCAAGGTCGAGCACGCCTGACAAACGCACGCTTCTACGCATGAGAAAACGTACGAGCCGAAATAGGCACGCCCATTCGCCTAACCAATGGCCCAAACGTAATATTTCAAGGTACGCGCGTAACCGTAACAACGCGCCTCGTATTGACGAGTCTTAATTGTCGCGATTGGTCTCGGTGCTCCTTTGCAATTTTCCAAGCGAATTCCGCGCGACGAATTTACGTTCCGCGTTCCAGCCTTGAAACGAGACAGAACGCTGCAACGGGAATTCGAAACCACTATTGTGCGAATTTGATCATTCGGAATCACGCGGATTAAACGTTCTAATTCGTTCTAATTCTCCCGTCGGATCGCGACGCGCGAATTCATATTTTTATATATGTAATTTGAACGAACCGTTAGAACGTGTACTACACTTTGATTGTTTCAAAAACAAATAGCGCGATCAATATTATTATCTAGCGATCCGAGTTGGGAAGACCACGAAAATATCCACGTGGACCTTATAAACGAATAAAACGATAATTGTTATACTCGTAACGTTCACCCAGTATCATAAAGCAGTGGAAAACAATAAACGAGAAGAAACAAAAGTCGAAGGAACTTTAAGATCAGTTCGTTGTTCTGCGGGTCTTTAAGACTGCGTCGTTCATTCTACTTGTAAGTGATATCTCTCTAACATTTTTTTAACCCCTTTTTCACCCGGGTAATCTGCTCTTTACGCGACGCATAAACGAGTCGATGAAGGCAAGAGGTAACGAGTCGTCGCGTGAAAAATGTCCGACTCGTAAAACGCCTGGGTACTTTCGCAGTGTTTACACGCTACCCTGTGAATTCCGTACTTCTTAACTCATAAAGTCGGAATGACATTTTATTAAGGTCTGTGGATAAACGTAACGAGGCTCGTTTAAATTCTCTCGCTGTCGTTGTTATCGTTCGCGAGAAGTTCCTCGAAGAAATTACCGACGTGCGCGGCGATTATTTACGAGATATTTCTCCGCCGAATCGCAAGGTAATCTCGACTCGAGGTGATATCGGTCGGGTGCATACGTTACGTTCGAGTTTTCCTCGAGAGCCGGACGGTATCTAAGGCGCCTAATCAAAGAAACATCGGGTCTACCTTCGTAATTTTCACCTGCGAAAAGAAAGAGAGAGATAGAGATAGAGATAGAGAGAGAGAGAGAGGCCAGGATAAAATATTCTTTCACGTGCGATAATTCGGACGTATATCCCGCGCGTGCGGTTCGGAATGTTCGCGTTAAAATCAATTTTTCATCGGGCCAAGATGAAATCGTAATTTTATTAAGCGCGCGTAAATTCGTGCCCGCTTAAAACTCACCCTTATGGCCGAGTGCCGAGCGTACCTACTACGACTCGACGGGGTGAAAGAGAGATAGGAGAGAAACGATTCATAGCTTTTAATGTCGAGCCGAGCGTTCGAGATAACACTCTAGTTGAAGAAGGACGGAGTTGAGAGAGAACGAGACGCGAAAGGACCAGGGGAGAGAGATCCGCACGAAGGGTGTGTGGCCCAGAATGCTTTCGGAGAGGGACAACCGTGAATTCCATGCATTTAAAATGTTTCATTAGAAATCGTCTAATAAATATTGACCCCCTTTTTAACTCGCGTTTAAAAGGCCATTCGGCAAGTAGTTCGCTGCTGAACGGAGTTCAATCCTGAAAGCTAAAGGGGAGAGGAGAGGGGAGGAGGAGGAGGGAGGGGAACGGGTGCCTCGAGACCACGTTACCATGCAACTCGCTGACGGTACCTGTGCTTGTAACAAGATCTGATTTATATAGACACCGTCGAAAATTGGTTTCATCTTTGGACCATCTCCTGGGTGGCATTCGGCCAGTCTCAGCAACGACATGCTTGTTCGGTGTGCCATAAATACTCTCTCTCGTGTCTCGTCTCGAAACTTGCGTCTCTCGACCGCGCAGCGATCGGAACTCCGCGGAAATTGATTGTCGTAACTCATGCGTGCGTATAAAGCATGGCCCGACGATAACGAAAGTCCAAACGAAAGTTACCGGTTAACTTCGTAGCCACGGTACGAACTTGTCTCGCGCAAGTCGGACAAGTTCATACGGATAGGGGTACGTATATGAAGTTCTCCGAACGATGTTTTAAAGTTCCCGTTTAAAGAGACTCGATCATAGATTTAGATGATGCATAAAATACTGAAATTCTATTGAACCAGAGGAGACTTGATATTTTATTAATTATTTGACAGAGAATAAATAACCAAGTAAATGATTAGAGTGTTTTCGTGATCAATTTCCTCTTTGTCCCTTCGGATCATCCAGATGATGTGACCAGGTCGATAGCTCCCGAGGCAACTGTTTCCCGAACAGCGTGCGACGAGACGCATACTCGTACGGAGGCAGTCTTGTCCGGAAATTCGAAGCAGCTGTATCGATCTGGTGATCCGAAGGAATTAACTTGCTATCTCTTCGTCGCAGAAGGGATATTGAGTGCCATATTCGTAGTTAGCGTGAGAGATGCATCGTGTCGTTAAAACAACAAAATGTTACGCCAGATCCCTCCAGGCTCTCTGCTTATAAACTAGAGTTTTAGATACGCGGAGGACTTTTAATTAGCGTGTCACCGTTACGTCGTGTGCCACTCTTACGTGGTTACGACTTCATTATTACGTTCTGGTTCGTTGCTGAGTGAAGTGCTGTTCGCCGTTGCGCGAGTCCATGACAGCACGTGGAATCGCGAGCACGTTAGAGAGTGAAAACATTGAAATCCAAAGCACATGTGGCCGCCCATACGTAATTGCTTTTACTTGCGAATTAAAGACACCGTTATTCCCGCGTCTCCGATGAATTCAGATAATCTTGCGAAATAAGGATTACCGGAGCACCGGATAGCGACAATTAAATTCGACGCGGGCCAAATCCTAATCTCGGCGGATTTCCCAGAGGGCTGGCGATAGCACGTGGCACGTTCGATCGATATCTTGCAACCGTGCTCCGAAACGTCGAACGAAGAAAGGAGATTAAAGGAAATACTTGCAAGAAATTCTAACAACTTTTCACGACGCCTTGAACGCACGCCGTACGAATTTCTTACTTCGCCATCATTCCAGGCGCTTTCGTTTCTCCGTCGAGTATAATGAACGCGAACATTCGTCATGGATCGCATGTGTATACGATCGAACGATGCGGCCGCGTCGGACTGTTTCTTGAACGAACACCCCATACGTGGCAGAGCCAATAATTTTCGAAGAAGGAATATGATCGAAGGAGATGCGTGTACGGACGGTTATACGCACATATTCTCCGGTCGGTGGACCCCTGTTCGTTGCGTGTGGATGAACGTACGTGTGCAGGTCGCTTACTCGTAAACGCGAGGGTATTACAGGGCCCCGAAGATGGTAGATGGCTATGGCGCGGACGGAAAGGAAGAAGAAAGAAAGAAGAGAAAGAGAGAGAGAGAGTATGGCAGCCCGGAGGGTTTTAAAGCGGGGGCCGGTTTGCGTGGGTCGTACAGCACCTCCGTTCGCCATACCAACTTGGCCGCTCTTTGAACACCTTTCTCCGAGTCACTCCTTCTTCCTTCTCTTTTACCATCCTTCTTCGTTTCTCTCTCTCTCTCTCTCTCTCGAATTTTTCCCTCTTCTTCCCTCTCCCAAGAAACTACAGGAGGTAGACAGGTTCGCGTACCTTGTCCTTCCTTTTCCAGTTGCTCGCGAGCATTCCTTCCTTCTTCGTCCCTCGACTCTGTTCCCTCTCATTCATCACCTTCCCTCCGAAACCTCTTGCTCTCTTTCCGCGTGTATAACCTTTCTCTCCGACCATCGTCGCTGTTGCGCCTCGGTCTTTTTCTCGCCACGTATACGCTACTTACCGTCATAAACCCATGCTCGGTCAATATTTCAAGTTGGCCGCATGGTGATTTCGCGGACTCCCGGTACATGTATATATGCACATACGTATATGTACGTGCGCGTACACGAGGACCCTCGCGAGTTTCAACGGACAACACTCGGCGTTCCTCGCCTCCTTTCCTCGAGAGAGGTGCATTCCAATTTTATTACCCATCGTGGTACGATCTCGATAATGAAATATTTCGGGGAGCACTTCGGCCCCCGAGTGAACTCTACTTCGGTTATAATCGAGATAAGAGTGCTGCATGTACCCCCAAACGGGATACGCGTTCACGTAACCGAAAGCGCGATCGACGAACGTTGCCGAACCCTCGGGTTACAAGCAACGATCCTCCGTCTTCTTTTTTTTTCTTTCTCTCTCTCTCTCTCTCTCTCTCTCGCTTTTCGTTCTCTACGTTTTCATTCTTCTCTTCCCCTTTGTACGAGCAGACGAGGTAACGCTCCGCCGTCTCTAGTAGTTTATAATTCCACGGCCTGTTGTAGACGAAAATTTCAATAAACTTCGGCCGAGCGACGCGCCGAAGTTGCGAACGATAACAGACGAGGAACGCCAGGCGAGAGGGATTCCTCTCTTCCAGCAGTTCCGGCTTTTGTATCTTACGGACAATGTATGAATATTTAATGCTCGACGTCGGGTAGAACTCTCCTTGGAAATTAGAGGAACACCTAGACCATGAAACGAGTGGTACGGGTATAAAATCGCGAAACGGCCGACGAAACGTCTGCTGCCGCGCCGGGGGGAAAACAATGAACGGGCGCTTACAGGCTCGTGGGCTCGATGCGTGTTGCATTTCGGCGCGCAGTCGTTAAAAGCTCGTCGAAACTCGTTTAATTATTTTCACGCTGCTTCGGCCAGGCGCCTTGTTAGATCCGCGACTAGTAGCATCCGGATGATGCTCATCCAGGAGGCAAAAACTCATTATAGATTTCCAGTTTTCGAAAAGTGCCCGTTCCTGTTAGCGATTTAAAAAAGAAAAAAAGAAACAGCCAACCGAGCTGACTGAAAGAGAGAGAGAGAGAGAGAGAGAGAGAGAGCAACGTGCATCTGCGTGTGTCGGGACAGGATAATAAACCTTGCCGACGCTGGGTCAGCTTGCAACACTTGCAAGTTCGTTAACGTCTCGTTATTACCCGGCCCAGATTATTTTTAACGGGGACGTATCGATTGCACACGCGGCTGCTTTGCATACTTTCCATTCTATCTATTCTTTCTCCGCGAGCTCGATACACAACGTCTGCGACTGCGGTGGTGTACAACGCCGGTGTTGGCCTCCGGAGACCAACCAATCAAACTTTATAATTACATTTCCATAAGAGGTGTCGCGGGTCAACAGTGGCCACCATTCGTACTTTTTACTTTCTAAGCGTGTACGCTCGCGTCGTTTCGTTTCGTTTCGTTTTGTTTCGCGTTCTCGGGTATCTGGAGAAATCAGAATACCGTGCAGAACTATTCAGAACAACTATTTTTGTTTCATTTCCACCGTACTGCCTAATGTTCGACACCTTGATGTTTTCATTATGAGAGCAATAAATATTCCTCCTTTTAGATTTTCCGCGAAATGAAAATATTTGGTATATGAAAGTCTGTCTATGAAATACGTAAATCTTTTAGCATCGTGCACAGGAAGCGAACACATCTGTTGTTGCATAGTTGCACCTCCCCCTCCAAAAAAAAACATAACTAAGTATGAAAAGTACAAATTTTCAACAACAAACTTCCGGCACTGTATATCTTCGATTTTATTTCCGTTTCCCTTTCTGTTTCCCTTCGAGTATTACGTGTCCGACGAATAAAAATTTCACGTGTATGACGTGAATTCCCACCGCTGAACGGGTCTAACCGGCGCGATCCTGCTGCAACTCGCGCGAAATTGCGTAACCTGGCCCAGGTCACGAGTCATGAAGGTTCCCTGAACACAATAAAGACCGGCTGTCACGAGGCATACGCGATTTATTCGCTGTCGGGACGAGCGCTGCGTTAACTGGCCCCTCTTTAAAAAACACCTCGGCCGCCGCGATCAAGTCGGTTACGGGCGTTCATTGAAAATAACCAGGTCAGAAATTGGCGGAGGTGCGTCTTCCTCCCTGGCTGGACGTCTCTCCCTTTTTCGTTTTCAGCCCCTGCTCGAGCTCGAGCTCTCGAAGCTAACCAGCTGGCCAGAGAAATTATTGATCGCCGACGAACGAGTTAATTCCTTTAAACGGAACAAATCGAGCGGACAAAACATTCCATTCCGGACGTGTTGGCTGCTTTCTTATTGACGATGCGAGATCGTTGCTCCAGTTATCCGTGGTTGAAGCCTCGTCGGACAATAATTTCACCGGCTTCGTGCCTGGCCATACTACTCCGGCCAGATCGTCCGACCGGCCCTCGTTACACCGTGTAAAGATCTCTCCATATTTGATGTCATAATTATAATATTTACGAGCTGACACGCTCGCTACGTTTAAATCGTTTACGCGTGATGAACGACGCAAACGGATCTACCGACTCTGAGTTTCTACGCCCTTTATGTTCCGCGAAATCGAAGACAGAATGTAAAATCAGATTACGTTCAGAGCTAGATTCGAGGGAGTTATTTGAGGGTATAGAAAAGCGTCGTGAAAACGCTGTGTAATCTCTCGGATTATTTGATCACTATTTGATTATTTAGTCTTAACATTTGTTAAATCTATCATTTTTATATGTTGCACGAGCTTTCGCTCCCCTTTCTCTAACGTTAAAACAATCACCGTTGCCAAGGATAATATAACGTACAACGTAGATGAGAAAAGGGGGTTCGAATGTCAGCAACAACAAAAGCTTATTCGAGAACGAGAAAGTTTCGTTGCTTTTCAATCTGCCTAGACGTTATCGACGTTGATGAACGTTCGCTCGTCCGTCATCTGTCATCTTACCGGAATTTCGCGAAGCGCCCTGCAATCGCGAGGTCGTGAGATTCATACAGATCCCAACGTGCCGTTATGAGCAAATGCACGCGCCGAGGGTGAGCACGGCTTAGCACGAAATGATAGGATGCCGGTCGAAAGTGCGGCCGGCCACGAGAAAGAGAGAGAGAGAGAGAGAGCTGCTCTCTACCGGTTATCTCGAATAACTATGGAAATCACTACGAGCCTCGGTTCTCACACCGATTCTTGTCGTGTTCCTTCTTCCGTCGGCCACGTTCGTTTCCTCTTTCACCTTCGACGCGCGCACCACCGCCGCGATGAGGTGTTGGTGCCCCTTTCCTTCACCCTCTTTCTTTTTTCTTTTCTTTTCTTTCTTTTTTTTTTGCTTCCTCCGTTTCGTACTCATACACGTACACATACACATACGCGCGAAACGCGTGCACGTGAGAAACGATCGTACGGTTTCGTTTCATCGCACCGTTGCTCCGTTCTGATCGCTCTTTCCCCCCTCCTTCCCCACTTTTCTCACCGTGAAATTATCACTTCCTCGTTTACGTTCTGCATGCGTGAACATCGGCCGGCCGAGGCCTGCAAACAAGCTCGTTCGCGGTTCGAGGTTCGAAGGGTATCGACGATCGAGCACCTTCGCCTCTCGGAGAAGTTTCGTATCGGTTGCGTCGAGGGTTGTGTTGAATTAAGACCGCGGCGTCCGTAGCTGCAGATGATTACGGGACCTTTCTCTCTCTCTCTCTCTCTCTCTCTCTCTCGTGATTAACTATGTTCCCTCGACTCACTACATGCTGCTCAGTCGAAGCTGATTCAGGAAGTCGAGCTGGCCGAACGATTTAAAGAATCGAAGGTTGAAAAACTGTTGAGAGAGCTGTTGGCTAAATTATGGCGTTTGCGAAGATGATTTCCTACGACGTAGCTCCTTCGAGTTTTTCGACTCGTAATGAAAGTTTGAAAGAAGGAGGAAGTTGAAAAGAAAGCTACCAGTTTGTTAGAACGGACAGTATCGATCATCGATCGTTCGAGACAGATGTTGCTATAATACGGCCGAGCGTGCAAAGTGAGACTACGGTTATAAAATTATCTCCGGAGATTTATAAGGTAGTCCGTACAACCGTAAGCCGATACGCTTTATAACAATTTGTCACGTTACAATAATCTATAAGCTACTTGTGTATGTATATCCAACGGCCAACAATCGCGATATAAACGTGTGCCGCTTGTAAACGGGCATGGAACCGCGCAAATGTTTAGAGTTTCTCCCCAATCGGTAGCTAATGATTGATGACGCTGTTTCGCGAAAGCGGTAAGTCACTGAATAGCCATGCCAATTGTACATTCCGTGACAAAGATACCATTTTGTACCACCGCGGCGGGCACGGTGATATCGGAGATATGGGACACGAGAATCGATAAACGAATCGAGATCTTGTCCAATGTGCATTATTCTCTGCTTACAGCTTGCTTATAATATACAATTCAGTACATATATGTCGATAAGTACCCGCGAAAATACACGTGATATCGTTGTTACGTTCCGCATCGATTCGTTTGGTACGTTGCTGTTGCATCGGTCAAATACAATCGCGCCAGTAACAATTTGCTACAGACCCCGCGATTTGTCATCGAATGATGCTCTGGCCAGAGCCACTGCCTTAAGGTGGAATTCCATGTAAATGCAAAATGTTTGAAATTATAGAAAAACAAGAACGTATTTCGTTCAGTTGAAACATCTTAGTCATAAACTAAAAGACATACATCTATAACATTTAACGATTCCCTAACAGATAGATTGTCTTCCAGCTATTTCTTTTCCTTTTCTTTGTCTATTAATTATCAAATTAAGTTCCAGTGTACGTTCGAAGCGATTTTAGTAATATATGGCCATCGTGAAATTTAAATCGTAACGCAAATGGGGCTGATGTCGTTGTACGATGACGATTACACTGGGCTGGATACTTCGAGCCGCCGGCAAAAAGATTCTCTTAATAGACTATTCAGAATGGTTCCGTTGATGTACGTTCCATTTACGTCCGGAGAAAACCGCGGTGCGAGATTAATCGCCGACGTGTAGCCACGGCAATCGTTCGATCGCGTTTAATCCCGCGATTAGAGGAGTTTTCAATCGAGCGGGTAAGATGCAGGTCTTATCTGATACATTTCTTGCGGCTTGTGTTTTCTTTCTATTCGCGAGGTTCCCGCTCGCATCTCGCTCGCATCGCGGAGAGAGAGAGAGAGAGAGAGAGAGAGAAACGAGCGCAAGAAATATCGCGCTGAGGAAAGGTTACCGTTTGTTTCGTAACGCTCGTTTTTTGCCGCGCGTTCCCGCGCGAAATTCCGACCGATAGATACCGATTTATACGGATCGATCTCTCGTTTGTTCTTATCGTTGGCTCGAACACGTTTCATCGGATCGTGGACGTCGCGAATTTCAACCGTGGGACTGTACTTTCCAAACGAAATTCGTTACGTACACGGAGAACGACCGGACGCCGCGGCAACCAACAGTGGTTGATCGTGCTCGAACCACTTTAAAGCTGGGGGAGGGGAAAATTTTATAATTTACGCGGCGCGGCGGCGCGCAACTTTGTTTGTCCAGCAGAATTAACGAGGCACCGCTGCATAATTAAAACGTGACCGAGCTTTTGGTAATTACTCCGACTTCCAGGCGTTCGATCTATAAATTGTTAAACCGTGTAATTAAAAGAGTTACAAACGTTTAACGATAGAATCGCACGGAGTGTTTCTGTTCATGTCTCCGTGGCAGATTATTCGAACGATACACGTATACACGTGTTGAAATATATTCGGACACTCGTTTATTTTTCACGATGCATTTTAATTGGAAAATTACGGTTGAATGGAACTGCATTGACTTCGTTCCTTGCACCATACGTAACTACTTGCGATGATGTATCATAATCCGAGTAAATTGGTTTTTAGACTGATGTTTGTAACTGTAATCTAGTAGATTAAGAAGAGTCTACTAAACTAATGCAGGACCTCGTGATATTAATATATATTTGTTAATTAACGAATATATTTAATATTACGTGGAACAAATGGTGAAACATTTTATTGCTGTATTTTTTTAACTGGTGATTTTACAGAAAATAAATGTCATCTCTAAAAAATTTAAATATCGCACAAATTAATCAAAATATTTAAATATTTACTACATGCTCATAAATATACATACGTGGAATTCTCAATTGCTTTTGTCCCTCTAAAACTGGTTAGAGCTGTCGTGTTAACGCAGAAAGATAGAACGCAATGTCCGACTGCCGTAACAACAGCGAGCTGCGATTCCAACCGTACGGGAAATTAGATCAAAATAGTTCACCGACGATTTGCGACGATTTGTCTGCATTATCTAAATCGGTCTCGCCAAAGCACAAAGCGTCATTATTCATAAAACGCGACGATTTATTCAGAGAAACCAGATACGCTTGCGCTCAAGCAAGGGTGGTTCCAATTATAACTTATGCAGATTGGCGTAATGTACACAGTTGTAAAGCTGTCCATAAAGTGATAAGATTTACGAGCGTCGCTTTCTGCGCGAATAAAGATACCCCGAATATCGACTGTTTTCACGAAATAAGTGTTAACCAGATACTGCGACCTGAATTGAAGAAATCTAACAAAAAGATACGATATTTCTCGAAGTGAATGCCGATTTAATAAACATTTCTAAATATTTTCTAACACTATTTCGTTCCTATTGCTTCACGAGATATTAATTAATTCAGACGAGTGGATTTTGAGAAAGACAAAAATTAACGAAGAAACGCACTCTTTTCGAAACTGAAATAGACGATCACGGAGAGCGTATCACGATCACGCGCGAATTTCTTGAACAAAAACTCGCAACACTCTGAAACATGTACTTTACTCCAAAGCGAAAACCTCGTCAGATGGAAGTACGAGTACAACTACGAGTACGAGGATTATAAATTATTTCCAAGCTCGATTCTAGGTTACCACGAACAAACGGCGTTCCAAGTCAATCGACAGCTCTTGTTGCAAAATTGACATAAAACTGTCCCCGCCTCGGTCTGCACGTTCGTCAGCACGACGTATTTATTGCCGTTCTCGCGGCGGCGGCTCACGCGAGTAAACGAGACAACGCGCCAGGAACCTGGTCTCGAACGGCGGTGGGGCTTAATGAGATCACGTGTGTATAGACAGAGTGGCGGTGTGCACGCGGTGGTGTGTGTCGTTGCGGAGAGCCTCTGCGTGGCTCGCAGATCGCTCGATCAAGTATGAGATATCATTCACGGCGGTGCACGCCGCTCACGGAAGCTTCAAACTCGATTCGATCCTGGCAAATTAATGCCGCTCGAGATATCTCATTCAGACGTACTTACACATTCTGCACGCTTAGCGCTGGGCACGCTGCGCTGTCTGCGTGCACGCCTCGAGTACGCGCAATAACTGGCCGCCGGCCGACTTCCAACTCGTATCGCGAGTCATTTATCAAGCCGCATCCGTATATGCCAATTTATGATGGGAATTTCTATTATGACGATATTACCATCGGAGACTTTCGACGATCGCGAATGGTAGAACTGCCAGCTTCTCTCTCTCTCTCTCTCTCTCTCTTTCATTCTCTCTCTCCCTCTTCGTTCGACGATATTCACGGCGAGTTCTTCCAGAAGGCCGCGTTAATGGAAATTATGTTCCTCCGTTCGTTCGATTCGATTCGACGTCCGGATTCGGAATTTTATGCGCGGCCGTAAAATTCCGATTCCATCCGCTCGGTTCCGCTGTTTCTCATCCGCGGCCAGAAAATTCCACTGCCGAGAAAGAGAGAGAGAGAGAATCGTCGAGGGAGGTGTGACGATCATTCTTCGGTTGCACGGAGGGGGCGTAAATACGAGCGCGGCAACCCTGGATAGAAAGCCGCGAGTCGATATCAGACGGGTAATTATCGCTTCAAAAGCAGCAATCAGGTTTCGTGCAAACGGAAGGCGCGGCATAGACGCCTCCACGACTACACATCGTATACATCGCGTGGTGCTGCGTGTACGCTTGGTTACCTGCGCACGTGTGTATCGTACACGGCACTTCAACAGTTTCGACGTGCAAACGCAAAGCTCCTTCTCCGGTTCGGGGGGAGAAGTGGAAACGGTCATGAGGACACCGACCGTCACGAGCTGTGCATTCCGTGTACACTAATTTCCGGCCTGTTTGATAGATCTTGGGTGATTGTTAATTATGTTTAGAGAACCGAATGGAGAATCACGAGCTGCTCGTGACGCGACGACTCGATACGCTTCAAAGCGGTATTAAATCTACGGTCACCGGCTCTCTCTCTCTCTCTCTCTCTCTGTCTCTCTGTCTTTCGCGCGTCGTCGTTTCTCCGTCCGTTGCGGGACGTCTTCACGTTGGAACTAAATTAGACAAATACCATTTAGACGCAAACGATGGGACGGCAAATGTTAAACCGTCCTTGCCTGTGTGCCGAGCCACCTCTCGGATTCGGCACACGTACGTCGGGAACGCCGAAGGTAACTTTGATACATGAGTCCCAAGCGCGCAGCTACGGATTCGTTCGACTGGGCTACGATTAACTGGGCTACGCTTGTTGGTTCAGCAACGCGGTTCCGTTGGTCTGGCTTAAGGAAAATTCGAACTCCCGGCCGCGATTTACTTCGACAATGCGCCTTTGCCACGGCTCTGGCCAGACCCGTTTGTTGCCGGAACGATTCGTTAAGGTAAATTGCGGCAACGGACCTCTGCGGTGCCCTTTACGCTCCACCTGAAGATTCTGATCCAACAGATGGATATAAATAGATCTGGAAGATCTAATAGGCCTGTTCCGTCGATCTTTCAATTGCTTTGTAACAAAAAATGCAATAATCTTTTGAAAATAAGATACTAGTTCTAGAGTCACGAAGATTGATTTTGAGAGAACGGCGAATGACGAAGCACAGTGGAAGGACAAAAGGATGGACTAATTTAAAATTAGTATTCGACATTTGCGTAAGAATTAGTGATTAGACTTTTACAACGACATAAGAACTGTTAAAACGATGGTTTCACACGATGAAATGACAAGAAAACACGGAAAATCCAGCTGCGTGATTTGATCGGTGTAACGTACAATTTCTTTATCGTATATGTACGTTTTTAAAAAGCTGCTGTTTTAAAGCACGTTCCACGAAACGAGAGTTACTGCCGGAGCAACCGATATATTACTGAGAAAATATTAGACTCCAGCCGCGGATCTACGTCTTAAAAGTCGAAGACCGATTCGTCAACTTTCAACCGCCCCTCGTATTATTTTACTTTCTAACTTCGCACCGTTCATTACTCACTAGCACGTCGTAGTAAAAATACAATGATAGGTCCTCCGCGACACCAGCAACTGTATCGGTTGATATATAACGCTAACGGTGAAACTTTGATCTCGCTACTTTTCAATCTCGCGAAGTGCGTTATTACCGCGTGGGCAGACGAAAAGATCTGGTAGAACGCGGCGAGAAATGAACACGATATCACGCTCAAACACTATTTCGGTGTAATTTCTTTGACAGTTAGACCGCTTATGGCAGACCAGATCGAGCGATTAGATAATTACGAAACAAAGAATATCACAGGTCTCGTAAAGTTCTCGCGGCGGGTTAATCGTCGTGTAATTGCAACGAGTAATCTGACAAACAGTTCGACGAATAGTTCGACTAATTCGAAACGACTGGAGGAATGCTCGGATGGAAGAATAAATCGCATTAGGGCTTAGGTAACGAGTATGTCTCTAGAATAAGAAAGAATCGATTTACCTTAATACTTAATAGTTTATGATTCGTTCGACGCATCAGGCATGAAATTAAAAATCTAGAAACGCGAGAAATGAAATCAAGCTGCGATGATGCATCTTTCGAATGATAAATCGACGATAGACACATAACATCAGGCAAAAGTTTGGTATATCATTCGGTGTGTGTTAATTAATAAAAACTAGTGATTTACTAATTTCCTGATTACACTACACAACGAAAGACATTCACTTTATATACACAATGTATCAATTCTTTCGGCATAGAGTCTATATTTAGCCTTCATGAGTGTATTTTTCTGGATGCATACATGTGTATATAGTTTAGTAGTCAAAGTTAAAATACTTTTATGGTGTGGTATGGTATCGTATGGAATGATATGGTATAGCAAAGTATGGTATGGTAAATTATGGTAGAAATTCGGATCGCTTAGAGTAGAATTCACAAAACTTAGATCGTCTGTAATGAAAATTCACAAAATTTGAATCGTATATAGTAGAATTTACAAAGATCATATTACCTACAATTAAGATTCACAAAATTTCGATCGCCTAATGTAGAATACACGAAACTTATATATCTATCATAAATATAAACAAAATTTCTATTATAAATATAAAATATCTATTATAAATATTAAAAAAAGTTCACAAAATTCGTGTACAAGAGAATTCACGAAACGCAGTGGAAAGTTCACAAAGTTCAGACTACTTGTGACGAGAATTTACAAGGTATATCGTATATCGTCTACCTCGAACCTCGTTCAAATTCACCATACTGAAAATTAATGAGTGATGATGGGTGGTAGTGAGTGGCATAAAAAGTGAACTCAAACCTTTGATCTCGTAAAATTTCGGAGTGAAGATGATAATTGTTCGCGAGGAAATGACCATATCCAGCTGGTTAGGCGAAAAAAAATATCTAAAAAAAAGAATACAATGAGGTGCTATCCCGACGATGATTTATATACTCGATGTGGTACAGCCGGTATTATGAGCAGCGAACGCGTACACGATAGGAAACATTTTCGTAGCGATTTCTTCGTAATAAGCTGCAAAAGATCGAGGAAAAACGGGCGCGATCAAAGGATAGGAATAAAGAGCAACCGAAAGTAGTTACGATCTCTGCGTAAAGTTTGAACAACAGCACGATGATATACTCGCGAAGGAAACCGTTGATTTTCGCGGAGGTGTTAAAAAAACGTGGCTGAAAAAAAGAAAGAGGAAAAAAAGAGACGAACGCGATGAAAATGAGAGAAGATGGAATAAAACATTTTTTTTTCCGGTGCTATTCATTCAGTCATGGTCGTTGGGATATTTTACTGGCGTGGAAACGTGGGGATCGTGGCACCGCGAACAGAAGTCGACGTGAATATTTCATCGCCGTAATATTACCCACTTTTGCAATCTTCTTGCCGCGTTTAAGAACATTCTGTTTTAACGAGATGCTTCTTTCCACCGTTTGTATCGTTTCGGCCTTCTTCGAAACGCGTGTTTCTCGACTTCTCCCACTGACTTCCTCCATAATTCAGCCTGTGCACTATCGTAATGCCATTTCCACTCGGAGTTTCTTCTTGCCGGATCAAAAGTGGGAAGAATAGAAGGGGAAAGAGAAACACGAAGCAGCTTACATCATCGCGATAACCAAGTTTCGAGTCGAGCTTCGCGTTCAACGGTTCAACGTCCGAAACGCTTCCGCGCTTCGAAATTGCAGCGAGAAACGAAAAGTTTGTTACTCCGTTGGTTGAGATCGGTCGAATCGAGAAATCGCGGCGATTCGATTCGTTTGGCAAGCAAGTCGGCGACAGAGAAAAGTCGAGAAAGCCAGAGAAAGGAGGTGAGAATAAGGGAGTGTTACGGTGGCTCAGAGGCAAATGTAGGGAGATTAGAAGTTCCCTGCTAATTTCGTCTAATAAATCGTGGCGTCCTGCTCCGTGCCAATGCGGCACGCATGCAAAATTAACCGGGGTATAGGGAAATTACGGGGGCGGAGAACTTTATCGGGCAAGCAACGTCGGGCTGGCTTTAATTTATCTGCTCTGTCCCGGCCTCTCGTTCTCGCTCTCGGTAAAACGGCACACGCATAATCTCGGTTTCACGGTGGAACGTTATCGGCTGCACCTGAAGATCGAGTTGTCTCCCCGCGATATTCGAGATTTATCGTCTCAATTTCAATGGGCATGCTCGGTCGAACCTATTAAGTTATCGCTTGTTCCCGCCGAACAGGGTACACGTGGCAACTATCCTTTCGTGCTTCGCCCTCTTTTCCTTCCCCGCAATCCATTCACATTGAATCTTGTGCCAAGCCTTAATATCTCATTATCTACAATCACGACGTCTTGTAACACGCTTGTAACGCAACCGCAAGCGCTCGTATCCACGGCGAAAGCAAGAGTTTCCTTGGAAACAGCGAGAGAGGAAAAGGCGGCGCCGCGTCTCAACGCGGTAGCGATCTCCAGGTGGATTCCAGGACGAGTGATTCCAGCTCGTTTCCGTGGTTCTCGTTCTCTCGGCGAAATTATAATTGGGCCACTCGACGCGAAACAGGGAAGAGAAGGTATACCTACCGGCTGTATCCACGATTCGACCCGGTGAGAGTGGCTCTATTGTCTATGAAACGTGTGCGGGCGGTTTATCGGTCCACGAGATCGCTTTATTGATTTTGGCCGTTGCCATCAAGATATCGATTGCCGACACAGCTAACAATAGCCACTGTTAATGATCGACCGGGGGCCAGAAGTTACGGGTTCCCGTGATTCGTGATTGGCCAACGTGTGCTAATGTCTCCCGATCCTCCGCGAAGCTGATCGAAGGCCAATTCAAAGTCTCCGGCGTACGTAAATATCTTGCCGCTTGCGTTTAACGAACAGCAGTCTCTTCGTTCTAGCTTCGGCCAGCCAACTTCGCGAAGTTTTAATGACCGATTCTGGTGAAACTTTATAGACATCGGTGCGCGGCGCCATGTGGTTCATTGATAATGAAATCTGTTGTTACTTTATTACCATGCGAGTGTATGCCACTTTATAGTTAATAAGCGGTTGTCCGTAAGTCTCTGAATTCTCTTATTCAACAACAGTGAATCATCAATGATCGACCGTAGCATACTCTTTTAAATGTCATTTGTGTTTCAAATAGTCGAGAGATCACTTGACTGTATTCTTCAAATGTTTCACAGATAATCTACAATATCTAATATCTATTCAGTCTGAGTCAACATCTCGCGTAATTTTCTATAACACAGCATCCATAGGAAAAAAATTTCACAAGATCGATCCCCGATCGTGTTCGCTCGCGTGTTCCTTCCTCGTCCCACGCCGAGGCAATCTCGTGATGCATCTGTTTGCGCACCGGTACCTGCACTCGCGTGCACGTGGTGTTTTACACGGCCACGTGTAATCCCTCCGAATTCCGTGATCCAAGGCCGCGAATAACACCGCGGCTACTCGCAATACGGCGTAACTCATTATTACAGCGCCGACGGCTTGCGGTCAGCGCTATCCTGACCTTTGCGTCCGAGCCTCTCCCGCTTCCTTATTGCACGTTTCTCGCCCTACGGATACGTTCCACGCCGCGATGTCTAACGACGAAGCCAACTCGAGTGGAGATTGAATCGGCAGAACGAAACACCGACGAAACGATCTATCGATCTTCGTAACTCGAAGCACGCCGATGCAAGACGCGTTCCGCTTCTTCGCGCGGTAAACTCTCTGCTCTGAGGTTTATCGTCGAGATAACGCACGCTGATGTTTATCGCGACCTGTTGTCCAAACACACGCCGATCTTGGCTTGCGGAGGAAAGTTTACGTTCACGTGCAAGTTACTTCAAGTTTCGCGGAAAACTTTTATCCACCAAGCTGGTTTTTCCCCGGCTGAAAGCGTCACGAAAAATCGTCGAAGAACCGTGTTGCGATTCCGGTTAGCCTCGAAGCGCTTAACCGAAGTTGAAGTGTGTCGTCTTCTCTTTTGCCACTGCTTTTTGTCGGATTGCTTGGAATCGTCCCGCGGAAAAGAGCGAAACAAGAACTCGTTCGGTAATAGGGGAAACAGTGATTAAAGTCCGCCGTGGATCACTTTGAAATGCCAAAGTGAGTGATTTTTAGTAGCTTGAAATGTTGGATAAACAAGTTGAAATTCAGTAACAATAATTTAACTCTAAAACTCTCGTATTCTGCTTCTCAATCCTTTGACAATGCAGACAGAACTCTGTTTTTAATTATTTAAACTAGACCTTATTTAATACCAATATGCACTCTTGCCACGTGCAATCAAATTTTCGTGTGTGAAACCTCTTGGTACGTTCTTCTAATCACTCCCACAGAAATACTCAATATAAACCATCTTTACCTATACATACGAATTTCGTTCCCAAATTCGTAAATCGACGGAGAGTACCGAGTAAACTAAATCAGCGGATAAACGATCTGTCACAAGATGTTGCCGAAATTTCTCTCTCAGCCCCCTGAAAGTCTCTCGGGTGGTTCATTGTCACGTGTTCCTAGAATGACCATAAATATTCCACACTTCGTTTCTCTGTAGGCCGCGAAGCACGGAGCCAGGAGCAAAGGCCCGAGGCCTATCGGTATAAAGAGCCGCGAAAGATATTCCCTGCCGCGTGTTCGCGTTAACTCGCCGCGGTGCGAACCGGCAGCGGATCGGCGTAGCAGGTGCAAACTCGATATCTTTTCATCATAATCGTCGCTGATAATGGGCTTTAGAAGTTTTAAATTACCGAAAGAACGGGCTGGAATCTTTCAAAGTCAGCTGCATACGCACCGGCCGGCCGGATACGCGGCCCCTGATCCGATCCGGCGCCGTTGGAGAAAAATCGTTTCGCGCAATGAAAAGAGTAGCCTACCGATTAATCGTTGTCAAAACGGTGAATGTGTATCTGGAGGCGGTGATCTCGTGACGGTTCTGCGCTCAGACGAGCTTCGTGACCGAGGGTGGTCGATTTCGTGACCGGATTGTTTCGATCGCAACGTCCGAAAACCGAACCCATTGAGGCGAACGTACGCCGTAAGGCTCAATTTTCTCAGTCAATTTCGATCATTTGTTTTCTGCTTTCTCTCGAATTATTCGAAGAGCAATTATTCTTTCTCCCATTTTGTTTCGCCGAGGAATTTCGAGATATTTTCAATATTTATAAAATAAAAAAGAAAAAAGAGATAATGCTCGAAGGTTCCATAATGAGCGAAGATTCATTACGATGAAATTTCTCCGCCATCATCGAACGCACGTGAAAGTGCACATCGAACTTAATTAAACGCGGAAACATAATCCAGCGTCTCTCGAGACGGGTGGATCGTGAAAAGCGATTTCTTCTTCGCAAAGCCCTTCGAAAATCAACAAATTACCGGTGTCTCCCTCGGGGGACGGGCACAATGCTCTAAAGCAGGTACGATAATCATAAAATATTCGTCGGTTTCAAGCGAAAGAGGTAAGAGGCTGAAAGGAGGGTTAATCCCGTTGCTCTCCCGAAGTCATTATTTCGTTTAAGACGAAAACGATGCTACGCGCGGCCACGGAGACCGTGAAAATTGCCCGGAGCTGGATCCTCTTATCAAATAAAAAGACGGCCGCGTTTGTTGGCAGACGATGGTGCGAGGCAGAGGCGACGTGGCCACGGCGAAGAGCAGAAAAGAGGTGGTGCTCGGACTTACGGACGTGCGAACTGACAGGAGTCCATCCCAGATATCCCAGCAAGATGGTTCTCGTTTTGCGGCGGCCCGGTGCCCACCTTTTTTTCTCTTCTCTTTGCGCCATCACCGGGGCTATACTTACGCCGACCGTACTCATTATTTCCCATCCGTTCCTCTCTGTGAGACCTTCTTTCATATTTAACCCGTCCGTCCGTCGCTTCGAAGCTTTCGGCATGTTTAATTTAATCGGTATCGACGCCCTCGACCGACTGAACCGTGCGAGAGGGCTGCCAAGGAGAAGGAGAGACGCGCAGGCCAATCCCCTCGATATAACCACCGAATATTCCGCCTGCAAAACACCTCTTCCATTCGATTTTACGTGGCGTGGCGTGCCGTGCCGTCGCACGTTCCCCTATGTTTGTTTGCCCGCGCAAAAAGCTTGCGATCTCGGCAAACTTTGCGTAGTATGTCGCCAGTGTGCACGCGATGGAACCGATTGATTTCTCATCTCGCTGCCCATGGGAAACGCATTCAATTTTTGAAACTACCAACATTTTTTGAAACACGTACTACGACTGTACTTATGAAAAAACTGGAGGGTCAGTAGAACACTGACTGAATAAGTGCCGTCGTTTCTGACGGTTATTTCACGGACAAACACTGTAAAAAAACAGTATCAATGATCGTATCAATGATCGGCGAGTTTCTTCAGGTCGCCGGAAATCACACGGGCCGCTGTTGGATCAATTATAACAGGATTAATCAGCGGAAGGCTGGCGTGTTGTTAATTATTGATTCTGATTTCCTCATTGTAGTATTTTGAAATTTCATTTCATTATAATTATCATCTATATCGCGACGTACGTATCCCATCGAAATTTAATTATCGTAACACGATATCGAGCCTTATTGATTCCAGCCTGTTGCAGGGGCTTTCCTCGCCGTACGCCCCCGTGGAATTTTTCACACACAACAGCGGGCAACAACGGGCAGAAAAGGCGAAAGCTCTGGCTCGTCCGGTGCACGTGTATGCACGTTTCCCGATTTTAATACCCCGGGAGGCTGGCTGGCTAGCTAGCCGTCCTTTCCCGCCTGTGGAAATGGAAGAGATGAAATCTTTTATCTCGACTTCTCTGCATAAAGCGGTGACTTTTATGACTGTCACTTTAAGGCCGAACGCTTTACGGCCCCGGCTGCTTGCATATTTTACTCTGATCCAACGATGGCGGCGCGAGATCAGGCGAAATTGAAGAGTCGTATATTATAACGAGAGCCACTTTTGACGTTCGCTCTTTGTCCGCTTCCGGAAATTGCATCGTCGCTCTTTTAACTTGGCCCCCCTCCCCCTTCTACCGCCCGTGAGTCCTTTTACTCGCCTGCAAAATCAAAGGATGCATCCGTGATCGATAGCTTCTGTGCCGCTTAATTAAACTAGTTCGCTAAGGAGTATCTTCGTTCTCTGCAGCGCCGCTGCGACAGGACGCTTGAAAACAACACCTGATTATCTCAGAAATGGAGAATTCTCGCGACAGACTGCACCGCGAACCGTCGTCCTCCCTCGTTCCGCGACTCGATTCGTATTTCCTGATAAAACGCACGAAGCTACAAACGGAGAGGATACAAAAAAAATATCGCTTAAAACAAGGACGAACCAGGCGTAACTTATCGAGGGATAAACTTTGCTTTTAAAGCATCTCTCTCGGCCACGGTTGTGCGTTAGAGCAGCGGCAGAGGTTTTTCTCGGTTTATAGCGAAATCTCACGCGAAAATTCGTCCCGTGCTATCACCTCGTGCTTCCGAGCGAGTTGCAGATACTGATAAGTAGGATGGAAGTAGTTCCGGCGACTTCTCACAGACCGTGCAGCTCATAAAGTTGTTCCATCGAAAGCGACCGGGGGGGGGGGTGAAAGAGGTGTTCTCCATCCCGCCCTGTAATATTATTATCTCTCGATTCTTTCTCTAATATTCACGGGCGGGTCCGGCGAGTTACCGTGGCAGCCGCGAAATGGAACGGGGCGAATTTCGCCGGGGGTAGTCGCCGGATTTGAAAAACGTTCTGACAGTTATTACCAGGAAGAGAATTCCGCCAGAGTACGTTACCGTCCGTGCGATTAACGAGCTTGGACGGCCGCCACCTTAGGAATCGTGTAAGAAACACGTCGCTTAAACGGCAATTCCATTCTGTGCCGTTTGTTATCGGATCTGGAACGAGGGCGAAACGAGGAAGAACGGGTAGGAAAGAGAACGCAAAGTCACAAAGTATAAGCGGCCTCTTCTTTCTTCTGCCTGTGCCACACTAGATGGTACGGTGTTTCGACAAGTAGCGAAAGAAACGTAGTAAGTTGTCGAGTTCTTTTCTTGGTCTTGGGAAAGGCGTAACGGGTTGGAGTGAATCGAGTTGTATCCGATATCTCTCGCTCCGCGGGAGAAACGTCGCGTCGTCTTAAGAGACGCGGTGCAAGACGTCTCTCTCTCTCTCTCTCTCTCTCTGTTTACTGTTGAAACAGCGAGAATGTAATTTTGGCAGGGAAGACGCGCGATATCTCGCGAACGTGAAGTGTGCATGGTTCTGTAATAAAGATTCGTAAACAATGAGATGTTACGCTTACGTACCGTAATATATCACATTTACGAGTGATAATATTGAATATCTTCGTACAAACGCGCGAATATATTCCAACGTTAGCCAGCGTTATTGCATATTACACACACACAGTGGTGTACGTTGTACGTGTCCTCGACTTTATTTTCGCGATACACGCCTGTCAGACAGAACGCGTCTAGGGACAGGACGTAAGAGGACGTTGCCGGATTTTTAATGGAAGCTGAGGATTCTTTCTCGAAGTTGGCACTCCGCCAGAGTGCACGCGAACGAGCACACCGGCGAGGAAACCGTTCTCGTAGGCAACGTTGCGTGTAACGCGCCGTGACAAACTCAAATATACCGATCGTACCTGCAAGCGAGCGAGGACAAGGACGTACGGCTAAACCGTTTCTGGAACTGTTCGGTCTTCGTTTCCGGAACCGTTGCTGCAACTACTGTCGCGCGACTATCGCGCGCAGTTTCACGGAGGCCCATAGACGCTTGGAACAGCGTTTCCAAGCGTAGTTGCCAGCGGAGTTCGCCGGTCTTATCCACCGGGATATAACTTTCGGTTGGATGTAAATTATCCGGCGGAATTGGAGCTCGAATTTACGTAATACCGCGTGTTACGACCGCTGCCGCCGCCTTGTCGTTCTGGTTCAATTGAAAACGGATCAGGTGTGGAGACTGTGGGACAAACTTCCCCACTGGAACAAAAGGAAATTCCAATGATCGTCGAACAATCACGGAAAGCGAAACAGCTGTACACGGGATTGATGCAGTCGATAGATTTGGTACGAATTTTTCTGGGGGAAAATGGCAATTGTTGCTGAATAACTTATGAATTATGAACAGTAATTACTTTCTTCTGTGTCTAGTTGTTCAAAACTTGATTTCGTTGAAAAACTCGGAATTATACGCGATAATGGTTATACACAGATCCAAATGTCGAGATTGCGACATCTATTTAATTCGAAGGAAATTGCGTTAACTTATCATTTGTGTCTATACGCCCCTTGGTCTGACATTTAGTTCACTGTTATATTAAGTTAGACCTGGCGACACCGGATGTTCCCCCGTGTAATCACGACGGCACTAATCACCCGAAGGCGTCACCCGTAATTAGAATTCATTTTGCCTGACGCATCACCTTCCGTGTCACGGAGAAAATTACCACCCCATTGGTTTATACACGTCCATCTGCGAAGCCTTAACAAAAGCGTTTCTCAGAAGATCCGGTTCTTTGTACCAACTTTGTCAGCTGACCTGTAATGAACTTTCCGAGCGATCGATCTGGAACGGGGAACGCGATCTCGACTCACTTGGTCGATCGCAAATTACACTGGTTCAATTAAATATCTATTTCGTAAGCAAGCGGACACTTGCGAATTAATCGAACGAATTCCTGACGTAACGAACTCAATACCACGACACCACGTTACGCCCGCCGGGTCGTTGTATTTTTCATTCGTCATACGACGACAGCGTGTTATTTTCTAGCGAGCGGGAATTTAGGAGGTTATCTAGTTGCCTGCGAAATAATATCGATAACACGTCTGGAAATGTTATTGGACGTATATATATGAAATATGAACTGTCAGTGGTGCCAGTCGATGACAAGTCTCGTTAGCATAAGAAATGCATCTTTGCCACGTTTGTGAAACACTGTCGAATTACCACGCCGGTTGAATACTTGCACTGCTGATTACCGTAATTGTCACTTCAAATTACACAGTGTGCGCTTTTTTGCATCGTTCGTTTTAGTTATTTTCATTTTGTACTTTTCCATCTTTCAATTCCTTCTCCAATAACCGTGACAGATTAAAGAATCTACACTACTATCTAGTGTAGTAGTAGCTGACGAAAAACTCTCACCGTCCAAGGGTTAAACGACAATGGAGGATTACGCATGGTGAGAAATTCATAAAAATTCACCGACCGAAGAAATCTAATCGGTTTCTCTCGCGTTCCACCAATTTGACCGATTCTCAGCCGGGCGTAAAGCGAGCAGGTAGTCGAGTGGCTTTCTCAAAAGTTGTTCCTCGTTTTGGATACCCGTGTCCTTCGCGATATTGGCATAGTCGGACAATCTCGGCCGCGGCTGCCGACGCAGCGCGGTTAGCGGCCATACACACCGGCCCTGTTCACGTTCGAAAGGATGTTTTGGTCGGGGCCAATATCTCTGCCATGCATCATTGCCGTCGTCGTGTTTCGTACGGGGCTCGTATAACAAATGGTGGCAAAGGTGTGGAGAGAGGAGGGGGAACCCCTTGTCTCATGGTGTCTTGTTCCATTTTCGCGCGCACTAATCATCCGCATTGACAGGGCCTCGTTCGAGGCAAAAACTTGCTTAAATTCTGCTGCCACTGGCTCGTCCGCCTTCCTCTCTTCTTCTTCTCGTTCTCTCTCTCTCTCTCTCTCTCTCTGTCCTCAGCGCTGCGGCAGGCACGCCGTCTCCCATCCCTTTCCTTCGGGTCGAAGGATGCAAACGACAGGCGACTGATTTACTCGTGCGTGATTTTTACTTTGCTCTCGATACCATCGTAGTCGTCGTCGTCGTCGTCGTCGTCGGGGACTGCACGCGGTATGAAGACCGGTGTTATCTTCGATAGCGAGCGGGCGCAGAAAACATTTTCGACCAACAAGATGCCGCCTCTATGGAATTTCGAGCGTTTTACATGCGACTTGTATCGTGTTTCGGAACGTTCGCTGCGTTCTTGCGACCGAAACGAATGTTTTCCCGATACTTTGTCGACGCCGGACGACTCGTGCTCCAGTTTGGTCCACACGCCGCGCGAACCAGTGTCGGAATTTAAAAGTGAGATGCTTTAACGTTGTACACCACTCGGAATATGGGTACGATAACATCGAGCTGGTACCGGTTGTTCGAACAATTTCAAACAGAAAGAGAATCTCTCCGTATTCGTCATCGTTTCTGGCACGATTCTCGCGTGTACGTTATCGACCCAGCTTAAAAAGAAGAGTCCAGGCGATTCGAGTTGGATTCAGGATGGGTTCCACGGTGCCGGACACGGTTCATGCACGCGCGTTACGTGCACACGCGTGATCGTGAATCATACGTGTTAGAGCGCGCGGTGAGTGTTGCCTCGTAACTCATTCGATTTATCACGTTTCGGGCTCGCGAGGGATCTAGTTTTCCTCGCGCATTCGCACGATAAGACGCGATACTCGGTCGGTCGACTGGTATATCTACCATATACGCTGCGCGTGTATATATACGCCCGGTATTTACCACCGGTCGTTTCTCTCCTTCTGCCATCAATGGTCCGCGTGTACGGAACGGTCAAACCCTTTGTTACGCCCGTTGTGTCTCGATCTCCTTCGTTGGATCTTCGCAGCCAGGTAGCGAGTTGGCCAAAGAGAAGAAGGAGGAGGAAGAAAAGAAGAAAAAGAAGAAAAGGAAGGTGTACCAGCGCGGTGTGCCTCTCCTATCGAAGGTATCTCGAAGGGCACAAAGTATACACCAACGAACCCGCCAGCGAGCAAACACTCTCTCGTTCCCACCGATGTTTCTCTCCTCTCCGGTGAGCCTGTTCGACACCTTCGACCGGCCTCCCTCGGCCGCTCCAGCTCCTAGTGCTCGAGCGATACGCTCCGATTCCCAGAGTTTCTCGTTCGAGGTGTAAACGGCGATTGCTAGCCTTTCATCGACCGTCGGTCCGATTCCGGAACGGTTGTACTCGGATGGAGTTCCGCGAACGATGGAATACTTGCGCCAGAACGAGCACACAACGTCGAGAGAAGGTGAACATCAAGAGCTGAGGAAGAAGGAAAAGAGACGATGGACGAGGGAATCGGGATGTGTCAGAACGAAGAAGAAGAAGAAGAAGAAGAAGAAGAAGAAGAAGAAGAAGAAGAAGAGTTAACCGACGCGTTACGTTAAGGCGAGTTGAATTAATAATCGGCAGATCGGTCCGGATAGCGGGGCATCCTCTCGTTCTACACCCTCGATGTGGACGCGTCGACGGAGGAAAGGAAAGGGATAAGAAAGCAGAAGGAAGGCAGGCAATATGGACTTAGAGGAGGGCGAAGCTCTCTAAGAGTCGAGCATTGAGTTGATTTATGCCAGATGGTAGATAGCGCGGTGGCCGTGGCTGCTTTGCCTCGGCACGGTCTCTCCCGTCGGCTGAAACACACCGAGCGAGCAACCACCTTCGGGCTCCGGGATATATCTGCGGTCTCGGATGCGCATCGGCTCCCTCCGTAATACCAGCGACGCTGAGGAGATACCGCTCTCACTGCGGGGTGGAGAAGCAAGCAGCGTGGCAGAGAAAGAAAACTCTACCGTGGCACGATAGAGTAAAGTCGAAAGGGGAGAAGGATCGTACTTGGCTCCAACAATTGATGCCAGGTGAACTCTTAGGGGTCACTCGGCCCGTGACTTCCTACCTCGATACATTTTCATTAGCACCCCCTCCTCTGTCGCCTCTCCACGCTTGGTAGTCGGGAAGGTGCAGCGAATATCAAAGGAAATCCAGCCTGTTTCTCCGTCGCCGTCTCACCATCGCGCCACGTCTCGTCTCTCGTCGTGTCATCACTTCCCCGTGTTCACTCGCCTTCGTTCACCTTCTCTTCCCGTCGCCTCGTTTTTCTTCGCCCCGAGCTTTCCTCCGTGCGGATTTCTTCGGCTTCCTGTCGGTGGGGAACCTTCCGTCGTCGTTCCCCTCTTGCGCGCGAAACCGTATCGATATGCGTTCAACGCGCAACTTCTTCGTCCCCCTCTGCGAGCCCGTAACTCGACGGAAAAAGAAAAACGCGAACGAAAGACGAACTCGGACAGTTTGAGAACGGTCGTTGCATCGTTGCCCGGTCATTTCTACCGGTGTAACGAGGATCCCCGGGGACAGATATACGACGCCGCTTCTTGCGAACAGCCGTTTGCGTTGAAAGAGTATCATCCTTCGTCACCTTGGTATCTGAAATTGATAGAAAAAGGTCTCGTTTATGAGATACGTTGCAGCAAAAACACGCGTTTCCATCTTCGTGTAGATTTCCCAAATCGATGTAAAATGGCGCTCGAGGTCCAACGGACGCATAACTTCGATAACTCGGACGCATACCTTCACGAAAGCAACAAATTGTAGCGGTCGCGCTGTCTCGGTCTCACGGTTTTCTGGATCATCAAAACGATGGCTTGCCTGTCGTCGGCCTTCTGGGACGTGGATCGGAGTCGCTGCGTACACGGCAGAGACGAGACGGTGGCGGAAGGTGGCGAACCGAACAGCAGACAGGGAGGACCGACGAGGAAGAAGAAGAAGAAGTAGAAACGCACAGCGCGAGCCGGAGAGACTACGGGCGCACGAGGAAGAAGGTCGAATAGCTGTCAACGGGCATTGAAAAATGTGCTAAGTCGAGAAAAAGTGACCCCCGTGCCACGCAGCGTTCTGCTCTCGCTCTCTTTACCCCCTACCACCGGTCTCCTCTCCTGCCGCGTCGCATCTCTCGGTTCCGTTCGACCGAGTCGAGTCCCCGGCTAACCGTGGTCCTCCGTCCGGCGCGATCCTTGCTTTCTTGCCTGCCTGTTAACCGACGGACGCAGCAAAACGGTACAGGATCGGGGAATGTGGAAGAACGGCCAAGGCTACCCGCCGCCATTAACATTTACACGCGTCCACGCCGGCTCTTAACGCGATTTCGACGTATCCATATGTATGTAAATAGCAGCGACGAGCCGGCCGGCACTCGTCCCTGCGAATGCAAACGAGCGACCTTGCTCTCGTACCATCCCGTGGGCGAACTTTTCGTTCTCGATCCTCGCGCGGTGTTTGCCTCCTCGCGTGGATCGAGACACGAGGGTTACACGTGTCCCGGTGATCGGTGAACGCTGTTCTTAAATGACCGTGCGCTCGTTTGGCATCCTACAATTTTGACAAATCGAAGCCGTTTCAATGGCCAAGAGTCGATTCGCCATTCGTTGCGGGACTGAACGTTTAACAAATAGGACGTTGTTTTTCGCTTCGTTGTCTATGGTGCCTTGGGAACGTTGAACTCTGGCCTTCGTCGTTTTGGAAAAGAAATAGGAAATATATATTCACCCGTAGTACTATATTATATATTCCCTCTCGTTTGTGCCCTCCAGCAGGGATAACGAACGTACGTGAGTCTTTCCTTCTTTAGCCAAGAGAAGCGAAAGTTTTTTCCTCGGAATTAAGTAGCTTTATGGTGAAATTAATTTCGTCAGGGGAGAGACGCCGAAAGACACGGAGAGAGAACAGTGGAGATTATTTTCATTTGAAAAAGAGCGTTGCTCGACGGTTATTAGCAGGACTCCGCTGTCGGTGAGGGTTATAATATCAGAGATGAGTTGCGTGTTTTATTAAAATAATTTCGCTGAACGACGGGATAATAACATACTCTAACTGCAGTTATGGTCGTCTGCTGCAGGTCAAAGGATTTTCCGGGCAACGATCCGCGCCGATGATTATTGAGAACCCGTTTGTTCTTCTCTCTCGCCAACTCAATGCCTCCTCGATGCAATAACACATGGCTGTGTACATCCAACTTTCTGCGAACTTTAATGAAAGAACTCGCGACAAGTTCGTTAATCTCGCCGTCGTTTAAATCGCGTTAACGATTCGTTCTTCCGTTTCATCTACACAGAGAAACGAAGAAACGAAGAGTTCAAACGAATAAGTCACCCCTGATCGAATCAAAGGACCGTGTACCACTGGAGAGGTTACCCTAATTCATCCCGCGAGGACGCATGGAGCGAGCCATAAGAGGCACCATAATAGGCCGTCGAATTCGCGAAACGCGCGTGCGAAAGAGAGATTGCGAGCGAGGTGTTGGACGATCGGGCCAAAAAGGCGATTAACATGAACGAACTTCACGCGTTAGGGTAATTACGGCCGTTCGTTCGGACGAGGTGCCATAACCGTTGAGACGCGGCGGGGCGCCACGAGGAATATCGTCGGCGAGAGTCCGAAGGCGCTAACTAACCGACTGGTTAGCGGTCGAAGGCGCCTCTTACTCTCTTTTATCGCCACCTTCGCCTCGCTCGGGGCTCGCTCGCACACGCACGCGTGCATACAAAGCCGCTTCGATAATTGAGTCGCACGTTTAACGCGGCCGACACGACAAATGATGTATCGGCCAGCCGATTCATTTCCACCGGATATCGACCGGCCGGAGCCGCTCTCGCGCATATATATTATATTTTCGCGCGGTTGAATTTCAGAAGGAGGTGCGCGTTAAATCATCGCCGCGCTGTCACGATATCCGGCTGCGAGCCGTGAAACAGCGCGGCGATCTCGGTAAGAAAATAACGGTTTAAAAAATTTGCCACGCTTCGTGATTTCGCGCGCGAGTCCAGAAGTGAAACGAAGAACCGCGGGTAAGTAGAATGTTGTCCATTGCGGAATTATTCGCCGATGATACCTGTCATTACGTCCGTTTCTGTTTTTCCAAAGGCTTCTTACGGAGTAGAATTACAGAATAAAGTGGATGACATTGGAAATATGAGTTCTGTTTAGAAGATTTCTTCTAGAGTGACAGTATTACGAGTACAGGTAACCCTCTTGCAGCACGATTTCGCTCTAACACGATAGGATAAATTACGGGAACCCTCGTATAACACTGCAAACATTTTTTTTGATCTAACACGATAAAAAAATTGCGAAAACGTTTGAACAACACTGTACTTCTACTGCGCTAGATAACATGATTTTCGTTTAACACATTTAAAAACTAAATAACTTTAAAATAATGACGGGAAACAATAATGAATTATAGTAGATTTACATGAAAATATATAAACAAATTATAATTTGTTCATTTGTAACTCTATTCAATGGAAAGTTGCGGAAAAGTGCCGCCGTATCTAAAAGGATAAAGTGCAAAAAACGATCACCGTTTGATTGTACTGAGCAGTGATGAGAAAGAAATTTATTCAATTAAGGTCGCGTTAAATGAAAATAATAGTTTTTGTTACTTTTCGTTTTGTGTTATACATACAATTATATTTTTAATAAAAATTAAGTAGCTATATAGAAATAAAAAAAAATGTTTGCTTTTAATAAGTTTCCGGAACGTAACCCCCCTGGCTCTGTGTCTCGCACAACACGGTTTCACACAACACGGAACCTATCTACCGTGTTATAGGAGGGTTACCTGTATTTTGAAAGTTTTTGATCACACTTTTTCACCACATTCGTTGGGACAAATGGGAACACTAATGAAGTAAGCGATAATTCACGCGATTTTTAGATTCGAATATCACGTGTCGAAATATTAAACCTCTTAAAGCTTTTTCCTACGAGATGCATTGACGCGGAGATGCTATGAGTAGAAACAGATGTTCGCGATCCATTTAGACGCGTGAAAACCGCGCACGTGAGAACTACTAATAGCATTATACTGTTTCGCGTTATTTCCCCGGAGTTTAAAGTTATCACGCGAGTACTTATCCACGCAAAATACGTTCCGTCAAAGCCACTGTCGGAAATATTATAACACCGTCGAATGCGATAAGCGATAAGCGATAAGTTGGCTACAGACTGTTTAAAATTTCAAACGCGAGACGTAACTTGTGTTTAAATTACCCCGAACGCGACAACGAATTTGTACAATTCTCGAGCACGCGGGGATTTATAATTTCTCGCTTTCCTCGCACGACTCTTCTGTTCTGTCAGCGAAGGCGAGCGTACGCACGCGTGTGCGATCTCGGCGATTTGCTTCCAGTTGGTAATGGACGAGCGCCTGACCCGCGTGAAAATATCACGGCCGCGTATAAATCCCGCGGTGACGAGAAATTACTGTAATAAACAAGTATTCGACGCGATTTCGCGCACCTATTGGAAAACGCTAAAACTGTCACGTTTGTTTTTTGTTTCACGGGAGGGGATTTATGCGAAACTGGTTCGGTCGGCAGAATTTCCGACGATCCGATTTTTCAGCTCAGATTATTATTATCCTCCTCCTGTCGGACAACTGCAAAGTCGACGCTAAACCGCCGTAAATATTACCATCGTTTCGGCACAAATCAGAACGTGTTGCGTTACGTCGCCGCGACATCGACGCGATGGCAATATAATTGACGATATAATTGAATGCATCCCTGAGATGCCAGCGTCGAGACGAACGAAGCGAGTGGAACTTCGCTTTCGAAGTAAAAGTCGTTTCTCATGGTTCTTGTAAATTCCGCCGACAACAACCTTTCCTCTGCACATGTTCTGACACGTCGTTACCATCGTGGTGGACGATCGCTCGCTCTGCTCACGCACGTCGTGCATATAATTGAGTCGCAAGCTCCGAGTGCAACGCGACAAATGGCGCGTCGGTCGACCGATTCATTTTCACTGGATACGTGTCAAAGCAAGTACGACATCCTGTACCTCAGACTCCTGCCGGCGCCACGCACTGACGACGTGAAGTTCCTTTATTAATGGCTCGCGGATCGGACTGTTATCTTCGGTTGTCCGCGGGGAAACTCGATAGTTACGTTAAAACCACAGGTGCTGCAAGCGCGGCCCGAGATCATCATCGGAACATCTATACGGCAGATCCACACAATACCGTGAATATATAGAGTCTAGCGATGGAGTTAGGAATTTTGAGAGAAAATCGACGAAACGTTGCAGAGCAATTTCTCCGCGAAGCGAAATTTCACCTTCGAAACGACTTCGGCCGACCTTGATGCTCGATTAATTTATTAAAAGACACGCTATTAATATTATTTTTAAGACACACGTATAAAGACCCTTTAGACACGTCTGTAATTAACGGACGATTTATAATTAAACGGAACAGTGTAACGCCAAACGTGGCAACGACATGACAGTTTCTTCTCCGAGACATTAACCAAACAACGCAAACTGACCATGGCCACGGCAAACGCGTAATGATTTGTCATCTTGTTAAGAGATTTATCTCGGTCGCTGTTGGCGATCAAGCGCGACTGTTCGATAATTAAGTCGCGGATTTAGTATGTAATGTGACAACGTGCGAACGGGTTAGACAACATCCTCCGTTATTCCTTTTCTTTTTTTCCCCCCCGCCGGTTAGACCGGCCACCCGACGACCACGAGGTTCCTCTCTCGATTCGTTCGCGGCAACTTTTCCCAAGAACCGCGAACTCTCGCCTGGAACCGGGTTACCGTAATGTATTATGCATTAGCAAAGAGATTATTACAATCCTCGTCATTTTTCTGCGACTGGATAATGGTAGCCATTACAGCGAAGCGTGGATTTCACTTTGCCGGAGTAGTTCTGCGATAAATGTGCCGGAGCGTGAATTCACTGTTTAAACAGCCGTGAGTAACCAGCGGAGGGCGGCTAACGAGTGAGTAGCTGCGTACGATGACTCGAAATGTCCATCATTACGCATCCCGCCGATAGCATTCATCATCCGGGCAATCGTTTAAAATAACACACGCTACCGTTTGAAATTTCGATCGTTGCTACACGCCGGTTCTACTTTTCTCGCAAATCTTTCATTTTTTTTCGTTTTGATTAGCTACATTCTCGTTGCAATCCGCGATATAAAATGCTGAGAGATTGTTGCATAATGGAGCATAGTAAGGACGATTATTTATGAAAAAGTTCGACTAGAATCCAATCGAACTATTTATGCATAAATAGACTGAAATGTTCATTTAGGACTTATTCGTATTATTTTGTACTGTACCATAATTCTGAATAATGTAGGATTAAAATTTTAAATATGAATGTATGAATTCTTAGATTACTCTCAGATTACTTGATTCTCTATTTATCAAGTCATTGTGTTGTAATGATCGATCTAATGTAATTATCTTGTGGAATAATGCGTATTCATGCTCGAAGAAATTTAAAGTAATAATCGAAATTTCACCTTTGCATTTACTTTTTCTAATGCGAGATGTCAAACGCAAATTAACATTCAACGTTCTAAAGTGATCAAACAGAAATCGATCCAATGTGATCGTTTAAAATTTACTTATCAAAACTAAGTTGCTGGGGTAAATTCAATTTTCCTATCAGGATTATTTAATTTCTGAGAAGATATATTGTTCGGAAAGTAATTTCGTTTTTTCCCTACGAGTGTCGTTAGTTATTATTCCTAACCAACCAACTTCATTCTAAACCATATTGTCAAAAAAAAAAATTTTTTTTTATTCCGTGTAGTTATTTTCATTTTTGGGTGTCGTATCAAAAATGGAAAATAAATGGAGGATTTTTTATCACGGGAAGAATATATAAAATATTCATATACTATAAAAAAATTGTCGTTTGTTTTCCAGAAAAAAAAAACAAAATTACTTTTTGAACGACCCGATGAAATTGAGATATGCATATTGTTTGAAATTAATTGCCTCAACATCTAAACACATGCCCTTATCGTTTTACTTCTAGAGAATCCTCACGAAGTATACGTTCGTCAGAGTGTATCGGAAGCAAACTAGTAATCCGGTTGAGTGACCGTTTCGTACGGTATTAGTCATGGAAAGGGTTCGAAGAAGTCGGAACGAACGAGCCATTCCCGTAAGCGGAACGCTCGATCGTTTACCCGCGGCGCGGCGGCCACACGCCACCGACCGCGATACACGGTCGCGAGCAACGCACGCACGCACACGCGTGTAACCGATAATTGAGCCGCAAGTTTAGCACTCGCCGCGGCAAATGATGCATCGGCCGGCCGATTCGTTTCCCCCAGATAGCGGATCTATTGGACGCGCAAGTCGCGCGCGCTGTTCCGCGGCCACGTGTGCGCGTGCACGCGGCTTTCGCGCCGCGCCGCGCCGTTCGAAGCGAAACAGAGAAAGAGAAAGAGAGAGAGAGAGAGAGAGAGAGAAAGAGAGCGGGCGCTATTAAATCGAGCGGTTGTCAACCGGCGAAAACTAACTGCTCGCACCTCGCATCTGCATACTATCGAGATACGAGTCACCGTACACGGCAGCGCCCCTCTCTCTTTCCTCCACTTTCGCCTCTTTGTCGCGTGAGCGTCGACCGTACGTCGAAGCGGAGGACGCCGAACGAGATGTTCATCTACCCCAACGCTCTAACGTATACGCGGCCGTTTGTTTCCATAAGTACGCGCGATTCGAGCAGTAAGTTCTCGTAACGGTTCGGTGGGAAGCACGCCGGTAGTACAAGTTAATTGCGCGGAACTGCGAATAAGGTATTCCCCGTGCGCGCGGCCGCTGAATTATCGCCACGACCGGCGAATCGTTGTTTCAATTAGGCACCAACGGTCTTGGAATTTATCGGACAACGGTCTTGATCGTTGGGTCTGTCGACAGACCCTCGTTCCAACGTACAACTTCGGGAAACACCGCGCGAGTTAATTCAATATTTTAAAAAAATCGCCGACCCGTATGCTTGACTATTCACGCAGTTTCCACTTCGTTCAGAAGTCAAGGTAAAGGCTTGAAACTTCGCCCGATAACAAACTAGCAGCTTACTTCGAAGACTGTCGCGATTCGAAGATTCGTACGATCGAGTTTGACTTTACGGGTATTCGAAAATGAGAACTGTTTAATCGCGATATGATAAATTTCACTGTTCAACGACGTGGATTCTACTCCGATTCGTACTTGATAAAAAACTGTCGAGATTCTGTCTCCACGATCACTTGATGAAAATTTTTGGGTTTGGTTGCCCACGACCCTGTTTTGTCCGAACTGGCTAGTTCATCCTAGCCGATCAAATTTACCTAGCAACGTTCCAGACGTGTCTAGAATTTTTGAAGGCTTCGATAATCGAAAAACAAGCTTGTGGTCGTCTCGACATACGCGGATGATTCGGAGTACTTTGATCTAGTAAAGATATCTTCGAAAATTATCAAACGAACGAGGAAAAGAAATACTAGACCATGACTCAGCGCTCGAGAATGTTCAACATTCTTGCGCCAACAAAGACATTCCTGAGAATTTCGGATTTCCCGAGATATTTCGGCTGTCTCGAGAGTTTCGAGGCACCGTCAGAAAGCGTAAAAAAAGTTTCCAAAAATTCAATCGCAAATCTTCGAATAATGCAACCTCCACTGTGCATCATTTCCGCGCGACTCATGCATTTCGAGTGATTAAGATAGATCACGGGTCACCAAACGGTTCGCGGGCCGACGGTACTTGAATTTGCGTGAAATTCGGATATGTGCACGCTAGGTTTGATGTAACTATCTTTTTGCTAACGTCGCTTTTTTTGATAACTTTTTTAGTAAATAAATATGTTGGTTGTCCTTGTTTTTTGTGCATTGCATGCCACTCACTCATGATTAACACAGAATGCTGAACTTAGTTTAGTGATTATGCGCTCGTCATTTTGTCAGCTATGTGGCTCACTGTGAAAAAAGTTTGGTGACCCCTGAGATAGATCATCGATCGACCATTCAGAATCTTATCGAACGTTGTTACGCTTCGCGCGGCCCGTTGCCCAGCCCCGCGGATGCATACCGCGTCGATCGGAACGCAACTTTCGAAGTTTCGCATCGATCGATTCGTCGTGTCTACGCTGGGGGCAGAAGGGATTTAGGAAAGTCCGACGATCCAGGATCGCGCAACCATCTCGCACGTAATCTCAGTCATTACTTCCCGGCCTCGTTACTGGAAACGCCGTTTCACGGTAGATAGAAATATTCGACGAATACCCGCGGCAAAATTCATCGGACGTGATCCTGACGTTCCTGTATTACTGCGAACGGTGTCGAGGCAATTATTTCCGCGTTTTCTCGATCCACTGGTTCGCGAGGCTCGCGTCTAGCGGTTTATTCGTACGATACAATGTGACTGAAATCGTCGAGTGCATGTACAGGATGTTCCACGTACAGTGGACAACTGATGGAAATCCACATGGAAAAATTTCCTTCGTTCGAAGCTTTTTTGTTTAAAAAATTAAACCGAAGATTTACACGTAAATTTAGTTAATTTTGGATTGACAAAGAAAGAACATGAGTGAAATACAATTTCCACAGAATATCCTTCGTTTTCGAGATTTTCGATATTCTTTCTTTCTTGCCGTTTACCCGTTTGTACCAGTTGCGGGACAGCCTGTATATTTGCAATCGTGCAAACGTGTACGTAGGAAATAACGATAGAGTGTATCGTGGAACGTATAGCGGCCACTTTCTAAAGTTCTTTTGTCGACGGTACACGACGAGCACGTCCATGTTTTTCTCGTTTCGAAGGTGTCGAAGCGCGGCTGCTTCTGCCGGGCGATGCAATTCTGTTGTATTTGTTGCCGCGTCGCATGGAGAACGGCTGTGGTTTATCCACTTTAGATGCATCACGCGGAGCAGGTGCGCGTTTCATGGACTGTGTTGCAAGAGAGAGAGAGAGAGAGAGAGAGAAGCGCGGACGCACGTCCAAACGGTTTATTGGAGTTTATTTGGTGCCATTGCACATCGGAGAATCGATATATGTGTTGCGGCGGAGTTTCCTTCAACCCTGCGGGAATCGCGATTTCGTCCGATAGACGGCACGTTTATTTTGTGAAATCTTAGAAATATTTTTTAAATGGGTATATATCGCGATAACTTGTTGCGGAGATGAGCCTTGACACTGTAATAAATTCACTGTAGATACATTCATCTCGTTGCGACCGCGCGCAAATATTTATTCTGCACTCATAGCCTACATTCGTTTTCATCAAGGATCATTTTATTTAGCTGATTATTACTTATTTGTAGCTCTCCATGTACCTACGTAGCGAAAACACCGAAGCGTAGATTATTATTTTTGGAACCACTTCCTCTGAGGGGGGAAGGGCTGATAATGTTTGATAACTCGAATATGTTTATTCGATACACGAATCCTCGACTCGTACCGGCATATTTATTTCACATCGGAATCATTCATACACACCCGGAGTGGAATTCAACGTTTCCACGCAGAACGTTAATTAATTTTCATTACTCTCGGTATATATATATATATATATACACACACACACACACACACACACACTTCGTAATCTCCATCATATTCGACACAGGCCTCGTTAATGCACGCAAATTACCCCCAATCTCGGTTAATTACGAAAATCAAAGGGTGTGGAATTACAGCGCGATCGTTGATAAAATTATCATCGGACTGGCGTGCGTCGGGCACCGGACGTGTTGCCGAAGGGGAGTAGCAAGAGCCACGCAGGACACAGAGAGAAGGCGATGCCGACTTCGGACGGTTTTTTGTTGCGAATCGTTCGAGGTAAACGGCTACCCGGTGCACGCCATTAAGTAATGCAGTCGGTTTCTTCGAGCTGTCGCGGCGAAGAACAGGATGCTTCAACCCGCTTCCTTCGTGTCCGCCGCGAAGGGGACAGTATGCGATCATACAACGAACTTGTTTGCGCGCGCGTTTTCGACTCCGTCCGCTCATGCCGAAGCGGTCCTGTCCACCGGCTTCTTTCCACCGATCGTTCTAACCCGCGCGCGTTTCTTTTTGCCCGCGAGTTTCGAACGAAGCGCCCGCCACGAATGCGACCGGTGCTTAAGAGGAGCGCTAATGGCGTGAATGCAAGAGTATCCAGCAAGAATATCCATTTAGGAATGCGCGGACAAGTTTCAAGTTTCGGGCTCTTCGACGCTCGTTTCGGCTCGAAGCACGGGCTGCAGACATGGTTCGGCCTGCGGATTGTGGGATTCGAACGTTCGTTTCGGTTTCGCGGTATCGGGGAACGGCACGCTTAATTGTACGCAGGCTTGTGAATCTGGCAACATGTCGCGGCGGATTTATGTGTTGATACACAGGATCTTACGTGCCTTACGTTGCTTTGCCGAACGGAAAAATACTCGATTAATTTTAGAATATACGTCGAGTCCTAGCGCCTCAATTGTCGAATACAGACTGTCCCAATGCTTACTTGATGAATAAGAAATCGTACATAATACACGAATCTCGAAAATGTACACTGGTTTTTGTACATAAAAGAATTTTCTATCGAGATTCTATCTTTTGAATCATATGCTTAAGAAGAAACGAAAAAAATGCTTTGTTTGAGCCGTGTGTAAGAAAAAATATTAATGTACATGAAAATCCGTAGTCTTTTTCGCAGTGCAGAGTCCGTGAAAGAAGACTACGCCTCGCAGTTGTTGGTTCACTTCTGCAATGTTATCCGTCATGTTAACGAGCGTGTCACATTTCGAAAGTCACTGGGAAACTGTTTCGCTGGTGGACGGACGTGATATTCGAAGAGATTGTCGAAGAAATCGCGATCCAAGCCGGAGTCAGGAAGGGAAGTTAATTAAGCGAGAAGGAGGAAGAGCAGGCATCTATTCCGTCACGTGGCGCGCGAGCCACGTAACGTGAAATTTTACGCGCTTAAGCATCCACTTATAGCCGTTTCGATGCACCGGCACAATCGGCCAGTGGATCGTTCTTACAGGCACGATCGACCTTTGGGCAACTAGACAGGACGAACGGCATCCTCAATTGCAAGAGGTGTGTCATTACATGCGATGCTAACTGCGCGTGCCTAATAGCGCCGGCAATGTGCGCCAGCACTGTGTTCGTGCCGCAATGCTCACCGCCGGACCTCGTTGCCGGGTAATCGATGTCAGGGTCGATTTTGCTCGAACCGATGTTGCTAAACACGCGAAAGATCTAGCCGTGAGAGAGCCGATCACACGAAATCGGTTCCTTTTCTGTGGTCTTCGCAAGATACGTACGATCGTGCACCATCGACCATTTACTCTGTGCAAAGCTAAATCCATAGTATGGTAGTACATAGCCCAGAACACGTTGAAATACGTTACAACATATGGATGATTGTGTAGCTTGGTAATTATGGTTCGGGTTAGGCGGGTCTTATGGTTTTTTTTCACGGATAAACATTGGAGATCTCGTTTAAAAAGAGGATTTCTACAAATCGGAGATTACAGTTGGAAATATTCCCGAGCGAGTTAAATGATGTAGCATTGGTAGCCAGCTGGACTACCGACAGACGTGACAGGTCGGATTAAAAGGGCGGTCAGGTACCGATAAATCTCGGACAAACGGGGAAATAGCATCATGGGGGTGAGGTGGGGGGAGGGGGTAAGTTCAAATATCTCTCGGCTGAAGAATCGCGGAAAATTCGACTAACTTGGCACTCGGATGCGGAAAGGGCGGAGTCAACCGGTGCGACGGAGTTCGTCTAATTTATATCCGGTATGCCGGCTCCGTACCACCGTGCGACGGACTTTACGAATCGTGTCCCAGATTAAATTCCCTAAAGTTTCGTTCCGTACACGTACCTGTAAATAATATTCGATAAAATATCGCCGATAAAGCCGCGCCGAATGCCGTTTGATATACGCGACTTCTGCCGAAATTGTATTCCGCAGGCGTGCGCGCCGTATTTCACCCGCCACGATGGAGAGATCGTAATTAATTTAACGGTGGAACTTCGGCCGACGCGCAATCGGGCCATCGTTGCTCCTTAACCGGAACGACGAACTCTCGCGACGGTAAAAATTTCCATTAAAATGAACGCGATTCCTTTCGCCCCTTCTCTTTTCTTTTTTTACAGTGTAGGTAGGTATATACATACCTTTTTCGTTCGATACTTTTCCTTTTTCATAAATTTGTATCCTTTTTTAGTTTGCGTACGATTACCCGATGAGCGAACAAAAAAAAAAAGAAAAAAAAAAGAAATGAAAAAAAACTCAATTCTCCAGCGTGTAAATTGTACAACGGAGAGATACTGTGAAAAAGTGATCCTAGAGAATAAAACTGTCGGCTTTATGCTCTTCTTAACCTCGTTATAAATACGAGCGACTGTCGGACAATTGCCGCGGTCGAAAAGATAAACGAACTCTTCCTCGTCCTGCGGATTTATGTTACGATTCTAATAATTCTGCACGTTACGCACGTAAAAGGGTCCCGCTAACGGTCAAAGACACGCGAGATAAGTGGATAACACGTTTCTGGACAGAGCCGTGATAAAAGAGCGCCTTCCGAGATTCAGATCACCTCGCGTTCGCGTCGGCTTGCAAAAAGCGGCCATTTTATTGGCATATTGGCGGCGATCCAGAGGGAAAAGAAATTTCTTGAAACTCGGTAGGACGACAGGCGGCTGAAAGTCGCGGCTTTAAAATACACTATCCTCCGCTATCCTTCAAATAAATTCTTTCCCCGTGGTTCGTTTCGTCTTGCCCCTTGCCACTTGTAATCCACGTTTGTAATCTAATATTTTCGATTAACCTCCAAAAGAGATTGCTTCCACGGCAAGATCGTTTGCACGGTTATCGTTGGACAATTGATTTCCACCTTGAAAGCATTCGATCCACTCAGTCGGTGTTTCCGAGCGCGTGATAGTATTCTCGGCGTTAATGATTCGCGTTACACGCGTTTCAACCCGAGCACCGTACCACTATCGAGATGGTCTCTACCTAAAAGACGATATTAGGATGCATTAACCTCGGCCAATACATCCGACACAATAATCGACTCGTACGTGCATTAATTGCAATCACGTTTCTATTCATCCTCTTAGCTGTTACACGGCCAGACCTCCATTAAGAAACTGTGTGTACCTTGAGTGTACCGTCTCCTTGACGTCAACCGGCGGAACCATCTCCTTTGCCGATAATAATTTCATGCATCGCGTATGTTCCTGTTTTACGATACACTGGCGCGTTTGTCATTTTGAGAATATATCTCTTTTGTTAATCGAAAGAAATGATTCCTTGGTTGACGAGGGATATAACCAAAATTGAATAACTCTCAAGATATTTCTCTTTCGTTAGATAATAGAAAACATCGTTTCTTTCACTGTGTTACTAGAAAACAGATGAAATTAGGGGACGAGCATCCTCGAGTTAGACACTAGTGGGTGGAAAGGTGAAACATCGATGGTGGCGAGGCTGCTTAAGGAGCGACGATGAGTGGCCCGAAGGCGTTAAGGGACCACTCCCTCTGGGCAAAAGGCTCTTACAGAAATTGTTTCGCCGCATCCTTGCTCTGCGAGGTGTGCTCCAGTAGCTCTCAAACGCGTCGTTTATTCCCGACGCTTTGACCCGGCTGGACGTTAATAAATGATATCGACGCGCACGTTTGTCCCTTTGTTTCATCACGAACTTGAACGAATCCACTCGAACAAAGGAGCAACCGAAGGAGCAACCGAAGGAGCAACCACATTGGAGCACACTTGGCCACAGCGGATGGCACAATGGCACGATGGATCGTCGAAAGTTCGTCGTCTCCTAGGAATATTTCCAGTTTCGTCGTTGCTCGAGTAAATCTGAGCGAAAAGGAATAGAAAGCAAGAACGTACGCGACTAGCAGGAACGTAACAGGTTTGAATAACTATCGACGAAAAGAGACCCTTGTAGGGTTGTGCTTCGCGTTTATTAATCTGTCGTGGAGATAATTTGCTGTACGTCACGGGCCCCCCGTTAATTAAGGTTTGGCCCTGAAAAATCGTAATACACGCGCTTGCAGGCGGCGCGCCTCTCGCACATTTTAAATTATCCGAAGTGACTTTTCGAATATTAAAAGGCTATAATTCGACTTGAGCCGCTCGCAGCGTTCCTCGTGCCATTTTTGCGCGCGGCGCCAGCCATTATCTGCCTGTTCGTCGCGCACACTGCGCACCGATCTACCTCGTCTCTCGCATGCTTGGTCTCGCGCGCGACTTGATAAATTTGCTCGTTGATCGAGAGGCGTGACCAACTGCTTGACACTGATTTTCGGAACTGGTATCGTTTCGCCTGCCAATTGTAAATTGAAGGCTGTCGGTAAATCCCTAACGACGACGCAGCAACGCGATTTTAATTGGCGAAACAGGCCGCCAGACGTATTAAATATTCGAGAATAAACGTCGATGCCAACGAAGACCCGTTAATTGCTCGACGCGCCGGCAATGCGCGCACATCCACTTAAGGCTTCGGTACACCAAGTGTGTTATTGCGCTTTCCTTCGTACTGTGTTACTGCCGCATTCAGACACGCGTCGCAGCCCGAGCAAATGCCAGACGACGAACGAACGATATATTTTTGGCCGGTTAAGACAACGCTCGTTCTGCGTTTGGCGCAATTAGCGCCAGTTGCCCGCCGCGGCGACAATCGATGCGAAATGCATTATGGTTCTATTGTCGGAGGATCGTCGGAATCAAAGGTCGGTGGGAATAGGTTCTGAAACCGGGGAAGAGTAATGGCTCTCTCCGCGAGCGAATGGCATTGTTGTCGCTGCTGCTGACGCTCGTCCCGTGCTCCGGATTTCTGATTTTCACGTTGCTATACACGAAGGCGGAGATGGATATACGTACATAGAATCTAACGTCTCCGCAACGATTTACGACACAGTGAATTCGAGGAGCGGACAAATCGATTAATTAAAGTTGAATCGCTTACATTGCGCAGCCTGGTAACAACGTAACTATAGGCAACGTGTTTGAAACATCGTACACTACGCGACGTGATATAAATAACACAATTGTCCCAAACTTTCTCGACGCAGACTCGAAGAAGAAACAAATCCAGCCTGTCCCGCGACTAATCGAACCACGATGTCCCGTCTGTATCTTCGGTTGCAGCTATTCGTCTCGTCGCCTTCGGCATTCGTTCGCACCCGCCTACGGGACAGCCTCGAATCTTCGCCGGGGTGTCGCCCGTTCGATTCGCCCAGGGCGTTACGCAATTAATTAGACTGCGACGATTCTTCGATTTTCCTCCGAGGGAGTGGAGAAATCCGAAGGGCGGGAACAGAAGGAATCGTCGGTCTGCTCGGCCGAGAAATACCGAGACGGGTCGTTCTCGTTCGCCTTTGATGCAGCGCGGTGCAAGGATTTGTGCCTCTATTTTGCATTCCACGTGGTCACGTCTACCACGCTGTTCTCTGCCCTTTCTCCCTCTCTCCCTCCCCGTTTCTCTTTCGTCGCGTGCGTTCGCGCTTGTCTCTCCGGTTTGTCTCTGCCTCTGCGTCAGCAACGCTCTTTATCCGCGTCTAGAAAATTAAAACGAGCTCCCGCGACGTGGCTGCAGTGACGACGGGTGCAATGGTACGCGGGTGCATTGTCAACCGTCGCTGCCGGGCAATTAGCTCCGGTCTTTGTCCGTTTACTTTCTTCCACCGTTACGCTCGCGCGTTGCCTACGTGCGACGACCGTTTATCCGGGTTCCTTCGTCTCTGTCCGATCGAACGAAAGCGACGAAAAGGGAACCGCGCGACGACGTCGGGGAAGCCAGACACGTAGGATTTGCCGGTCTGTCGCTGTCGATTTCTCTCTCTCTCTCTCTCTCTCTCTCTCTCTGGCCGTCTTGTCGACGGGCATAATGCTCGTACGTTGGCAGGAGCGGTGCCAAGAAATCCGCGTGCTCCTAGGTAACGGCTCGACGAACCAGGCAGGAAATAGATCCGTGGACCGCGTGGTGTCTACGGCGCCCGACGAAATTAGAACCCACGCGGATTCGCGCCGGTTATTTTCGCTGTGACGCGCGCGCACCGCCTGCTCGGTCAGCTAGCTCGCTCGCTCGTTCGATACACGCGCGGCCGCTCGTTCGTTCGGGATTTCAAACGCGACAAGCAGACATGCGACACATCGGGGCGACACCCGCCGCTGCGTTTAATTTCGATTTCAACACGCCATGAAGTCTGGACCACTCGCCGCCCGGTGTAGGATATTAGAATATCGAGAGTGGCTCGTCGATCGGTGAAGGTAACGGAGCTTACCTCCTTTTGCTTCTGTTGCGTTCCACCGGTGTTGAGCGTATAATTAGAGTCCACGTGACCAGAAGTATTACCAGCGCGGCTATTCGGGGAGACAAATGGATTCTCTCGTTCGCGTACGTAAAATAGCGGGAGAGGAGGCAGCGTTGCTAATAAAGCGAACGTCGACCTCCGATTGTATTAGAGAGCCACAAGAGTTAATCTGTTGACCACGACGCGTTTGTAATCAGATTTGCAATCCTCGATTTTACGATTCGTTTGAGCGTAATAGAGGCCGCGAGATTTCGACGCGTTTAAACTGTTGCCAGGTTTCGATGAAAACGTGCAACATTCCTCATCCCGCGTGTCTCCCGGAATAGATTTAATCTAATTAGGAACCGTAAGAGCCTGACAAGTCCCGTCTCGGAAACTCTCTGTTGGTCAATTTTCCAACGATCAAAAGCACGTTTCGTTTTGCTTCTCAGCCTGGTTGAAAGCGTCACGTGCGCTGTGGAAAGTTCTTCGAAAATTATGACACTCTTGTTTACGTTTGCATTTAAATTAGGATCGGAATATTAAAAAATAGAGAAAACATCCAGGATTCTTAATAAATATGCTTTCGTATAATGTTATTAATTCGACACAATTATGATGCATCTGTTTATTAGCTAGCTACTCTAAATCTTACTTGCGAGATCTATGATTGAAATTCGTAGGTTGTTCGACTTGTAATTTCCACGATGCAACTGTCGTGTAAGTTGAAAACATATTTCAAAAAATTTATACAATTATAAACATATATACATATAACATACATACAATACACACACACTTTAATTATCCTACTATTCTGAAATGAAAATTTTGTTTTCTTCATGTCTGATCTAAACATTTGACAAAGAAAGATCAACCTCTCTTCTGCGCGACTTAGTTGCATTCGCGCTCGTCGTAAGTCTTCCGGTCGACGAAGCGCGAATGCAACTAAATAACTGCTAACCCGGTATATCTAGAGCCGGACGTCTACTAGCTAATTAAAAAGGATGTTCGATAAAGCGGCGGAGATTCGCATTATCACGGGACAGAGGCGACCCGCTGCTACGTTACCGTCTCGTTTCGCACGCGATAAAACAAAGCGGGGGGGACAGTTTTCCAATAACGAGGTAGAACGTATCACGGTACATTTGTAATCGCGCCGGCAATCGATTTCCACGGGGCTCGGATTGCGCCGCGAAAAATGCTGCTTCGCTGGAATAAAACACCCGCAACCTCGGCTCCCTGTTATTAAGTATAAATTACATCGTCGTCGAGGAAAGAAACAGAGACACAAAGAGCGAGACAAACAGACAGACAGACAGAGAAAGAGAGAAGAACGAAAAGAAAAAGAAAAAAGAGAAAAAAAGAATTGGGAAAAAAAGGAAGAGGCGAACGCGTACGGAATGAGAGGAGGCGCGATCGGCTGGAAATACGATTCCACGCTTAGCGGTGTTCCACGAAATTTACGACCGTGGTAATAGATATTGGAGCCGTGGATTCCTTATTACGTGCTGTGCCGTTAGACTGGCAGATAATGATGAATCCTAGGGGCGAACTTTTACACCGGCTCTCGCGTCTCATGCAACGTATCATTCAGCGGCACGCACAGATCGAACGTAACCGATCGTTGTATTTCAATATCGCGTGTTCGTAGATTAGCCCTCAGTGACGTACCGTACAGATAATTGCGACAGTCGAGCTTCATTCGAAATGAATTGCGAATTTCTGTGTGTGTGTGTGTGTGTGTGTGTGTGTGTGGGAACGCCGAACTCGATTTCATTCTCTCGCCTGAGTTTCATTGTCGTTCCGCTGCTCTTTGTCTCAAGACTTTGCCCGAATTACTGAGCTAGCAAGGACTGGTAATCTTACTTGGCCGTGATAAAATTGCCTCGCAGAGGACGAGACAACTCGAAATTGCTAATAGAAGTACAGTCGCAGGGAATCTCGCAGTTAATTACAATTATCGCGAGGTTGGGATCGTCGCAATTCAAAAAGGGGACGCAGACTCGTACAACTTTTCGCAACCGTCGCTCCTTCCTCGCCACTTCTTAACGAACGCAGCCCCCCTCCCCCTGCCTCCCTATTCGTGGACTACCGCGACAATCTTGTTACCAACCCGACGAATCTATTTCAGGTAATCAACGTGCTTCCCCGTTTAAAAGGCACGTCGAGAGAGGAATGCGCGTGAAATGGCGCCAACTCGCGCCCCTCTTTCCACCCTTATGAACGTTCCTCGTACGCACGTGTCTACACCCAAGCTGATTCAACGACAATGCCAAAAGATCGAATCGAAAAATACACGTGATGATCTAAAAGAGGAAATGTCAAACGATTTTTAACACTTTTCGACTTCCTCGCGGGTGACATCTCTTCGTGTTTTATTTATAGAATTGTATTCGAATATTTGTAAACTATGGTGTACAATCAGCTCACACTTTCAAACTTCTTACTCGTTTAATTCGATCGATTAATCAATTAGCAACTTTTGTATTCGACGAAGCTAACAATAAGCGTATATCGACCTATCGATAAATCTCCATTCATCTAAACTCTTATGATGATTTATTAAAGCAAAACTTCAGTTGATGTCTCCGGTTGACTCTATTTACGTGAACTTATCATATATCGTTACGTTATTTTACGTCTAAATTCTTTATTGGAACTTTCAATTAATGTCTGACTTATACTTACGTAGATCGTCACAAGTGAACTCATATCGTATGAATGAAAAACGATAATAGGGGGAAATTAGTGAATCTTCATCGCTGTGCTACTAATTGCAATATAATTACAAGACTCCCCTCTATCTACTTGGCTAACAGTTTCACCGCGACGAGAGTAAGATCTAGCCGCTCGCTGAGAATAAATGCGAAATAAAGTAACAGTTTGTCTCGCCGGTAAGGAACAATGTCGCTGACCCGGTTGCGCGGCATGTTACCGGTCAAGAGCAACCGTGCCGCACAAAAGCGGACGTACGACCCGTAGAGAAGCAGCGGGTCTAGGATTCAGCGAGTTCCATGCGTGTAGAAACGTTCCCCGGAAAGAAACGGCGCGCCGGCAGGCGCGTGCACTCGTATGCGCGCCATTGCACGCTAGCTTGCTCGTATGTACGCTTGACATTTAAATACATTATCATAACAATGCACACGGGTGCATGTTAAGTTAATATCATCATACCTCCTCGTTCCGCGAGCGCCAACCGCGAGCGCAAAACGGTAGTCCGTTCCGCAGAGGAAAGCAGAAAGAGAAAGAGAGAGAGAGAGAGAGAGAGAGAAGTTTCACTCTCAGTGATCCTCCTGGAACTCTACGTGAAAGCAGGATATCTTCCTCTTTCTTCTCCTCCTCCTCTTCCTCCTCCCCATCTCCTTCTATTTCTTTGCATATGTATATCGCTGTTAGTCCGCGAATGTGTCCTGAATTTTTTCGTCCTCGTGCACGCACTGGCCTCGCATCTGCGACGCCTCGGGGACACCAGGGGTAATATATCTCGTGGCACGCCGACGATTTGTTACCATCGAACGGGGTAATCGAACACGATCGCGCTTGCCAGTTCGTGAGTTTCACCGTGGATCCTTTAAGAAACAAGCGTTCCCGTTTCAAGCGATTGTTTCGAGCTCAATTTCGTGGCTCACTATCTTCTTCGTTGGTATCTTTTTTTTTCTCTCTTTGGAGGAGAGGTCGTTCAGTTGTTCGATCAAACATCTTTTTCTTAAGGAAAAGAAATAAGTTCGAAAATAAGAATGTGAAAAATGCGAATATTTGTAACAATACATGTTGCTTAGAAATTTTCGCCAATATTGCGAATTTCCGGTAATTTTCCTCGTCGTTACTGCGTATGCAAAACATCCGTCACCATTTTGCATTCGGAGGTAAACACCGCTATTTTCGTTCTCTTTTCTATCAATGTAAGGAATAATTTTATCAACACGCGAGTCTCTCGCGTTAGAAATATAAACCCACGAGGTCTCGCAAGAACGCGAGATCGAATTGAACAGACGCAGAACGATTAGCCATTCGCGACAGGTGTAATCGCGGAGAGATGTTCGAGGCGCATTGGCGTGCACGCTGCGCAATTTCTTGCAGCGTGCTGACTGGCCCCGCGACGACCGCCATTTCCCTATCTTCTATACCCCGTCGGTATGCGTAAAATACGAGCGCATTCAGTCTCGCTGCGAGCCTATATCGCGGCAATGCTCTAATAAACTAGTTGGGAACGTCTCCATTCACCGTGACTGGGCCCTTGTCCCTTTTCTCACGACATTCCACCGATTGGTATCACAACTAGATCCACTCTCTCTCCTTCTCTCTTTTTCTTTCTCTTTCCTAGAGTATACCGACTGGACGGGCCGAGTGCGTGGGTCTTTTCCAGCCAAAGAATTCCATCTGCGCTATAATACCGCGGAAGAGACTTGGTCGGTGCCGGGGTAAGACAGGGCTGGTAAACGGCGGACGAAAAGGGAGGCAACGACGAAGGGGCATGAGGGGAGGGCAGCGGAGGAGGCAAGGAGGATAGAGCAAAGAGAAACGCTCGCGAGTACAAGCATCTTGTAACCCAACAAGCTCGGACGTCTGCCGCGCGGTGCGTCACAAAGAGACCGCAAACGGCCGTAGCGAGAAAGGATTTTTAGTGCTCGAGACCAAATGGGTGAGAGAAGAACAGAGACAGACAGAGAGAGAGAGAGAGAGAGAAAGGGAGAGTAGGGATATAGGAAATATATTGATATTTATTTACGACTGGTAATAATAATTGATCTCGGGGCTGCAACTCTATGGAGGCAAAGGCTGGCACGACTTGGCCAACGAGACGAAAGAAGAGGAGGAGGAGAAGGAGAAGGCGAAAGAAGGAGCAACGCGGTGAATGGAGGAAGAGAAGAGGGGGACAGGATGAAGCAGGATCAGAGTCCGGACCTGGCCCAGGGCCTTACGACTTCTTTATTTCGTCCGGCCGTATATCAGCTCCAAACGAAAGGGTTAAAGGTGTACGCTCCACTAAATAAATTCGCGACCATCTCCTGACTTCCAACCCTGTCTCTTGCCTTTTCTTTCGCTTTGTCTCTCTCTCTTTCTCTCTGTCTGTCTACCTTCTCGTGCGCGCCAGGGTACTTTCGACGCCACAGCGAATCGAAAATTCCATGAGCAGAAGGAATTTGCGGTGCCCGGGACTGTATAAAGATTGCATCGCGTTGTCCGCGATGAAATATGAATTAATGTAAATGGGCAGCGCGCGTCGTTCAGGGCCCCGGAATGACGGCCGTACAAAAGGCCATGATTATCAAATGCATGTCAATGGAAGACGTAAATCTGCTGGGTACGTGTAGGTGGAAACGAGTTATTATGCGAACTCTAATACATGTGTCTAATTGCAATATCTCTCGAAATAAAATAAAGTGTCATTATGGCTACAATATATATATGTTCTATGTTCTATCTATATATGTTCCAATATCAGAGTATAATTAAATACGTTTTTGTTCCCAAATACGAATTAACAAAGAACATCGTAGCATAGAATTTCGATTTTATTATTCTGTCGGTTTTTTTTTTTTTTTTGAAGAACGCGTTGAGATCAATTTTATTACATCGAACGATTTATCATACATTCACCTGTCATTTTCTTTTTACCTCACGTTGCGAACGTACCTCTCACAGCATCGATAGGCAATTAAGAATCATTCGAAATAAGTTATCGCTTTGAAAGATTTGAAGTCCGCGATGCGCACTGGAAATAGCGTGGCTCGTTAGCCGTTGGGTGAACGTTAGGAGGTCTAAACAGGGCCGTTTAATATGTCGATCGATCGTAAACTATATGCCTGGGATCATTAAATATCAACATATTACAAAAGGGCCTGGTTCTAGCTTTCCTGTGTCGAGGCCCGTTTCGCGAAAGACCCGGCTGCTCTTTCTTCTCCTTGCCATTTCGTTCTCCGCGCCTGGCACTCGCAATAAATCTGCGCCTCATGTGCACGTACACGTATATATACATACACACGTGCACGTACGTTCACGAGAAGAGAGATCCCTTGCACGTGGCAACCGTTGCGCCGTGTGTTTCGCATCTACTATTATTTCGAGAGAGCCGACTCACGAAACTGCGATGTATGCACGGTCGCCACGTTGGCCACGTCGAGGTGAAAAATTCCTCCCCGCTGGCGCACAGTCACTCGTAGAATCACACGCCCTGCGAATTTCTCCCGCTCTGTCAACGTTACTTACGTTTCCATTGAAACGTTTTCGAATCGAAACGGTTCCGATCGTACGATTTCTCTCGATTGCAGTTTATCCGCCGGTGAACAATTTTTGCCGGCAATGGCGTCGACAGTCGAACGAGTCGTTAGAAATTCGTTTGAAAGTGGATTTCGATGAGAAACCGTAGAACAGAAACTCCCCCCGAATTTCCATAGGTCCCGGGGAAATTTTTAATTCCAAGTCCGATTCGAATTCAAATGAAACGGATTTCCATCGTGCCAAGCTTCCTCTCTTTATCCACGAATCAGACACCGACGACGATTTCTCGAATTCTCCTCTCGCGAACTCGAATTGATTACACCGATCCGGGTATTAACGCGATCCCGGCTGTTTGAAAAACCGGCGGAAAAAAAAGACAGAACAGAGAGAAAGGATCGATGCGCAGTTGCCTCTGAAAACGGAATGCGAGGCAACGATCCCGACCGAGATACGTATCTTCCATCAAGGTGGTCGCCGACGAGAGGATCGTCGAGGGATCGCGAAAAACGAAAATTCTCAACTGGGTCCATTTGGACTCGCGTAGACCCTTATACATCATTCGAAGCTTCCTCGCGAGGCGTGCACGTACACGCGCGTGCATATGTCCTTTTCGATGTCGCAATCTGGCCATGGTCACGCGTAAAAAGTTGAAAAGTAGCCGTCCGCGTTAGCGAGTTATGCGCGAAACGCCGCGCTCGCCTTCCGCCCGCTGATAAAGCGACGCGAGATGGTGATCGCGCGGTGGTTCACCGTCGAGAGAAAGATTTCCGCGTCGGACGACGCGACGAAATGGCCCGGCCGTAAAAGCCGAGATAAATACTTTCGCCCGTTTGGAATATTCCCTGCGACGGGTTGGCGCGCGAGTTTTCGTCGTCGTCGAATGAACGGCAGGAAAACGACCGCTTCGCGGGCTTGGATATTGGCGCGGATACGGTGCCGGTGCCTCGCGATTGTCGGCGTTGCCGGTCGTCCGTCGTACGAGTGCCGTGAAAAATGATACGCGTATAATAGCGGTGCAAATCATATACCCGGCGAGTCTCCGCGCGCCGTTTCCCTGATTTATTCGCCGCGATACGGCGGCGCAGTAATTCTCGCGGATAGAACGTAAAGAACGATCAAAGGAGAGTATCGAGGGGAGCAATGTGTTTCAGTAGAACGGGGCATTGAGAGCCGGACAACCTCGTTATTATGATGAATGCCACGGCTAAAGCGCGCTTTAAACTCTGTTGCCTCCCGATTGTTTCAGCAATTCAGTCTCCTTGGTAGTTCAGTGAATTTCAGTTTCTTTAACAACTGGCTCGTATTTTAATACCGCGTCAGGTGCGTTTATTACCGCTTCTGCGGCTCCTGTCGACTTTTTATTTCGTTCACTTTCGGTTGCGCTCTCCGGAACTTTTATTCCTTTTTATCGGAGAGTTTTCATTCCTTACGGATAAATGGAAATTAAAATTAAAATTTCCAACGGAACGTAACTTTACTAGATCGAAACTATGATTTCTAATCTCGGTCGAAACTCGAACACAGTTCCTTCGTACTTTCTCTACCATTCCCCTTCATCTGTTCTCTCCCTTTCATGAGTGCTTAAATATTGTAACAAGAATATGATGATCTGAGGTGAAAGTTTCGCACAAATCAAAAGTACGCAAAAATATTAGTGCGTGAACGCACGTCCCGGATCTGCATAGCCGAGTGTTTGACCACTTTGTGGCCAGGCCGATTAACCGACAAATTGGACGCGTCCGGCCCTCTCCCTCTTCTCCCGTGCTTCCTATTGCTAAGAATCGACCTGGCCAAGGTGCAAAGAGGTTAATGATGGCCGCATCCTCTACGTTTGAGGGCGCAGAGGCACGAGAAGCACCTGCCTGTAGTATCGAATCTCCTCTTATTGGCGGGTTCTGTCTTGTTTCGCGTGTAAAAGAGCCAGATTTTTCGTTAAACGATTACTGCTGAATACTGCCGATATTGAAAAGCTCAAGGCTAAATTGAATTGGCAGAATCGTGCGGATGAGTATAGGATGTTGCGGAGGGAAGTGGCCTTTGATTGTAGAAAAGGAATTGTAGTAGATATACTAAATATATTAAAAATAAATAGACGTGTGTAATATTTCTGGATATATTTTTTCTCTTCGATTATTGCTTACAAGAATAAACTTAAGAAGCCAAATTCGACAAAAAATAAATCTGTAGGAAAAGTATTACTATCGGTACTAAAATCAACACTTACTGAAAGAAATAAGCATGTCTATAGAAAAAAATATTCGACGTTGTATTTCGACGTTAATGCAAGTTTGTAAGTGACGATCAACATGCCATTTCAAAAATAATAATTTCACTACTATATTACTGAAAAAAGTCTTTTCTCTAAATTATCCCGTATTATATCTTCGCAATACACTTTCACATGGTCGGACGTGAAGTGCAGCGCTTCGAGGAATGTCTACATCGCGTGACGCGCTCGATCGCGAAACAATCTAGTAATTGAATACTATGTATATTATAATTGAAGAACATTGAAATTACGCGGAGGGAACATTACGTTCTTGCGAAACGGTGTACCGTCGTCGATCACGATACCGGTCGGTCGATCATGCACCACGATTTTTAACGAGAACGTGTCGTAAACGTGCCGTGGAAACGACGAGATCGTAGGATCCAAGTCCGGTAACATCGGCCGTTAGCATAATGTTCCCATGCGAGACGAACGGAGCCAGCGAGAAAATCGGGACGCGCTCGAACTTTAACACCTCGCGTTTGCACGAGTCGGCCGAGTTAATGACGTTTCCTTTCCTTTTCCTGTTTCAGGTAAGTACCTAGACACGGGTGAAAACCGGGAAGAAGACGCACGAAGTCTTGAAAGCGCAGATTACATACGGAAAGGTTATATACACGTAAGTACGGTTCAAAGGTGACGGAAGAGTCGGAATCCGGTTGGATAGCAATTGGCCCTTGGCAATCGCGTCGAACGACAACGTAAATACAGCATGTGTATCGATAATGGCGGAATATATCCGTGCGAAATTGCGGCAACTTTCCGCTGATCGGTGAAACGGTGTTCCCAGCGCCGGGGGATCTATTAGATCAGACGTCTACGTTACGGTGAAATGAGGGAGGTCTGCTAGCCGGCTAGAGTTATCGAGGGCGAACGTATTCGAGGGAAATTGAAAATTCCGCTACGTAACTGCGTTACCGTAGTTTGCCGGAGTTGCTCGGCGAACGTGGAACGATAGTAGTGCCACGATATCCGATGGAATCACTTTACCGACTTAAATAACCCTTTTATCCTTTGTTTCGTTCGAACTGCAACTCGAATAGAAACAAAGCGGATGGATATCCGATTCTCGAATGACTGACGATTTCTCCGAAGCGGAGACTCGCGCGAAGACTCGTACACACATATCGTGCTAGCTGCTTCAATACTTCGATTCAATGAGATTGCCGTAATTACGTAGAGAGAAATTTTACGCGTTCTCTCTCTCTCTCTCTCTCTCTCTTTCTTTCGGTAACTTTATGCCCCTGCGACTCTGATTAACTCGTCCGCGCCGATTACAATTTTCTTCCATTTTTCCTAGCACGTCGTTAGCCACGCATCGCTGCGAACGCCACGACGATCGTTCGGCGGCTCTCCGCGAGCAAGCGATTAAGAGGGAAGGATGTATCTAACTCAATCGCCGGGAACGCGGTGAAGAAGTTGCCAACGAGAAAGAGGAGAAAAAAGAGAGGCCGGCGCGGCGCGGCAGTGGATACTGCGACGCCTTTACGCTTGTTAACCGTCTCTCTCGTCGCGTGAGTCAGAGAAGGGTACATTATCGTCCCGAAGGCGACGCGTTAATTATTTATCGAGTCTCGACCGGAACGTTTCGGCGATCCTTCGATGTCACGGCTGGACGTTCACGGCGGCGGTGTCGTCCGCGAAATTAAACGCGCGCGCGAGGTCAGGCGGATGCGATTCGATCGCGATAACGATAGATCGATAAGGCATTAAATATGTACTTGCGCGCCTGGCGATTACGTACAGAAGTTACGAGCTCCTGACTGGTGATTACTACCGTCGAGAGTCGCTCTTTCTCTCACGATCGACTAATTTTAGCAAAATCACGTCGCGGCTACTGCGTCCGTTCCCCTTGGTTTATTTAATTTGATGAATTATAATCTTCTTTTTACCACCGCGAGACAGGTTTAAATGGTATAAATATCGCGCATAGAAACTAACAAGTGGATCTTTGATTTTGCTTCTTCTTGGTTTTATATTAATCGCTTGAATCGCCGGATGTTTATGCAAATTTGTCTGAAATATTATGCAAATTAATCTGAATATTAATAATGAAATATGATATAAATACGGAATTTTATTTCACCTTCTGAATAACATTATAGTAGAAGAATAAATTTTTTTGTATTTAAATTATAAATATATAGGAGTAGTTAGTGAACTGTTACTACTACTCTTTGGACATTTCCTACACTTTTGCACATTATGTACATTCTTTATATTTCTGCTCCTTTAAATTTCGAATAAACGAATAAAATTCCGGAATCTAATAGTAAGTTTACTATGCCTAACGCTAAATAATAGTACGAATCTATTGCTTTCACTTTCTAATGTAATGTCTGACTAGAACGCATCATTCTACTGACCTCGTACAAAACCGAAGAACGCAACGAGCGGATCAGGTGTAATTTGTACCAAAGTATTAACAATCATTAACGATCCACAAACAGTATAGAGACTAAAAAGAAAAGCCCGTTCAATTACCACGCTGAGCACCGTAAATCATGAACGAGATACAGATCCGTGGTCAGATGGCGACCCTTTAGTGCATCTTCAAGGTTACCTCGGGCTGCACCAGAAGCCATCGGTAGATGCAGGAACAGTAAACAGGAAATGTATTCTATCGATAGGGCGAAGGGGGAGGCGCAACGGGTAGATATATATCGACGAACGTGGGAGTTCGCCGACCGGTTTATAGCTCGAGCAACCAAGACACGAAGGATCATATCGAATAATGTCCTCTTCTCGTGAACGAGATTTTTATATTCTTTTACAGTGCATGATGTGATCGTGATAGAAAGTCCTGTCTCAATTTCATACGAATTATCATGTTAAAATTTATCTATGATTTCGTTACATAAAATCATGAAAGTATACGAACAATTTTAAACATCTTTTATTACGTTATATGTGTTATACGGAACATTTCATTGGCATTGTCACTGCTAAACTTGACTGTCGTGACGACATTGGCAAAATTTGAAAGAAATTTGAGAATGTGTGTAGAAATGACGAGACATATATACTTCGCAGAGATCAGAAAAATAATCAAATATTGAAGTTTATTGAAATACATGCTTGCAATAAATCTTGTCTCATACATTTACACAATGGATTTTGAGTGTCTAAATATAATATCTTAGATTCAGTGTGTATCAATTTCTCCGCTGATTTTTCTATTAGACTTCTTTTTTTTTTTGACGATCGTGAATCGGGAAAAAAAGATAGATCGTTCCAGTAGAGTGTATCTGTGTTCGTAACGCATCTCGATAATCCTCGTTTACGGAAATTGAATTCCGGATATCGAAGGAAATTTACGCGGTCCTTCGGTAATGAAACTAAATCGGTATTCGGAGAAGTATTATGAATAAAAAGCGGCCTGCACCCGTGTGTAGATACAATAACGCTTATTCCCCAAATACGCCATTACTTCGACCTCGTAAATACGTCGGTTATGGACCATAAAATCGAATAATCGTCGGCCGATATTTAGCGAGTACAGCTCGGCGTGATAACGGTTTGTCCGCGGTCAGCAGATTGTCGATTGAACCGGACTGAATTTCGTTCGTCGAGAAATTGCCCCTAAAGTATTTTTATATCCAGCGCTTCACGATAACAGCGATTCAGATGTAAAAATCTTGAATTACTCGATACTTGTATTTAACGCTAGAACCGCCAGACATAATGTAATATACTTTCAAAGGTTTTGAATAATTTAGATAAAAGCACGTGTCCTTCGTTTCGTAAAATTCAATTTCCCCGATACAAGTTTTACACTTTTATTACGATCATTATCCAAGCTATGCGGTATGCAAGTAAATTAAAATCTTTTTAAACGATGGAAAAACATTCAAAGAAACCGGGGCGGAACTAGATAATATATGAACCATTCTACGCAGAAACCAGTACCTCGGTTATGCACTTCACGATTAATTCATCCAAACATCCAATCTTCCATACTTATCCATCGATTTACCGTCTCATCGCATTCCGTGGCTACTAAAAATTTTACTGCGGTTTACGTCGTAAAATTTCTTGCTCCTTCCAGACTTTCTGATTAAACTAGTCACGAGAAGGGCGAATGCCCGAGACGGTCGACGATTAATCGAACGAGTGTCCGAACCATTGTCAGTGACCAGGCCCGGCGGCGCGTCATTCTAACGCTTCACGCTTTACAAACTATATTTCACTCGGGTAGCCGGGGTAATTTTACGTGCGAGCTGTCCCACCTATCTCCGCGCGCTCGAGAACAGCCGCGGGAACACCGACGCCGAGCAACGCTAGATACTCCAAGTTTATTGCCGTTCGGTGATAACCCGTAAATTGCTGTCCATAGGAAACGGGTATAAGCGATAGCACAAAAGCCGTAATCTGCACCGAATCGCCCGCAGAATCGGCGAACAGGCTAACTTCTATTGCCGATTCCGCCTGGCGAACGCGCCGCGTTTTTCATCGCTTCAGCGCTCCTGCAATTTTGCCCGCGCGGTCCTGCCTCTCGGAATAATTATTGCCCCCGCCGTTCATCCACGCCTATTCATCGAACTGTTCTTTTCTTTTTCTCTTCGGTTCCTTTCCAATTTCGAGGCGAGGGTTCACAATTTTTATAAATTCGAGGATTTCGCAGTACTCTAAACTGTGTTTATGGTAATGCTCCTACCCTGAGACGTAAGTAATTTAAATAATTGTTTCGCGATCGGAAATACACCGATCAATTATTACTAAATTAATCAATTATCTTCTCACATTTACAAAAGAATATTTTCAATTTCAAAATGAGCCAAATCATTGTATTTTCAAGCATGTAAAAATCCTTCAATTTTCAGCAATTCAAAATTTTTTTTCAATAAATTTAATTATGTACAAATATATGCATAATCAATTCGATATACCTAAAATATATATACACGGAAAAATGATCGGTTATATTTCCAACCGAATATCTGATTCTCCATTTCCCGGAATTTCGCGCGATACGAGATATTTATATCGACCGCTCGACGAAGAACTCGGAGCTCGTGATTTCAACCGCGGGAATCGCGTCTCCGCATATTTCTATGCTTAAAGAGCGGTTCAGCGACGCGACCATTCGCGTATGAAAATTTATGCGCTACGCGCGTCCAATGATTCACCAGGTGCCAACGGTGTTTCACCTGTGCTGGCAAAAGCTATGCGCGCATACATACACACACGCTTGTTTAACACGCGCGTGATCGCGCCGCGATCTTTGCGTTCTCGGAGGGTTGGTTCACCCCCCCCCCCCGTGGCCGCGCGTTGAATTCAGGCCGAGTCATTAGTCGACGATGCAGGGAAATCGGGTCAAGCATCTTGGGCGCCGCTTCATTACATGTTCGACGATGAGGATTAAGAACGCGTTTAGAGCGCGACGAGTGTGACAATAGTGAAACGCCTGACTGCTTAGGAACTCGCGCGCCCTGATTTTCCCACACCGAACTGCGTGTATAACGCAAATCAAGCCCGTAGGCAGAATGCGGGATTTCGTGTGGAAATATCGACGATAGAATCTAGTCTAAAAGACGTGGTTGGTCTTGTTTGTTATTTAATTATAATTCAATTGTAATTTAATATTTGTCTGGATCGCTTATCTAGTTCAATTTAATTATATCCGCTGTAATAACGATAATTTATTTTTGATTATCCTCAAAATGTTAAACGTTTAACTCGGCTTATTGATTTTATATACCTTTATACAATCTTTCTCTCACGCTGTAGAAATTTCAATTTCTTAATATTTACGAGAATATTGAATTCTTTTGCTGTAACAGTTTCCACAACGCAGACAGGTAGATATATAATCGACGATGTCAAAATAGCGAAAAATCACTGTACCAAGATAAGGAGTTAACCTCGCCAGTTAACGTATGAAGAAATTTCCACCCTATCTGCTCGTTTGCAATTTTATCTGTTGTTCCGCGGTAAATGAGCACATTTGAGATTGAACATTAGAGCGTTGACAAACTGAACAATAAACAGATACGTGCGATTTAGCAGCGACGGAAGCTTTCAATAATTTCTGTGGCCTACCTCTCTCCCCCTCCCCCCGTACATACATTCACTCGCACCACCACATCGATCGTCATTACGCTAATTAGTCACGATGACTTTCCTACGGTGAGCCAGCTTATCGGATTGAGTCGCGCCATCGTCCGCAACGAAGCCAGCTTTTCGAGCTCTAGGCGAGCGCATTCAGCGAGACGCGTGTACGTCGATGATTCACGAGAACGAGGATGAAGAGAAACGTTCAGAAACCGTTGGTCTCAACGAACAATGTTTTCTGGAAAACGCGGATCCCATTCAAACGGCTGTCTGGATCCGTCTGCAACGCTATCGCTATCGTTTTGCTAGCTTTGCTAGCTCGAGAAATGTTGCGGTTTTACTAGCGAGAAGAAAAAGAAAAAGAAAAAGAAATGACTCGCGCGGCGCGAGCATTGAAACGGCGGCGGCTAGAGACTGAATTGAATGTACCCCTTTCTCTCGTTTCACCGAGCAACCGGATGGTTTTTAACATGTTACGTTCCGCCCGTTGTCGATGTTACGTTTCCTCGTAAGCCCGTAGCTTTTCCACCCGTAGCTGCTACCAGAAAGCTGGCGGTATCGCGTTGTAAGCTCGTTGCGGTTCGACGGCAGCCTTTCTCGCCTCGAGTTGAAACCGGAGAATTTCATTGGTAACGAACGTGACGTACCGTGAGACTACGTTTGTGTTCCGAAGATTCAGACGATGACCTAAATTCTGGCTTTAGCTGGTTTGAAGGCTGGCAAAGCCGCGTGTCGAGCTTTCGAACGGGAGGTCGAGCTTTCACACGGTTCTGCGCCGTGTCGATGTGGGGTTGCTCGTTGGAAACACAGATGGGGCTAGTAGTTTCACCCGTTGCGGATTAATTCGGAGGGAAATATCACTTTTTCTCTTCTCGTGGATTTTGTTTTTTTTTTCTTTCTTCTTTTTTCACAAAACGCGAAAGTCTAGACGAGACAATTTCTCAGATAACGGAGAATACCTAGCGAAAGCGGTGAAATTTGTGCAATTCAAGAGGCTATTTCGGAACGAGAATTTAAATTTTCCACAACCTATTTATCATATTCGCTTTTCTATTTATTTTCTCTGATATTACACTGGTTTTCTTTTTATTTCTCAGCAAAAACCTCGAGATCGATACTGCTTGGAATTCCATGGCAAAATTTTAAACGGGGCCGTTTTCCCTGACGTTTACTTTTCAACAATCCCCCTCCGAGCGTTTCAATTACTGCAATTGGAGCACGATAACCAGAGCGAGTGATTAGTTCCACGTGCATCGAGCGAGACCGCAACTTCTTCGTTCGCGAGTGCACTTAAACGTGCTTCTACTCCAATTCCATTCGCATCAATTTGCCGACTCGCGACTCACTCAGCTTGCGAAAAACTTAGTGACCGAAACGTTGCGAAACTTAGTGACGTTCCTACGCCACTTGATCTTCGAATCGATCTCTCGCATTGCCTGTGACTTTTAGTTTTCTCATTAACCTCGTCTTTCGATCCCACAGACCTTCGTTTTCTCGCAAGTCGAATTTCCAAGTAACTGAGCCACACGATGACCGACATACATTCTCTTTCTACTTCGCGCTTTCGCAGTCACCCACCTACTCGCATCTTGAAGAAAGAAAGAAAGGAAAGCAAGAGGGGGGGGGGGAAAGAACGAAGCAAAATAAACAAAAATGCAAAGAGAGGAGAAAAAGAAAAATGAATCCACGTCGAATTCACGGAACCCTCTCGGGCCGGTTTCAATTACTCCACCCCGGGCCGGGACAATCGCCGTCCGCGAAGAAAGAGGGATGCTTATGCCGTTGGAACGCGTGACGAGTTGCGTAATTACAGAGACGCCGGTCCCCGCTATCATTTTCATCAGCGTTATCACGCTGCCACGGCGACGCCTGCTCGAGGAAAAGGGGGCGACGGTGAAAAAGAAGCGCGAAACGCGGGTGGAGACGCTCTAATAGATTGCACGTTCCACTGTTCGTACGGCCCTTTTCGCGCGTACGCGTTGGCACGCGTTCTCCCGCGTCGATGGAAGCGCGAAATCGCGACAACTCGGCATCGCGAGAGGGGGCATCGCTCCTGACGTTCTTTTCTCTCGTTCACTCTGTCCTCCGTTTCTTGCACGCCTCGAGGAGAAGAAAACTCCGGCGCGTAGCAACCCCTTTCTTCAGCCTTTCAGTCTTTTGTCCTCCGCGAGGACGCGCGAGGGGCGAGAACCTGCGGCCACGTTTTTCTTTCTTTCGCTCTACCTTGTTACAATTAGGTGTAATTACGCGAGCACGAGCCCGCGTATCGAGCCGTTTCGAGGGACCTCGTGAATTCATATCCTTTTAGAAGCGAGGATCCCCCTACGAAAGCGAGAAGCAAACTCGGGACTCGTTAATGATGGAAGCGCGAGAAACGAGAGTCATTGTACAGAGGCATCCGCTCAGTTTTATTTGCGCCAACTCGCCGCCGTCACTCGCGATGACGTTCTCCTCACTCCCTCTCGCGAGCAAAGGGAATAATCCGGTAATTAAATTTCTACTACCCAAGCCACGGCTTTATGCTAACATCATTTTGTCTATCGACGTCCTTTTATCGCGATATCCCGCCCCCCTTTCAGCCTCCACGTATTTACAGGCGAATTATCTTTGATGATTCATGGCAACACGTTCTTCTGTAATGAGAATTTGTATTATATAAGAGAGAGAAAGAGAGAGAGAGAGAGCTTTGGCGATACTCGCAGAAACGCGATAAGCGTTACGGTGAAAAAATTTGTAATTTTACTTTGAAAATTCATGCTTGTCTCCGGCGTGCATGTAAAGAAGCTAATTAGTGGGTTGCGGATTTTTATGGAAATTTATTTTTTATAAAAAAAAACAATTAAACATAGAGAGAGGCAAGTACTGTATTGCGAATATTTCATACATTTTCACGTGAATTATGTGCATGTTATACAATTTTTCCACCTCTAAATTTTCCATAAATTCACGAAAATCCGCAGTCTAGTAATTAATCAAGAATTTAGCTGGATTCGCATTTCCTATTTTTTTTTTTAAATTCTCTCTCGAGCACTCTGTCGACCAGTGATGAAAATATTAAAACTGTTTTTATATGAATTACGAGGTAATAATATCAAAATACTGGTCGTTTTAACAATTATAGACGAAATTTCCATAATTCTCTTGAAGCAAACAGCTTTTCATTTTTAATTGTGCCATTTTTTTTTTCAACTGTCCCTCCATTGTAAAGCAATGTCCGAATTGGAAAGTCTAACAATCCTGCACATCGTAAGAATATAAGAACGTTAGAGATACCTAGTGCGCAGTGCAATACTCCGACGAAAGACCATACATTATATCGTTCGAAATCGCGTTTGTACGTTTCAACAGCACGTATCGATCCGAAGAAAAGAACGTTTCGTAAAACTATACAGGATATTAATTATCCATCATCTTGCGCCAGAGATTATCTACCTTTATTCTTAATGGAAGTCTGGAATATTCAGAAGCACGGATATAACAGGAATGCGAATATTCTTTCGGAGCTCCCTTCTTCGCCTAATCCCAGAAACGAACCACACTTCTCCAAGCTTTCACAGAGGCAGCCTCCCTTGCTCTTGGCCTCTTTACAGCTTTACTGCTTTGCTATTCCCGCGGTTTGCCAAGCTCGCTCGAATATTTCTAATCCGGCTTCACTCTGGAGGAACGCCTGGAAACACTTGTTCTCGGTTTTTCCCTCGTCCGTCGAGCTATCATTTCCTCGCGCACGCAGACACATCAACGCTCGTGACGCTCCGCAAAGCTGTCGAAAGTACGTCCGCTCGCTGTTTCTCTCTCTCTCTTTTCCTTGGTACGTACACGCATTTTTATGGCGCGTTGCTCTCCTCGCGATATATTCCGATGCGGCAGGCCCACTGCGGTATAAAAAAGAGAGGGGTTGCTCGCAATAAAGTGCATCGCGAAGCGGTAAAAGGAGAGGATTGCGTTGGCGCACACGCACGCACGCACACGTACCAATGTTGGTAAGGGGTACTGAGTCGGAGAGAGGGTTGAAAAAAAAAGAACGAAAGGAAGAAAGAAAGAAGGGAAAGAGGAAACGCACGAGACGAGCATTCGGTTGCATGCGCTGCAGATTATTATAATAAAAGTCCCTGGGCTTTGTTCGGCCGTCCCGGTGCGCGCGCTACGCCTTTGTCCGGCCGGCGACGGACTCGCGTTGCTTTTCTATTTACATTTGTCGTGCATCATGCGCCGAACGCCACCGAACCAGCCACGTCAATGGCCAAATGGCGATGTCGAACCGCGCCTTTGCCTCCCTTTGCGCGGACGGCCGTCCTTGACTAGCCGCGGGAAAGCGCAAAACCATTTCGTTTTGGATCGCGCGCGCTTGCCAACGATCTCGCGGTGGACGGAGAAAGGAAGATTGGAGGCACGTTGGTGAGGCGATGCGAAGCGAACGAGCGATGGATCTTTTGGAGAAAATATGGGAGGAATAAAATCATAATTAATTGAGAAGCTTGCCCGGTGCTAAAAGTTAATTAGCTCAAGTCTGTTAACGAGGCGTCAACCGGTTATCTACATCGCATCTTTCCATCGGCCTCCGCCATTTCTTGAAATAGTCGCAAGCGGGAAGATCTATCGCATTGTTTTCTATGCGTGCACAGAACTAATAATTCATCGTCCAATTAATTTTCAAGTAAATGGAACTTTGTAGTTCGAACACAATTGCGAGAATGAGAATATAAAATATCCTTTTCATATTTATGAACATTCGCGAGTGCTTTTATAAAATAGACTAGGCGCAAAGAGAGGGATTCCTTTGCATTGTTACAAGATTATTACTGATGTCAATAAATACGACATTTCTTCGTAATATCTCTTTGAAAAGTAAATATACGATATAACTTATTCTAATGTAAAATTCACATCTGTACAGTATAGATTCACTCAAAGATCCATGCATCGACATCGAATACTCGTAAGTGAAGAAAATTTAAAGTGCAAAACTGTATACCGTACTTCTATCAGTATTCCATTTTTTATATTATGCTTCCTTCGTTGTTTACCCATAATCAAACAGAACTCGATGCTACACTGAAATGATCATTTCCAGAGCCTACACTTGTCAATCATACATTTTTTTTTACACCATCTTGTAAACTTCGTGAAGTGTTCAAGCACCCTTTTCTAACACCTTGTAGTACGTATACGAGCGCGATGCAGCAGCATGTACTGAGAAACGTGGAAGAGAACGCGCGGCGAATGTATTCCGTGATAACCGATCACCGGCGCGGCGCTCGCTCAAGAGAACGAAGGAGGACGTGGCGTCGGGCTTCACAGAGCCGTGAATTTCCGAGCCGGTCTGGCATCACGGCGTCGTGTAAGGCGTGCACGCAATATACGCGCCACGATTCCACATAGAGGCTCATTGTTTTACCCTGAATCAATTACATGGCTGGGCTGCCGTCCGATGCTATCTGTCCGCGAGCACCGCGTGTGTGTCCCTCCGTTCTGCCTCGCGAGCCTGCGAGCCACACGAACCTCTCGTTCCTCTCTCTCTCTCTCTCTCTCTCTCTCTGCGTGAATACACGTACGCTTTAACCATCGGCTAGCGTACAAATAAAACCGGCAGATTCAAGATCCGAAGCCCCGGTAATTGGAACGTTCGGATAAAGCCCCGACTCTGCTAGCCGTCCGTCGCGGTTTTCGTTTATCGATCTTACGTACGTTTCCCGCTTCTCTTTCACCGAGTTCTTTCTCTTCTGTCCTCTTCCATCCGCCACGCGCGATAAGCGTTTCCGGGAGCCAATCGAACCCGCTGCGCTGTTTGTTTCCCTCTCTCTTTCGCGCGCGCGCGCGCGCGGTCGCTTAATTAAATCGATGCTTCCGCGCAATTAAAATTTCGTGCCGCGAACGGGTAAATTCGCTTATTTGCCTGCAAGATTAACATCGGTTCCTGTGTGTTTGCGGAATCCGTCCGCCCGATGCTTTTACATCGCCGTTTCGCGGCTGTTTCGCCGATTTATTAGCTCTCGCAAGAATCGTTTGTACACAAACGCCGTGGAAAATTCAGCTTCTTTGTACTTGGTCCGAGTAATTCGCGTTCGCGAAAATTTCTGTGCTCGTTTAACCTTCCGTGACGTGAATATCGTCGATACGTGAACGTTAGATCAAAATTAGTCGACTTCTGTGCAAATTTATATATATATATATTTTTGTTTATACTTGTCTTTATTTTTTGCGTAATTTCGTGTCAATGTGTAAAAGTTTGCAGTCTGGTTGCAACACGATGGACGAGCGAATTGTTACCGTGCGAGTTTTTGAAATCAAGAGTTCCGTCGTTGAAAAAGATAAGCTGTAGATGCTTTATAATTGTTTCATTTCCATCCGCTCAAAAAAAAAAAAAATAAAAAAATAAAAAAAAGGAAAAAAAGAAAAAAAAGAAAAAAGAAAACGCGAGAAACAATTTTCACGTTATCACGGCGAGTGCACCGGCACTGCGCGACGTGTTAAAAAAGAGCGTTATCTACGCATGAACTTTCTTTCTGCTTTGTCTCCCTCTATGCATACAGAAAGAGACTGTTAAAAAAGTTGTCGACAGATTCTAATGCAACTTTCCCACTTTTCTGTCCAGCTTCGACAGAAAAAGAGGAGCAGCACATACTGGCGAAGGAACTCATTTTTATTCACGATCAAGGTCAACATGAAACTGTTCTAAAGAGAAAACTTTCTTCTATGTGTCTTCTTTCTTTACCCGAGCCGCAACCATCCATGCCGCCACGGATGCCTCGTAAATTTCGACTTTTAATTTCACCTGGCTACATCGTACATACGAATTTCATCGAAATATTTTACACACGTTGAAAGGTAAACTGAAAAAAAAACCAAAAAAAAAAAAAAAAAACGAAAAGCCTTTAATCCCAGATCGTGAAATTCTTCAATCACAATTTAATACGAAACGTCGCCAGCGACAATTTGCAACAGAGAAATGTTAAGCTTCGCAGGAATTGCCGGATTAATTCCATCCACGACGTGACACAGATTTTGAATAGCCAGTCAGCGAGTTAACGCTCGGAATCGTCACGCTCGTGAAACAAAATGCTTCTGTATAAGGAGCGAAACAACTGACAAAGAAGTCTCTCTGCTCGCGGCCGCGAGGCACCGCGAAAATGTAACCGGCAACAAGCAAAACAGATCGAACAGATCGCAGGATCGAGGGAAGACAAGAACAGGCCGGTGAATCTCTTCGAGATTGCAGAAATGGAAAGTGTCCTCAGTTGAAACGCGTCTAAAGGTACGCGTGTACGCGTACACACGCTCGCGCCCGTCGTCAATCTGTAAAACCAGAGTCGAACGCGACGAGTAGCCACCATCTCGCCTGTCCGTTCACGCGGACCCTGTACGCTCGATGTCAGCCGCGGTGTTGGACAAGCCGAGCCGCTGCTTGACGATTTATCAATCGATACGCGTCGCCCGGAAAGGCGACGACTATCGGCCGTTATTAACCTTTCAGCGCGAACGAGTTTTTTTTTTTTCTTTTTGAGATACAGTTGCCCTTTGTGTGGTGGGAATTGCATTGTACCGAAGGTGAGAATGCAAGCAAAAAGACGAAGCAAAAAGATCGCGTGGGACAGATTTGTCGATCAGTGAGAACCATGCTCGAATAAGGGAGCAGATTATTCTTGAATTTTGTTGAATTTTATTGATATTGCCGCTTTCACGCAATTTTTGAGAATACAAATAAAAAAAGAGAACTTCGATGGAAGACTGTTTTACGTATTAAGTATAATTACAGGAAACAGAAATTTCCCGTAGTGAATAGGTGATGCCATTAGACAAATTATAAAATTCAGTCAACTACATTCTGTAAGCTGTTTCAATGTTATATTTGAAAATTTCATCAGACACATGCATGGAATTGATCTGAATCTATGTATAAATATCTATAATGGTAAAAAAGACCTTGATTTAAAAAAAAAAACTTGATAATATGAGTCATTTTTAGTTAAACTATGTCCTCGTATACCGAATTCGATAAAATATATGGCTGAAGTACAAAAATTAACTAAGATATACCAGAGCGAATAAAAGTAGTAAAGTAAGGAGAATAAGATCATTCGTAGTCAGACATGGAACTAGTACAAGGCGCGCTCTCGGTTGGAAGTGTATTTGCTCATATCATCTTCATATTTATATACATTGGAAAAAAGCTGGGAAAATATGTATGAGTGGAAGATTAGCAATTTCTTTGAAAGGTATTGAATTATATACATTCATCCTACTTTTGACGAACAGTAAAGTTTTACCGAATTCCCCTTCGTAACATAAATTGAAGCAATATTACATCGATGTTATACGTTTACTCTGGGGAGAGAACCTTCTACCGAACAGAAACAGCTTCTATATTGTGGAGGAGAAACCGTGGGTGGATTAAAGCAGCAGAAATTGAAGTGCAGCGAGAGTCTTTAACTTTCTTCCAACTTAATTACGATATCCTTACGCTTTTTGACTTCAAATTGATATCGAATGATATTCCGTTCTAATAAAATTGAAGTGTTTAGTGGAAAAGTAGTTTAGATTGGCGTCATCTTTAATTAAAGAAACACAAGAGCCAAGACAATTTCTTCCGCTAAAGAAATTTTCATTCTTCCAAAGAAAAGCAAGATAAAATATATTCAAAACGAACGAATGTCCGTTTAAAAGTTCATAATAAATCTTTCAGACAAATTATTTAAGCAATGTTCTTAGGAGCAGTATATCTGTTTTCTTCGTCAACTATGTAATCCGTCTTTTGTTAACAATTTCATTGACTATTTACGTAAATACTTGAGAATGATTAATATAAGATATATATGATAAGAGAAAAACATTGAATAACAAAAATAATTATATATTATAAAATGAAAAGCACAGGTTCGTTGTAACGTAATATTTTATAAAAATTAAATAAAATTAAATTTCTTGTCCCAGTCGATGTGCTAAAATCTTCCATCTGTCGTACCTGTTTCAATTTGTTGAGATCGAAATTTTGACAGGATGATCACGCTTGAGATACTCGTATCGTCACTCTTCGTTTACGCAACGACTGCAGCAAATGCGTGGGAATAGAAGAGGCGGCGAGGAACGTAAAGGTGAAGGAATGCGAAGCGACAAAAGACGCGGTGCCGATTCCGATACGGACAGCTTGTACCAGCAAATTAATGAAAATCCACCAGGAGAGTAGAGCTGGAACACGCGAGGAGAACGAGGAGAACAAGAAAAAGAAGGCGAGATGCGAGCCGAACGGGAAGAAAGGGACGATCCGTCTTCGTTTCTTCAATTCATTGTCCGGCGACAACGATTTACGGTAAGACGATCCGCGTTTTCTGCATTTTTTCCCATTCGCGCCAGGTACCTCTTCGGTAATTTGGTAGCGAAACGAGCCACCGCAAAAAGAAAGGAGGAAAAAAAGAAAGAAAAAAGCTTAATTGTCCGTACACGCGGGAACGATAGTATCCCGGAATACGACGTTCGAATTTTTACCCACTGTTTCGACTCGTTTACGCGATCGGTATCGCGCTACCTGTGTTTGGATAGGGATCTTATTTGCATGATGGTGGGTCGTGGTTCCGATAAGATTTATCGCTGAATTTAATAATGTACGATGGATACGATAAGGCTACTTCGTAACGGAGAAAAAGATAATGGTCATCAAACCGTCCGTAGAATCCGTGATATTCAACGCGATCGATACTATTTTATATATTTTGCAATAATTGAACATTTCTCCTACTGTTTTCTACACGCAGAAATTGTACACTAAATTGAGGAACATTTCAAGGAAGGATTAAGATTAACCTTTTGGCCTCGACGAATTTTTTTTTTTGTATAATCCATTACATTTATTTACGAAGCATTACTTCGTACATAAAATGATATAGCATTGGAAATAATCATTTAAATGGTATTTAACACAAAATTTCGTTCATTATGCTATACCATTTAAATTTAAAGCTATCATCTACGCGAGTTTGTTAGAACAAATATAATATACAAGAGTTTCAATCTCTGGAAAAATAATATCTATCACCATTTTCTAAACTTTCGTAAGAGGCAAGAAAAAGTCTAGTTTGTGTAAATTATTCCGAATTACGTGAATTATCGAGTGTCAATTGACTCAGGACTGTCTTCAGAAATTTCTCCTTTTCTTACGTCGTTATTATAGCTTTCATATTGGGCAACTGTTCAAATATTATACTATTATTGTACATCATACAGCACCAAATGTATACATTTATTATAATTATCAGTAAATTATAAAAAAGAGAAAATCCGAGCTGTTGGCTAGATTTAAGTACGATGTCCTCTCAGATGAAACAAGTCAACTGCAAAGATAGTCAATATTGAGATCTTCTTCGCATATAAGCAATTCCGAGTGTTAAGAGCGAACACGGTTACAAAGACCAACGCAGATCGGGAGAAAGTCGCCTAAGCGTCGAAGCTTAACGCTTGATTGTACGCTCGGAATAGAATCAAAATTAATTCCGAACGGTCGATTAAGCGACTGTGGGTTGATGGGAATCGCGTTAAACGCGTTTACCGATAACGGGGCCGCTGCTATCTCACCGGGAGGATGGCGATTAATCCGAAGTTTGAGCAGTCGAAAAAGAAAAACGAGTGGCAAGAGGACTCGGAGCGATTTTCCGGCCGACGCGCAGCGTTGAAAGACGGTGCGAATGTGGGGGTACGCGACCGCGCAGGAGGAGGATAAACCGACGGATAAAGCGGCGGAACGAAAGCGGACGTAGATTGGGTGTACCGATTTAATTTCGTTGCGAATCAGGCTCGGTAAATACCGAGGCTACGCCACCGGATCCTGAGAGAACCGATCGCGGTTCAACGAAGAAACCGACCGCGGCTGAAAGGGGAGGAAGGGGGGGACGTGCTTTAATTAAACGAGCGGAAATGATGCCCGGGTAAATATTAAATGCGACCGACCAGCCGTGCGGCCGTCTCGTTAACGCGGCAGCCGCGTGAATATGATTAAACTTGAATGACAGGGCCGGCTCTCTCTCGCCCGGGAAAAAATCTCGGCGCTTTCGTCCGCGCCGATATTCGACTTCACGCTCGTCCGATCTGGATAATTTTATTTGCCGCGGCGTTTCGTCCTCGCCTCGTCCTCGTGCCTCCGCGCGTCCACGTCGCTCCTGCTGTGAAAAGAAGAATCGTCGTTCCACGCGCGTGATTGCACCACTTCTGACGGTTCTTTGCTCTCCCTCCTCCTGCAACGACGTCGTCGTCACCGTGAAGCTGGTAACGGGCGAAATTCGTGCGCTGATTTTTCGAGACGATTAACGACACCGAGACAACCGGGGACGAAGACAATCGCGCGAAAAAAGTCAGCCATTACGGTGCCATCGTTCGAGACACTGTCCACCGAGGTGGGAGAAGTTTCTCTCTGTGTGTACACGCGTCGAGTAAAAGATCGTCCCGACAAGGCAGTCTTCCACGGTTTTCCACGAGGAACGCTGTCATCGCCTGTCTCGCAATTAGTCTCGGCTGACGCGTTTTTGCCAGCCGTCTGGTTATCCCCCAGTTCGCGATCCCGCGTCGCGTGTTACCACGCTAGTTTTCCCTCCTCGCTTTCTTCCTCCTCTTTCCGTACGCTCCTCGCTCTCGTGAACGCGAACAACTCGGTTAGGAAACGAGTCGTGAACGACTCGCGGGAAACGCGCACGACAGGATCGCTCGTCTAACGTTCACGCTCGTATTGTGTACGAGCGTGACATCGGTCGTGAAGCGAGACCGCGAAGGCTCGCAGTATTTTTAACTGGCAGAAAATAGTTACTTGTTACGCCACGTTAAACCAACCGCGCCGATACTATCGAGGCATTAATTTGCGTAAACGAGCGGAGTCGGCGTGGTTGGGATAACGAGGCGAATCTTAACGAGTTTGGCAGCTGGCCGGATCAGAAGTCTCTTTGTTTCTCGAGACAGCAAAGTGAGGGAAGGAAGAGGTTAAATCTCTCTTCTCTGTCGTCTTTTCGCCCGGCTTTACAACATTTTAATCGTTCCTCCGTGCTCTCACGCAACGTTGATGAAAATGTTGCCTGATTGCTCGGTAGATTGTGAAACACTGCGAAGATTAGAAGGTTCGATCGATTTTTGAGCAACTTGCTGAATTGCGAGCAAAGTTAATCTGGTTCGCCACTTTGACAAACTAAAGTTGATTTTGATGAAATTACGGCGAATCGTGAAAGTTTCGAACAATGCAGCTGCCGTTTCGAACGTTTACGTACTATCATGTTAGAATCGAGATGTACTGTGGATTATTTACAAGACCAAAGTTATATTTGCGGTACGAAATTCCAAAAACATAAAATCACAAAGTTATTCAAACGTGCATTGGGGCATGCAAATATTTCAGATAACGTTCATTCCAATTATCCAGTATATCAATATTTATTAGCCTAGACGTCGATGCGACACTAAATCCAATTTAATGGAACCATTCGGCTGACGAAAAAAATATATTTAATGAGACTATAACTATTCATACTATACATTAATTTTAAGTGTATATCAGTAATAAAACATTTACAACCTGGCAAACAAATTCACGTCCCGTTATTAGACAGCGAGTAAATATTCATCCAAATTCGTACTTTTATATTAATGGAATTCGGAATCAAAGTTTCATCTACAAAATATTACAAATACTCTATTCCATTTTCTTTTCTTTTTTTTTTCATATCGTGCCTTTATATTCTCGCTACTCGTTGCAGTTTCCAATGAATCACTGACATAACAATTTTCTACGACAACGATTCTGATACCTATGTGGGCTGTTCAATCGACAACGTTCGCCAGAATTCGTACCTGAGTTCCCTGCTTCTCGACCTCGGAACGGTGCGTTCGGGATCGCACGCGTCGTGAATCAAGGCGGAGCGTATTTACGACAGGACCCGAGAGATTAAATTCGCGCGGCATTATTATGGGCGACGCGGTCGCGCGTAGCAAATACGTCTGGATTTCGGGGTGCGAGAGTCGTGCGGATCGTAGACGCATTTGTATTCCAAGCGGCAAGACAGCAGCTTTCTCTCTCTCTCTCTCTCTTTCTCGGTGAGCCTTCTCTCTCTCTTTGAGAGACCTCGGAGAGGTGCTTCCCAATGCAAAACGATGGAAAACGATCAGCCCCGATTCCCATGGCACCACGAGCGTAACTCGGCTATACGTGTATACCGGCGTGTAACAGGCCAGACAGCCTGGCCGAGATACGTTGCGTGCGAGTTCCGCGAACCCACCGGCAAGCAACCCAAATGGAATTTCGCCTCCCCCTTCGCGTTTCGAAACGCGAGTTCCGCTTGACGTACGATTATGGCCGGGGACCGCTTGAAAACGTTTCATTCGCCAGGCCAGGAGTTAACGTATCGGACGTGTCCGCGTGAATTAGCACGTTCCGTGACGCGGCTTTATCCGGTCAATTTGAAAACTGCCGCCGCCGCTGCCGACCCGCGCGGACAATTAACGCGCAAATTGTTTCTTTATCCTTGGCACCGGGCATCGATAAACGGACGACGATTTACGCAGCACAAAGTTCACTTGGAGAATATTCGAAAGACTACGGCAAGATCTGTCGTTCTGTTTGTTTGTCGTGACTACGAATTTGCAACATTTACGTAAATATACATTTCTGGTCGAGTAATTCTTAATTTTTAATTGAACTAAAGATAAAATTAAAGGGAAGTGCAAGGTATATATTACGATAACACTGTGAATTTAACAAATGTATGTGCAAATGTGTACTTCCTGCAAGTGCCATTTACAAATGTAGTTTAATGTTACGAAGTTATCAAACTCCTCTATTCCTTCACTCAAAAATCCCTCATCTCTCTCTTTCTCTCTCTCTCTCTCTCTCTCTCTCTCTCTCAGAACCAAACCTTCCTCTGAGAATTTCTCCTCTTCCACGAAATCTTCGTCTCAAACCACATAAACGCAATTAGAGAAGAAACAGTCGCGGCTGGCTCGAGATTCCAGGTCTGTGCAAGTTCCACAGATAAATCGCGAGTGGATCATAAAGTAGATAGAATTCCAAGCTCGGGAGACTCGGCGGTGTCCAGGGTTCTCGCGTCCGAGAACAGGCGAGTTTGGTTGCGTGGCGATTCGATTCGCGGACGAGTCGAGCCACGAAACACAAGAAGGGGGGGGGGACAATTAACGGCTCGTCTCCGACGAATATATGGACCGTTCGCCAGCCCGCGAACCCACGTCATACGTCATGCCTCTCCACATGGGCGTATTTCGGCGTAACGAGTCGAGTCGAGTCGCACGCGTTTATTCGCGCGAGCCGTGAGTAACGATCGTGAGGGACGCGCGCCGCGGCGACGCGACCCGATGCAACACGATGCAGCAGCCACGGATACAAGGTGAGGAGTTTCGGATTTCCACCGGGCCGTCCCGACGACTTACCACCGTCACGGAAGGTACGAGGTCCAGCCACGGGTTGAAGGTCGAGCAGAGGGGCCGCGACCGGCAGCCATTCCCGTAGGGTAGCGAGCGAGCGAATTGCGAATTTACGAGACGACCATCGACGCGACGTTAAAAGTATCCAACGACATGTCGTAATATACCTCATTACTTGCGTGCCGCGCTAACTCCCGGGACTTCCATTCTTCTCCGGTAAACATATATCTCGCCTGTCCTCTGGTGTCTTCTTATTTTTCGATGGCTTCCTCCCTCCGGCCCAACTCGATTTGTCATCGATGCCTCTGAGAGTTCTTCTTCGTCCAACTGGTGCACCTGCAAAGGAGAAGAATTTCAGTGTAAAATAGATCCACAATATGTTGCAGAAAAACAAATACGTATTACTTGACTAATGTTACTCCTAATTTTTAAATATTCGATACGACGACAAGGAACATGATCAAACGAAAAGTTCGCTTTCAGCGTGAATTGAATTTTGAGATTAACGTATATAATCTTCGTGCAATATAATCAGAATCCCACTTGCAATCCTACTTGAACTCCATGCACGCAGACAGGCGGAGAAAAACAATTTACAATTTACGCGCGTCTTGTTCAACGGAGTAGCAAAGGAATAATCCAAAGTTCTGACCAACTCGAGGAAGCTTTCGTACAGAAATGTTTCCATACGCCGCATCCTTCCACCCAGACGTACACCTTACACATCCCTCGCGGTTGAAAGAACACGCGTATCAAATTAGCGGATGAAAAAACACGTAGTTTCGCGGGGCGTGTTCGTAATTCGTTTGTCTGAACGTTACAGCGAACACGGTAACTACGTGGGGTTACACCCGGGTTCGGATAAAAAGAGGCGGTCGGCTCGCCTGGGTGGAAATCCCCTCGGCGTACAGACGGAACTTCTTGGGTCGGGACGAGGGTTGTTTTGACAGGGGCAAGGCCTATTCAAATTATTGCGCGTGCGGCAACCCCCTCGAAGCAAAAGGGGTAAGCAAAAAACCTTTATGCCGCGTTTCAGGTGGCTGCTGAATAAGTCGAGCAGGACTTTCGAGAATCCGCCGCGAATGGCTTTCCCCGCGAATTATCTGAAACGGGTTACCAGCACCTGTCCACCGACCGGGGAAACCTGTGCTTGTTCTACGATTTTTTTCCCCTTTGTTTCTTGTTGTTGTCAAACAACGGTACGCTTCGATAATTGCAATGGCCCGGAGCCACGCTTGCTACTTGAGACACGTGCCCGCGCAGAAAGACGAAGAAAATGGAAAAGAATGCCTTCGTTTCGAGGCAAGGAGACGAAAGGAGAGGGAGGACTTCTATAAATTTTCATGAAGGTGCTTGGGAATCGATTCTACATTTTCTTTGAATTAAATGAATTCACCCAAGAATGTAAGCACTTTTATCTCCCATTTCGACGCCAGAAACTGAAAAACTCATCCACTGTCGCAGAGCTATCACGTTTCTGGTAAATCCACTCGTTCGTGAACGAGACGGCGAACTTTTTCTGCGAAATTCATTATTTTCATGGGCACAGTTGAAAAAGTAGTATCTCGAGGAAAAACTATAAGAAGCGCCGCGTTTGAACGTTTCATGCAATTTCGCGTTTTAAATATTTCCCGCAGAATGCACGGAAATCCATTTGCTCGTAAAAGTTGTCCACTAGCTGGAAAAAAAATTCGTGTCACCGGGTAGATGGAAAATTTTACAGAGACCAGAGTGAATCCATTCTGTAAGAAGCTGGAAACTAGCGCACCTTTGTGCGGTACCACACGGACGGACCGTCGTTGAACGTCTTTGACGGCGCTGGTACGCGCGACGACAGGCAAAATGTGCCAAGGCATGCATTCGCTACTCTTACGCACCGTTCCTTTGCAACCGGTCGAACGCTAATGACCTTAATGAGGCTGTTTTGACGCTTGTTCGTCCAGCCGTTCGTTTCCCGGCCTCTGAGCTCCCTCGCGCTTCTCCCCTGGGTGCGACGTCGGAGTAATTGCAGCCTGTGCTACTCGACTCTCTCTCGTCTAATTGCGTCGGATTTCTTGTCAAGCACGAACCTTCGATATATCGAGGTCGTGGTTGCTCTTCGATCGATTGACTGGCGCGATCGGTTGTTTCTCGTGCTACAACACCGACGACTGATTGCGTTTGATTTTTAATTGAACACACGCAAGGGAGTACGTTCTTTAAAAAATGAAATCTTGTTGAAGTCTCGTATATATATATATATTTTTTTATATCGTAACGATTGATTGGTGAAAGAATCAGACAAAAAGAAATATTTGTCGTTTTGACTCTTTCAAATTTCACTTCGATGCCTTAATAAGGAACTGAAAATTAATGATCTGAGACATCTGTGTAATAAAATGTCGAAGAATCAAAAAGCAGGCACTAAAGAAAAAAATATGTTGTCAATAATTCATATAATTCTTTACATCATTATTTTCTCATAACGATCTAGTTCTGCACATTCTTCACTAATCTCCAACATTTACATATATATATATATAATCTCCAAGTAACGTAGCTTACCTTTAGCCTTGCTTAGCTACAAATTTCCATAAATTAAAAAAATCTAGACTCGTTCAATTTTTCTGCCACAGAATCTTTCCTTCACACGTCTGAATTATTAATTAACACGATGCCCGGTAGGTGCACCCATAGACACGAATGACGCGATAATTGATAATTACGCTGTGTACGCGAGTCTTCTCGTCACCCTTTATCAACGGACGTTTATCATGAAACATCGGTTAATCTTGCTGGTGGTACCGATCATTACGGGTGGCAAATTTCCGGAGGTAGTTTATTAATTTCGCGCGATACGAGAGCGAGAAAAGCATTAGGGGCTGGGTCGGTCTTTTGATTCATTGTTCCCATAATCTTTTAGTGGCTGTAATTATGTGTTCTCCTGGTAATCGCACGTTCATTATCCGTACGCGAGCGCGCTCGTGCGCACGCGGGTTTCGCGAACGCGAGCGCGAGCGCGACCGCGTGTACGTGCGCGCGGCAATATTTCGCGCGCGGGTAATTGCGCTGTTAATTAAGTAAATTTCGCGCGATTACTCTTTTCGGTTTTTCCGAGAATCGTAACTGACAGTTTTTAATTATATTTAATGACGCCGGTGGCAGTTGCGAGGCGAGGCCGCTCGGTAACAGATAGCCGGCGCGGGACGTTGGACTCTTTTGTGGCTCGAGCGCGCTCGAGCGCTCTCCGCCACGGACGAATTACCGCATCGGTTAATAGGCATGTAGCGTGCGCTTAAAGTGCCAAGATTATACTGCACCTACTCTTTTTTGCGACCCCGGGACAAATGGGTCAAAATGCATTATCAGAGGGCCGGTGGTGCATTACCGTGATAAAAGGGGGCAAAACCAAGAGCTTCGTAATAACATATTTTTTATAACGTTTAACACGCTCCGTGCCACGAAATTCACATACTGCAGACGTACGAGTGGCGGCGGGGAGAAAGGGAGAGGGGCGAGGAGAAATAAAAATCCGCCAGGCGGAGACCCGGTGACGGTGGAAAATGAAGCAAAGGAGCGATTGCTTTTAATCGTTCGCCGGCCTTTAATTACCGTGCGAGAGAAAAGTTTGCCGTTCGCCGAGAAGCTATTGGTTAATACCGCGATGGAAAAATCTCCGCCGTAAGAAGAGATCGATCGAAGTCGTCCAATTTTTCTTTTTTTCTTCCTTTTTTTTCACGACGAAATCGACAACGAATGGAGAAGGCGAATGGGCTAATGGGAAATAAGAATCGAAGCGTGTTCCGCGGGTCCGAAATCGCTTTTCGCAGGCGCCGATTCAACGACGGGAACAATGAGCCACGAACGAACAAGCATGCAGGCAGGCACGGATCTAAGCGTTACTTCGATCAGGGGGTATCGCGTACAAATGCATCGAGATTCGAATGGAGAGGCTAATTCGGTTCGCGGAACACCGATCGGGGAGATCGATATAATCATATGGCCAATTAATCGCGCAATTAGCGGACCTTTTCATGCACCGGGTTGAACTCGCTCCCGAGTGTTTCCGCGAGGTTGCCGATTCGTTTTATGGGAAGCACGATGAAGTTGCAGGTAGCCTAAACACGTAGGTAGTCTTCTCTTTGATATTGGAAGGGGACAATAACAGGCGTGGCACCGACCAGTCAGCTAGCTGGGCTTCACCTACGTACGCATACTAAATTTATATTTGTCTGCATTGACCACCACACACGGGACTACGAGAGGGATCTTTCTTCCTCCCTCTCTTTCTTTCTCTTTCTCTCTTCGCTTCTATCGACGACCTGTAGTCGATCCTGCCGCGATGCGGCTGTCGATAATACGCTTAAGAAGCTCGTCGATCTACTTTCACGTCGTGTAACATGTTCAGAATCTCCGGAGAATTGACGATAACGTGCTTGGTTGAATTTTCGTTGGCTATGATCGTAATTTTATCTTATTTGTCACCAATGGGCAGAATATTACCATATGTTTTTTGTCGTTTTCCCAAACAGGTTTGCTCGAATATTTTACGCAATATATAATGGATTAGGTCCATTTTATGTAAAATTTCTACAGATCTCCATGCCTAAGATTCCCAATAACTGCGTTGATTTTTCGGACTTGACAGACTGCAATGTAAATCAACAATCGATGAACTACAGCTACAATAATTTGTTTCAATATTTCGTGAACGGAGCTTCAAATTCTCCGCGTCACACTGTTTGCCAATACCATCAACATCCACCGGAGGAAAACAGTTTAAAGGATGATCGCGTGCCTGAATAATTCACCGTGAATTTACCAGGATACAATGCAGTATGCTAATAGCACGATAATAAACACTTTACCTCGATGACAGGAGCAGTAAATAGGGGTTTCGTCTGATCAAACACGATATTCCGCGGCGATTTCGTCCTGCACTGCGTATCTCCTGATTAGGAGATCGTTGATAAGGCGTATTGATCGCTTCGTTAGGCGACGTGGCGAACGCGGAGCTAAGACTGCACCGAACCTCGCGCGCACGAGACACGCGAGAGTATTAATAACTATCTCGTACTATGACAATCGAGCGTTAATTTCACCAAGAGCTGCCTTATCCATCTTCATACGCGTCACTCTGACAAATTTTGTAAATATTCCAAACACCGTGCCTGTCTTAACAGTTGGCCGATCTGTTAAAACGATCTGTTCCCAAGGTACATACACACACCGTTCGATTTAAACGTGTCGACAATTTGTTTGCCAGGCGAGCAGAAACGCAAACACGAGGCGAACAAGGGGATGGAGGCTACTTTGTTGCCGACGAGAATATCGACACCTATTGCCTGCGCTTATCCAGCCGCGATACGTGGCTGATAAAATCGGAACTCGTTGGTGAATAACGCGGGCTCGAGCTACCCGATCGTTCGAGCCTATCTTCATCCGCGATCGCCGCTTAAAGTCTACCACGCGAATTTACATCCTCGCGATGTCTGCGTGAGCCCCTCTCGCCTCTTTATCCGACCCTGTTAGAGAAAGAACACCCGTGCACGTGCACCATCTTGGAAACCCTGAAAACCAGCATTACCGTGATCTGAAAAGTCGAGGAATCGCCGACTTGTTTCATTCAGAACACCGACGTCCATTATTTGTCTTCGTTTGAGGAAAATTAAAATTGATCCATTCCATGCACCGTTATTAGCCACGAAACGAACATTATCCCGATCGAAAAGAACCGAAGAAATCGTCGAAGAATCGTTAGAACAGTCGACGTCCGTTACTTGGCTTACTTGGCTCCGAAATGAAGACTGAATGAAGACTGAATCGTCTGTGGTATATCCACGAGAAAGAACGAGTGCAAAGAGATGAATTTTCGAGTCATAGTCGACGGTGGAAGGAATACGCGTTGAAAAGAGGTAAGAATAAAAAGCAACTAATTGTCCTCGGGGAAACGTAAATATCGGTGCGAGTAATGCTACAGGCGAGACGGCGTCACGGCGCATCCAGCTTTTCATCGCGTCGTTCAATAGCGTTACGAGAACGAGATCTTGCGGAAAGCTGTTCTCGGTGGTTTACTGTTTCCGAGAGAAGAGAATCGAGAAGGCAGGACGGAAACGGTGGCGTCTCTAAAGTGGAATGACCGCGGAAAAGAACGACTGACGGTGTCGTCGTACGTCGAGGAAAGTAGAGACGATATTACCGAGAATAACGACAATGGCGACGATGATGATAATCGTAACAGTGGGAAGCAATGTCGTATGGACAACGTGTTATTCTTCATTAGTGGGTATTCTGCATTCCGAACGTTCTCTCTCAGCTGTGGAAAGTACACGTCGCGGCTTGAAAGGAGAGCGAGAAAAGGGGAGCGCAGCAGGCTCGGTGATCATTTGAACTGCGACGAGAGAAATCGCGGGAATGAGATTGAAATGCATTCAGCCCGTTCACGGCCACTTAGGCGTCCGCCTGTTCTCCGTTTATTCGTCGAGCTTCGCACCGGTTAGAAGAGGGTTAAGAAAGAAAAAACGGCCGAGACGTCGACGAGACTGTAAGTTGAAAGAAAACTGCAGCCAGCGAATTGCCAGACTGCCAGTTTCCGCATATATATATATATATATATATATATATATATATATATATATATGCCGTATTGCTTGCTCTATTTACCAAAGAATTCGGTCGCTATTGTTCCTCGGCGTTGATTTCTTCTGAGGAGTTTCCCCGAAGGTCGAAACAGAGAAACGAACGACGACGACGACAACGAGCAGAATAGCTAGTTTGATTTTCTTTTCACGCGACTTTTCTCGTCGTAGTACTCTGTTGGACGCCGGCCGGACCGGAAGTGGCGTCGACAGCACCCGGTAAACGAAGCGATCCGACTAACATAAGACGCTTTCACCGGATCTCAGTGTTTGTAATTACATTCGCTTCTGCGCAAATATAATAAGCGTTTATTGTTTTTTCTTTTTTCTTTCTTTACGTCCTGCGCAGCTGAAAGTAGATGTACATACATACATTCGACAGCCGTCGGAGAACGTTCTCGTGTTACCCGACCTTTTAACAAATAAGACATTTCAATTGCTCAAAGCATTTTTCTCACGAACGACTGTAGGTTCTGATCGATGGTAAAACGTTTCTCTTATATAAGATACTACTCGATACTATCATTCTGAAAATCTTTAATTCGTACCTTTGCAAGTTCGTATTGTTACTTGCGCGCGTGTGTATGTATACACACGCGAATCATCTCGCAATACGTTTCACTTACGCGCGGCGCAATAGCATTGTCAAGAGTAATAAATTAACATTAACCTTTAACCGCAGCCTTCAACACCCGGCTAATCTATCCGGTCAAACGATGATACAAGCGGTATCATATTTAGCGAGCTTGGTACGATACGTCCAAACACAAATTGATCCCATTGAACCACTCAAAACGTTAACCGACTTCCGTCATTGCCGAAATAACAGCTCGGCTTGTGATGTCAGTGAACTTTCTCTCTCTCTCTTTCTTTCTTTCTCTCTCACTTCAGAGTCTGAAGACGGCAGCGACCGGGTCCCTTCGTGCCCGTGTACGTACATTCCCGCGCGGCGAATTAGCCGCGATTTCCGAGAGAGGCCAGAACAGGCGATCGGTAGCCGACGTTGGTGAACGAAAGGTGGAAGAAGGTGCACGAGGAGAGCAACAGTCGCGGCGGAATTACACAGGAGAAGAATGCGGCGAGAGCATGCATTACGGCGCGGTTAAGGGGGCATGTAACTAATTTGCTAAACTGGGCTAACGTCGTAATAAATACGCTACCGTACGTAACCCGTTCCCACCGGGACTGTGCCTCCGTCTCGCTCGTGAACACCCTCGCCGGTGGTGGACTGCCGCGCCACGAAAGAAGAACCGCGAGGAATGCTGCTCGACGCTGCTCCTCCGCCACGTGACACCGCCACGTCGACGCCAGTCCTTCTATAATGCGATGCGGTTCTTAACGTTCTCTGCGATTTGCCGCCGCTCGATGTTGCCCCTCTCGCGCCGAGTACTGGCAAAGTGAATAGAACACAAAGAGCACGGAACCAGAAGGTTCTCGCAATTTGTACGTACACGTTGCTATGTACGTACGTATGTACATACACGGACCCGATTTGTTGCAAATTTGAGGATAAACAGGTTCATTTTTTGCTCTGTAACTTTATGCGCGTCAAGTGCAAAAACTCGACGGAGAATGCCTGTGTGGTTATGTTCTGTTAACAACTCGTCATTAAGGAAATTATATACAGGGTAGAATGTGTGGAAATTGATGTTATTTTATGGACACTTAAGCACAAGGCTACCGATGTAGAAATTTATTTCAGTGATTCACGAAGCGGGAACGAGTAATGAATTTCATCGAGTTGACATTATTTTAAAAATACCCAAGGCTGGTGCAGAAGTTTATTTCCCAAGGATTCGTTAAAGTTCCACTTTCGACAAAAGATCGTCTGAGTCACTTAAAACAGTTCGATGCAATTAAATATCGCGTGCCATCGTCAAGTCTTGAACCACGTGCTACCCGAATGGTTGTTATTCGTCGCACGTGAAAAGTTCTCGCCGCGATTAGACGGAGCAAAACCAGAAGGACCCGAAAGACAGGCGGGCCCTGTTCGACTAATCGTTGCGAATCAACGTCAAGTCACCGGTCGGAATCGACCACCATCTTCCCCCGATTTCTTGTTCGCCTCTGTAATGGAGCCAGAATTCAACGAAAGAATGGTAGTCTGCTGGAGAGGAGCTAAGGGGGAGGGGAAGAGGAGAGAGATCCTCAGAGGCGGCATTTAACCGAAACCAGCGAGAACACGATCCACGATTTCGCGATCCCGAACGTGCTCTCTCGAGGCAGCGGGTCGACGGTGGATCGAGAAGTGGCCAGGTGAAAAAGAATTGCGCGGCACCTCGTGACGCCGGTGCCTGGCTACAAAAGAGGAGCCGCGGGCGGAATGGAATGGAACGGAATGCCAGCGGCGTGTGAATTACATTCCTGACACGAGCTAAGCACAACCCGACATCCCGTAGACCCACCTTGCCGAACTTTTTCTTTCTTTCTTTCTTTCTTCCCTTCTCTGACTCGACGTCCAGTTTCTTCGCGGTGTTGCTCGAAAGGAGCATCGCTCACAGCGCGACCATCTCGTCTCGATCGACGACTTTTTGCCAGCCTTTTCTTCGTCGCCCGATGAGTGGCCCCGTCGATTCTGCCCCTTGTCGTCTTATTCTTGAAACTCGACCAGTTCTACCTCGATTCTGCTGAACTCTAGCAAACGGACAAAGACGCAGCATCAGACACGATCGAGGAGTAAATTGAACGTTTGAAGGAGCTAAGGAGTGGTTTGTAACATTTAAGAACGCACACACGTATCTGTTCATCGGTTTCTTCCTCGTGCATATTTCTTCCATGATTGCTGGCCTCGTAGCTGGAGAACTCGTTGCACGAACACTACGAACTGGAGGTATCGCTGTCGGGACAACATCATACGACCTATTACCGGAGAAACTAGTTTCCACCGACGCGTCGAATCAATAACGAATCTCATTCGACGATAAGATCCGATAGACAGATAGACACGCTCCGACACGTGAATCTCCTCCGGTAGAGTGTTGAAACAACCAGACAGGAAATTCGAACTAGCAACGCGGTCTAATCGGTAAGATTGTTGTTTCGCGCCAACAGGTAGAACGAAAGCAACTGAGACAGAGTCAAAAATTTTTATAGGGTAGTAAACATGCCCCGGTTAAGTAACGCAACGTCTGATTGCACAGCTGAGAGTGCTAGACCGTGTAAATGGTACACGGCCAACAATGAATAGTCAGCCAAGGATCAACGTACGAACGATCGCACACTAGCTCGCCGATGGACGCGGTTCGCTGCGAACCTGACGATTTTCTGGTCGTAGTTATTGGTAGCCTGGCGACAGCGTCGATAATTGCCAATCATTCGTAACAACCGCTAGAAATATATTGGACCCGTTGTGCGCACGTTGTAGCCGGTTGGCTGGCTTGCCGGCCGGTTGTGTACACACGATATCATCGTTTGTTCGTCGATCGGTTTCCACGGTGGTCTGGTAAGCGCGCGTCCCGTCGTACAATACACCAGGTTTCGTTCAATACCTGTCAGTGATTCATGCACGGTGTAATAGAATTTTTTTCAAGTGCGCGCACGCTCGAGGATCGGTTTCCGTAGCCTGGCCTGAAAAGTGACAATACGAGCGTTTGCTCGTTCAACGAATCGATCGACCTCGGCTCCTTTCTCCCGTCCCGTAACGCGATTGTAAGTAAGCACGCCGAGTTGTTTCGGTTCTCGCCGATCGGAGGGGTTGGAGGAGAACAATTTCCGGCGGACGAGTTTCCAAGCCGAGCTCTCGATCCACGTTCCGTTCTTGCTTATTAGTCAAGTTGTACGCGGCATACGCGGCCCGTCACACCAGAATGCTTATTAAATAACATTCGAGTACCACTCCGCTTGTGCGGCCAGCTCGCGTGATTGACTGCCGGGTTATTAATCGTTTGCAGTCGCCAGCGTTCAATCCTCTCTTATTAACATAATTGCCTTTTAATCTCGAGTCGTAGGTTATTCTATTAGTCGAGGGACTATTAAGCTGCTATTAAATGAACGCCATCGGCTGCGTCGCACGATCGCGGCCGACTGACCCATTCGTGCGTACACACGCGAGAAAACGACGGAGGAAGCACAAAGCGCGTGTATTCGCCGCGGCCGTTCGCGCGATGACCTTCCCACCTGGCCGATGGAAAATCCTTTCCACGGAGTCGTTAACCCGTGACACGCTGTCATCGTTCCTCCGGACAGCCGATCCGTTGTCTCGCGGCTCTCGTGGAGTCTCGCGTGTGCACTTCCGTGTTACAAACCGGCACTCGGTCGCGGCTCGGGCAAAGATTGCACGCGGTTACAAGCGGCTCGCCAGGGACACAACGGTCCGTCTGTACCAGTAACTCGAACACGACACGACGACAATCCGCTAGACAAACGGACGTACCAGCTAGACGACGAACAGAGGACGACAGAGCCACGAGCAGCAAAAGCAACAGCAACAGTACGAGCTTACGAAGGCTCGAGCTTGCCAAGGCGGTAGAAGGAAGACGCAATCGTTGACCTTTCCTTCAAGCTGGCCAACAACGCGATGCAGTCATTACGGCGACTCCTAACAAACCTAACCGGGATGCGAGATTTTTCCCTTTTCCCTTCGAGCAATCAGATAACCGTTCACTGTAGTCGAGTTCCGCTGGACATCTATTTCAACCTAAACTGTCTCGTTTAACATGCTTGATTCACGCGTCTCAAATGAACAAATTTCGTAATAACGAAAAGGATATCTGATATATTATACTGTGAGAAGGGATCTAAATATCGAGCATTGTTTTTTCAACGGGAGAACTGTCGGCGAACTCTGGTCTATCAGATCCACGATCTGACGTCCACCTAAACTTAAACTGCCTTGTTCGCGAACATCGACAATAACGGAAACGGTGCTTAGTATATCGAGCGTTACTTTTACAATTACCATCGTTGATCAGTCAACTATAGATTAGAACGATCCACAGTCTGACGTCAACCTAAATTCAAACCGTCTCGTTCAACCTGGTAAACACACGTTTCTTGAAACCAACTCGTATATAGACGCTACGAGAAGGGTTCCAGATATATCGAGCATTGTCCTCTTAACCGAAGAACCATTGGCGAATTGTCCGTGGTTAGCAAACGACGATCGTCGATCAGCCGACGATTTCAACGATCCACGATCTGACCGTGCGCCCCCGTAGTAAGCTCTACCGCGTGCCGGATAAAAAGATGTGGATCTCCACCCGGTTGGGCACGTTTCCCACGAACGAAAGAGTGGCTCCGGCCCCGGCTGGAATCGACGACGACGACGACGAGGAGGAGCAGAACTCGAAGCGAATCGCTCGCGGTCGTTACCGCTTTACCGACGACGCCGATTCCTATCCTCCTCAATTACAGATCCTCGAGACGTGACTGGGGAAGTGACCCGAGCATCCCTATCCACGGCTTCGCTCTATCGAGCCAGCGGCTCGACTTTATCAGCCAGGTATCCACCTACGTTCGCTGCATTGACAATACGGCTGGAAAAGCTTTCCGCATGGTTTCTGCCGATCGCCGAAATCGTCCCGCGATTAGATCGATCCGTGATCTCCTGCAATACCGGGCACGCACGGTATCCCCTTTTACCGTTAATTCGATTCGCCGAGATGTCACGTTTGCTGAAGCAAGCTGAATTCGAAGACCTCGTTGACCGATTTCGAGAAACCTTCGTGATCGCTTTCTTAGATCGAGATGTTTGAAAAGTCGGTTGCAGCAATTACCCGTGTAATTGCCCCGCGTGGGAATAAGAAACAAGGAATGAATTATCTTCTTGAAGAAGATTTGACGGAGCCAAAGTGGCCGAAGTGATGTAATTTCTCACAGAAATTCTACAAATTTATTTCGGTGCGTCTTGATGTATTTGAATGATCTTTTCGTGAAACAACGACAAACAAAAGCTTCTGTTTCCCAAAACTTATTTCCATTGCAAGCTATTTCAGCGAGATCGCATTCAATTTCTGCGCAACACGTGTGTGTGTATGTTTCATACACATATAAATTTTTACGAAAACGGAGAAACCACTGTTACTCGTTGGGGAAAAAGAAAACACCGTTTCTCCGAAGATGAAATCAACGCAACGTATGCGTCAGCAAAGAACGCGATACTCCGCCGCTTGAAATACCAGAAATAGACACCCTCGTGTACAAATGCCTGCACGCGTTTAAGCGTGTCCAACAGTAGCCCGTTTACAACGATCAAACGATAGAGAACGTCTTTTTTCACATAACCCAACTGTCGACACGAATATTTTCGTTTCCTACACGGGTACCCGTGTCTTCCAGCTGTCGTGCCTACCTGGACCGGCATCGATCAATTTTAATTCGTCGATGAAACTCCGGCCGGAGACCTGACCGACACGGAGAGAATCACGACGAGACCGCGACACGCGCAGCTCCGATCGAAACGCGCCACGGAACTCCAATCAACGCTTCGAACCGAACCGATCTCGATCTCGATACGATCCGACGTACCGCCGGTATATACGTCAACCGATCGTGATGCAATCGAGCGGAGAGACGTGACAAATGATCCGATTTAACGAAATCCTCCTTGGACTCGGCCCATGTTCGTTACCCGCTTCGTTATCGAGTCGGCGTCGGGTAAATCATGCTATCTGTATACGATACGGCCGAACTGTGCACGGCAGAAGCATCTCGAGCATCTCGGAGGTTAGTCGAGTAACGCTTAGTAGTCGCCTAACTTGCCCCGTAAATCGGTCGAACTCGTCCGCGAGCGCCACGATTTCTGCTTACGACAATAAACTAACCTATAACGCGATCTCAGCCGTGAATTAGCAACTTGTAGAACTTTCGCGCGGCTATGTTCTATGATTCAATTGAATCCGGCGAAACAAGGGACTCGGGCAAGCAATTAGCTCGTTTTAAGAGATTTAAATCGTAATTGTGTTTATACGAACATTCTTGAGACGTAGGAACGTTTTGCAATTTTGCTTCGAAAGAAAGACCTTCGTTAAGATAGCATACAGTAAAACTCCGTTTATGTTTCAAATTATTGAGTATGTAAGATCTGAACGTTATATGAACTGCAATTAGACAGTACAATTATACGAACTGTATAGGAACTAAAAGTTGCTCGCTGGATGTTCGTTCAATCGCATTTGAACTGCCTTGTAAAGGAGAATCTCTTGGCGAGAGGCACTTGGCCCTCTAACGCGGATTCTTCTCCGTGCTGAACATTTTTTCTCTGAGGTTCTGCTAGAAGCGCTAGAAGAATTGGAACCCATTTCTTTGCAAAGTAATCTAATGTAGGAAGTTCCCGTGCACGCAAGAGGTAAAGAAGGGAGATCCTTTTCCGAGGGAAAGTGTCTCACTGCGGAAAGAACGGGGAACGTTTAAATCTGGCTAGATAGGGATCACGTTTAGAACTCGGGGAGATGGTTTCCCATAAAAGGATTCCTCTTCCTCCCTCCATCTCGCCAGCGAATCTCGTACACGCTTCTTACGTAGAATCTCTCGATTCAATTCGGCGAAGCTCACGTCTTTATAATTTGAGGGAGAGATCTCTGCACGTACCGGTTTAATAATGCCCGGCCCCGATTCCAATCCCGTATTGGATCCGCGTTAAAGATAGCGACTGACCGACCTGGAAAAATCGAGGGATTTTCTTGAAAACGCTGATCGAGTAGATCCCGACGTTTTCCCGCTGGCGGTCGATACGTACGTACGATGTGTCGCATCGTATGAAATGAATACGACCGCGATCGGTACTCGGCGATAAACGTTCATCTCAGCCGTGCCATCGTAACCGGTGCGTAAGTGAAAGCTGTGTGTTCGTAAAACACGATTCTAATTTCTGTCTGACGATAACTTGGCCAGAAATCGTGGAAACAACGACGTCTTCGTTAGAACAAACAATCAGCCTCGACGAACGTGTCTCAATCCCCGAGGAGCAATGCTTCATCGTCGTGGAGATGACTGGGATGATTAATGACAAATACGAACACGGTGAAATTCTGGTTTTTGTTAGAACCGATGCTATCTCGACAGAATTCACTTTATTCCACATATTTCGCATAGAATGAACGATTATAGGAAAAATGGATTTGCAGGCTTAATAAAACATCCATGTGACACTGTCACGTTTCTGCCCGATGATGTTCACTTCAACAAGAGAGAAAGATCGGAGCAAACGGGCATTTAACGGTGGTCAACGATTTCAACGCACGTCGGTTAGGTAATATTTATTTGATAAATCACGCCACGGAACGAATGCTAATGAAACGACCACGCTTAAATATTCTCCCCCGTTAATCAACGCTCGTTCTATTAGCAAACGCAATTAATATATCCGCGCGCAAAAGCATAGCTGTTGGCGAGGCGGCTCGCGCGCGGGTCCCACACCCACGATCTCGCAAGTAATCGGTCGGCAAAACCGACCGGTCGAAGTCTTTCCGAAGACTTCGTCGATCGTCGACCGGCTCGAGTTTTTTTCATACGATCCGACGTGGCCTCGATCGTTGCCTCGTCTATGGCGTCGAGACGCAAGAAGAAGAGTTATACGAGACGGTGCTGATGACAGTGATTATTATATCTTGTTACCACCGGCGGCGTGCGTTCACGTAGGTGAACGCAGTGTGGCTTAACGCATCGTTCGTGCGAATCATTATCTTAAAGAGCCGTTCGATACGAATCTCGATCTTCGGGATACCGAATATCTATTTAAGGGAGTCGAGGGAAGATCGAGGGACCGCGAGATGAAACGGAGAGGATGCAAAGATACATGGCGAAAAGAAAGAAAAATTTTCAAACGACGCGGAATTTATAGACTGTTGGCGGGAGTTGGTTCTCGTCGAGCAGTCGGGCTTGTGATTATATTTATGAGGGAAGCATTTGTAGTAAACTCGAAAGGAAAAATGCACGGAATGCACGCTCTGTGTGTGTGTGTGTGTGTGTGTGTGTGTGTGTGTGTGTGTGTGTGTGTAGAAAATATTTAGTTGGTAAAATAATTTTCTTCGTAGAATTGACTCTGCAGACTGCGTAAAGTAAAATGAAAAAGGGGGAGAACGTGAACACGAGAAAAAATGATTACTTGATAAAGTATCAGTCATAGTACCAATTAATTAGTCGAGACTCGCATGATTGTTGAAAAATGAAGAACAGAAATTTCAACAATCAGAGTTTCAATCATCTTGTTTCGCTACTTTTAATAATAAAAGTAGATTTTATTACTTTTTAGTAATAAAATCGTGTATCGAGTCAATATATCGTTAACGATTTTACTCAGTATCGCTTTTTATCGAAAATTGCACGCGATAACATGCGCACGGTGTAAATAAACTTGTAGCCGGTTCTCAGAGCGAAGAGAGCAAATCGAGATGGCAACGAGTCCCGAGCCAATCAGATCGATCCCCGGTTGAATTATCAGTTAGAATATAGTTAATTATATTGAATTTACCTAATTGGCGGACAAGGGTATCGAGGGTTCGCTATCTTCGGCCATATCTCTATCGAGGTGGCACGGTTCGCGCACCGAAGCTCCGGCCGGATCGAGAGCGCGTGGAACTCCGAGGAGGGCAATTTTGCGAAGCTTGAATTGAAATCGAGTTATACGGATTCTATTCTGATCTTCACGTTTCGCGCGTTTAACGCGCGACCGTATTCCACAGACTGATTATTATATACGCCGTTTCATTAATACTTGAACTACAACAGAATAGACAAAATTCATAATTAATTAATTTTTCGTAGAAATTTCATAGATTTACGTGGTTATGCATTTTCTTCAAATTTGAATAGTGTGTTCTTTTCTCCGATTGAGAAATACGAGATACGTATGAAGATGCTTAAATATTCCAACGTTTCAACAAGTACAACACTCGAACATTCCAAAAAACAAAAATAAAAAAAAAAGGAAGATATAATTCGCAATCATTTTCCCAGCGAACAGAAAATCTAGCGAGCACTCGAAAAGAGCTGCAAGTCGAATGAAATCCTGCCGAACGCCGGCTTCATAACTAATTCCCAGTGGCAATTTTTCACAGTCGTGCTCCTCGAACTTCGAAATTACACGTCCGCTGTCTGGTCGCGGCATTCGCCAGCCCCTCTCGTTCGCGATATCAACAGCGCCGGTCGGACGAGGCCGATGGGGTGAGTGACGAAGGGTGGCGACGCTCTCTGTTGCGGAAACGACGATCTCGAACGAGAAACAACCACGGTGAGACTGGCTGAGGGGGGTGGGGGAGTTACGGAAGGAGCCAGGTGGGGGGAGGGGGAAGGGGGAGGGTGCGTTCTCGTAGGAAAATATTAACAGAAGCCCGGGGATGGGATCGGTTTACAATAAAATAGAATAAATACGACGTACGACGTACGTACGAACGGACGTACGGACGCTGGCCTGGAGTGCATAAGTGGGATCTAACTTGAATGGAGAGCGAGCACCGGACTCGCTCGTAGACCAAAGTGAAAGTTGAAAAGAGAGAGAAACAGAGAGAGGAGAGACAAAGAGGTTAGAGGAAGTTGAAGTGGTGGAAGTGCCGTCCCGGATGATAGCCTGGCTTTATTGTTTTCTGCCCGGCGGCCACCCGGTATGTGTACCCGAGCACCCAGCTCGTCCTTCCCCCGCCAACCTCGCGAATATACGTATATATCGGTGTCGTAGTGGCTGGTTCGAGTTTTAATAATTCCGCGAGCAGGGCGACAAGAGAGGAAGAGGGTTGAAGTATGGAGCCGGAGAACGAGGAATGGGCAAAGAGGAAGTGGGAAGGATCGGATACATCCGGGTGAATCGGTTCTGTGTGCTCGTGGTGTTCGCAATATCCGTTCCGCTGTCTCTCTCTCTATCTCTTTTGTTCTCTTTGTCTCTTTCTGTTCTTCTCTTGTTCGAGTCTGGATAAATAATTCATCGATAATTTAATCGGGGCAGAATGAAGGGCGCGCGCGTTCGCTCGCCACCCAACAGCGCTCGTCGTCGATGATGTCGACGCTGTCGACGCCCCCGAAAAGCGGGGTTGTAATTTAACGAAGCGAGAAAGCACGCGAGAGGCGCGAAAGCTGCCGAGATTGTCGGCAGTCAGTTGTTGTGCTGCCCGGTGGAAAGAGCGCAAAGGAGGCGCCGGTAACGAAGCGCCGGAGGTGATTTTTAGTCATGCAGATGATGCTCACCTGCAGGGGAGTGCACTTTGTGTGTATCGGACCGGTTAAATAACGCATTTTAAAGTCCGATGCAATATAGCCGTTTGTCGGCTGCCGTTCGCCCCGCGATTGGCCGCCGTTGCACCTCAATAACTTCCCGGACGCAAGATAAATTCCTTTCTGTTTCTCGTCGGACGCTCGATCTCGGTTATTCATCGATCGTTTCTTCCACTCTGGTTCTAACGAATTCTCTCTTAGGGGAGGACCTTCGACCTCGCAAAGAAGTCGATAACGATCCTGAATGAAACGACACACAGCTGACAGAGAAGACAGTCATCCATAGATCGGTAGACGAGAGGATCCTCCTCGAAAGAACGAAACAGACACATGACGTCCGAGACATGGCTCCGCTCGTAGCCTGAAGTTTGCGAAACGGTCAATTTCCCGATGGAACGTCTCATCGCATCGTTCCAAGCACCGCTTCATCTATGCCAGGCTTCGTGCATTCGCTCATTACACATGTTCGATCTCTCGTCTCGGGCATCGCTCTTCAAATTGGCTCCCAGAAAGAGAGAAAGAAGGAAACAGAAGAAAAGAGAGAGAGAGAGAGCGAGAGAGAGAGTGCATGGAAGTAAGACCACGTCCAAAGGAGGAAATTGGCGGTACGGGCGAGAATTTTTTTCGAAGAGTTGGTCGAAAAGAGCGCGATGGCACGCTCTCTTAGCCGCGAGCGAACGGCCGAACGAACTCGGCTCGCTCGGTTCACGTTGACCCGTGAATGGCCGAGTGGGGAAAAAACGAACGACACGATCGTGTGATCGTAATTTTTGCAGACGGCGGATCGCGATGATTCACTCGGAAAGCTCCTATAGCTCTTCACTGACGATCGGCAATCACGATACCCCGCCGTGTGCTCTTACCGGGGGTTAATAACGGCGAGCGCTTTCAGGGAGCTATATCTCACCCGTGTATATACCTCCTTAAACCTCGTTCACAAAGCCGTCCGCGGCGAAATAACATCTTCCGCGCTTTATTAGGCACCGATCGCTGGCCCAGCGACCCACACAGACACGTATCTCACGTATATCTCACGTACAACCGTTTATTCGCCTAATTATTGGGTCGCTCGTATCGATAGACGCCGCCGCGCGCGAGAAAGTGTCTCGTCGTCTCGGATAAATGGCGCGGTGAGACGAATAACAAGCGGGATTAATAACCAGTTTCGGGGAGACGTGGCGCTACGAGGCTAATTATCTCGCACTTTTTCGCACACTTCGGCTGACTTCGTCGCGCGAGAATATTTCCACGCGAAAAGCATAAAAGCAACTTGCCGTCGATATAATTCAACTAAAACCGTTCGATTAAACGCGGCACGAAATAAAAGCTTCAAAGGATTTATTCGGTCGTTAAAAATTCAGAACGCTCGCTACCAGGGGAGGGGAGAGGGGGGGAGGGAGTTTAATTTTGACGTTTGTTATCGCGGTTGAACAATAGTGTATCCGAGCTGGCTTATCGAGTGTCACAACGCGATTCAATTATACCGGGAATACATTTAAATTGCAAACTAGCGTCATACTATTCGATGTGTAATTAAACTTACCGAGCGAATAAAGCTGCAATTTAAATCGAGAATGCGTACAACATATATAATAAATACGCGTTACAAAATCTCCTTTCTCCGTAACGTAAACAATGGAATACCGCGGGAAACAATTAATATCGAAATTAACGAGGCTCTGAAAGGTACGCGGCCAAAAATACAAAACGTTTGCATTCCGTTCTCATTGCAGTGATAACAAACATCGTTAGAATCATAAATAAGCGGAATTTGTATCGCCAGCATGATTGCGCGTGTCAAACATCGTTCATAATGCTTCGTAACGCGAACGTGTTTCGTGCGTTTTCAGCGTTTATCGATCAATGGAAAAGCGAAACAAACGACGACCAACCGGTCGATCGAGCGGGACACGCAACGAAAAGCCAGAAATTTATGGCCCCTGTTCAATTTTGCTACAAAGTGCTACGCCGAGGCCGCGGGATTGAAATTTAAGACAGGGAGCAGCGGCGGGTTAATGCGGCGAGCGCAACCTGTCAATTTGCGTAATTACATCTCGCGCTGGCGCTCGATGCACGCCAACTCACTAATAAATAACGGCCGTCTCGTAATCGTTGAAAGAATGATAACGGCATTCCGCAGTAACGATCCGAATTGCCCGTCCCGATGTATTTATATTCCTACGTTTTTCTCTTCTTTCTTCTTTTTTCTTTCTTTTTTTTTTTCTTGTTTTGTTTCTTCGCATCGCCGAAACCAACTTGTCGACGTGTGATTTTCCATGCGTGCCGTGCACGGGACTCCCGACTTCGTGTCTCGTTATTCGTTCATATACGTTGCAAAGTAACACCGCGGAGAGTTTCGCGCAGAAATCGTTTCGTAATACGTGAAACTCGTCTTGAAACGCTGGACGGGAGTGGAATGTAATAACAGAGTGAACCGTACAAAACATGTGTTTCGTTTGATCTTGTTCTCAAGATATAGATCCATGACAAACAGGATGCTATAAGTGACTTGGTCATATTGCTTCAATTGTGCACGAGGTACAGTGCCTATTTGGAATTCTTGCAAGATGATACGTAATGTCTGTAAGCTTGCACTTGATAAAAAGATGGTTATTTCACACGCTGCGATAGAAGGTAGAGACGTTTATAGCTTCGTAAACAATGTCCAACGGAACAGCGACAGCATAATTTCACCGCGGATCTTATAGTTCCAGTACTGGTTTGAACTAAATCCGACAAGAATAGAAGAGCGCTGCAAACCGTGATAAAAATGTATCTAGTACAGGTGCTTGTTTATTCATGGCTGTAGGTATTTATACACGAATTCTTCTCGTTCGTTTCGCGTTTCTTTAACTGGAAATTTAAAAATGTCGAGCGTGACTCGACATAAGTCTGATAAAAATTCATGTCGACTCGACAAAGGAGTGGAAAAGGTTAAAACCTTAGAAAAGAGCACGTTCGTCGAAGAATATATAGCCAAAGTCGTACTTTGTGTAATCTCGCGGCCAATTTCCTCGAGTGATAATTCTCAAGGCAATCGCGTTCAGGTAATTCACGTTGTGTTTAAATGAAATTTTCAGATCCACGATACGTCCACGTTTCGTGACGCTTAAAGCACAAAAACCAGTGAAATTGTTTCGAAGTTGGAACTCGTGTGAGAAAAATCCCCGATCCTGCGAGGAATTTCTCCGCAGAAAACTGTAATTTTTCCTTGATATTCCGCGCTCATCGACACGCGGTGTTTCCATTTGAAGCGGGAGGAAACTCGGTAAGAAAGATCACGATCGGAAAGCTTTAATGCAGAAACGCGGAAAGAGGGAGCTGTGAGATCCCTCGAAACGGAACTGAAAATTACCATTGATCTTCGACGGTTTAATTGCCAGTCGACTCCACGTAAGAATAGGGTCTCGGAATAGCCTAACTCGGCCGACCTAGAAACCTTTCCCTCGGTAACTGCTACGACTTTAATAAGTCTTTCACGACCTTCGAGATCGCGGAACAAGCGGATTTATTTATCGAGAAAGCTCCGTGCAATAAATCAGCGAAGGAAAGAAACTTCAAGCTTACAAGTTAAAGTGTTCCAACATTCGCACGATAAACTGGTATTTCATCTTCGTAGACGGCTAACCAGTTTCGTAGACGATTAATTTGATCTTGTTAAATAATCACGCTGATCGAGATCGAATCTTCTTTCGTCTTTTTTACGTTCTAAATAATTTACCAATTTCGCGCCGCCGATTTTTTGTCAATGGAACTGTCAAGTTTCGCGCGAAGTACCTACATTTTGTCCATCGTTACCTCGAGTTTCTCGATCGAGCCGGCCATTACTCCACGCCAATGGAAAAAACACCAAAGTACCGGGGGAACCAGCGGAGGACAATTGGACTTCCTGAAATATATTCGACGAGCAGCGACCGGAACGATCCACTTGATTGGAAAGCAAAGCTCGAAAACACTTAGCGCGTTCCTCCTTCGGTCGTTTGTTCTTCTTCTTCTGGCGGAGACTCTCGTCCAGCCTGGTTGCCAGAGGAACGCAGAAGAACTTGAACGGCTTCGCGTACGTTCGGCTTCGGTCGTTCGGTAGGCCGAGGCTCTTTCCGAGTAATCGAGCGGAGGATTGAGCGAGTGACTGAGTGACTTACAATCCCGATACGATCTCCCTAATGATCGGACACGAAACACCCACACATCCAGGCTCCCTCGCCGTGTGGATCCACCGTGTGGAATAGGCAGCGACCTGAAAACCGAAAGCCTTGCTCCTTAAGGCCAAGCCTGAGAGACGTTATCAGCACCGGACGTTCTCGAACGCTGATTCTCCTAATTGTTGACACGCCACTCTACGTACATATGTACGATGGTTGCACGTACGTGCGTGCTTGTCCATCGAGGACATTCGATCCAGCGTGTACGCGTGTACGTACGTGCATTCGCGTCTCTGCTCGACAGAACCGGAATATGTTATTAAACGCTCGCCAATAACGAGTCGGCGATAACCGAATAGACATCTAAAAGCGCGATTCTCTATAAATGTCAGCATCTCGACGGGCTCTATATACGAAGAAGCAATATGAAGAGTTCTTCATATTTTAAATGCAATGAATTTTTGTCACTGAGATATTTTGTATCCAACATGTACAATTGACAATATCATCTTTTAGTTCAGCATCCTTGAAGTGTTACACAATTTTATAGGTCGACAAAATATTGTTTATAATTTTGTAAATGATTCGCAGCCTCTCTTTTTCGCCATTCTGCTTTCGCCATCAAGATCGTTTTCACGATCGGACAACATCCACAGCGTCAGCGGATAGATGTAGCGCAACGATCCGAATGTATACCCGACGGCAGGAAATACACAGCGATCAGGATAGAACGAAGTTGCACGCGAAGTTTACCAGCGATATATATTGCGTCACGAGAATGTGATACCGAATTTTGGATGACTGGTAATTGATTTATTGGCAACAACAGCGTAGAACGTCGACGCAGACAAACGTCAAATACAAATGGCCAATCTACTAAGATAATTACCGAGCTTTTGTACACGAAATCGTTGGACGGTGATCATTGTATCATGAATCCACGAAGATGCCAATGGCAATATCGTGGACGCGCTCCAATAATTCGTTCCACTGGCAAATATTCGAAACTTCAGCGAGCAAACGATCTGGATAACCAGCTGAGAGCAAACAACGTGCGCGTATCATGAATCCGAAGGACCATTTCCGCCGATTATTAACGCTTAGCCCGGCACCCTCGAAGGAGGAGAAGATGAGTTGGGAAGGAAGGAAATGAAACTCGTAATCGATCGTCTCGAGAAAAAAAAAAGAGAAAAAAAAGAAAAAAAACGCATCGCGCCGATATCGCAGCAAATTGCCAGCTACTCGATGATCGGAGGGAAACTGGTGCAATTTGTCGAACACAGGGCGAAACACTTCCACAGAGCGAGAGAAACCATGCGGGAAAAATGACCGACAAAGGTAGACAAAGAGAGAGAAAGATAGAGAAGGGGGGGGACGGACGGTGTCAGCGTGCTCGAATCCCCGTGACCTCCCAGAACGTGGCGATAAGTGAGTCGTTAAAGGCTCAACAGTTCCAACAGTGGTTGTAACCGCGTGTAATCAAGCGGCGATGCATCAGCTGGATACGCGAGCTCTCTTACAACGCGTCTATCTATAGCGACGTGTTTGGCGCGACCGGCACCATTAACAACCGGCCAAGGTTATCCGTTGAAGGACCGCGGGGCCGAACCGGCGATTCGTCCAGCCGTCATAAAGCCAACATTTTCCAGCCGTAATCTCGGAACACGAAACAGCAATCGGCCAACGCCGGAGAAACGCCGATTAGAACGCGGTAAAAATCCTCCATGTGCCACGGGACCTTCGAATACGCCATAAAGATCCGTCCAACGATATAATAGAGCGGCAGTCGGCTGATTGTCCGCGATAATGGCGCGCGATACGCATTATAAAACAATATTTTCGATTGCTCCAGGCGTTTAGTACCTGCACCGACACCGCGCGACCACGGATCGGTCTTTTAACCCGCGGACGAAGGACCCATCGATGGTAATCACCCGGTCGTTTCTGTCTCGTCCCTCCCTTTCGAACGACGCTTGTCGTAATTTTATATTTTTACGTAATTTTTGGTATAAGAAAGTTAAATCGATGCATTATCGTACCTTTACTACAAAATTGTACAAGACATGAAATTATTAAAAGATCGACAACCACGGTCTATTCTAGTGGAATCACGGAAAGGGTAAAAATTGTAATAAAATCGTGGACAAGAATTAAAACGACGAGTCTCTTCTCTTGAGTCATCCTTCCATTTTCTTTGGCTCTCGTGTCTCAAATAACCCAATCGTAGTCAGCCGAGAATTAACTACATATCCTGTATCAAGAGATGCGATGGAAACTTCATACAAACTTGATCCCCAACTTTGGAATTGCTTCGCCAACGTAATCATGTACCTCCCAATATCCCGCGATTGTTAACACGAGAGATAACAGCCACTGGCGACGATCCGTCAGAAGATATTTTTCCAATAAACTCCTCTTCGTTTAACAAAGAGGACCAACGTCGCGATCAGGCTGTTTCTTCGTTACATTTTCCAGACGGTGTGGGAGCTCTGTTTCCCGGTCACGTGCACCCGGCACGTGTCGCAATGTCGTCGGACACGTGCGACGCCGGCGTCGTTTGTCAGCATCCCTCTCGCGAACCATCGTGATTTCCGTATTGACAGACGCGAAGAGATTCGACCGTGTATCGACGAAACGCTCCACTAACCACACACACACACACACACACACACACACACACACACACACACACACACATACACCAAACACAGACAAAAACCACGCGGTGGTTCAACATGGTTTTCGATTTCGTAAAAAAAGAAAAAAAAAAAAACGCCGTGGGCTCGGTCGATTTTCTGTTCGAATTGTGGACGATAACGCGCGAGGGTGCGTCGATTTGATGATTATTAATGGTGCGTCGACTGCGAGCATAATGAAGCAACCGGCACGTTTTGAACGGTGAAACCGATCGTGGGTACACGTGGCAGGATCTGCCGGGGAAAGGGTAATTTTGAGGGATGACGACGGCATTCTCGATGGCGTTACGATTTCCAGCGAAAACTTTCAAACGAATAGGGAAGCTCGGGCATAGGCGGTACGAGCGCTTTTGTTTGAAAAATATTTATGGTTTCTATGGAGGGACTCGCAGTTGGATACACGCCACGGTGGCGCAAGGGTAATTTTCGAGACGTTGAAATTAAAGTGGATGGTTCGAAGTAATGAATAGACGAGAAGTTTGTTCCTCGAGGTTTGACGAAACTGATCTGTTAGTTAAAATTTGCAAAACAGGGTTAATAAATATAACAATCAAATAGATTTTTTTCCACATCGTAAATCAGCAATGAAAGTATAATCTATATATGATCATATTTGTATACGTCGTGTCAATTGTATTTATCTTTATGATTATATCAGTTTTTTTTTTTTTAATAAATATCTTCCCACAGATCCAGTACTGATCAGTCGAGAGTATAGAAAGTGAAAAGAAATATCATTCGTTAAGAAGAATGGAAATCGGTAGAGAAAACACGCGAGAGCGTGTTTAAAACATCGCTTTGCGAATAATTAAGCGGAAGGTGCAGCACCTCGCGTATTTCCCTAAATAATATCTTCAGCCGGCATGCATTCCCATTCGCCGCTTATTTGCACTCGGCTCAAACACTGTTTGTAATTTCCTCCCGGCCGGCCTTAATAACACTTTCCACTGTATTCCGGGAACGTGTTAACCAAATCGAGTACAATCAACGCCGGATGAAAGTGTACCCGTAGCTCGCGAGCCACGGGAACAAGGGATATACACGCGATCCCTTTCGTGCCTCCGCATATTCGCCTTGGTAAGAAGAAAATTGCCGTCTTGGATCGCCGATCCACAAACAGAACGAGCCAACGAACAAGGACAGGATCAAAATCGGGGGGGACGGGTGTCGAACCGTGGCACACCACCGGCCATCTTGCGATATAAACCTCTCCTTCCTCTTACCTCCTCTGCCCCTTGCATTCCATTTCTCCCCTGCCTGCGCTTTCTTCTCGTTATCCTCGTTCTTTCGTCACTTCTCGTTCGCGTTCCCTTTTCATATCCGTCTCTTTCTCCCTTCAACTTCCTCGTTCCCCCCCCAACCCCCCATTAACCTTTTCCATTCCGTTTTTCCTCTCGATTATATCTCGCTTTTACGCACGCCGCGCGTTTTTCGCTCGACGAACAAGAACTCGCGACGTTAACCGCAGCAAAGTGGCCATGGCGAACTTAAGGACCGTGACCAATACGATTTGGGGGCGCTTATTTTTCTCGAGTATCGGCTGGCTGCACGCTGTTAATCCACCGCAGCGTTAGACTTGGCTTTTGACGAAGTTTCTGATCGCACGGTGATCGTCGTTTCGTTCCAGCACTGTGGTTGCGATTTTTCATTTCTTTTTTTTTTTTACGAGACATTCTCGAACAAAGCGAAGCTTTTCCATATCAAGTTGCCACGTCAAGCGGAATTTCAGATGAAAAACGAGCGGAACTGGAGAAATTTCTCGCTCGTTGTTCGCATTACACGTTCGTTTTCGTTTGTCAGGTACACTTTCGCTTGTGGTTCCTCTCGTGGTGCAATTTTTTTTTTTTCAGCTGGCAGCCGGCACTGCCGTTACCGTTTCTAGCTTACGTCATTATCCCAAAGTGGCGTGACTTCGCGTAAATTGACAGGATGCGCGTTGTTTGGCGACTAATTAGGCGAAACGAATCGAATTCCTCGCCTCTGTGTACTCGTCGGCTGACGATCCTCTTTTTACGCGCTCCGTAAAGAAAAAAGCCCTAAATTATAAATACGATTACATCGTTCGGAGGTCAGCCACTGTTTGCGACTCATTTTGTGGATTTTGAACACCCATCGTTCTCTTTGTTATCAACTTAAAATTGTAGAATGGTAACTCTATAAATTGCTTGGTCTTTAACTTTCGTAAACATTTAAGAATATCGTGACACACTTTTATCAAAATAAATAAGAGAATAGCTAAGGAATAGATAAGAGAAGTTATTCTATTTCAGGCATGAAAATTCAGAAAAAATTTGATTACGTCAATTTAAGTTGAATGATAAAATTAACAGGTTCAATTAACAGAATATCTTTAGTAGCAGAAAAGATTACTCTTAAATAATATTTTCTTTTTTTTTTTTGTAAAATCGACCACCTGTATTGCGTTTGTTTCTACTGCAAAGCATGGATAATTTAATATCCGAGAGAAATGAAGTTATCGTGCGTTTGACATTTCAAACGAATTAAATTGTATTCTGTTTTAAAAGTTTCGTGAAACGAAATGAGCGTGAAATTCGACAAAAATCTACGTTTGGTAGACGTCGTTTCTCCTCCATCTGTTCCTATTACCGCGGACCCTGTTACGAACCCTCTGAATACGTCCTTTTTTTCCCCCGTGTTCCGAGGAATTCATTTCCGTGTTCCGACAGAGGCGCAATTTCGATAGCGAAAGTTCTTCAAACGTAACCAGTGTACCCATCGCGTAGTTCGCCGAGAAATAATCAAAACTGTTTTCGCGAGGCCGGCCGACACGCATCCACGAAGCGGATATTGGTTTTATCGGACCACGCGAAACGAATATTTTCGCGGTTGCCCGCGTTTTGTTCGACCGACCAGAAATTCGATAGTCGACCAACTCACCGAGTACCGCTCACCACTCTTCTCTCTCTCTCTCTCTCACTCTCTCTGTCTCTCTTTTTTTTCTCTCCTCCCACCTTCGGTGGAATCCCGCAGCTTCGTTAATCTTGGTCAGAGGGGAATGGCACGAGAGAATCCTTGAGGAAGTTTTAACGAACGATTGGACACTCGACGCGATAAAAATAAAGAGGAGAAATGAGGGGAGGAGTCGAGAACGAGAGCAAGACTGAGCATCGTTATACGAAAATCGGATGTCATCGTTCCCATCCAAAATGAATGTAACGAGAGTAACTCTCGTTCTACCTCGCTAAGCAATGCGGATTTCACCTGAAATTCCAACAAACATCGTTTCACGTGAATATACACGCCGTTTCCAAAGAGGGTAGCAACGCGGTCGAGAGAAATTTCGGGGAGGGGGAGCCATAGTCACGTGATCCGGTAGAAATGAAATCACCGGTGCGCGTTGGAAGACCAAGGTCACCGGAGAGAGGGATAAAACACCCTTCGGACTTGCGACAAGGGAGTTACCTAGACTACGGGGCGAAAGATTCGAAAAGCGAGAAAATCGCAATGGTTTGCGAGGTTGAAAAAGAGGAAGCCACGAAAAAGAAAAACGAAAAACGACGATAGATAGAGACAGAGATAAACAGACAGACAGATAGAGAAAGAGAGAGAGAGAGAGAGAGAAAATGGAACGACGAAAGACAGTTAAGTTGTTCGTGAATCTCCGAGTAGTCTCGAAGGATTTCATCTGGCCTCATTGTGCGATCGGAATCGATGTGATCCAATTAACCTCCCTTTAAGGGGATCGCAATCTCTATTGTCCCTCTATACATACTGATTTCGTCTACTGGGACCAACCAGACCTCCACGGTTACGAATCAAAGCGATATCGAACCAGGCCCGATTGTGCAGAGGCCTGCTTGCTTCCTCGTTCGACTCCTCCGTCTTTTGCTTTTGCACGTATAGTTTCCATAACGGCAGACGTTGACGGGAATAGAAATTACGCCGATAAGACGCCGTTGCCGTGATATTCTTCTAATTCGTTTCTCGAATTGTCGAACGTGGTAGCAAACCTCTCCACTCGAGGACGAAGAAAATCGTTCGGTATATTGGAATTCTTTATATAGAAAGCGTTTGTCAAGAGATTCTGAAAAAAGAGGGCGAGCTGCGAAACGACGATTGAACCACTGAAGAATGACAGAAGATGACAGTCGAGTAGCGTATTTGTCGCAGCGGCGAAAGAAGAGTCTTTTTAGCACTGTTCCAACCCCTACGACTAGTTGGTCGTAGAATCTACGAACGACAGCACCACGTCACGCGTTTTATTTTCAACTTTTATTGTTTCCAGCTGTCAATTAATCTGTTTCATTAAAAAGTAGAAAAAATAGAAAAAAATTGATAATTTCGGAAATAAATCATTTCTCGAGAATCTTGAATGTTAATCCTACATATATGAAAAGTGGAGTTTACCACTCCACGATTCTATTTGACATTTCTTTTCCTCAATTACAAAACTTACTGGGAGTAAACGAGGAGAGATTGAAATGCTCGACTATCGACTTGCAGCTGTTTCCGTACCGCCAGAAAATTAACTCTTCACCGTTTGGGCTGTTCCCAGCGTGAAAAATCCCAGCAAGCTAGCGAGGAAGTTCTCGCGAAGCGGTTTTACGATGCTCGAAGCGACAACTAGAAGAATTAAGATTCTATGCGTGGCGGTGGCACGCGGTGCTCTCAACTTTGAACCGCTTCGTGACACATCGACGTAAATTCAAAACACGTCGCCGCAAGCGGAAGTCCGAGGCAGCCACGTTGCGACGTTCGCGTGCGCGCCGTACCCTGGCCGTGGTAGCATTTTCCAGGCCCGTCAAGCGCGCCGATGAAAAATCATTGACAAATTACAGAGCCTAGCGAGGCAGTATTTCCCATGACGCGTCTCTTCATTAACCTTCGGACAGTGAGTAGTTTTGCACTCGCACGCACGACGGTGGTCGTCAACGGCCTCGGATTCCATTTTCTACGTAGCCGAAAGCAAATTAATTGCAAAAGTAGGTAAAACAGGGAAGAAGAAATTTCTATTTAAACAATCGCGTAACTCTTATTTTTTAAGTTGAACGAATATTCTGATTTTTCTTCATGTCTACATACTGTAATCTGCCTTTTAATCTCGTCACGTCGACAACGTTTACGTCCTAAATTTTTATCATAACGTTACGATTAACGCAAGTTCACGAGAGGAGACTCAACACACGAAACATCGTCATATTTCCTTGTTTCAACGGCTGTCTACCGGCGCGGATTGTTGACCGTTGAATAGAAGAGACATTTTGTCTTATGAAGATGTAAGCGAGCGTAACGCTGTCGGTATTAAAACGTCGTAAGCCACGTCGGCGATGCATCAAGCGTCTGCGTCCGGGGGCCCAAGGGATCGTTCGAACAACGTTCACGTCCGACAAATTGCAATCACTTTTCACTTTGCAGCTAATGAATGCGGATTATTCGCAACGTTCAGCCGCGTTCACGTGGACTGCTTTTCGAGATCGCCGCGCGTGCACCGTGTTTATCGGCTCCGAAACCCGGCGTCCACTTCACTTCGCGCCGCAGATGATTTATGAAACCCGTCCGAAACGTGCGTTGAAATACGTTCAACCACAAAGAAGCTGAGAAAGAGAGAAAAAGAGAAAGAAAAGGGAGAGTCGGTTTCAGTCTTTGCACGATTTCAACCCGAATTCGACGTAGCTATTTCCTCTCACTTCGTGAGAAAAGATTAATATCTACCGAGGCCAGAAACAAATCTAAAAAGTTATCGCTACATCGTGGATTCTCGTGTGAATTCATATTTTTTTTTTTTTTTTTTAGAATATAATCGAAGCAACAAGATCTCGTTTAAGGGAGCAAATATTATAGAAAGCGCTACACTTTGAATATTTCACATACAAACGTTGGAAAATTCAAAAGTCTCAGAAGAAGTACTGCATTTATTTTAGAGATTCAAGAAAATCAAATAACATTTTATGCAACAAAGAATCTATAGGGAATTGGTTCTTTAACAATTATATTATAAGACACACGTATGTAATTAAACTTAATTATATTAAAATTTAATTATGTACAAGGGGCATCAAATACATTGAAAATGAAATGCGTCCTAAGAATTTTGTGCGGGAAATTAATAAATTAATTCTATATAATTTCACACTTTTATATTCCTTATAAATGCATAGAAATCCATCGGTCTGGCAATAATAGTAATCATTCTACGAGAATTCTCCACATTTGAATCACTCGTACGACACTCGCAGGCAGTATTTGTTCGCCGATACAGAGCAACTAATTTCTCACACGCCGGTTGTTTCCCGCGGTGGCTCGAATTGCGTCGTTTTTCAGCTTCTTCGACACGGTCCACTTCCATCAGCGATAAATGAAACGGAACGCGAGACGCCGAGGGAACATTTGATATCTGGTACTTGATTGCAAGGGGATGAGGAGCACGGTTGCGCCGGCGGAGTCGCCTCGCCACGTCCATTTTCGGGATAAGATGAGAATTACAACCGTTTCGTTTCGGGGATCTTTTTCGCCGACCTCCCTCGTCGAACCACCGCAACACACAATAGAGAATTCTGAGCGCGATGCCACGCTATGCTGCCAGGCTTCCATGGGGGTTGTTACGTTCACGTTCTTCGTTTACAAGAGGGTTGCCACATATAAACATTTCGACAAGAGCAGAAGCATTTTAAGCAAATTGTTCCGCGTTAACGTGGTGTGGCCCCCTCCACGGGCTTCAAAATCAACGTTGCTTGTCGTTCTTTTCCCGTTTAATTCAAAGAGGGGGAAGATATCCCGTTTCAGGATTAGTTAATGTATCTTGCAATTTGCGAGAGTGATTTAATCAATCCTCCAACATTAACGCTACTCTTCCCTGACAAGACGAAGAAAAATTTCGCGTAGTAAGGGAAGAAGAGCAATAAAAGAACGAGAGAACGCGTAAGAGAAGAAACGACCCCGAAATTCACGGCGTAAAAATCCTCCTCTGCTCTCCTTCACCGCGATCCACTGAAGATCCACGCCAACATCGGCCATCGATCCTCGGTGTGTTACAACCTGCAACGTTCCCGCGGCAAATAATGTTTTATCGCTCGCATTTGCCGGTAGTCGATAGCGAACGATTACAATGGTTTATGGGTCGGTCGTACGAGGAAAAAACGCAAGAATCGCAGCCAGAGCTTATCGCGCAGGCACCGTTACGAGGAACAATATCTCAGGAAATCGTTTCACTTTTAGGGTTTCTGTCCGCGCGCGCGGCCGACGTTCGAGCGGAGAAAGGGACAGGCCCGGTGGATGGAGCGCGACGGAACGACGAATGATTCACCCTCGTAGCCGCGTAGAACATCGGTAACCCTCGACTTTGTAATTGATTGGTCCTGATACGCCTCCTTATCTCTTAATCCATCTTCCGCTCCCACGTTCCGCTCGTAGATTCGCCGCTGTTCTGGCCGTTTGTTACGTCCACGTATGTACATGTATGTAGGTTTGCGAGTTTGTGTATGGGGGTTCCGCGTGGCACGGGGGTCGCCTATAAAGAATCAATCCCTCGGCAATATGCGCGTCACGCTGGATGTAAATATTTGCGGCAATTGTGTAAAGATCGATTTCTACGATGCCGCGTATACCGCTATTACGGTTTAAGTGTGTTCCATGAATAATGGATCAAGGATAACGCTTTCAATACGCCGAGAGGAGCACTTTCTGGCAACGAGCACGAACGAGACTAGTTCTACAGTCGGGGAGAAAAACAGATTTCTTGGTTGATGATCAGTTTACCTGGGACAAATATTAAGTATGTCGTTCAATCATTCGCTTTACAATCATCTCTGTGACAACGAATTCTCAAGGACGAAATATTCCATAGAATGCTTCCATAGTAGTGCTTCCTGTGAGATTCAATCCAAAGCGTTTCACCAACGATATCGCCAAGCGAGATGTTTCGTTCAAAGTGGTTGATTTACATTACAATTCATCCCCACACCCAGTTCATATTATACTGAAATAAAAAAAAAAAAAAACAACGCTCGAGAAGCGAGACGCATCTGCGTTTTCCGTGTCAACGGGGTTTTCCCTTCGCTCGAATGCGGGTTATAGTTTATGCATCGCGGATCAATCGCAACGATGAAAATCATGGCCGTGACCAGATGGAGCCTTTCAGGAAAAAAAGAGGAAGGTCTCTCAGAAAAAGAATGGGGTGGCTTGTCGTCGAATGTATGGGGTTACGAGCACATTCTCACACTGACTTAGCCACACTCTTAGCCTAATACTCTCTCGTGGTGCGTGTACAGAAGGAGGGGAGGGAGGTAACAGGGTATACCGTTGCACATTACCACGGTTAAAACGGGGGTGGTTTGTAGACCATCGGAACCAGGATGGGGCACGGGGAAGCCCTTACCTCACGTTTCACTGTAGCAGCCACCGTTGGCTATAAAACAAATCAATAGTTTGCGCCAAAGTGAGTTAAGGAAAAGAGAGAGAGAAAGAGGGTGGAGGTGACGGCTACGAAACGGATAGACTCAGGCGAGAGCAGGCGAGAGTAAGGAGAGGGAGACAGAGAGAACAGAAGATGGAATGGAAGCGGGGATGATGATTGGATGGAGTTGCTCAGAATCCCGTGAAATGATATCCATCGAAGTAGAAGCAGATAACGCTCTTCCATTTTACTTGCTCGCTTGCCTACCGACTGCGAATGCTTATAATCGCTTGCGAACGTGTCGAGCAGCCGCGATCAACTGGCTCGTCGTCGTCCTATTCCACTTTGTCCGCGCGACATTATGGGGAAAGTTTGAGAAACCGGCAGCAGTAGCTCTCGAGTTTCGTACAGTTCCGTGTAATACCTGAATCTCGTTGAACAGTGTATCACTCGTTATTGCGATTCTCTAATTGATGATCTGACAAATGAAATGATTCTTTTTCTGAAATTGAACTAGAAGAAATCGGAATGGCAACACAGATATTTTATAAAAAAAAAAAAGAAAAACTTATCAAACTCCTACGTAAGAACTTCGGAAGAAGTTGTTTCGACCAATCTGGTAGTTGCAGCGTTAAAGCCACCTTTTCACGTAAAATCACGGAGAAAGGGATCGTACGTTTGAAAAGTGTCTTTTGAACTTGGCAAACCCTTCCCTCGATCCACTTTGAGCTATTTACACTTTCGACTTCGAACGCCGATAAATAGCGGAAGAAAATTCTCGAAATCCTCTTTTTACGGCGAGGAATCAGGCTTTCGAGTGAGTGAATCACGCGACACCCGTGTCCTTTTGCCGGGAAAGTGCCGCCCCGGTTTTCGCGAGGGCGAATGGCAGGTGAAAACGGAAGACAAGAAAAAGGAACAGGTCTACGAGGAACGTGCCGCGGAAATGGAAGGGCGAAAAACGTGGATATTCGAGCGCACTCGTGGAAACACGAAACGACTCAATAGAGAAGTTTGATTCACGGTCGGAGAGGGTTGAAAAGGGGCGAAATGCGTTCTTTTCAGGGCAGATCAGCAAGATAAGGCAGGAAAGGGAGGTAATTCCGTAAATTCACATCACATCTACGTTTGGAGGGAAAAATTTGGCGAGTGCATGTTTAAAAGTAGAAGGAAAAGAAAAGTGCAAAAGTAACAAGAAAATATCATCCAGAGTGCAGAATTTATAATAAAACGATTGACCTGTAATGAAAGAAGATATTCAGCGATTTTCAGCGACTTTAAATATTATTAATATTAAATACGTTGCTTTGTCTTCTAAAATTATATTTAATACTAGATTACGGATTTTTATACAGATTTATGTTTTCGTAGGTTTCGTAACCCTTAATTGGTATAATTTGATTTTAATTACTGCTACTAATGTAAAATTTAATTACTTCATTTTGACATTTGTAACTTTATAAATTCGAGGGTCAAAAAGTAAACGCAGGTCTGTTTCTATGAATACTATAATTTGACTATTTAATATATCCGCGAATCTGAATTTCTCATGAAATTTCACATAAGAAATTTGTCATCTATCAAGACAACTAGTTGCAAGCAATATTAATCAATAATCGTTGGTTACATATTAGTTTTACAAACGAGTCTACCGGTAAAACGTTGAACGAGGTAGAACTACCACTAACTACTTCATGCTAGGATCACAAGTTGGCATAATTATACGCACAGGTTGCAAGGAACCTTGGCAAAGTTTGCACATCGTTGTACGCGAAGGAACGTGCACACACGCCGACGTTGTGACACGTATAGAGGCGTATATGTATGTATGTATGTATGTATTTATGTATATATATATATATATATATATATATATATATACACATATATATACATATACACGTGGCGTGGCTGTTGGAAGTCGGTGACCCAGCTGCGCGCTGACAGTTGTCGACTCTTTGTCAATTTCCCTAAGCGATTAGACCAGACAACGCCCCATCGAATGGCACCCTCTCCGCACACGTTCTGATCCAGCCGTCCGTGTATGCTGCGGGAGCAGAGTAGATATCGCGGAGGTTCGAGTGCTGTGGCACTTGTCTATTTTCCCATTAAGCACGTATACGTGATTACAGAGGCAAGTTGAATAAGCTACGGGCCGGAGCTCTGTATGCTTCTTGAACCCGGGTGACTGCCGTGTTTAAATGGATCATCGATCTGACGCATATGGCTCCTGGACCAGAGTCTCTCTCGATTAATAATTTCATGCAGCCGGCTCGTCTATACGTATAGTCTCCTGGCCATCTAAAGGCGTGTGCCACTGTATGTGTGTGCTCAATTTTCCAACCTGTACCACACCGTATACGGGCCCCAGACGGTCTTAGAATTGACTCAAGATTACGGAAGCGGAAATCAGTCGGTCTACAATCAGAGAAATCTGTGATTGGAGGAAGTCTGGGTCGACGTGAGCGCGCGCGCGCGGTACACGAAACGCATCGATTCCCGGCAAATCGATTAGTGATTTAACGGTGGGTTGCCTCGAACGATAGAAAATTCTTGACGTGACGATTCAACGACCCGTTGTTTTTCGGTGGCGGTGAAATACCAGAGAGAGAAATAGAAACGCGACATGATCATCCGCATTAGTCACGATGCGTACGTACCAGTTTTATGAACTGTTCCTGTTCACCCGACAGATATTCGCGCGACGGCTAATAAACTGTGCAACGCTTAGGGGGATCATTGAAACGCGCTATAACGGGGTACACGCGAATCAACGAAATTGATACAATTAATACGCTCAGTATCCGTATATATATATACGGCGTGTGCATAGAATCGCAATATTCCGTTTGTCTATACGCTGCAATTTGCATTGTGCCTTCAATCCACTCGAGTGAGACGAATTATCGGATTTGACCGAGAATTATAAGCACGAAGTTACATCATTACGACAAATCGTGTCTCGGTTATACATAGCTACAAACCGAGCGCCCGGTATGATAAAACCAGAACGGTTCGATTAATCGGATATAATTTTATAATCCTCGATTATACGTATATATACGACGGTCCGTGTGTACCAATTACAAAGGATAATTTTCAAAGAAATTTGTTCACTTTAATTTCTCGCAGACTCGTGTCTCAACACGATGAATCACGGTTAAAAACTGCCAATCAAAAATTCGGATTCACGTACCGTGCGTGAAATACATGGATCCTCTAATACAAATCTAATAGCGACTTGCTTTGTCTCGAACGTTTCGTGCACGTTGTGCATAATCAAGAATGAAGAATTCGGGAATCTAGCTCGTGACTCTATATAGGAATTAACAAAGTGAAATAAATCAAGCATAAAATGCAAAATGCAGCAAAAGTGTATCGAAACTGATTGAACCGTGTCTCGCGATTTCCAAACGCGTGTTCTGTAATTTATAGACACAAAGACAACGCGCACCATTGCCAGTCGCGCGAAATCCAGCCGAGGCGCATCCAGGACGTCGCCGAAAACATGTGCCGCACAATCGCGGAAAATTATAAATGAGCGAATAAATCAATCTAATCGAGTGAACGAGGCTAGCTTCGTACAATATAAATTACGAGCGGTCTCGCATCCAGCGCGCGGCTCTCGCGAAAATTAGCCTGGCCGCACCGATGGAAAACCGCCTCGCGAGCGCCACCACCTGCGCGCGTATTTGTCCCATGGCAAGGATTGTTTGCGTTATTCGCTGGTTTGTTCGCGCTCGCCAAGGTATTTGCAAACAAAAAAGCAAACGTACGACGAGGGGGAAGCGCGGTTAATTGCCCGGCCAGCTTCGGCAAATACGTTCCTATTGACGGGCGTAAATACACGGGGAAATTTTACTCTCAAAACCGGTGTGCCCCCTCCCCTCCTCCCGGTGCATAGTGGCGCGCTGTCCGTCACCGGCAAACATTAGGAGTAAAAGTGAAAAGTGAAAGGCATCCGGTCGGATTCCGCCTGTTTACCGAAATTTTTCCGACTATTATTTGCCTCGGTCCTTGTCGCCAAAGTCGCGGGGAATTCGAGAAAAGGAAGCCAGACCGAAAATCAGTCTGCTTGGTTAGTTTCTGCAACAAGTACTTTTCCTCAGGAGTTGCGTGATCTCTTCGTTGGAAATAAATCGGGGACGACGAGCGGCAGCGATTGACAGAATCGAAGAGAAAACTGTAATATTCTTTTCGTTGTTTAGCCTGTCGATAGTTAAACTCGACAACTACATTTTCGATAGTTTCCTTGATTTCGTTATTAATATTCAATTCTCGAGGAACAAGTGATTTACTGTCATACGTTTATTCATTGCAAGATGAGATAAAATTCTAAGATAAATTTAACGTCATCGGTAATCAGAATTAAAACATGTGAAATATAGAAAAATAATAACTTGTCGACCTCTTAAATTTTCCAGAATAAAAGAAAAGAATCGCGCTGCTAATTAGAGACTCAAGTAATTTAAATTTTTCAATATCTCATTCTGAACGACACGTTCCATGTTTTATACACTACAAAATATGACTATCTGGAATGAATCCGAATTTCTGCTAATGGAACTCACTCAACGGAACACCGATCATCTCAACGAATGATAACGGGCAACGAGAAAAATTGAACTCCAATTGCATGAACTGTTCGTTCCTCGGTAAGTTCGTATTCTGAACAAGACATCGAAAGAGCTTCAACATATCGAATCCTCGTCTCACAACGTTTCACTCGAAAGAGCCGAAGACGTCAACGGGTCTATCGCGCGCAAATATAACGTCGTAAAATATTCACGGGCGCACGCGTGTGCTCGCAACGAGACGTTCCCGACGTTAATCTGCAGTAAAGCTAACTCACCGACGCGAAACAAAGCCACTCCCGCTGCACTGCGAAATATCACATCGAAAAGAACTCGTTCCATTCGCACCTCGTAAATCGACCAGCGGCGGTGATTCCGTTCGAACAATGCTCGTCGTCCCTTTAGCAACGGCGGACGGGGCGCAATCTCGAATCGCGTAGCAAGCTGGAAAGCCAAGCGGGATCCCCCGGTGCGAAATAAGTATTCCATAAAACTGCCGGTTCGCAGCCACGTTCGCACCTACGCGCGGCTCGCAACGAAATTCCACGAGGTCCTAAGAAGCGGGGAGAGCAACCTGGCAGATAATGCGCGCATTGTTGCTCGCAGCACGTGTAAACAATAAAGCGGATGCGCTCCAGCTTGGCCACGGATGCCACGGTGCGATTTTCGCGCGACCTCGTCTCCACGGTGCTCGAGTCGACGGCGCGCCGTGACAACGCTGATTAATCTGTTAACCTTAATGGAGCAAAATTCCGATAGAAAAAATGTATTTTGTGTACTGAGACGTTTGAATACACCTTTGCTCGTTGGTTTATTATTGTTAACATATTTTTTAACAGGTTCATTTTCTATAAACGGTGTGTTAAAATCATTGACACGAGGCAAGAAGATCATTGTTGATATCTCCGAATTGCAAAATTTCTATGTATTTCATACATTAGGTATACGCTGTAGAAATTCCGATAGGAAAAATTTATTTTGTGTGTACCGACACGTTTGAAATACATCTTTGCTGCGCTTGGTTCATTATTTTTAACACATTTCTCAACATCTTAATTTTTTATATAGGGTGTGTTAAAATCACTTACGCGAAGCAAGAATATCATTGTTGATATCCTTTAATTGCAAAATTTCTATGTATTTCATACATTAGGTATATGCTATTGAACGTGTACCCAAACTTTCGTGTATCTTCCTATATTCATACTTATTGATATATTGTTCCTGGGGTAAATGTAGGATCATGAGAATAAGAAATTTAAAAATTGTTGTTTTGATTGTTTCACAACACTTACTAAAAACATGTGATTTCCAATTCAAAAGTCACGGGAACGAGCGAACTGTACAGTAATTGCGCGGATTGCACCTGCCGGCCAACAGCAATAAAATCCTCGATCTTATCGTCAAATATATTCGACAACCAAATACTCTTAAACCTCCCATTCACACATCCGATTCTCTCTGTTCCAACTTCCTCAAACCTCTTCTACCCGAACCACACCGCGAGACTCCATGATCTTACGCAACTCATATCATCTCGACGCTATCGCTATTCGTTTGCGATACCAACAGCACCTTAGAGCATTCGACATTACAATCTTCGCGGCGATCCACCGTGATAATGAAATGGAAGAGCGAAAAGATGCAGCTGCAAATTCGAGATCGGACAGCCGAAGAGCGGGGCAGTGTCGAGGTCACGCAAACACGGTCTGAACTGTTCAAAAGGTTGATATCAAGGTAATAGAAGGGAAAAGGTGTAATTCGCGCAGGAGAGAAGGAGACGGAGGCAATTACAATGATTACGAGTGGCCAGCCACGATGCTTGGTATATGTAAGAAACGTGTAAACGTTGCTCGCGAGCACACTATATATAGGCCGGTTTACAACCTGACCTGTACACTCTAGCCATATCTTGAGATCTCTTCCCCCGATCTACCCGTTTAACGCCGGAAAAATCTCGCTAAATGTTGGAAGAAATTACGAGGCGGCTCTGTCGAGGCGATGCTTATCTGCGTAATATCTCGTGATCGACGCGCTGGCCACGCGTCTCTCGTTCGGCCGAGCGTCGTCCTCTCGCGGAACCTCTCATTGCGACCGATGAACACCATGCGAACGAGAATACAGGGACGCGAGCCGAGAGAGAAAGAGAGAGATGGTGGCTCGATACGCGGCTTAATGCGGAGATACGTAAAGCCTGACGCTTTAGCCCGCGATAGAGCAATTTCGCGTTCGTCACGGGTCTTTACCGACGCCGCGCGTTATCCAATTTCCCCCGTGAACGTTAGAATTACGGCTCGGCTCGGTCCTCGATTGCCAGCCACGGACCGTTTTCGTGCGGGCCGCGAGCGCCGCACGCGCTTTCGTCCCTCGGTCGAAACGGTTTCCGCGTATTGAACGTGGCTGTTTTGCCATCGGGAATCCCGGGAATCTCGCTACTACGAATCGCGCCGAGGCACGAAGTTCTGTTCCGAGCAAAGGTTGGTTTTCGGTGCCAGATTTTTGAGAACATCAGACGAGGTTACACTGAGGTTGGGTCTGTCGATGGGCGTGCTCGACACAGCTGAAAACGCTGTCGAAGTTTTGCTAAGGATTTTGTCGAAGGTTCCCCGTGAAGAGTGACAGACAGTTTGACGAAAGGTTATCGTACACGTTGAATTCTCTGATAAGAATTCTTTGCTTTCAGCTTTCGTAACTTCCAGGAATTGCTTTCGTGAGAAAATTTCGAAACCAGTAAAATTATTTTGTCTATCTTCGTTGTTAGGCAACACACGACAGAGTAACAGTATAATTCTAATATATTCTTTTATCAAAATCCTAGACACGACCACGCGTTATTCCTCCGGAGACTGAGAGAAAATCGTTGCGCTTCGATGTTCCGAATTTATGCCGCAACAAGACGATCGTGATGAAAAGAACTTGAAAAATACTATTCAAATTAATTTTCAAAAGATCGCAGCGAATGTCGCAACGACGGTGCTTTCTTTCCGCACGCACTTCGCGTTTGAATGCGATTGTGCAAACAGCAGGCCACGATCCATCGTAAAAGTCGTGACAACAAGCACTGTCACACACGTTTCTCGGAACATCGTTGCGACACAATGCCACTTTTTACGGCAACGTTTCCGCGTCGAGAAAAAATCCAGTCACCGGCTCGATAATGCAAATACTTGAAGCCGGCTTTCCTATGGCCGCCTATCGACTCCGTTGATCATCCGTCTTTCATACCTACGGACAAGTGAACTTTCCCTTATCGGGTCGGGACGATCATCGCTCGACGATTAGGTAAGGATAGTCACGTAGCCACTTCCTTTTCAGTGCTTATCTCCCGATTAACCGTCCATTCGCGCGGAAAAAAAAAGACGATCGACGGACATCCGCTGAACATTAGCCAAGGAAAACTAGTTTGCGTTATCCAACCGACAAAGGCAAAGAACCGGAAAAATCTTGGCGGGAGAAAAAAGAACGAAAAGAGGCAGAGTAATCGAAAAATAACCGAGGAACCGTCGTGTTTCACAAGGGTGAAAAAAGAAAAAAAGGAATTAGCGATTCGACGGTTCGGCATCTATCCCGAATTTAGTCACGGTCCGCTGACTCGAACAAATTCTCTGCGAGAAACGTCACTACCGTGGACGATACAATCGGTGTGCACAGTGCATCGACAATGAGAACATAGGCTACGATCTGACGGTGCGTGAGAAAAGGCCCACTGTCGTCCATAAACCTTCCATCCCTCGTGCCAAATTTATTAGGAGGCCATTGTGACTAAGGCCAGAGGTGTGCATACGCGCACCAGGTGCATCGACCCACTTTGCTGACACGTGCTTCGATTCACACATCACACGAGCCGAGAGAGGGACCATTTCCGATCAGTTTTGCAGATTTCTTCTTCTTTTTTCTTTTGTTTTTTTTTTTCATTGAACACCGTGAACACAGAGTTTCAACGAGTATCGACGTCGACGTCCGGTTTTAACGCGACTCCGTCCGCATTGTCGCACGGCAACTCGCGGTTGGATTTCTCTTGTGGGAAATGGCCAGCGGTGCAACCGCGTTTCTACGAGCGCAATAACGGCAAGGCAGCTTTCTCTCGGCTGTTGCCTACAGGAAAGGTCGCCAGTCATTCAATGCCCCGCCGGCTTTTCTATCCATCGAGGCTTGTAATTTGAATATTTTGGATTAATAAAAATTGGTAACATTCTTGGAATGCAAATGTCTTAAGTTGCTGTCGATTCTGATCGATTTTGTTATGTGATAGTCACCACGAGATGTCTAATCCTCTCTACACGTACTTGATTACCGTTTAATCGTCGAAAATATTCCAAGATATTGATTGTCGGGCCGTCTAGGGAATCAATCGTTAATTCGACGTAGAAAGCTGGTCCGGCGAACAAAACTACGCCCACGAGCGGAAAGCAGACCACGAGAGACTGTTCCATATCGTTGGAGATCACGCGTCAGAATTATTTAACCTACTCCTTTACAAAAGACCAGCCGTCCGCGGCGAGCAACGAACCTGCATTATACGTGTTTCACGGTGCATTACAATATTACATTAATACTCCACGATAAGCCACTAATCTTTCAGAAGAGAGGTCCCATTTGGGCGAAGCGGTGCGTAATCTGCCAAGAGGGTTGTCCATTAGGCTATCGAGGGGGAGAAAAAAAATTGTCCAACCACCCCGTGCGAAGGTACGATTTATCATTCACCGGCTCTGGCTCACCTTCACCCTTCCACCATCCCCGATGAGTACAGTTTTCTCTATTCGATTTACCCACCCCTCCCCTTTCCTGCCACGTCTCTATCCCCTGTGTCTATTTCGCTCGACCTAGACGCGGCATTACATTGACAGGCATTAGTAGAAATGTAATCTTACTTAAGCATATGTCGGCATGACTGATTGGATGGTCGACAGCTCGGATAAATAATAGCGCGATGCGCGTCGTCGATTCTCTCCCCCCATCATCACTTTTAGAGAGGGATCCTCTCTCTGTCTGTCGATCGTGTTCCACGTGCTTGTGGGAATTAACGGGAGAAAAGAAAGAAAGAAGAGGGAGAAAGAAAGAAAGAAAGAAAGAACAAAAAAGAAGAATCACATATGGGTACCAGCGAAAGAGACGGAGGGAGCAGAGCATGCTGGTAGGTTGATTGCGTCAATAGTCATCGATCTGGCCACTAAGTCCTCGGCTAAATTCAAGTACACGCACGAAATACGGTCGTCCGATGTTCTAGGACTTCTTTTTCGATGTACCGTGTACCTTCGCGCCGTGTTGACCGATGGCACGTGTTCGTATCGATCGGGCACCGCGCTCCCCTAATTCGGGCGCACAAAGTGCGTATCGAGTGTCGCGTAACAGCCACCGTATGGGGCCAGGAAACTCTAAGTAAATTTCTCGGTAATTTCGTTAGACGTGATTTCGTTGGCTTGAATTATACATTTCCCTGGTTCCCGCTTTTGCAAAGTTGTTGGAATTTGAGGTTCCGCGGGTGTAACCTGCGTCTAATAGGAATTAGAGCAGTTAGTCTGAGGAGACTAGAGCGAAAGTCGGGAATTCTCGTTTCAACATTCCTCTTGAAAAATGTTAATGCAACTGCTCGTGCATTTATTCCTCTGTTCTTTAGTCTTGAATTTTGTTGAAGTCTCGAGTTTTCGAGCTTGTCGAAATTTTTAATAAAAATTCTCACCGAAATCACTATGCTTTATTTTAAGCGAACGCGTTTCAAATTATTCCCACGATACTTACAGTTACGTAGAGTTCTCTAGACGAATACAAAGGAAAAGGAACTACAAGCATCCGATAAATTATGAAAGTCTCAGGAATTCTCAATATACAAAACATTTTCTATGTGAAATATTGAATATCGATGAAATTTGTCTATGTTTAAAATTTCACAAAGACCTCAAAGATACTTTTGAATCGTTCACCTCTTCCAAATTGAGGTTCGAACACGCACCGCGTAAACGTACACAACGTGCAACAATAGACGAATAAACAGAAAATAACGCTGCCCTCCCCGTTCTGGAACGACGAAACGCAGGGGACGAGAGAAGAGGTCGACGATTCTACGAACCGAACAAAGTGCGCCAAAGACAGCGACGGATGTTTCAACGACGCATTATTCCACGATGGCTATTACGCTGTCCAAGCAGCGAGCGATGTAGCAGCTTCAATCGCCGAAAGGAACGCGCGACCACATCGCAACAGGAGGAGGAACAAGCCAGCGGAGTATAATTGAATCCCAGGCTCGAACGTGGAAGCGCGGTAGCTTACGAACAGCGATTACGTAAAGCTGCCATTGTCAGGCTTACTGCCGCTTTGTCCTCTGTACACCGATTCAAAACTACGTTACATCGTGCCGAAACCTAGTACACGGTCGATACGTGTGCGCCGTGTATTAACATACGTTATCGTGACCAACATTCGCGGTTTGCCTGACGCTCGTCCCTCCCTCCCCCCCTCCCGCGTATAAATGGAAGAGGCGCGGAAAACTCGGAAGAAGCTGGCGTTTAATTCAATATAGCACCGCGCCGCGAATGGACCGTCGTAACCTCTCTCTGGATGATGCAGCCAGAGGAGTATCCTGTTTAGCTGTCTGAAGTCTTACGACTTCCCTCTCGTATTAATTATAAGAGACGCTGAATATGGAACTGGAGACGGAGTGTTATTAGCCCATGCGCTCCGAGCCACGAGTAACCGAGACCGGCGCGCTTTATTTCTCCTTGTAAATTATACCCACGCGGTGAAAACTGCAATTACTTCTTCGATCCCCCGGTGCGTGTTGCTCGCGATGAGAACGGCGAAAGGGAAAAAGAAGAAGAATAACGGGGAAAAAGAGAGAGAGGAAAAAAAAAGAAATTATGTCACCCGAGGCGAAACGTTCTTCTTTCTTCCTCGTTTCGCTCGTCTTCCCTCTGTTGCCTGACGATGTATATACATATTTTTCTTTACCTGGCGTCGTTTGGCGTAATTTGCTAACGCGAAAAAATTCGCCCGTATTCGACCTGCAGCCATTTCGTGCTCTCTCTCTCTCTCTCTCTCTCTCTCTCGTTGAGACAGTCGCGTCAAATTGCGCGAGGGAAAAGAAGCGAAAATCTGGGAAACTGTCGGGGTAACACGAGGCGAAACACATGGTAGTATACGCTACCATCTACCGCTACAATCTCGTCCAGCGTCGCCATTCTTATTTTTCCGTTATTAGATATTTTTCTCTCGTCCAGGGGAGGAGTGCGCACGCGTTCACACGCACGCAGGCTCGCTGGCAGGGGCTCGTTTGAAGTTCCCGTTAGCTCCACCTCACCCTCATCGGTCCCCGTTTGACGCTTTCGCTCGACGTTCCTCGTCCGTAGCTGCCTCGAGTTTTTTAAACCGGCGCGTAGACTCGCAGAGGGGAGAAAAACTGGGGGACGCGTCTGTCCGTAAAAACCGTCGCACCGAGAACGGGTATTAGCATCTTTGTGTCGCTGTCAGTTTCTTGATCGTTTTTGTTTTTTTTTTTTTGTTTTTTATTCCTTTTGCCTCCGCGGACGTCGGACGTCCTGTTGTTCTTGCAACGTTTTGAACGCGTTTATCGCCTCGTGCTTTGTCACTGTCGATGAAACACTCTCTCGACGATTTCGGTGATAAAAATTCATCTGCCTCGATAACAGAGATTTCTTTCGAGTCGACTGGCCGAACTGGCCGGATCGTGCTGTTTTAATTGAAAGAGGCTATCGTTCCACGCGAACCCTTGCACGAAGCTTGACGAAGGACTGACAGAAAACTCGAAGGCGCGAGCCGAGAAAATTCGAAAAATCGTTTCTCTTTATCTTTGGTTCCGAGAAATACCCACCCCGTACGAACAACTTGCCTGAAATAACACTCGCTGTGTGTTCCTCGGCTCGAGGTTTCCTTCGAGTCGAGGCAGGAACGAGAATGCGAGGAACGCATCCGGTGTACAGCGTGGCTCGAAACGAAACTTTATGCACGCGAGATACACACACAAACACACCCGCGTGTATATTCAAGTAGACCAGCGGCGCGGATTCGCGAGAATTTCTCCGATGACCTGGTTGGTGCTCGACGATCGTTTCCCGATAGCAACGCATTGACGAGGAAGCGTAGGGTCCTCCATTGTCTCTGGCCGGCCGAGGCGTGCAGAATCTGTGCCAGGAGTGCATGCTATGCGCGCATTGTCCCAAATGACGTCACCCTTGCGAAACTCGTTTGCGCAGACAATCGTTCGCCCTGTCCGCGGCTACCAGCGTGCAACGTTCGGTCGCCAGCGCCTGGCTAGTCGATCACTGTATCCGCCTACCAGCCAAGAATGCCAAACACACCTAGCTGAGTTTCCGCGAGGGACGCGCACATGATCAATGAGTCACGACGAAGCTGTCAAAGCGTATTAATAAACCGGTCCGACACTGGTGGAACGAGGAACGAGGAACGAGGAAAGAGTCGCGCACAGAAACTATCATCACTGCGCTAGTCTGCGCTAGTCTGCAATAGTTTTGAAAAAAAAAAAGTAAAAAATGTACAGAAAATTTCTTCACAATTGGAAGAGTCCAGTGCCGGGTTTCAACTCTCTGGATCATTCCAGAATTTTCGCCCGCGAGTTGTTTTGATTCTTGAAAATTTTGATTCATGAAAAATTTTTCGAATATTTGACATTGTAAAGTAAATCGGCTGTACAATAAAATTAATTAAAGGAAAAAATATAAAACAGACGCAAAGGATTTTTGGACCTTCTAAGACTTGCGAAATCTTTAGAAAGAATAAGACTATAAATGAAGACTATAAATGACACTCGGAAGTCGACTGGATTATATGCTAGCTATCGAACGAGTCGCACGAGCTGCGGCGCTTTTGAATAAACGTCGAATTGTACAAGTTAATTGTACAATTATAATTGTATAAATAAATATATATATAATAGTATAAATTGTATAATTGTACATTCTTTATAACATAGAAGTTGGTACTATAATAGTAGAGACGTTCGCAGGTATTCTATCTAGAATTTTGGCAGATCTTTTTAAAGAAGTTTACAACACTGAGTAAAATGACGAGTGCAAGTTTAATTCGTAAAGGTGTGAGAATATTGTTAATCACTAAGTACGATGAAAGTTTAACACTAGTTTATTTCCGTCAGCTTTTTAATAGTTAATTTACTCCAAAATTTTGAGTAAATATGTATTTTCATTAACACCTGGTGCTCTGTCTCGAATATGCAGGAAGCTTCCACTTCCTCGGAGGATTTCACGATCAGCCAGTTAGACCGACGTGGAAACAAGTCGACGATAACTCTGTTTTTCTACGCGAGCAAACGTATTCGCAGAGAATTATGTTTCAGAACCGTCGAATGCGTTTGAAATTTGTCGAGCACAGGCCTGGTGAAAGTTTGGTGTATCGCGTGTCATATAAGCGCGGGAGAATCTGACTGCTGTAATGGGATCAAATCATCGACCATGCTCTCGGAGGTGTACGTACGATTTCAATGATACGTCTCGTTCGTCTTCGTTACGGTTCCCGATCCCGTGTTTCCTAGTTACTCGAACACATGGTTTACGTATCGTGAAACGAAGAGATGGCGTACACAGAGCCTTCAAATGGCTGGATAATTCATTGCTCGATGGAATCACGTAGATGAGTAGCGCAATTTTGTTCGACTGCTGATTCCGAGGATAATTTCTGGAATAGTTTAGAAAGCTACGTATATAGTGCAACACATTTATTTTTCTTTCCGCTCGTTGTTTTATACACTTATTCAACTCGTTATAGACTTGGAATACTTTAGTGTTAATGCATAGCAGAAACAATCGAATTTGATCTTTATCTGGCATTTGATAAGTGGAGTCAGAAATCGAGCAATCTGTCAGACCTTTTATAGCAGTCGTACAACATTCAATATCCGTAGTATTTCAGGGACGGACGTCAGAAGTTTCTATCCAATCCTTTTGATACACTCTCCCCGCACACACGCGTCACGAAATGTCCAGATACATTTGTATCATCCTTCGCTCGCCAATTTTCCACTTTCGAGTAATCAAGCGGCGCATTTCACCCCCCCCCCCCCGAATGAAACATACGTACACTTGGAAACGGCTGGCGAGAACGTTTTGACATCTCACGCTCCATCGATCGAGGACAGGGAGCAAGGCAGACTGGCCTGTGTAGAGTGGCTAGGAAAGCGAGCGACCGGGCTCGGTTTGGCCGACTGTATTCTTCAAAACGAGGCAGGAACTGTGACGCGGACCAAAATGGATAGGACGTTTGAAGTGGACTGAGAAGTTATACTGGAAGCGAGAAAGCATCCGCAGACTGTACACTGGCCCGTCGTGTTCTTGTCTGTCTCGTGAGGAGAGACGACGAGAGAGAGAGATAACCGCGGCACCGACAGTCGGCCAAAGGCGAACCAACAGCTGTCAAAGCGTTCGTGGTCTCGTTCTAGTCGACCCTTCTCTACGAGCCAGCTCTGTCCGTGATGTTGTGGTTGCTAATGTACTCGGTCCACGGGATGCACACAGGCAGTTCTTGTCGAGCGACAAGCGCCGCGACAAGAAGAAAAAGCCACGCTTCGATCGGCAACACAATGTGCGTTTGCCTTCCTATTTAGAAGCCACGCACTCGAAAGAGACGCGACGATCCACCACGATGCGAATGAGTCACATCGCGAGACCGATTATTGCACGCACCGAGCGGTGAAAAAGTGCATTGAGAATGGATATCAACTTCGATGCGCCGTTGGAGGATTTGACGATTTTGTTTTTTTCGAGCCCAGAGTGTTGATAAACAGATACACGGGATGTACGAAAATATTTAACCATTTACTCTTCAAGTCAGGAACAATAATTTAATCATTGCGATAAATGGAGAAGAAGATATAAAAGAAAGAACTGAAACTAACGTAGATAATTAAATAATTAACAGAGCCAAATTTCAGGACAACAAGAATATTTTATTTTTCAAGCCAGGAATAATAATTTAATTGCCGCGATAAATAGATATGAGGATGTAGAAGAAGATTTTGAAAGAGAGGGTTAAAACCTAACCTAGATGACAAAATATTTAAATTTGGCTCTAAGTTTCGGGATAATTACTTTTTTTCATCTACGGTGTAAATGACTTAATGTCGAAAATAGTCTGATTAGTCAAGAATACATCTTATAAACAAGACTCTCTCCACAACAGAGAATCGAAAAAATAATCTAGTACTATATAATTTGGTGTCTTAACCTTTTATAGTCATAACAAGCTACAGCGCGATCTAAACGTCTCTCTTGCTCTCTTTCGAGAAATTTGATGATTCCTCGACGCTTGATGCCGATGCTGTTTCGATGACTGTGATCAAAGGATGGACAGTCGTGTCGGTAGTCTCGGGGTCTTCCGTCAGGAGGGTTGTTTCCGGTTCAAAGTAAACGCTCGGCGCGCGGTAATCCTCCGCGGTTCCGTGGTCGAGCGGTCGTAGCGACTGCCGCCGAGGCCACGGTAATTTAAACTGCGGTCAAGGCGCCGTGTAAATGGCGAATGAAAACGTTCGCCTCGCAGAGGGCCAGACGACTCTGCGTCCTCGTTCAGCTCTGGAAATTGTGGTCCAATTCGTCTTGATGGGAAACGTTGGAAGCCAAACCAAAGCTTACTGGGTTAAACGTTCAGCTTGGAAACAAAATTGAAAGTGAAGTGTACGTCGCCTCAGCTGTGTCACGTGTTGATCTTCGTCGTTCAGAGACGATTTTTTTATAAAATCATGTGTTTTTCGTTCTTTTTTTTTTTGGACAACCACGTCGCGGTTGAAACAGAAATGATGCACGTGAAACTCATAAAATTGGACCAAAACTATTCATCTGATTGCCCAACTAGATTTGTTAATTTCAATATCCAGCTACAAAACCGAAGCGTCGTGAAAACAGCCGAAAAGATTAAAGACGATCCGCGCCACGTGCTGTCTTTTAAACAGCGGAAAATCTTGCAATAGAACTGAAAACGCTGGGTAAGCAAGCAATGTAGCTTTGATTCCGAGTCGATGGATCTAACGATGGGGAGAGAGGGAGGGTAGATGGTGGCGCCTAATGGGCTTGTCTGGCGCTAAAAATATATGCTGCTTTGAATTTCTACAGCCATCTAGCCGCGGCTGGATACAGCGTACATGAAAAGGAAAGAGAGACGAGACGATGCGAACGCTGCCACTGTTACTCTACTTTCGACCGGTGAAAATAACTCGACCGGCGCTTCCCGGCACCGTGTCATTTCTCCGTCTTCCTTTGTCATTGGCGCACGCCTCTACCGTCCCCCGGTGAAACGCGGCTGCGTCGCCGAGAGAAGCGGAGGGGCAAAAAAAAAAAAAAAAAAAGAAATTGCAAAAGCCAGCCTCTCGCGTAGACCTCGCGAGTGCGCGGATACAGACGGAAACGCGACATATAGGCTTTTTACCCTGTCGGTCTTTGTCATCGCTAGCACTTTTTTTCCTCTGCTCGATGGAACGTCGTTCAATGACCGAGCAATCTCACGTCGAAATACATTATTGCACGAACTCGCCGGCTTAACGTTGCATCTTGCGAGATTTCTCGACAGCGATGAAATTTACTCTTCATTTTCCCAATTTTTCGCAACGTTTGTCATATTTTCCTCTCTTTCGTTCTAAAGTCTTAGAATCAAGGTAACTGTACTTGTTTCAAAACTGGCAGAGTTAAATAATACTTTGTACAACAAAGACGTGAAGACGTGTAATTTAAAAATTTGATTCTCTACGAGAAACAACGAACGTTACGAGTAAAATGTATCCGGAGAATCTTGAGCAAGAACATCGACTCGTGAGAAAAATTAAGGCACAAAGTGAAGAGATTTTCTAAAGCACAACGCGGTTATGTCCAGTTTCACAGACTCTACGAAGGGACCTACAATATGATGGAGACATGTCCCTCTATATTTATAGCTTTGCACGACTGACTCGTTATACCGATCGAAAGAAAAATGGAAATGTAATTTTTTCTCATTCTCGGGCTATTAAACCCGACAAGACGATTATCCGCGTGTAATAATCGTTAAACATACAAAGATGAAATTTCCGTCGTTGAGCAATCTCGAGCGGCCGATAATCGATTCTGTACACTGAAACGAGCGCCGCGCCGCGTTTCCAAAGAAAGGCTGATTGCTCGTAAGACAAAAGCGTTATCGAGTTTAATCTTCCAATGATCACCGTTCCAATGGTAACCGTGTTTGCCGACGCGCGCCGCAAGAAACGGCACAGCGACGCGTTAATTAGAAATCCAACAAAAAGGAGGAGGGCATGGTTTACCCGGTCGAGACCCGGCGCGTTCACAGCGTGGACACGACGCCTCGCAATCTCGTCTCTCGTGTGTGCTCACGAGAGGGGGAGGAGGCGCCCGAAAATACCCTCGCATCAGGCGAGGCAGGCAATCGCTCTTGTTCACGTCACGTCGTTTGTCATTCGTTCTCCGGAACAAGCAGGCCCACGGTCCTCGGAGAAACGCGGCCAAACGACGCGATAACCAACAAGAATCATTCTAATCTGTTTGTTCGTCCAAGAGTAATTTCCTTCGTTCTCATCTTTTCTTCGTTTTCCCCGTCGTGTTTATTATTACCGTGCCTTCGAACAGAACGACGACGAATCACGAGATTATTATCGTCGGGATGGCAATCACGCGGTGGCGCGTGAACCAGCCCCTATCGTCGAATTTCTTCGAACCAGCTACCAATCAACCTGTCCTCCCTCCCTCCCTCTCTTTCTCTCTCTCTCTCTCTCTCTCTCTCTTGCTTTACGCTCGAATATTGGAGAAGAATCGAATATCGAATTTCAGCGAGAAAAGGAAGAATGAAAAAAGAATAAAGTCGCGTTACGAAATTCGGGTGAAGCCTGACACCGCGGTTCGTTGATTACTTGTAAGCGTGTGTAACGCAAAGGTACTTGCCGGGCAATAACGAACGCGTCGTTCTTACCTCGATCGATAATACACGTACGCGTATAATGAAGGCAGATGGTTATGAAAACACGGCGATCGCCGCCAGCCTGGATGCGTTCTCGATAATCCTTCTCGGAACGTCCTTCTCGATAATCGAGGTGTATCGCGGATAATGTCAAAAGAAGCTAATCTCGGTTTCACAAAGCTATGAGAAAGTTGCTTGGTATGTCGCTGTGCGTACGTACTCACGATACGATACAACGTTCTCGTCGTGAAAAGACGTGTTGCTCGATCACCTTGCGCGAAAATCTCGCGATTATTTTCTCACGAGCCTTGAATCCGTTTCCATGGGAATGCGTAAATCGTCGAACAGTGGAACGCGCATAGTAATTGCGGGGCAATTTATTGCCGCTGAATGTCCAGTTTTTACGCTGACGCGAGTTCCGCTCAGTCACACGCGTCGGATCAACGCGAATCACGGAAAAGCGGGTAGAGAAAAAGGTTACTCGCTAACTGGCCTTCGTTTATCCGAAGGCATCTCGGCTGCGATCGCTGTTGCGTGATGATTTGATCAGCGATTACAGTGTCAATGACATCAGCGTTAATCACACTGAAGGCGAAGTGAAAAACTGCTAGAAGAAAGAATATATACTGGCTATGCTTCAAAATCGCAGTCGAGCAATTCGTTTTCAACGAAAAGTCGAAAAATAGAATCCAGTTTGTAGGAATAATATTCGACGATAATCTTCGTTTATCTACGGTGATTAAAATCACTGTTGCTTTATCAGTTATTTCAGCGTCGAAGGTGAAGCGAACTGATAAAAAGAACACAAAAACAGATCGTACCTCGAAATGGCAGTCGAACGATTTCTTTCGCTTTTTTCCAACGAAAGAGTTTTGTTTCATTGTTTCGAGCGAAAGAATCACCAACTGACGTCAGTCCGTTTCAAAAATGAAATCCATTCGGAAGATTTAACGACACAGAGTAGAAAAATAGAATAGAAAGATCATTGACAAATCTTCGTTGATCTAGAAAGAACTTCTGAAGCGCCAAATTTCAAACGAGGTCCACTTTCCTTCTCTATCGCAATACTGTCGACAAATTGACGAAATACAATTACCAAAAGGCTATTTTTCAAACTATCGACTGGTGCCATTCTTATTTGTTTCCAATAGGAAGGTTTTATTTCGTCGTTCGAAATAAAACGTCATCGACCGACGCGAATAATCCCCCTTTGAAAAGTTACGGCTTTCGAAAAAAAAAAAAGAAAAAAAAAAGAATCGAATCGAATAATCCACAGAATTTATTTACACCCCGACAATAGAGCAATTTCCTCGGCAGAAACGCGCAAATGGCGCCTTCTCGTATCGAGATTGAGCGTATCGTGGCCGGGGCGCCTCTCGCCATTCGCGATATTCGAATCAACCCGGCCGGCAATCTTCGTATTAAATCTTCCGCGTCGCGGATCCGGCGTATCGCGCGATCTGGCCATTTCAATTTTCTTGCCGCGCTCGCACGTTCGCGCACGGGGAAGCGCCCCACGACGCACGCAGCGGGGAAAAAACGGGTGAGGAAAAAACGACACACGACCCGCTGTCCCGTGGAATCCCGATAACACGGCCGGGCGCTTGGCAAACCGTACCGTGGAAAACTATAAACACGGACAAAAACAATACAGCGTGCAAGCCCGACGGCTGCTACAACCTGTATGGATTCATTCATCAATCGTTCGCGACGGTTCTGATTGTCAGCGGTGTTTCGTCGTCGAGTTTTTGTCGACGCCTCACAGCGCAGCCGTGAAATATACGAAAAATCCCGGTATCGCCGGGCACGAACGCGCAAAAATGGAAAAAAAAGAAGAGAAGAGAGAAAATCGATGGAAAAGAGAAAACGATGAGTCGATCGCGCCGGTCGACGTGTCGCAATTAAAAATTGTCGAACTTTCCGGCGCCGCGTATCCACGATCGTTCCCCGTAGCTTTTCCATCCTTTCTTTCTCTTTCTTCCCTCTGTTTCGTTTTCTGTTTTTCCTCCTCTCGTCCTCCTTTCCGTCAATTTGCATGGCCAGGCGCGAGCTTTCCATCACACCGAAACCCCGTATATCGCGCGGACCAATTGTCAGTAAGTTGGTGAAATCCCGTTGGAAAAATCGAGCACCATCCAGTCAGTTTATCGTTGCTCGCTTGCCTTGGATCGTTTTCGAACCCACCACGCTCGTCGACCAAGCTTTTGTCCCGTGGATTTCGCTTTTTCGCAGGGTGTTGGCCGAATCGACGTTTCACATTATGAGGGCTTGATACGCGGTTATCTGAACGCGGTCGGAATGGGATTGTCGAGGGAAATTTGAACAAACGCGAGGAATGCTAGCGATAGCGTTGAGAAATTCTCGCTTCTATCGTCAAACACACGTTTTCCAACTTGAATTCTCACGTGTGCACAGCCACTTGCAAACTTGTACTCCTTTCTTCTGCTAGGAATTTTCCAACCTGAAATTTCTCCAGTACGGTGCGAACGAATAATTACGAGTAGGCACGTGTACATTTACGTCTAATAGGATTCGTCTATTCCAACCATCATCGCGCAAAGAGAATTTAATCTCTGGCAAGCAAATTAATTTACTCGTACACGCAGCGTAACGACGCGATGAATCGCAATCTTCGTTGTCTGTATTTGCATATTCCACTTGCGCAACTCCTTCAATCGGAGGGAAAAATGAAAGGGATATTGGTTGCGTGGATCGCGCGAATTCCACCGACATCGGGTAAATATATTTACAAACGCCAGGAGAGGTTCAATCCGCGTAACCTTTCGCCTATCTCTCCGTCGCTGCCGACAAACGGCGGAATTCTCTCCTCTCCTCTGACGTTCTAATCGACGATAATTAACCAATTCACTTCGAACGCCGATTTACATCGCGCACCAATGGATATCTATCGCGTGTCACACGAGGAGATCTCATCGAGCTTTCTCAATCGACGATCGACGACAAATCATCGGGACGATAAAGTCTCCGCAACGATTTCCTCGCCTCCCTCCTCCCCTCCCCCCGGATGAGTAACCGCGGAACGATCCGCGAGATTCCCACAGCCGGCAGCGCGGAATGGCACGACGAACGAAGGACGAGGATATACAATCTCCATCGGGGTAGCAAAATCGAAGATAAAGAGAGAATCAATTTCCCGCCGGGTGGAATTGCAAATTGAGGCGATTACTGAGAATTCCATCGTATTGGCGTATCGAGGCAACCGGGTCTCTTCAAGGTGAGCTCTCGGATCGAGACTCGAGGAATGAGTTCATTCGGCCGATCGTCGCGAAGCTTTGCGCTTTACGACACCTACGCGAATCGACGATCCGAGTCGACGTGAAGTCTCGCAACATCGAGTCTGCCGCTTTTGCAAACGTCCGTGCACAGTAAGTCCTGGAGAAACGAGGACGAAGAGATGGCGAACGTGGAAAAATATGTCCACAGGACGATCGAAACACAAGTCGAATCGGAGATGGAAGAATGAAGAAGGACAGGTAGCAGAGACGAGACAAGAGACCAAAAGAGGACAAAGAGAGAGAGAGGAGGAGGGAGAGTAGTGACCGCGAGAGAATCAGGCCGGACAAACCGCCTAGGCAGGTAGACGCAACCAGGTGTGAGGAGATCAGAGAGGATCGCTGCAAGATCTAAGAAGATCCAAGGATGCTCGCCGGCCAGGCTGACGCGGCGATGGTGGCGAAGGATGCTTAACAGCCTCCGAACGAGTCTCTCTCGAGCTACGACACCAACCTCGGCGGCCTGCAAAAACACCTGCCTACTTCTGTCTTCTTTCCTTCTTCTTCTTCTTCTTCTTCTTCTTGCTCCTCTCTCGATGTCGTCTAAGAAGGCTTCCACCGGCTTCGTTCGACCTGTGTGTACACATCGGCGGCGACACGCCGAGGTTTATCGACGCTGTTACACGTGCTTGCAGAACGAGCCGCTGGACTCTTCTTATTCTCTGCCGGATCGCGATCTCGATCTGATATCGGTGTCTATTAGACAGATGATGCAAAGGAATTTAATTTGTCCGTGAAAACGATGACTCGAGGAATATGAACAACTAGTATATTTAACGAAACGAAATTAGGAGTTGTGGAAGTTCAGATGTGTTTCCTTTCTTGAAATCCCTTTCAGAATTCTTTAATTAGACTAGAATAATTCACGGAATTTCTCTCGATCAAGAGTAATATGGAAAGAAAATATCGAAAGATGCCAATATGTAATAATTTATATTTGAAGAATTAAAAACAATTTTATTCCAATAATAAGTCCAATGACGTCTCTAAATATTTGTTCTCGTTCTTCTATCGCAATTTAAAAGAGCAGCTAAACTAATTTACAGAATCTTTCGACAGGAAACACCAACGACGTCGATCTGTACCTCAACTCCTTACGCGACGAGTTACGTACATTCGAGAAGTTAAAGACAATTTCCAAAGCGACGCGCGCTTTCAGCCAGAAATCTAGATTTACACCGACGACACTGAGGGGTGTATTCCTCAAAGTGTAATATCACATTCAACGATCCGGATCTAAATAGTTTCACTCGCATCCCCATTAAGCTGGCGCATCCAAGTCTGGCGGATGTCGCGTCGCCCGTCACACAGACAGCCTGGCACGATGAAACCCATAAAGCGAAATCCGTCTGCTCGCTTTACGATTTCATTACGAGAATTTAAAAGCCGCGCGTACGGTAAGGCGTATGTGCCCGCTTTATTTAGTGTCCCGTTGCACACCTTGTTTGCTCTGGCCGTCGCCTCATCCCTGATTTACGAGTGCGGCGTGATAAACGTGAACGCCTTCGCGTGTGCCCCATCGTTTCTCCATTGTCGCCGAGCCAAAACGGCCAGCAACGATCAACGAGGGAAAATAAGATTTTATTGTGTTAGAGAGACGCTGCATAAACCGATCGGTTCACCTCCTCGAGACATTATTACATCATTATTGTGCGATTTCGCGACAAAGTGACTGAAAAACGTTGACGTTTATGAACCGGTAGGATGCCGCGATTCGTGAAAGCGATCTGAATATAAAGGTGTTTTACGGCCTCTTCAACGACGTCGTTGACGATTCCCAGCGAGACAATCGTTCTGGCCAGAAGTTAGCAAGTGCCCTTTAGAAAATGCGGAAAGCAAAGTTAGCGTAAAATGAATAAATGTCTACGTAGAACTTTAATAAAAATACGACGGGGAATAAATACGTAATGTTATGAACGAATTCCTTGGTTGTGCAATAAAATAAAAAGTAAATTAAAAAATTAGAATACAACTGTTTTTATCGTCGAGACTTCTTGTATTCTTTGATATCGGAGAACTATTCCAGGGAATAAATAAATCAATCAATAAACTTCGTATTTCACTGTTGCAACGACTGATCATTATCCCATTAAAACCCGTGATACTTCGCTATATCACACGTATTCCATCAAGATGAAAACGTTTCGTATGTTATTGCGAATGTATAAATGTTGCTTACGCACGAGATTCTCGGATCTGGACGAGCCAGGTGAGAACGATTGTCCGTAATCGTAATATTGGAGTCGCGGCTCTGGCCGTTTTACGAGTTTTACGGCATATCGGTGCATCCCCGTGTTCGCCTCGTAAAAAGGAGGGACACCGTTATTGCTTCGCTAACAGCTGCGAAACTTCCATTTCTTTCACGATTCTTTCTTCCTCCACGACTGTTCGCGACGATTCGCGGGTGAAACGTTTCAGGTCGTTAAACGCATTCCCTCGTATTTCGCAGCCTTTCCGTCAATTTGAATTTTACTCGTGCGTTTCGAGTTATTCGGCGGGTCGACGGACTGATAAAAGAACAAACGCAACTCGACTGTTGTTTCGACGAGGCAAGTTCGATATTGCACGCATTAATTTGTAAATATTTCAATCCCTCGTTTGATAATCGCGCCCGAATTTTGTTTCTGTTATCGACCTTTCGTACACGTAATTATTATAAAATGTGAAACACGCTGTTCTGACGTGTCGTACACACACACACACACACACACACACACACACACACACACACACATAGATTGTATTAATACAATTTTGATTAACAAGCTTCAACGGGGATAATAATCTGGACGAAATGAGAGATTGAATAAATGCAATTCAATTTTGATCGATCGGTTTACTCAAAACACGGATTTTGGTGGGGAATCGTTAGAACAACAATTTACTCGCCCCCCCTCTCCCCCCGGGAAATTCAATTTACCTGAAACACATTACTTTGTCGCTCGTTTTATCGCGCGAATTCTGCGCATATTTGCCCGTACAAACGCCTCTGCCTCATCGCCGAACTATACGAACTTTGTTCATTAAATTCGATATACTCACGTATACGGACCCTGTTAACGTGCACGTGTTAATTAAATTTTATAAATATTGATTAAATTGCACGCGATCTGCCGTCTACTTTAACACCTGCCACCTACGTATCGGGTCTAATCGAGTCGCGATCCGTTCGTTTCTCTCTTTGATAATTCACGTGACATTGCGCTCCCTGTATTTCCTCGAAATCGTCGAACGAAACTCGAAATCCAGTGCATTGTTATTCTTGTCCATCTATAGAGAAAAGAGAGGGGAAGTGAAAGAGTTGTCGGGAAGGAAGTAGTAAATCTGGCCGGTCGTTCACCTTAAGACGCCGAGAATGAACGTGACAGTACTTAATATGAAATTATGATTGCTTAGAATGGTAGCTGGTTTGCATACGTAATTTTCGCTCAAATTTTCTCTCTCTCTCTCTTTCGCTCTTTTTCTGCATTGTTCTTCATGCAATTTTTAGACTACTCTCGCGAAAGAATCTAAATCTACAATTTTGGATATCAATGATCCCTTTGACAGCCTCGCAAATCTTTGAATTACACGAATTGCGATTACGGTCAATTAGCTCATATCATATCATATCATATCATATTAGCTCATATAATTTGTAATTGCATAAATCCGTTTTTAAACTAGTTTTTCAGCTTCTCAACCTATCACCGTGCTATTACATATTATAATTGTTACGTATGAATTACTAAAATTAATCAGTAATGTCCAGGCATATTCGAGAAACCAATTCAATTACTTAATTGTTATAAACCAATTGCCAAACCGTTAAATAGCGTTTACGAATATTGAAAAATTAGATAAATCATTTAATTGTTATAATGAACAATTATATGAACTGTTAAATATTGTGTGTAACGATTAATGATTCAGCTTTTATAAATAATAGGTTTAATTTAGAAATGTCGTGGAAAAGAATTAATGATTTAATTGTCACAAATAAATGATTAGGGATAGCAGGTAATTTTATTGAAATTCCCAGGTAATTTTACTCTTTTAGGCAAGTCGTTGACACGTACACGATAAAAGTTCAAGTGACAATGATTACTTTTCCCCGTAAAAATGCATGAAATGCCTAAACGTCTATCTCAACCTTGTTTGTGCTTTGACATACCAAAACCATTATCATCTTTAATTACCGTCTAAAAATCGAGCACAAAGCTAACCCAAAGTACTTAGCGAAATTCGAACAGAATTTCGAATCGATGGAAGGATTTGCTGGGAAGCGAGGTGTGACGAAATACAAAACGTGGTACGAGTGATTACGCAAACAAATTAGTGCGTGAGAGAAGACGCTTTAGAGAAGACGTAGGAATACACGGAGATCTCGGAAGGGTAACGAGTTGAGAGAATCGTGTTGCTCTGGTCGTTATACGTAAATGCCGCCGCGAATGTGAACACGGGCCCGCACAATCCTTCTCCTCCGCTCCGTTTGTGTGTGTAATCGTGGAATTGTACGGATATAGCCTCGCGTTCTTGCACAGAAACGATTGCAATCCGCCCATTCGCGTTAAATTGCTCCACCCCGTGCCAAACGCGACTGCTGATTCAGCTTGCACGGTTATTTGTACTGGTCGCGTTATGGTTTCATAGACACGTGAAAAGACATAAGTTTCCCTGTCGCGTTGCCGAGTTCCAGGGCTTCGATTCAATTCGCGCTCGAAATTTATCATCACTCCGACTTGTTGAAAGTAATCGATCGTGTGATATTCAATTGCAATGACTTTGAATTTTTTTTAAACGATCGTACCTAAAATCAAGTGAGTAATTAGAAATTAAAACTGAAAATTCGCTCGAGCAAATCGTCGATGAAACATTTAAGAAATTTTCAGATAATCTTCAATTAAAAGTCTCGATTAGCAGACACTCGGTTGGGACTGATAAAATCTTCAAAAGTAGCTGCAACGATCCAAGAGGGGAGGGGAACAAAGAGAAACGTCGTGGAAAAACGTTGTCTCGCGAGACACAAAACGAACTCGAAGACGGTACGTATAATAGAGATCTGGCGTCACGAATCCGGGGAGAAGCGGATGAAAAAAGCGAGGAAGACGGAGCAAACACGCCATCAGGAACGTTTCCTCGTTAGTATCCGGCGGGTGATTCGATTTGAGCGCCGGCGCCTTTTGTTTACCGGCACTCGCGTGAATTCGCCGCGCATACTGATTTATAAAAAAAAAAAAAAAAAAAAAACGCCGGGGCCGCCTACACGACTATTTGCCTGGTTATTAATATTAATACAAGCCGGCGATTACCCGAAAAAGAGGGGCGAGACCGAAACGGGGAAAGGGAGGAGAATTAACGAAGAAGGGTGAGAGGACTGAGGGAATTAACGAAAACAGAGAGGGTACAAAGTTCTCTGACAAAAGATGGGAAACGAGGGTTCCGTAGCATACATTTAATTATCCTCATCCCGTGTTCTTCCCCGTTCTCACCTCTCCCCTGTTCGAGCGTACTTTTGACAGCCGTGTCTCAAAACCGAATGTAATTCTCGCCTTTTCCTTTGTTTCTAGGTAAGTGCCAGCCGACTACAGCTTTACCCCCGAGCGCATTGCGATCCAACAAGAGTGCTATCGTTTCGGCGTAAATGAAGGTTCGATCGTGGTCGTCGCGCAGTCTAACCCGGTAGTTTCGTGGGATCGCGGCTCGTACGTCGATAATCGAGGTTAACTCGCGCGGCCGTCGCTCCATGGCCTCACGTACGCGTCGTAAAATTAAAGATAATCGAGTTCGTTTGCTTTTTCGTCGATACCAGCGCCAGTGAATCGCCAGCGTTCGAGTTAAATCGTTCGTACCGAGATACACAGGAACTGTCGGCCATCCGTACAGTCATGCGCTTCCTGTCCAAACTGGCAATTAGAACTCCGATATTTGTCTTTACGTCGATCGCGAATCGTTCGGAATCGTTGAGGGGTTTCGTCGCTCGAAATCGATACGATTGCCAACGACCACGATTGAACGAACCAGGGTGAAAGCTGTTACACGACATCGAGACTGCGAAACATTGGCCAGAGACAGAAGGGTAGAAGGAGAGAGTATGTGTGCATCGTATTGCGAAACGGTCACCGATGACAATTTAGATCGTACGAGCGTGCAATAATCGAAACAATCGCCGGTGCATACACGAGAAGGAGGAACAGAAGTGATTCGCCCAACGTCGCTAATGAAGAGCTCAGGATTAAGTAGCCTGTAACTCGCTTTATCCACGGGTTGCCCCGTTACCCTACCTCCCGTTCTCGTTCCGTGTCCCATCGTTCTGTCGTGTTACATATGTATTACGGCCCCGTCCTTTTGCCCAGGGTACGATAGAAGGTTCGCCAGCGTGTGTGTGTGTTGGCGTGTCGGTGCGTCCTGTCACCGTCGTGTGCGAGTACGCTCGTGTGCGACGGTCGTGCTCGCCACGGTATCAATTAAATCTCTGATTAGCGAGCCCTTCGAGCTCTGCGACCAGCCCGGTCTAGCCCCTTTGAATCTCGTTCGCGATTGTCGCTCGTCCGTGCTAACTCCGACCGATCGAAAACTCCTCCGCTCGGACCCCCTTCGGTCGACGAAGATCAACTCCCGAGATTCCTCCGGGTCCGGCGAATATTTTTGTACGCTCGCGGCCACCTCTGACCAGCATTTTATTTTAAACGATTATCACCGATCGGAAACGGTTCTCCTCGGACAAATGTCCCGAGTTTTTCGTTCCAACGGGATCTCAGCTCTCTTCTCTTTCCGGCAGTGTTGAGAAAATTTAGCAAAATTGAGAGACGAATCCAATTTCATCAACTTTTAAATCAATAGACACCCTGTGATAGTTAATGTGATATAACATGATAGTTACGTTTTTTTTTTTTTTTTTTTTTTACAAAATGTCGCGTTATACGATCGTGTTACACGGTCTACTAAGAAAAACTATAATGAACTATTATATCTGATAGAACTATCATGCGCATTTGCATGCTAAATTTGTTACGTTCGTACAGTCTTCCTGACTCAAATAACCCTACTGTTCGGTTATACGAATCATTATCTACCATAATCATTATCGTAATCACTGTCGTGCTTCGTGGCTCGGTGTAAAACATCGACTTTTTTACGTTCTTTCGCTGTTACATTAAACGTACAACGAGTAGTTTAATCAAAGTTCAAGATTGAATTTCTAAAAAGACTTTACTAATTTACACAAGTTCCTACGAAAGTCCCTAGATCATCCGCTGGCAACGTCGCGACAGTACGATCGAAAGAAAACAAATAGGAAAATCAACTAAAAAAATCGCGTAAAAAGTTTCCCATCAATACGGGGGGGAGGGGGGGGGGAATCTTCACGAAATTCCCCGCGTGTCTGGAGGCCACCGCGCACGATAACCTTAACGAACCGTCGCGGACCGTGGCCGAAGAAGAATTTGGCATCGTATAAGCGTCTCTCGTTGGCCGCCTCGACGGCCATAAATTCTGGTCAGCGCGGCCAGCGACCAAATAAAACGGAAATCGAGATTCTCGGTGAGCCACACGGATCCTCTCCAGCCAGCTTTCGAAGTCGCTAGCGGGATCGAAAGCTGGCTGTAACTGCCGTGCCGTGCCGACGAATAAAACGATCGTTGGCTCGCGCGCGTACGCTCGCTGTGAGCGTGGGAGCGGCAACGGCGGGGGCAAGGTTGCCGCCGTCCAGGAAAAGCTGAAAAACGTGCAGATTTATGAATGCCACGTATCAAGGCTCGTTCGCTACCCGCGGTGTTCAGGCCGATCTTTCATGCCCGCGGAGACAAGCTCGCCACGGCAGTGCAAGCGCGAGAACTCGATGGTCGGAGGGGAGGACGGTAGACAGGACCCTTTGGTAACCACGCTTGTTCGACACTCGGCTCGTCGAAAATGCCCGGTCGCTCCCGCACGCGCGGTTATTTATGCGCTTTAGCCGATGCCACGAATCCCGCTTGGGTATAAAGTACGGATTTTCGGACAGGATCTTTCCCTTACGTCGGCGTGAATCGTACGTTCTACCATGGGAGTCGTCTTGCCTCGTCCTCGAATTGAAATTCTGAAGCTTCGGTCGGACAACCGCGGTGAGGATTTGCGTTTAATTTTATTTTTTTCTTTTTCTTTTTTCTTTTTTTTAGGGGGCGGGGAGACAAAGTCACGGTAAGTTTGAAGCTAATCAATAATTATAACTCCGCTAAGCATTTATCAACGAAATGATTCAGTTACACGTTTAGCTGTATCGTAATGATTTTATTATGTTACAACGATTTCGTATGATTAAACAGTTCGGTCAACTAACGATTTCGACGATAAATGAAAAGTAACACACGCAGATTGATTTCTGATCCATCCACTGGTACACTGGTTCTAGCTTGTTGCGCTAGTTGCCCCGGAAACGCAGTGTATTTTTAGATGAAATAGCTCTGTTTACACTGTTCCGTGTCTCTGTTCACGCCCCAAACAACCGCGCTGCAGTTACGCGATTTCATCCAACGACGAGACCTCCACCCCCGCATGAGAAAACCTTCGCTAATCTGCGTGATCGTGTGACTCGCAGCTTTTTCCCATCCACAGCTGCGAGCACCGGGAGAACCGTGAGGCCAGGCCTCGCTGGATAACTTCATCCGTCCGCCCACGAGAGTCGATCGACGCGACTCTATGTATCTTGGTTTCCTTCGGAGTAGCGAGTGGAACCTCCCAACAATGACTCGGCGTCCGTCTACCGTGAAACGCGTCGCCTACCAATCCCAGCCTCGGTCGCTGCCTCGAAGCAGCTATTAATTTGTATCGATCGAGGCGGGACAGAGGTGGAACGTGCATGCACATTCGTACGTTCGTTAGTTAATCCGACGTGGTGAACAGAACGAGCTCCACGAGGAGTCGCTCGTCTATGCGAGTACAGAGACGCGCGCACCACCACGCGCTCACGCGTGACCGCGATACCCGAAGCGTATAAGTATCGTTGCCGGCGAGCCCAGGCTAAGGAAACCTTCCCACACGACCCTACAGCCAGGCGTGTACGTATACCTACGCCGAGCCGATGAAACGTGTGAGTGACACGTAGGAGGATGCTCTCTCGGCGGGTAATGATCACGATTGAATGAGAATGAGGCCGAGAGAGCCAATACAATTAACCCCGTAGCAACATGCCATTGCTACAATGCCAAACGCGTTCACCGTGCACAGCCTCACTCCTTGTGCCGCGCGTTGCCTCGCTCCTTGATTCACCAGGCCTTGACTGCCGATAGCAACCGGTGCTCGCTCGCCAGGCCGCAACAAAGACTTCCTTCCTCCGATCGACTGGCTGCCCCTCTTTGGCTAGCGCAATTATTACGGCATCGCGGGAACGCGTTCATAGATTATAGGTAAATATGCCACCATGTGCAAGCTCCAGTTTACGCCGGGCGACTGGCTAGCTGCTCGCCTACTTACTCAGCTTCTGAACGTCAAACGCTGATTCGTTTCACGCTGGCAATGAGACGACGGAGAAGCGATTTCCAAACGTAAAACATCATCTCGAGATCACCTCTGAATTTTAAAGAAACTGTTAATCGTTAATTGTATCTCTCAGTGTCAACTGTCAGATGAAATCGCAGCGTGCCCTCGAAGCGGTTTTCAGATATTTTCAGAGTGAAAATTGTAATACTTCGTTGCAATCAGGACTCCGGAGTCGGACCAACGCTGGTGCGATCGGTTCGGTGAACGCCAGATGGAACTGGGCTTCGAAAGAAGCACGTGCCTTTGACTCATTTCGCGGACGCAATTATTGCGGGACCGAGGAGCTGCAGGTTGATGCGCACGTGTACACGTAGCCGAGGAACGTTTCTCGGAGAACAGCGTCGATGAATGGGATAGACTGCAGCGGCTCGTGCCCGATGAATCGCGCCGCGGCAGTCCTCTCGATTCCCCTCAACTCGCTCTTTCCTCTATCGCGATCCTGACGACTTTATTATTGCCGATATAGCCGCGATAGAGAAAGAGACTGGCGATTCTCCGCGATCGAGGCTTACTCGCGCTTTGTTGCCTCTATTACCGTTAGGATCGTATCGCACCCGATGCACCCGGGGATCGCCCGATGAGATCGCCGAGACGAAGCACCCGGGTTCCGAAGCCAGATTTCGCGTCGATGGTATTGAAATTAGCCGCGCTCGACGCTTCCGCCACTTGCCCGAGCCGAGATTTTGCCGTTGAATCAACTCGAAATGTATACTGGCTATCGTCTTCAAGAAAGTAGAGCACTCCTTGCACTCATTCAATGAGTCAGCTTACATCTCAGTTGAGTTTACGAATGAACGTGAAGTGTGAAACGTTCGTATCAAATTATGCAAATATAAATACTACAATTAATATTAAAATATTATATAAATTTCGCAAACTTTTGAGGATTCCGTCGCAGACCTATTTGTCACAGTGCACAGTGTTTCAAATTATCAATCGTGTCGTAGCTGATGAACGGAAAATCTACGTTAAAACGTATTATGCGGTTAATTAACTGCGACGAAACATTCTTTCCCTACGGGAACGGTCGTCCGCGATGGTGGGTCGGTCGACTCGTTGAAGCCAAGTGCATTAAACTCGTACGCGACGGACGCCGATTTAGATTACGGCGGGCATAAAAAATACGAGGTGAAACGTGTAATCCGGTGCCGGTTCGAACGCATTCGACGTATTGGCCGATTGGTTAAGAGTAATCCGGTTTTCACGGCGCTTGCTTCTGAAGTACCACAGCCTGGTACCTGGCAGCTTGACGATACCTTCGGCTTCTCGAGGATGACGGTTCCTCCCACGTGCCTGGTGATCCGCCAATCCTATCGGGGCATCTTCAATCTGTTATCCGTGTACGTATCGTAAGGGGATATCGTATTTGGGATATCGTATTTGGGATATCGCGCGCCACCGAGCTCCACTCCGTGAGGAATAATCTGTTCGAATTATAATTTCGTACGGTGGACACGAACGCACGCTCGAAAGAAAAAAGCTCCGAACGCCACTCGATAGATCCGGCTTTCAACTCGCTCTCTCGTTACGGCGAGCGTTTAAAAATACACCTACCCTCGGTTGAAATTGATCGATTAGTATTCCGATCGGGTATTATCTGCAACCGTATCGTTCAAGACGATGGCTCGGCGATATTTTCTACCGGGTGAAATTGCGGTTCGTTCGGACGCGAAACGCGCATCAACAGTTAGAAGGTGATACGATTGGAAATCTGTTGCCAGTCGATGCACTTAATATCCCGTGTTAATGACGTCGTGTAACATATTTATGTATCCGTATTTTATGAATATTCGTCGGCACGTTATTGCACCTTATCAGTGCACCGTTACAAGAATACTAAAAGACTTGCAATAGACTGCAGTTTCTTTTGTGCACTTCTGAGAAATTTTATGAGAAAAGCAAAATTATACAGAATGCACGTCGTATAGAAAAATGTATAAAATATATCTGCAATAGAATGTCTTTTATAGTACTTACTGTTAGTTAGTTAAGTAAAACAATTCTCTACTCAATTCTCTACTCGTATCACTTAAGCAGTTGTAAAAAATAAATGTCTGAAATCCGTCAGATTGGCGTCATATTTCGATTGTCATAGCGTTAAGATAACTCAATCTATAATAATGACAGTCCCAATGGTGTTTACATAATATACGAAACATCAGGAAAGTGTTAAAATTGTACTTAACATACTTAAAATTATTCATTTGCACAAAAATCGGCAGTCTATTTATAACAACTATTAATTCCCAGATTTCCAATTACACTAAATAACTCCTTTTTTTCTGTAAATAAATGAAATTCCTTCCGCTCATAGAGGGTTCAAGTTCTAACGCAGATCGCGTGAAAGTAATGCGGCGTGAAGTTAATTACGAATAATGTACCGCGTAGGGTAGATATCGTTGGAACTTAGGATCGAGGATGTGGAATAATCGCAATAAAGATCGACCGCGTATTATTGACGAGCGTCGGCGATAATTTGATATCAGCCGTGTGAATGATTTAATTAGAAACTGCAACGAGAACGTACGAAGCCTGAGTATAAAAATAACTCGTAGAGTCGAACGAATTAATTTGTAATGAAGTTTGCAATCTCACGGAGAAACTCTGGTTACGCAACATTCGCCAAGCCTGACTCTCGTTATTAACGAATAATCACCTCGATCGAATTTTAATCTTTCCTGTGGCTTTCCTTGCAGGTGTAATTCGCAGCACCTTGTTACTTATCTAATTTCTATGATTACCTTAACAAATCAGCCCGTATCAGATACTGAGTTCTAATTTGTAGTTTCCTCGCCTGATAATTGCTCGTGGTTTCACACTGAATTGTGGCGTCAATGATTTCTACATGTAGATCGAAGTAAACGAATTGCGAATATTAACATGTAACTTCATATTTCTACGATTAGAAAGATACAATCTTGGTAAAAACTTGCTTTTTCTACTATACTTTAAATGTTTTTTTATATTTCATATAAATGTTTAGTTGCAACCTCAATAAATTGTGATTATGGTATATATATTATATATTATATATATAATATTATATAGTATTATATACTAAAGTATTCATTGTACTTGGACCTAATTAGTCGTACGTAAATAATATAATAAGAACAATGGTGTGCAAACGTTTGTTGTAATCAGACTCGCGAAAGTATTTCAACTCTTGTGGAAATTTAATCTGCATTTCGTATAATATACCGCAAATTATATTACATTTATTACAAACATATACTTCACAGAAAACACAAAATTATTTCAACGTTTCATTATCCGTTATACCAAATTGTTATTAATTACATGTATACTTAAAACAATCGTCCGTATCACACATTAATTTTTCATTAAACGAACGTTTGCAATGAACGCGAATTTCCAGCGTTTGATTTCGAAATCGTATTCTGTTCCACTACCTGTTTGAATAAAATTGCACGACGTTCTACGTAGCGCTCGCAACTTTCTATATCGTATGTTCAAATACTTTCATGAATCACTCTAGATGAACTAGAACTACCAAAGTGGTCAAAATTTGGATTAATTTACAATTTTATATTTCTGATAGTATGTTTTTTAGATGCTCGAGTGACTTTTAACAAAATATATTAATACAAGCATGTGTTCTTTGAATTTCCACGCTTTATAGTTAACTTTTTCTGTGCTTTAATCCCTTTGCTGCAAAAATATTATAGTACATTTAGTCGTCGGTAGTTCCAGTGTTAATCACACGGACTAAACAGAGAAGGATTGCTTCTAAATATGGCGTACTTACTGCATCGTCTTCTAACCAATCAACAATCCATCCAGATCCACCCGGTATGCAAGGCTGCCGGGTGAGTATGTTCACGAAGCGCAGCGCTCTCCCTTCCTGCACGATGCTGGTTTTCGCGTCTCAAGGTAGCCCGGTGTCGACTTCCAAGGACCCTCGTCTGTCGTGACGCGTTAGTTCTTGCCTCGTCGATGCGAAGATGCGTGCAGCGGCGTTCCTCCGGGTTCTCCCTCCGGCTGAAAGACGAGGCGGCTGGCTCTGCTTCTTGCGGAAACTGCCGGCGCGGCTGCAATTAGCGCGAGAGTTCCCGATAAATAATTGAAATTCAATACGGGGAGCCGTGGTGCACGCTCGCCAGACGTCTCGGGGAGCGTGTATCGGAATTTCCACGCTCGGCCGCGCGGCTCGAACGTGCACGGAAAACATCCCGCGGCTTCGTCCCTCGTAATTAATAACATAACACGACGACGAACAACGGGGCCCGCCTCCTCCCTTTTAACGAAAGTTCTCGCGGCGGCATCGAATTTCGCGATGCCAACGAGCCTTGCCTCGCCTCGGATCCGCTTCGCTCCCGCTGGCAGCAGGAAATTTTTCCATTTCCCCGACGAAACTATCGATCGTCTACTATACTACTTTCTCTGCGCGTTCCAACGATGCTTCCTTCGATCGTCGAACTTTCATGTTTCATCGTTGTTCGCGAAGCCTGCACTGGCACGCGGAATTTTCGATCAGTTTCGCGATCCTGCTCGTGTAATTAGCAGTTAATAGAGTTACCGTTTCTTTTCCTCGATTCTCTCAAGTTCTTTCGCCGTAAACTTGGCGTTAAGTGTTGCTTCAATTATTTCACACTATCGTAGTAAATTTCGCATCGCGTATCTAGCTTTGTAATAGTTAAAAATGATTGATAAAAGACTCGCGAAATAGAATGTTTGAACGTTTGGGATTGATGAATTCGTATCTACAATATTGTCTTCTGCACAAAATTTCATCGACTACGAATCTGCCGTTCAAATGTTGCAAAGTTATAACGAAATTATTGACAAAAAAAGAAAAGAAATGTTGATCGACACGTGAAATTTTCTGGTATACCGTGCTCGTATTTTAATTCGACTAATCGAATGGACCGGCATCTCTGTTGCCTTTCATTCAAATTTCTGTTTCGCGGCTCGATTGTTGGTGTTGTACGTTATAAAATTATTATAAGTACACAGCATGTAAATTACTGATGAAAAAGGTCTTGATTGGCACCGGTCATTTTCTGGAGTATCGTGTTTACGCTTTAATTGCGACCTGATTGATGGATCTCTGGTTTTATTTAAATTTCTATCGATAACGTAAATCGAATGAAAAATGCCTACATTTTATACCCGGCCGTATTTACGCTTCAGCTGAAAGATTGACCGAAGGGACGACTTATGAATTAAAGTAGCAAAAATACGAGAGTTTAATTAGTCATAGCACGGGGAAGAAATCATTTATAACTGGCAATTGCTTCAAACAATCACTAAGAGGTAATTGCGGTGGAACGACTATCGAGCAGCTCCTTTGTCGTCAATTGAATCGCTCGAGGCCGGGAAGACTCAGACCAGAAGAGCAATTCGCTTTAGACACGTCACGCGAATGCACTCTGCCGACACAGGAAATAATTCAGATACCACTGCCCTTTAATCGTACAATCACAATTATCCATCTCAGAAATTAGTCTTCTTCGTTAAACAAATCCCACAACGTAATCCGTGTTATACGAAATACCACGATTCTGTAGATAATATATGAAATTAAAATATTCCCTGCTTGTGTATATTATATAGTTTAATTATACATTGAGTGTTAAATTCTATCTCACCGAATACAGAGGTTCGTTAATACAACTACTAAATATTTCAATATTTTTGTATCTTCTATGTACATTCTCCAATTTGCTTCAGATTTATCAAACAAACTCGTGTTGATAAAATCACGTGATATAAATAGCAAAATAGAATCGTTCGAATCGAATCATCTAAACTTCCACACCTTAAAATTCAATCTCGAATTCGAGCAAAGGAATGAGTATGCTTTAGATACAAAAAGAAAAAAAAGAAAAAAATTTCTTTTCATATCCAAAATGAGAAAATGACTCAGACAACTGTACGTTATTCATAAAAGATTCGCCCCTATGAAGGTGTCCAAATACTTGCATCCGACAGGTCTAGGTTGAAAATTGAATTTCGAAAGGCAGGTGAACGTTCACGTTTCAGATACAACCCCACGGCTCCCGTATGAAACGATCACATCCAGGCGAGCACACGTCCGCGTTACTTTGTCTCGAGGTCGATGTTTACGATGCCTGGGAAGCGTCGCGTCGGCTGTCAGACCCGGCTCGTCCATCCGCGAAGTTTCGAGACAGCACCGCGGACAAACTTTGCATGAATGATTCACGATTGCTCACGGTCGATTCCAAAGGGAAGGAAAGAGCTAATTGAGGCTCTCGCCGTTTTCAGCCGCGCCGCCCCGTGCTGTCCGCTAATTACGCTTAAGCGAATTCCGGCAGCGTCTCGTTCCATCCATCGGACGCTTCGTTATGTTCGCGGGGACTGACGCGGCGGGGTCGCGGTTCGTTGGCTTTTATGCGAGTTTAAAGTCGTGTTTTATACCGGCCCGAAAATCAAAGGGACCAGGTCGCCTTCTCGTTGAATTTCCGGCAACGAGCTGAGCATTAAGCAGCCGGGACGAACGCTGCTAAATGAAAGTCGCACATCGTAAACGCGGGGCCGCGCTAATGACGAGTATCCTCTTGCCACGCTCGTGCTCGTGCTTTCGTGATTGCACACGGACCCACGTATTAGCGGTCGTGAAACCTTGATGGCACGACCAACTCGCCTCCTTTCGGCCCTTTCCGCCCGGTTGATAACGACGCAAGATAACATAGAAGCGGAGGACGGATATTTTTTATACTTGAGGAGAGATACGTTTCATGGCTGCGAATTGTTTTTGTTGCAGTCAAGCGCACCGAAGTGGTTCCGTAAGCTTGATAAAATTTTGTGTTCGGATCTACTTGAACGAAATGAGGATTTTGTCGGTAACGCGTCTTAGAGACGCGGGAAAGAGGTATTAACACAAGTGTGAATGTGAGTTTTTGACAATCGCTACTATCCTTCGCATATTACTTTTGGTACCGACAATATTCGTAATTAAATAAGCATTTTTCGTCTCGACTGATGTTGAATGGTAGTATCCGTTCTTTATCCATTGCAACTGTCCTTTGTCTCGAACGAAGTTCACCTTGAACGTCCAAGAATTTTCTATCAAGGCCTCACGTTGCCATTGAATTATCGTTCAAATTACTTGGCGATCGTAATTTCCATAGCTGCAGCTGCTGCGTCCGCGAACGTGACGCGTATCCATTTCCTTAGAAAGGGAAACGCAGTTACAACCTAGCAGGTACGGATAAATAATAGGCAAGGCTCGACTGAACTTCGTTCCCCCAGCGCGAGAAGTTCCCGACGAAAGTTCCTTACGAAAAAAGTTGCAAGTAACGAGCATCCGGCAGTTCGAGCAGGCCGATGATCGCGGTTTCATTTAACTTCATCCACTGCACCGTTGCTTCGGTTATCTCGCGTGACCGCTTATTTTCACGACGCCGTGCCAGGGATCTCGCCAGATCCGCAACGCTGACAGTTCCGTGTTTCGCAACGGCCGCGGAGGAAATAGGAATCAACTCGGTTGTCAGGATCGCGAAAGGGAAGTGGGAAGGGAAAGATTCGCGGAACGGACGGAGAGATACCGGCTACGAACGCCCCGTGGGTTCACACTGTGAATAGCAATTTTATTAGAATGGAAGAATGTTGCGCTGGAAGCGGGAATCACGCGGCTAAGCGCGTACATATCGTGCCAACTTCACCAAACGAACGAACGAACGAACGCGTACGCTCGCTCTGTAAGCAACAGCTTAATTAAAGTTGTTCGGATAAAAGTCGTCGCCGCGAAGTCGTAACCCGTGTACGTCAGCGTACTTCAGTTTTTGTAATCTACGTTTAACTCGAGCCTTGGATTAAGGCTAAGACGTTGAAAGTTGTATACGTGGCTATGAAAACTCGGAAATTTTTCAATCGGAGCGTATCCATGGATACACAAGGAGCTGATGCAATTTGTTTTGAAATTTGTTTCGCGCACAGTGTAACCTTCGTTGTACAATACGCGTACAATACGTGAACGTTCAATTGTATCAACTGCGAATTTCTTAGAATACACATATTACCCGGAATACAATGGTATTTCGAAGAATCTATTGTAATAAAAGTGTTTACATATTTTTCGTAGAATGAAACCAACTCAATGCTTCGTGTTGAAATTCACTTGATGTAAAGTTATATACGATATAATTTATATTATAATATCGTTGAAACGAAAATGCGCAGCAAAATTGAACTCGAATGTGCAGCAAATTAGTACAAAAATGTACTATTGCAAAGTCCATGACAAATATAAAAAAAAACCGAAGACAAATATTAAAAAAGCCACTGTTTAGAGCAACTATTATTAGAACAGCAAATATTTCAACAAATCGAAAGACTTTAATGGCGAAAAACAATTTGACTGAACACTAATGTCTTTTTGTTTTTGTCGAATCTATGTACAAAGATATTTAGAAACAAATGGTATCAATTTTATTGTACTGTATCTCAAATAATGAATCAAATTCAGTGCTAATAGTCGTAGTCGTTCTCTTGTGTAAGAATACTCTTATCTGCACACTTTTGTCTCTCAATTAATTCATATAATGGAGATTCTATTGTAATTAAAAGCATTCTGTGAACTGTGGTTATATTATGTTTTATACTGTGACGAACAAAAGAAAGTTTGATATTGGTATTTGTCTGTATGACATTACTAATATTACTAATAATCAAATATAACTTCACTTTACAAAATTATGCCTGGTCTTCTGCACTGTTTATTATTCTGCAGGAATATTTTAAGATTGATTGATGAAAGTATTACAAATTATACCAGACTACGGGTATTCATTCGTTTCATTTATTCACATAGGTCCATAAAAATGCAAAAATGCAGCAATATCCAGAGTGAAATTTCACAAAGCTTCATACGACGCACGTATTCGTAAAAGTATGCGTTTTAAATACTCACACGAACCACTGCATGCGTTCAGACAACAGCTATTTATCGAGTTGGCAGCAAAAAAACGAAGAGATGGAGGGAACACAGACGTACGCGGTTTAATAGACAGTCGCGACGCTGTTTAATAAGATATTTAGAAGTCGCGAGGAGTCTCTTAATCTATCGTTGTTAGGCTAGCGACGTTGACCGAGACGCGGCATGCGTTCAGCACGAGGAACGCTCGCCTAATGGAACAAGTCCTAACTCGAAATAAAAGCCGACTCGATTTGTAAATCTTCCATTCTTCGCGCAATGTTTACGTTGCACGCTCGATGGCAGAATTTTGCGATTTCGCCAAACTGTAATTACAAACTACATTCTGGCGATCCTGTTTCGTCAGAGATCCGAAGATTCGAACAATTTCTCGATAATCGTACGCGTTCGGACGCGAAATGAAAAGAGTAAGCTGGAATTCAATCGTAAAAACGACACGACGGACGAATCGTCGACAGAAATTACGGACGATACCAGTTTGACTAGGAACATCGAAAAAACGACGAGATTATCACGAGAATTTCAACGCGAGAAGCTAGTCCCGCTCGTATATATTCTCGATGGGGCAGCATTCTTTTACCGATAAATCGCTCGTTTCGATAATCGCTTTTTTTTCTCTTCTTTTTTTTTTTTATTTCGTTAATCATATCGTCGTACATCGCGATATAACCGGCGCAAATTGCCTTTCGTTTAACTTTCAACTTCTGGCTGGCGATGCTCTCGTTGGAATTTCCGATTTTTATTCTCACCTTCGGCGATACCCATTAAAAGCTAGAAAATCAGCCTACCGTGCAGCTGCATTACGCGCGCGAAAATAAAATAATTCTCGGTATCTGTATAAAACGACTTTCGCGTCATGATTAATATACTCGAATCTCAATGTAATACACGTTGATCCCTCTCGCGATACGAACGATCACAGATCGATCGTGATCTCGCATCCGATGAAAACGATTCGCGCCGAGTCTCGCGATCTCGGGTCTCGAGTTAGTCGATAAAAAGGGGCAAACGAACGTGAAACGTCTAATCGCCCACGTTGAAGTCACGCTTTCCAAGGCCGCTGTGTTCCGGTTTATCCATTCTCATCTCGGCGAGCGATATCCCCGAGGCGACGGTCGAGCAGGCTACAGGAAACTCGTCGACGATGAAAGATCAACTGGCTAATGCAATATCAGGCCCACGGTGGTCAGAGATAATAGCGTAACTGCATTACGACACGATACGTCAATTAACGTCCGGCTGGGCCTGAAGTTGCCAAGTTCTCGCCGTGCCGAGAGAAAACAGTGAGAAAAAGATGGCACGAATGTTGGAAGAACGAAACAACGACGACTAAGGATTAATCGGTCGCGCAGTCGTGCTGTTTGTAGCTTGGTAATCCTGGCAATCGAGGTCTCGGTTGCGAAAAAGTAAATAACTCTGTACCCATCTTGACCGATCGAGCCGATCGAGCCGATTGGACGCCCTCCGGCTCGGTTTTTAATGAGATACGGTCGTGCATTTTTGCATAAACCCCGATAACGCGGCCGTCCAAGTGCCAAGTTGAATCAAGTTTCGGCCCGCGCGATTTCGATTATGTCCGCGGCTCGGATACTCCCTTATGCGCCGAAATTGAGACGCCGCCTCTTGACCGCTCAATTACGCGCGACAGGTGAGATTTCAAAAACATACGAAGAGTCATGATTTTTCAGAAGAGTCGTATATTAATTCCTTTCGAAATATCCACTCGTCCTAGCCAGTTTGGACAGTCACCGTGTGTACGTATCTAGATTCTATTTCTTCGACCCAGGTACCAGAATTTTTCAACGAGCAAATTCATTCGATCAACCCTTGAATTTTTCAAGAGTAATGTGCTTGTTGGACTAAACTGGTCACAATTTTACTTTTTTGTTGAAACTGAGGTAATTTGTACATTCCTCGTATTTAACTCTGTCGACTTTTATTTCCTTCACTTTCGGTTCGTATTTTCTACGATTTTCTTGCTCCGTGCACAGATAAATAGAACTAAAAAAACTGTACTAAACAATCTTCGCCACGCGTGGAAGATACGACAATTCATGAACGAGAATCCACGACTGTAAATCGCGATATTAAAAGATAAATACGTCACTTCGCCAGCGCGAAATTACGCGAGCTTTTACGCGAGAAAAGAAGAAAAAAGAAGAAGAGTCGCCGTTAAATCGTCGACAGAGTACCTACTCCGAGGTATTAAAAAATGAAAGTCCCAGTTGGAAGGAATCGCCGAAACGACAAACGCGTCCGGTTAAAAATTGACAAATAAACGACGGGGAGGTTGCGGTAACGTTAAAAGCGAGGCGGTTGAAAGCACACAGGCGGGGAGGAGGGGACGAGGAATGGCGAGAAGCGTTCGCTGAAAGACGTTACGAGGTATCGCGTTCAGGTTCGCGCTATTCCTCGAGTTATGTAAATTCGTGGAATAAGTTCCAGGTGCGGTCTGGTTGCAGCTGCGGTCTGCTGCCGCGAGTATTCAAAGAAAGAACCTTCGCGACGCGAAGGTGGCGTGTATTGAAACGGGCGAAACCTCTCGGTGAATTATAGAAATGAAAACGGGCGGGCGCGTTATTGGCTCGCGGTGCTGATCGTAATCGGGTAATTGTCGATCGAGGAGGGGATGAAAACGGAGAGAACGGGGACAGAAGGCAGACATGAGACGAGACGTGGAAATGGAACGTTTCCTGGTGGCTCGACTTGCTCGATAATTTCAACGTTAAACAACCGGAACCGCATGCGCAAAGTGTACAAATCACGTGGAAACATCGTCTCGGCGGTCGTTTAATTCAATTACAATTTACAAGATTATGATCTATCGGGGAGGGCTCGGGTCAATTAAGACCCGCGTGTAACACGTGACCCGCTGCGCTTTACGTTTTCTCGTGTTTCAACCGACAAGCATAAATTAACGTTTCAATCGATGTCACGATAACGTCGTTCGGTGTTTCGAAAGTTACATCGAATTGTCCGACAGCCACGCGCGTGAACGCGGTCGATTAATCGCCGCTGCGATTCTTCGCGATAGAACGACCTATCGAGATCCCGTCCGCAATGGTAAAAAGTTGTATTCGAAACCGGAGCATGGAAAGGTTTCGAGATTTACGATGACCACGCGTTATGATACTTTCACATGAAGCGACCGACTGTGCTGATCAATTAAAAGGGAAAAATATTATTTCCGTTTGACGATATATCTTAGCAATCGATGACACATCGTTTGGCACTTGAAAATTTTTGATATTCTGCGTAAATAAACAAATTGAAGATACTTCGCTATATAAGGGAAAAAATACTTATATATCAAATGTACAATGTACACCATACGTCATACTATATATCACGTTGGAATCTCTCCGTGCAATGAAATGCATCGTCGCAACCTGCCACAGTAGATTCTGCCCACCCTGGTCAGACACGCTTGCACCTTTACCACGCTCCGACTTTATAACTTCGCCTTTCCCATGCACCGAAACCAACGAATGACGTGCTAAGTAAGACGTCGCATCGAAAGGAGAAGCTCGGTGGCTCGCGCCGAGGCTGAAATCAGCATTGACCGCGATCGGAGTACATCATCGAACCGAGGGCGACCGACGCGTTCCGCTGCGGGCGACTTGCGTACGCGGTCCAACAAAGCAAATCCCGCGAGCCGAACGAATCGAGACGGAGGCGCAGGAGGGTTCAATCGGCTCGTTAAGACTGGCCGTGACGGTGAACACAGTAAGTGCGCGCGCGGCGGTTGCTCGCGACGCGGTCCGGGGACATGTTTAAGACCGGTAGTGGGTTGTTTATGCGTGAGCTCGCGCTTATGGGGAGCGAAACGTAATCCATGATGGGACGAGCGTGTCGGCCCTCTCGGGTACCAACCGTCCCGGACTGCTTTCCCTTCGTTTCTACTCGCCGTTTCTTCTGGCCGTGTGCTCATCTGGTCGCTGCTTCCATCGGCGAGTCGCGAGTCGCGCTACGTGTCCGGGATATCAAGCGCCGATTCCTCGTACCGACTCCTATATCTTCGCGTGAATACAAACTCGCGGCGCGGACGGTGGACTGGAAAGAACGAGGCGGCGAGGGCACACGGTGCACACGAGCGACGACGACGCCTAGGAAAAGAGGCGAAGCTTCCCGAGCACACACACACACACACACACACACACATATACGCACACTTTCTGCTCTATGCCGGCGTGTAGCAGCGTGCACGGTGTACCTTTCCGTCCGCTGACGGACGAGCCGCGGTAGCTGACAAGTTGCCCCATTACGCGTATGCTGCATACGCGCCACCCAAGCGCGGGTAGCTCGCGTTCGCAGCGGGATCCTCGTGTTCGCAGTCTCTTAAAACTCTCCCTCGTCCGCTTCTTGGCCTCGTTCCTTAGCCGGCCATAGTTCCTCTCCTTTCTTCTCTTCTCCTGTTTTTCTTTCTTTTTTTCTTTCCTTCTTTCTCGCACCTCGTGGTCGTCACGCTCTCTCCTCTCGCGACTTCTCCTCCCATCTTTGATTTCCTCCGAGAGCTTCTCTTTCGCGCTCACGCAGCTGCTGCTCCACCGACCGACTCCATTTTCTGCTTCCTGTACTCTGGCGACTTCCTTGAACTCGCTGATTCTTGACGCGCCTCGAGCTACCGTTTCCTTGGATGGTGTGTGTGTGTGTGTGTGTGTGTGTGTGTGTGTGTGTGTGTGTGTCTGTGTGTGTACGTACGTGTCTCGTTGCGCAGCAAGCTTGTTAATTTCGACGTATTTATGGAGTTACAGTTACGATGTCGTTCTAACTCCGCGGCGGTTATGATGCCGAGGTTGATTAAGATAATTCGAAGCGGAGCGGTTCTCTCGTGTAATTGGGCATTTATGCTGCAACGAGCGACTACTTTCGGTAGGAATTTTTACCGGAGGTCGGCGAGTTCTGTCAAGAATTTACAGGCCACGTCTTACTCGCTGCGTGCAGAAAATAATCCGCAAACTTCGTTGATCCCGATAATGTTAACGTTAATCAATTATTTCCTAATTAGAACTTTCCTCCTTTTACGTACGTAGTCGCAGTGTTAATTCCATGTTAGAGGTTGAATTTGCTCTTTTCGCGTCCGAATTCAGTTGGAAGTTGCTCGTGAAATCCAATCTTCTTTGCTAAAACAAGTGTCGCGTGCGATTTCACCGAATAAATTACAGACGTGACGCATCGCGAGTCTCGCGTTATGAGCGAGGATGTATTGAAGTTGGCTGTTTCGCTCGATATTCTTGTTTGCTGTTTTCCCTCTTTCACGCGAGAGCGCGAAAAGTTCCCTGCTCACCGCGCGACAACTTTCATCGACGGACTTTCCATATTCATGAGACTTCGAGAACGACTTCGGGAATAATCATAACTCGACCGTACGGCAACGGTGCACGTCGAAACAGCCGATTCTTATTAAAAGTTGTAAGAACCGCGCGCATCCGCGGTTTTATTACATTTACTTTCTCTTTCTCTCTCTCTCTCTCTCTCTCTCTCTCTTTGTCTCTTTCTAGATAGACGTAATTCCACCGATGGAAACTTTGTTTCCATGCTCGAAATTAGAACACCAGCGTCTCGATATCGAGGGAGGCGCTTTCCTTCGCACTTTTTACCTATTGCAGAAACGTCAAAAGACGCGCGATGACTATTTCATACCGGGATATCGAGTCAATAAGTTCTTGCACCTCCGACTTGATCCGTGCTTTTTAAAAATCAAAGAGACTACCGAGAGACGTCAGAAAATCCAGAGAGTGAAAGAAGACGACAGGTGACAAAAAGCAGTGCCATTTCATAGAGGTCTTTTCACCTTTCGTTTCAGGATTATTTGACAGATACTTGCAGGTCGTCAGGTTGACGTTATTAAATGCCACTTCACTTAAAGTTTCAAGACTGTCTAAAAATCACTCGAAGATCATTTGCATATCAGTATATGTAGATAAAAGCATACCGGAGAATATTCATCTTGGATATGACGATCCTGTACCTTTGGATATTATCGTTGTTATTGTTGGTAATATTCATATTTACTTCCGTGCATACGCATACAAATTGAATCGTTCGCAAGCTCGAAATCCGAGTTTTTAAATCATTTAACAACCCAGTTTTCAACTTCCATGAGGCATTAAAAGTTACGCAGTTTCTATCAATAAAGAAACGCGAGCACGATCGCCAGAGGAACGACCACCCAACGCTAACTCGATATAAAATTCGCCTGCCCGTCGGAAGAAAATCGCAAGTTTCAGCGAAGAAACGCGCGCAAAGTGTCCGCTTCGTTGTTTCCTTTTTCGAGAAGTTTCGCCGATGCTTCCTTATTCCCCCTGTTTCTTGCAATTACACGAAATATAATGTCGGGCAAAAGTTTCGAGAGCGCGCAGGGGAAATCCTGGTCGCCGGTGTTCCGCGGTAAAAAGGAGCCTCCGAGTCTCGAAAGCGGTTCCGCGGAGCGCGCTTTCGACACTCGCGCAGTGAAACTCGAACGGAAACGGGCGAAGTGCGCAAAGACGAATTCCGTGTCCCCGGCACAATGCTTCTTTCGCGAGAAGTTTCGAACGGGACGGAAGCGAATTAACGACAGAAAGACGTCGGAGTCTCGACAGAAAGAAGAAGACTCTGAATCACCGAAACAGGCGGATTCCTCAAACTTTTGCTTCTGATCTAGCGTCAGTGTTCCGCGTTCTCTTTTTCTTCTTTTTTTCTTTTTCTCTTTTTCTTCTTTCTTTGTTTTGCAGTATATTTCAGCGACGTATTATATTTTAACCGTAATTCGGTCGAAATTGACGTCCACTTGTTAGTTTTATCTGCGTTTAGTTTTTTTTTTCCATTTTTTCTTTTTTTTTTAATTCAAATTTCAAAGCTACGTGACAAATTGTTTATACGTGCTGACACTTTTATCACATACGCATTGCCATTCGTCGTTGGACAACGAATAAAATGTCTGGCAATTTATTGAAACGCGAAATTTCTTGCGAAACTCGGGGAAAAATGAATCGGGGATAATCGATGTGGAAAATTCACGAAGAGAATACAATTCAATGAACGATTATTTATAGATGGTTGAAAAGTTTCCGAAGTAACGTGCATCTGACAGTGGCATGCATTTTAAGTATGACAAATTCGATGCATATCAAGATCGAAACGAACTAATATCCTAGTAACACTCGGATAATTGTTCTTCGAAACGACGATAATTTTCCGACACCGCGTTATTTTCACTGGGGAATGTTCAATATGGAACATCATTTCGAGAAATTCTGACTGCATCGTCGAAGATAATCGCGAGCAATTTCAATGTCCGCGACAACACAACTCCTTCGAATTCCCTCTCGCGAATCATTCAGCAAAACACAGTCAAACGAATATAGCTTGAATCGAGAAGACGTGGCACGTATTCGCTCGAATTTCAATAAGCGACACATTATAGTTAAGAAACAATTGTTCGCGTTTCGTTACCGGTTAACCTGCAAGTGTGAAGCGCGCGCGCGACGATTGCTCTTTAAACTGCTCCGTGCGTATTGTCCGCGAATTTTCAATTTTCCGAAGCCACCGAATGAAAGAAGTGGCAGCGAAATGAATTCGTACGACCGTCCGTGGCGAGCATCGGGATGAATAGGCCGCGAAGAGGCAAGAAAAAGAGGCTGAGTAATGTAATTTCAATAAATTCATTCCGGCGAAACAATGGCTGGAAACGGCTTCAATAACGTCTTGCTGCGTTATCCTGAATCGGCCGGTCCCATTGAAATCGCAAGAATAAGTCGGGGTGGTTAATTAAGAGGGCAGAAGCCCGCGCGCTCGCGATCTTGTGCTACCTCCGCTCGCTTTCACTTCGTCGGGGTATCTTCGACGCTCGGCTTTCTTCGCGACGGATCCCACGTCCGCGGCATCTCCCATCTCCCAGTGGTTGGAAACATCGTGGTTGAAGAGATTGCGAGGAGAACGCGAAGAAGGGCGAGTAGCAGCAGCAGCAGCAGCAGCAGCCGAGGAACAACATCGCGGCACGCTGCGGTGCTTAAGTTGATTGCGCGAGAGAAAGACGGCGCGCGATAAGGAACGAGACGGCCGGGGCCACTTCATCGTTAATTGTAATTTGGACGTTTAGTTCGGCGGGCATCGAGGATGCTCCTGGCCGGTAATTTTAATCCTTTCGTCGTCGTCGTCGTCGTCGAGACGATCTCGCCCCGAAACGGTCGAACGTCTGGTGAAATTAATGAACTTAAAGCGCGATTTACGCGGGGAGGGACCGCTCGTGGGATCAAACGACGAATACCACCGACGAGAGTCGACGACGGCGACGACGTCGATAAGGGTAGTAGCCCCTGAGAACGCTTAACTTTTAACGATTCTCTCGCGAAAAAAAAAAGAAAGAAAGAAAGAACGAAAGAAAGAAATGAAAGAGAAGGGAGCTCGGAGGGGTGGAAAGTGAAAGAGACAGAGACAGAAGGAGAGAGAAAAGGGGAAATCAGGGAAGAGAGAGGACTCGAGAGTACAAACTAACCCTCTGGGCTGGTTCAATTAAGCCCAGGAATACACGTAGCGTGTCTCCCCTCCACGGCCCGTTCGTTTGCGCGGCTAAATACCGCGAAGCTTTTCGACGAGCGACCAGGCAAGGAGGTGTTGTTTCGGGCCACGATAAACTTTTTTAATTAACGAACAAATTATTCAGATCGTCGGCGTTAGTTTGACGTAACCGGTAAATCCGTAACGTCCATTCAATACCCCGACCTGTTTCATTAATAATTTCCAGACCACTTGTCTGTCCCCGGCTGCTTACCCGTTCGCGTACCGTCCTGCGTTCTTTTTTTCCTTTTTCTTTTTTTTTTCTTTTTTCACCGTGACGCGTTTTTATATTACTCGTGATCGTCGAAGAAGGAATATCGAACACCACGCGCGAACAAGAACGAGCAGAACTGAACTCTGAACAGTTTCGACTCGTCGAAGTTGTTCCAGACATCGAGTAAGAAGAAAAGCGAGAATATTCAACGTTTCCATAATCCGTTCGTTACCGGTTTGAAATTTACGAGAGAGCCTCGATTAGATTCTACGCTTAGAATTCTACAATTCGATTCCGTTAATCCCCGCGTTAATCACCGCTCTATCGTCTAGGAACCTTAGCGCGGTGCTCGCGCAACATCGTAGATCATGCGCGACAAAGGCGACGTAACGAAATAACGAGCGACGTGCTCCACCGAAGGCGCGCGCGGAAAGTCCGTAGGAGCGTAGCGATCAACTTAATAACCAATAAATAACGTTAAACGCGGCCCGTGTTTTGATAAGGAGGCGTTGCCCTCGCCGGGGCCGTTTCGGCCATTACGATTTCCTCCTCGCCTCGTTGCTTTTATTTCGCCCCACGGAATCCGGAGGCTCACGAAAATCCGTGTACGTGCGCCGCCTGTACGTACGGGGACGTTATTCTCGTCCGGTTGCCAGTTAGCGTGGGCATCCTTAAATCATTGTCCTGTCTAACCTCAGAGGCTAATCTTGATTCATAACGAGAAGGCACGTCCGGATCATTCTCGGCCTCTTTTCTCCGGCTTTCGGCCTCAAATCACCCGGACGACTGGCAATTAACTCGCGCGACATGTTTTCGCGCGACTGGTACGGAAGTGTCAGAGAATTGAGAATTGAGATACGGCTCTCTCGGTATAGCGGGATATTGCCAATCGATTGGAATTTCTAAAGTAATTTTCCAATCAAGACTCGATTTTAACACTATTCCTACCGACACTTCCTACCGCGACCGGTCGAATGACCGGTCTTTAGCACAACTTATATTTTTTAATATAGAATGAAGATAAAAGCCAATTCGACAGTATAAAAATATAGTTTCTTTTATTCAGAAGTATATAATGTACATTTTATTCGTCTTCACCGCATTTTTTTATTTATTTCACAGTCATAGTAGATAAGACGGTGTAAGAAAATCCGAGGTTCTGGATCGCTTCGGATACCAATCAGGCAAATAAGCACCGCGAGGCCGATAGGCGAGCGAGAACTATAAACACTTGGAAGTGCCGTAAATCAGTCCCTGGGAGACACTTTTCGGCTAAAATCATGCCACAACTGCATTGCCTTTCGTTTGTAACGACTTTATAGTTTTGGAATTGAGTCCTTGAAAGAATACTATTACAAAAAGATATAAATCGTTTTACCGGTCAAATGACGTTTGACCGGTCGTGGTAGGTAAGAAACAGAATAAAAATTTTTCTCAACAAATAAACAATAAAAAAAAGAAGTGAATATTGAAAAATGTATTATACGTATATTTGAGGAAAAATCGTCAAGTTTAAAGTCGATTTAATTACGTTGTATATAGGAAATTCTAATCGAAATTTTAAAAACCGTCATTTGACCGGTCGTGGTAGGAATAGTGTTATGATAGTCATGTTGAATAATAATTTAACGGCCATTCTTTCGAACGTCATAATATGCTTGAATCTTAAGACTTTCGAACAGTGTCTGTTGAGTCATCGAAAATTTTTACAGTATTAAAGCACGCTCGAGGATTGTTGTTTCGGGCCTAGACCAAGTTTGGAAATTCTGGAAAATTTACAACATTTCCCAATCGAAATAGAACAACTGATCGACGAAACCAAAGTTCGTGTGACGAATGATACAAATATATTTCACCTCTCGAAACTCTGGAAATGATTCCTATTGTCTCGAGCGAGCGAATCCGAAGAGAACATTATCGCGAATCTGAAACGACATTTCACTCGCAGAGGAGATCAAACCCCGGCGTTGATCGTAGTATCGCGTTATGGATACCGCCGAAGCTTAATAACGCCGGTATTGTTCCCGTGGCCTCGATAATTATAACGTTTTAACGCGAAGGGGTTCGCTTCCGCGACAACCCGCGGTCGGCTATGATGCTCTTTGATCACGATCATTCCTAACGAAGGAATTAATCGTGATTTACTCACGAGCGATTCGCCATGGCACGGCACGGTGGTGTGTGTGTGCGTGTGTATGTGTTTCGCTGTATCTCGGCATGTAACCTCTTGTTCCCAGACGTCACGGAACGAACGAGCCAAGCTACAATTAGCTCGTTCCGTTCGGGCAGCTTTCGCGTCGCCGTGAAATCGAAAAGAGATCCCGAAAGAAAGAACGAATCGCGTTAAATGGGACGAAGAACGAGCGAGACAAAGAGGCACTCGATCCTCGTGGAAATGAAGAAAGTCACAGTGGTGACTAAACGGGACGTCGGCGCCTGGTTGCGCCAGTTGCGTGGACGTCGATGGCACTTTTCTCGCTCGCGTTCTCCCGTCACAATGCCCACTTTTGTTCGTCGCACGTCAACCGTACGTCTTTAGCAGAAACCGTGCGCGGGGAGAATGGAAACGAAAACGTGAAAACGATTAATTCCTCTGTTTGAAGACCACGGAATTATTGTTGAAAATTCTATGGCTGGTTTACCAGACTGACAATGAGAAGAATTTCAAACGAGTTAAGCTTGCGGAACGTTCGTAATGCCGTTTTGTATAGGGACACGGAATAATGAATATTTTTTGCATTTAGTATCGTAACACCTAATGTCGCTCAACTGGTCACAGCTTTTGTGCGACGAGGAAAATGGGTGAGATTAGGTAGGTATTTGTTGAATAAACGAATGGTTTCGCAACAACAACGGTCCCAGACAGCTTCTAATATTCTACAAGTTTTTTTACAGAACGATATTTTACAGAAAGATACAGGTTATGCCATATTTCATTATTATAGAATATTATACTACAGTAAAGATACAAGTATCAGAGCTGCTGATGGTTGCCGTTACTAACAATTCAAACACGAAACGTTTCCTTATTCTTCCGTTTGCGCTTTAAGACGTTGAAAAATTATCGAACCGACGTAAGGAACGTCTCAAAATTGAACGCTGCCACTCCAGGGTAACAATTTTCCGACACTGTATCTGCTACCGAGCTCTTCCCACGAATATGAGAACCACCTGCACGTCGTTGCAGAGTTCGATTTAACCGGTTACAGTGCTCCTTTTGATCGGAAAGATGACAAAAAGGCGAACGGAACGAAGCAATCCGAGGAACGTGATCATGGTTCCGGTGTGTGGTTAACAAAGGGCTTTTTCCCTGAATAAAAATAAGAAGCTAGATCCCGGCGGCGGCGGCGGCCGGTTTCTACGTGGCTGACGGCGAGGCCGAAGTCGACGACATCGGGACGATGGACAAAAGTGAAAGCAGGATCGATCGATCGATCGCGGGACGTGCGTCGACTTCAGAACGTCAGAACGTGCACGATCGAATCCGTCCCCTTCCGGTTCCCCTTTCATCTCAGCCGGCATTCGATCGTCCCAGCATGTCACGCGTCGTCCACTACTCAAGAACATCTGATAAGTTTCGATCAAGCGTGTCCTCTGGAATCGTGTCAATGAAACGTCGTCGTGGATCGACTGTGTATTGAACGTCGCGGTTCAGCGTCGTCCCGTGACTGACAAATCATAACACACGCGTATCACGCAGATTCACAGACCAACTGATGAATATTGTTCGGCTGTCAGTGGATGGATCGTTGAAAGGATTGAAGAAGGATGTTGATACAGATTGCGGTTGATTTCAATGTTCCATCTCGAAAAGAATCGTCCACGTTGTATTGTTCGTAATCTACATTCAATATTTTGACTTGTCTTTCGTCATTGTTATCGAGGTGACTCGTTGTTCTTTGAAAAAAAAAAAGAATCATAATATCGATTATGATAGGAATCGGTTGATTAATTTGACGGAAATTTATAAAACAAGAACGAAACGCTTGCATAAAAATTATTTGCAGCCCGATTATTATCAATTCAAATAGATATAAAAATATATATTCCTAGTAATTCACTAATATTTAATCCATCTGTGCGACTACGAACAAGAAATCGGCTCCAGCTTGATCTTCATTGATCCGGGGAGAGGATCACGGGCTAACCTCAAAGATTTCACGACTGATGGAGGCAAAGTTTAAGGAAGCTCGTTTGGCTCGTTAAATCCCAGGCACGTGAAATTCGCGGCGCGTGAAAGGTGCGCTCTCGGGCCAACAGCGCGACGCATCGATCGGTCGCGATCGGCCGCATTGCCAAGTCGGGGCGGCATAAGTCACTTGAGAAACGCTTACACAAAATCCTCGGCAGCCGGTACATATATAGCCGGGAACAAGAGAAGCCTCTAAACCTCGTGTACCGAATGCCGAGTTAGATGCCGTCACGTAGAAACCGGCAGCCTCCTTTGCCTTCGCTCGTTTTCTCGGATGCCGCGGCGGTTCCACGTCGATCGCAGCGCATAATGCCGTGTACACAAGCAGCGACACGCGGCTGGATTCGCCTGAATGTGTCAGCTAATAATACCAGTGGTTACAGCCAGACATAGTTTGTCCAGAAACAAGATTTTCGACTCGAAGCGAAACTGGCAAACCAAGGGTCTTTCTTGCGTGGAAGCGAAAATTCTTATCTGGCGATGCATCACTCGATGGTTTTGTCGAAAAAAAGCGTTTTGTGCCAATTTTCGATCCCTCTGCCAGAATAATAGTTATAGGCTGGAACATTTATTTTCCGGATTGTCGATATTTCGCAGGCAAAAATTTCGAGACACTGTGATAATATATGTTGGAGATTTTCTTGCAAATCCTTACTGAAAATATTGCAAAATTTAAATTCGTACCGCAAGTTTTTAGTATTAAACCGTCTTCTTGATTTTTAAATTATTAGCCGTGACTATTATCTTCAATCTTCTTCAAATCTTTTTACACCGCAGTCAAGAAGTCAAAAACTGGCAAAAACATGACCAATAGTTTGCATTTCTCAATTGTTGTATTTTCCTCGTACAGCGAATATCGATTATCTGATAATGAGAATAAAATCGGCGGAGGAGGAAATTAGGTGGAAAATAGGAAATGTAGGTAGTCGGGTATTACAAATGGGGATCATTCGTGAATTAGTTCATCCTAGAATATTTATACGCTTAATTGAGCTATTAATCTCTCAAAAACTGCGATTTATTTAATAGCCATCTTACGACCACCGAAATTAAAGGCTGAATCTTTGATGCTCCTATTTTAAACTGAGGCTCCTCTCTATGTGTCTATCAATATTTAAGGATTTCAAATGCTAAGGAGAACATTTCGCGAGGTAAAATTATTATTACCACATGCTCTTTTCCGTACAATTCAATATCTCCAGTCCTTCAATCTCCTCGTTTTAATTAAGTGCGGTGGGAAACGAGGCCATCGAAATTAGCTAGCAAATTAACGGGAGAAGTTAAATTCATCCGGACGAACTATACAACGCAGTCCGAAACGTTTTGTAATTACGCGAGAATTTCGATCCACGAATCACGATCCATCGAAGGAACACCGAATCCGTTGCCCTATCATTTCCCACGCGGATGTTTAACAGTTTACGCGCGATATTCCGGCAGTCCGTGACTTGACTTGATTCTCGAATTAATAAATGGCCATTTGTTAGTCAGCAGGGCAAGAAACATCCGTGCTTCATCAACGACAACTTAACGAAAACGGTAACTGAATATTACCCGCGCGTAAAAGCCGGGTATATTTCAGCGTTGTAAACAGTCTGCGCAACGTTCAACTAGAATATATATAACAGACTTAATTACCAGCGTGTAGTGTAATTGTACGAGAAACTGGTGATAAGTTTCCCTTAATGGAGGGATTACAGAATCGAACGCCCCGAGCAGTCGTACAGGCCATCCGTTCTCCGAGGGATCTCTTCACGTTGAGAGGATCTCTTCTCCTCGCTCTGAGACTCTCGCTCGTTGGCTCGCGCGCGCCCAGGTTTCACCGAGTGAAAAATTCCGTGGGCGTGCTGCCTCGATAATGTATCGCGCGTAAAGAGGCGGATTAAGCGTGTCCAAAGTGTCCAAAGTGTGGCTCGACGGTTCCGTTAAAAACTAAATAATCGAAGGGGCAAGCGGCACCGTGCTGGAACCACGAATTCCACGACGACGACAACTCGATACCTCCATGAATTCGTGGTTTCGACAGTGGAGAATGTTCCCTGACAGTGGAAGGTAGTGCGTTCCCCCTCTCTGCCATATTGCTTCGTAAATACCGAGATTAGGCCAGCGAGTGATTGTGAACGATCGTCTGGTGATACGGAGGCGTATCGAAAATTCGAGGGAACGTTCCCACCGCGGGAGGATGATGTGATCGAACGTCGAAGAATGGCGAACGAGCAACTTGGAATTTCATTTAGAGGTATCTCTTTCTTTTTTTTTTCTTTTTTCCTTTTCGTTTTTCTGACGTCGGCATAAATTCCTTTGGGAGAAGAACACTTTGCAAAAGTCGCAACGTAGCAACTGCGAATTTAAGCATTCACACTTCAGAGTAAAGTCCGAGTGGGCGTTCCATATTCATTCGCTCATTCAACGCAAGTACCTCAGACTTCAGATTTGAAATTAACAAAATATACCTATTGCTCTCTCTATCTATTAAACTAGTACAGTTACGAAGAATAATTTTCTGCAAATTTTCTGCAAAAGTATCAAAATCTATGACCTAATAATACTCAACAGACATAGTCGTTCCAAAACTAATGTCCCACAAAATCCACAAAAATCTCGAGGCAGCAATTTTCAATCATAGGTAACCAAACGAGTTCCACGTGTCTGTTCAAATGTGTCGTTAAACCGCAATAACCGAACGAACGAGTAAGAATCGCGGTAACGCAAGGTAACGTAAGCACGTAGTACTCTGGACGTTGGTCGCGTAAAATGAAGGTTTTCATTGGCTGGAAGGTGGGGTATGAGCGCGCGATCGGATTATGGAAATGGCCGAAGTAGCCGTTCTCCCCTTAACTTCGCCACCTTTCCGGCTCTTGGCGGCGTTCGGGCGGACAGGGCCTAACCCGACTCTTTATTATTGTAATGCCCGAAGTTACGGCCGTGCCGTCTCGCGTCTGGGCCCCCTGATACGAGGCTTAATTTATGAAAATGACGTGAAATAGAAGCCGCTATAGCGTTGCTATCGCTGCTCTCTCGCTAACCCGAAATTTCTTACTCCGTTCTCTGCCCGTTCGCTCCGTTCGCCGGCGTTCGATCCTCTCGGTTCTGTTCTTACGCTCTTGCCGATCTCGCTGGCTACCGGTCTTCCATCCTGCCGGATTTGTAAATCGAACCACCTCCTCTCCCCCCCCCCTCCCCTCTGGCACAAGGAATAAGAAGGGACGCCGGTAGAAGGCGCGCGCTTAGCACCTACGTTTCGCGGATCCGCGAATCCTGAAATAAAGTGCGATACAAAGTGCAGCCTCGCGCCAGCCTCGGCCGATTCGTGGCCGCAGGAATTCGATGTTTATGCCCGTGGGATTTGTTCCGAAGCGAAAGCTAAAGAGTTAGTGGGCCGTATGTTATGCTTTAGCAGCCAGAACGCCGGATGCGTTCGGATATCCTGTTGCTTTTTCGCTGCTGCAACGTTTGGTTAAACGTGAAATATGCAATCCACGGGTATTATTCCGTGACGTTGTCGACTGCCGAGCACCCTGTATATATATCCTCGTTGCAAATCGCTTGCTTGTTTTCTTATTCTTTTACTTTCACGCGTTCTTAGTCCTGCGGCGCGTTCTCCAACGCGAAAGGAAGTTCTCGAAGCACGTCGAGCGCGGAAATAACGTGCAGGAATGAAACGAAACGTCAAAAAGTAGAGTGAAGATCGTTACGACGCGCAGAAAAAAACGAAAAATGCAAATGCCGAGGAATCCTAACGGAAGGAGCGCATTGATTCGAAATGATACCCGAAACGATAATCCAATTTAAAGACGCGTCAGCTGCGACCGTAGGATCGTGACGATGCTAAATTCGACGTCTGAATATTTCTGAATATTTCATCGAGCATCGTGCGAAGGGCGACACGGTTCGCGAGGCTATACAGTTACCATGGCCATCGATGCGAATACTTAAAAAAATCGTAAGCGGAAACGACGCGACTGGGGCGTGACAAATCCTGCACTCTCGTTTTTGCCGATCGTTAACAGCCATCCAATTGCCTCGTCGAACGTGACAGAGATGAATTCTACCGTACAGCGTACCCGCTTTCCAATACCCATTAACAACCCTTTCTATTCTAATCCGGCTCGGACGTTCGAAAGATCGTTAAAGATTCACGGGTGTTTTAAAATCGGCGCGGCTCGAACGAGTCGGACGAGTCGATGGATCCGAGGCACGATCAATCGCATGATTTTACAGCCTTCGTGGCGGATCACGGATGCGATGGTGTAACGGCGAGGGTGTAAGAGCAACTCTCTCGTGTACGAGTGAAAGGTATCGGTAGGTGTAATCGTCAGGAAATTACCGTGAAAATTACACGTCGGTCGCGCAAGAAAATCTGATAGATCAGTCGACGAACCACCTGTCACTGTCCCTCTCTGACACCGGAGTTTTCTCGCGTAATCGCGTATCGTTCGACGTGGAAAAATGCACGCGTGCCGGCGCGCGCGTCTCAAAACCGGAATGTGTCGTTTTGTACTTTCGAGTCGTAGCGCTGGAACCATCCCTAATAGCGAGTCTGCTATTATTGGCACTAGTCAGACTTTTATAGCCAATCGATGACATTAAGCGTGCTCACGTAATACGTTCTTTCCTCATGTTAGAACAATCTCGTTCATGACGTTCATTTTAGTTCTTTTTTTTTTTCAGAGTCAACTACTCTAGTCGTACTGGAATTTCGTTACGCACATCTCCGTGAGATATCGTACGATTAATAAAAAAATGATTAAGAATCGAAAGGATCATTAATCATGGGGGAAAAAAGTTCGTACAATAGTCAGATGAGAGAGTGTGCGCATTCTTTGAAATGTTTTAAACGTCCCAAGTTTATAGATATACAACTTTTCGATCTTTTACACTCTTGAATAAATTCTATGTATTCGAAATTTCACTGTTCAATGAGCAAAATTACTAAATAAATTACTTCTTCTCTGAAATATTCTTTGTATATTACTTCTTCTCTCCAATATTCTTTCGTGACACGTAACAATACTCAGTATTTTTCTTTTCATTTTTATACACCTATTATCGTACTTATTGATGCCCGTCCGATAAAAAAAAGAATATTATCATTATTATCGTATCATCTGTACAACGGGACGTGATTACCGCGATCACACTGGTGACGTTCGAAACCAATCTAGAAAATAACGACCGCATGGGAAATACTTTCGCGAGCCGAGCTGTACGCGTCACGCTTTGACGTAGCAGGGAAAAAAAATGAGTTCCACGATCAAAGAGTTAATTACTATTTCGCCAATTACACCCGCCCATTAGAATTGCATGGCGGCGAAGTGCGTTTAAATCTGCCAGTCTCTTTTTAAATTCGCTCGTTAATACCTAATCCGGCGTGTCCCCCAATTTCCCGCGGCGGGCCCTCCCCGAAACAATCTCGTCGACCGTGCAGCAAGTGTAATTAGCGTCGAAGAGTGAAAAACGAAGTAGAGAACGCGTCACGTTCGGATTCCGCTGTTTCTGCAAATTTTTTTTTTTCACCGACCGGGTTACATCGACCGAAATCAACCTGCGGAGGGAAAGCTGCGTTATAAAATCGATAGCGACGCATGTGGAATATGCGACGGCGATGCTACACCTCCGGTTTCGCGATGGAAAGGAAAACCGAACGAGAAGTTGAGAAACCACGCTCGTTGCGCGCGCTGCGAGTTCCGATCGCTTCGAATACAATCGTAAATTCGTTTGGATCGACGTCTACAGCCCGGAGAAATATCTATTTCGTAACACTGATACACACACATGATATATATATATATATATATATATATATCGAGAAGGAGAAATTTTCCCCTGACAGTGTGCATACATACGTTGTTAGGCAGGTTTTTCAAAATCTTATCGTGCATTTCTTATTAAACATTTTCATTGCCGACGGAAGAGTGATTTTTGTAAACGACTAATTAAAGTGAAATGTAGTCCTGTTTCTCTTTATTTTCGTGGAACGAAGATTTCGTTGATGCTTGGTCCCGGCGGTTTTCTTAGCATTCATTCTACTTTCGCTGGATTTCTTGGCAAGCAAACGTCAAAGTTTCGACGAAATTATTCGCAATACGAAAGTCGGGACAAACTCGTCGGAGTTATGAATACGCGTACAAATATACATCGGGCAAAGTAAATTGAATAATTAATTATCAAGGATAGAAAGCTACAAAAGATCGTTTTCGTGAATGGATAGGTATTCCGTAGAAGCTGAAAAGAGCTGCTCGGTAACGAGGAAATCTTCACAACGAGGTGAGCGAAAAGTAGGACGAGAAGAGAAAGAGAGAGAGAGAGAGGGGGGGCGGGAGAGAGGGACGAAAAGCAACGAAAGACAGGTTAGCTGAAAATTTAATTAAACTACAAAACAGCGGTATTAACCGGCGGAAATCGTCGACATCGCTGAAACGATAAATAAACATGGCTCTCGCGATGCAACTCGCGAAATACTTCATTTCAAACGCCATTTATCGCCAGATAAAGATACGTTTCACGCGAATGCAGCGAATTCGAACAGAGTCAACGTCGGCAAGAAAAATCGCGCGATTCTCGTCTAAATATTTCGCGCAAATACAAGGGAGGAACAGTAAGAACGAACAGGGAAACACGCGCAAAACGAAGCCACGGGAAAAAGAACTACAACGAGCGAGGAAATAAAGCAAATCGGGGAAATAATAACCGCGGCAATGCGGATTTATTAGTTTAACCAGCGGCGAACCGAAAACCCGTATTCGCTCTCTTGGCCGAGAGAATACGACGACAAACGCGTGGACAAATGTTTGACCGGGCCAAACAGCCGCGCTAAATTTTCGAACGACCGGTTATATCCGGTCGAAAAAGAGTGGTACATTTACAGAGAAGGGGTAACGGCTGGAGCAGGAGGCTGGTTGAAAAAGAAAAAAGAAAAAAAAAGAAAAAACCGAGGAGGCCGCAACGAGGTCCGGTTCGAACGCCAATGGAGTAACAGAGAACCGATCGCTGATCGAACGCCGAGCAACGAGAAGGAAAGAGGCAAAAGGGAGCACGGGAAAGAGGGTTAGACGACAAATAAAACATATTGATGTTTGCAATTAAATCGGCCAGACAATGGACAAATACCGATTTCATCGGTTTTGCAGGGAACCACGGTCCACGGTCCGATTTAATAAATATCCACCTATTAATTTTCTCCGGCTTCCGTTTCTCCACCTCCGCCACCCTGCCACAGTGGCTCGACTCTTGGTAACGCGTCAACCGGGCCAGCAGAACTATTTTATTCGCGGTAGGCCGCGTATTTGTCCGCGCGTTTATTTTGCGCTTGTTACCGGCATGGCGTGGCGTGGCGTGGCGCCGCTTTACGCAAATCCCCGCCGCATAACCGGCCGCTTCCGGCGCTCGTTTGCATTTCATTAACTTCACCTTGCTGCCCGATTCTCTTTGCGCGTCACGATGTCGTCGATTTTGCCTTGCGACGTCGCCGCGGAATTACCACGGACGGGGACGGGGCCCTCCGTCTACGCACGATAAATTGTTTTTCTCGTCAGGACGGATTAGCGCTACGAGCCAGACTCCGGCCGCGAATTCCTTCGAAAACGTCGCGCGCGACACGCCACGTTCCCCCCTTCAGCGTGTCAACGCTGATTGATTTATGGGCGGCGTGTAACTAACTTCGCTTCTAATAAGCTTATGATTGCCCGGTGATTTCTTGGCCGCTTTCTATCTCTCTCCGTCCCTTTTTTGCGGCAGATTGCGAAGCGGTCGTTGGTCTTTTACGTCTCGTTGCATTGTTCTTTCAGATTAGGTGCCGTGGGTATGCGTGCGTCGGTGTTCCATACGAGAGGGATTATTTCTATCTTTCGAGGTAAAACGTACACGTCGATAAGATGTTAATATCATCATGCCAATCGTTCGGAAGCGCTCGTTGAAAAATACCCACAGAAAATTATACGGAACTTCCATAGCGATGAATGAAAGCCTAACGACTTTTCGAAAATTAGACATTTATCGTGTATGCGCAGTGAAATTCATGGACAAAAAGTTGATCGTCGCACTTTCACGTTTTGCATAGTTTCCCTAATGAAATTTTAACTCCCCGCCTTACAATTTCATTCGCGAACAAAATTCAGTAAACTCCAGAGAAGACGATCAGCTACATCCTGGACTGATAAACGAACCAGATACTTTGCATCGAATTTCCATTGACCAGATGCAAGAAAGAAAAAAAAGAAAGAAAAAAAGGTCCGAAACAAGTCCGCGAACTACAGAGTATTACAAAATAACATCAGCGGCAAGAAAACGAACATTCCGCGCGCAACGTGTGTTCAGCAACGTCCTTTCCACGCAACAAAAACCGGCCCCGGTTTCAACCACGAGCTAAATCCAGCTACTAATTTCCCTGTAAAACAATCACCTAAATAACCATCGCGCTCGAGAATCCTCGACATCGAGCCACGACAGAAAGTCTCGAGTAATTTCCCTTATCGTATCGATCGACACACTGATAAGTAATTAAACGGTAACTTGATCGCGTTTCTTGCGGATAAGGCGATGAAGAACGAAGAAAAGAAAAGGACTTTCGTCGTGGGAAACTCGACAAAAATCCTTTGGTGGATCGTCTTTCGATCGTAGACCAATGATCGTCGCCTGCCGCAAAAGGGGAAGCGAGTATATTTTCCGCGCGTTAGGTGCGGTAGGTCGAGCGGGATGGCACAAGGCACGAGCCATGGCATAAGCCACGTAAAAAGGCATAAGGCACGAAAAAAAGGCAGAGGCAGAGGCGACCGCGAGCAAGGGTGGATGAGAGAGGAGGTCTAGAATAGCCGAGTGAGCCGAGTCGAACCCAGCCAGAGGGAAGCCCCTCTGTACCTAACGTGCAACCGATACTTACTCGCAACGCCGACTTGTTCCCTTCGGTTATACCCGCTACCGTGACTATCCGCGCGATACTTTTTCCACGCGGTTCTACGTGGGTTTCACCAACGACAACGGCCGTTGGAGCGCCGTCCGCACGGGGGCTGCGACGAACAGAACTCGCAGGAACGCCACCCTAGGCCAACGAGGGATCGGACACGCGCGTAAAGCAGATACGCGTAATAGCGTTACCTGTCTGTGACAACCCTCCGTACACCATCGGTCTGTTTTTCATGCCGCTCCTTGACCCTCGTTATCGCTGTGAGAGGTATCGCTATGCCCCGTTTCCTTCCAACCCCGAGGATTAACCGGGCGACAGAGGACCGTTTGCTACCGTTTGCCGTTCGCTCGAGCGACGATAGTCCAGGATATACCAGGATACCAGCTCGATCCGAGTAGTTATCTGTAATTAGAAAATTTATTGGAACAACGTGGGCAGAGTTTAAACGAAGAACATTATATTTCCTACACGCAGAAGACACGCGGGAATGCACACTGCTGGAATACCGAGGCTTCAAGATCTTAACAATAGGACATCTCAATCATGGAGAAGGTTTTGTCAGAGAGAAAGAGACAGAAGTTGTCTTTTTTTCGTCTCTACGTAACGCTACTCTCGCCTATCTCGTTCGCTAACGATTGACATTTACATATGCCGGTGTAATGGCAGCCCGCTGTATCGTCGACGACTTTCACTTTTTTTCTTTTTTTTTTTTTTTTTGTACGTATGTACGAAACGAGTGTTCGAGACGTTCGAATATATTATTAAACTCGTGGCGAGCGCGCGAGTCCGAGATGTAAAAGGCTCATTAGAGGTGTCATCTCGGACAACGTGCTGATTACAGCGGCTCTCGACGAACGCCACGTCACGCGAGAGACGTGACAGTCGTCGGACGTTTCCTTCGTCGGTGTTTCTGTACGCTGAAAAGAAAGTTCACGACGAGGTGTCGTGATATCGAGCTCAATGCGTCCGTGAACGACGCGATCCAGCCCCTCCCTCCCTTGTCGAATTCCTCGCACCGCAGACGCTTCCGCTGCGGGGCAAACGATTATTTTCGAGTGGTTTCGAAGCCGCTTCCTCGTTTCGGGCGAAGCAAACCGCCGACCGTAATTCGTACGCGCGTGGAACGCAGTCTAACAAAGGGGAAAACGTAAGAAACGCAGCAAAATGCGAAGGAATGGCGTACAGTGGTTAATTCCGCGAGAGTTTACGTCGACGAAATGAAAATAATGTACCGCAAGAGCGATTATTAAATTTCAAAGCACCTGAATACCATACTCGTCACAAATTTGATTATCACGCGAAAATAACGAAAAAAATTTAATCTAAAGTAAATGTCAAAAGATCCATGAAACTGTCGCTTGACAAATTTGCACAGACAAATTCGTGCGGTGGGAGAAAAGGTAGAAGATACGACAAAGAAAGCGACGTAGCCGATACAAGGCGACAAGACGTTAATAATTCCAAAACGAAGTCGAGACGCGCGATGCTCTTCAATTTGCCTTCTCGCCATTCAGCTCCTGCTGCTTCCTCTCCCTTTGCCCTCCTTGCTTGCTTCTTCTACTTGCTCGCCTCGCGAGCAGGCCTCACACGCCGCGAACCAGGCAGTAAACCGTAATTTATTTGCGTTTACCTGCAAGAGAACCGACGAAGCTGGACAAGGAGGACAATACCGGGACAGCGAAAGAGGAACGTACTTGACCGACGAAAAGAAAAAAGGGAAAAGAAAAAAGAGCGTTCCTTAACGCTCAACAAGGCGTTTTCGAACGTGATTACTCGCATAAATCAATAAATAACCCGCGCGTCTCCCCGCCCCTCGCGTGGAAGCAGCATTTGGCATACATTATCCCCGGCATCTTGCATCAAGGGGGCCCCAATCCCCGCGAGCGACGATATATTATCTATGGCGCTTTTGGTGGCTGGTTCCGTCGCGTAATAAAGCGCCTAATGTCCTGAAAGTTGGTGTATTTGGCCGGCATGGTGGATCGTTCCAAAGGTGAAAACGGTCCCGGCGCTGGCCGACGATAAATTGTATAAGTCGGGACGGTACCGGCCTCCTCGTACCGAAGGATCATCGAATTATGCTAAACACGCTCACCGGCTGTGAGCGATATTATTTGGTTAGCCGTGGCACGCTCGTGGCCGTTCGTCTAACGGACGGCCGCGACACCGACCCTCTCTCTCGGACTCGTCCCTCTACGCGCTTATCTCACGCGCGAACTCCGCAGATTTCGCGAAGAGAGGGGCGAGAGAAACCGTCGGACCTTTCGTATATTCGGGTATCATCCCCCTTCCCGGGGATGTGCAGCAGCCAAGGGATTAAAGCCGGTGGGAACCGACACGCGAAAAGCTGCCCCGCGCCATTTAAACCGCCCCGGTTGTCGCACAGAGAGCAGCTGGCTAGAGAGTATAGCCGTGGTTATTAGGTTTAAGGATAACTGTGTTGCGCGCGGTCGAGTTTTCAGAAAATTGACGCCAACTGGCTTGGATTACGTGGTCTTGATTAGGTCAATGAGCACGAGCGAATTCCTCGTCCTCGTGCGTTTCAACGTCCATTATTGAGAGAGTTGTTGACGAGGATCTATTAGCGTCGCTCGGTTTTGTGGGGTGCGAGATTTCTTAATTTGTCGTACTGAAATAGCGTGGAACGTAGACGTTGAAACTTTGAGCGAGACGTGAACTCTCTCTTAGTCGCGCCTGAGATCGTGAATGATTCACGAACAGCATCGGAGTGCGTCGAAGATATCGATTGGCAACAATTATTAAAACGTTCAACGATTCAGGATAAAAGGAAGCGAGGTATCGCACGTCGCCGAGGAGGTTGATGATTTATCTCTGAACGCAAGGGATCGATTACACCGTGTCGGGAACTAATTGCAGAAATTTATTAATATCTATGAATTATCCATTTCGGGTTAGGGTTCATAGGTACCCAGCTTCGACGAGCAACGTTCTGTAGTTTATATCCAGCCACGCCTATCTGATCAAGCAATACTTGAAGATGTATCATCTAATCGACTACATACCAATAATAATGAGAACGAGACGACTCCACGAATTAACGAATTCGTATTTTTTTTTTTTTTTTTGTAACGCAAGCATGCATGAAAATCCGTACCTCGACGAGGTAAACCAAATCGAGTTCGAATTCGCTTATTCGCGTCATGTTTCGTCGTACAACCGATCGATTAGCCAACGATTTTCTACGGCGTGCTCCTCTTCCTTTTTATCTGCCTCCGTACGCGGACCATTCCGTCCATTTGCGGAAGAAAAACTAACGCAAGTAAGTTTCTCGGTAACTTCATTTATTATCGCGTGTCAATGTAATTTTTCTGCGTTGAGCAATCGTTGTGGCTCACGCGACTGTAACTCGCGCACGACACTTTTTCACCTCCTAACACGGTAAAACGAGGGTTCGTGATTTTTAGACCCCGTCTGCTTCGAGCTGCTGCATAGCAGAGGTCGAACGAAAGCGAAAACACGCCGGTGTACAATTACTTTATCGGCAATTAACGTGATGTTACGTGGTGTAAATGCAACGGCCGGGACAGTCACGAATGCTCGTTGACTTTTAAACGAGACAGAGAGAGAGAGAGAGAGAGAGAGAGGAAGGGTGGGAGGATTTCGTGGCACGATTAAGCAAGCGAAAGACGATTCCAGCCCGGTCTCTCCGAGTCTCTTTAATAAAAGCGTGAATCGCGTGATTCACCGTTCCTTACGGTACCGTCCAGGCCCGTATTTTCTTTTCCTTCGACAAGCACGACGGGCACAAATAACTTCGTCCCGAAACTTTCTCGCGGTGTATCTCCGTGTACCGGCGTGCTTTCGTCCTTCGCCTTTCGTCCGCTAGCCGAGACGAGAACTCGCGCGAGAACGGGAAGAGTGAAACGACCAACGGCATACTTTCACTTTACGCGCACGAACGGACGATAACTCGAGCGTAACCGCCGGATGAACGCGCGTGCGGAAAGACACGATCTCGCTTACGAGTTTGCAATTTAACGACGATCGGGTCCCCCACACTCGCGCGCGCCAATCCGCGCGTTCTATATTTTTTCCCGTATCGACACAAAGAGGGGCATTCGATAGGAGACGACCGTGAAACCAACGGCGAAGCGTAACTTCTTATACGAGTAACTACTTACGCCCCGATAACCGTTGCCATCCAGACTCCTTACGCGGCTCACTTCTCCCTCGATGGATACGATTTCTTTCTCCTCTGCTCCCTTCTTTTATTTTTATGGCGTGTACAGGGACGATCGTGAATGGTCGACGAGGGGACACCGACGCGCTCGATAATCGCGAATCTCGGTTCCGGCCAACGGAATCTTCGTGGGACGTCAAGCTTTATTGCGGATCCCGAGACGTTATTCTTTTATTGACGCGTTTTGAAAGTCGTGATGGAACGGGGATATACATATCCATACGTGTGTGTGCGTGTGTGTGCGCGCGCGCATGTATGTACGTTCTTCGACAGTCTCGAAACGCGCGAGGGAATCGTGACTTCACGAAACGCGAGACGTGAAATCGTTGAGGAAAGGTATAAACGAAGATGACACGCGTCAGAGAGTCGCAATGGTATTTTATGGCCAGGTTTTCCGTGCCAACTTCAGTTTGTCTTTTACCTTCTCCCGCGCCTCCGTTAGGACGTTCTCTATGGTCGCTATAACGCAGGTGCGCGGCTAGTTGCGTTAAATGAGGTTCATCCGGCGTGTCTACGAATTTATCTGTCGGAACGAACACGCCACGTGGACTCGAACCGGAATAAATTACTCTCTCTCTCTCTCTCTCTCTCTCTCTCTCTCTCTCTATCGCTAGATCAGATCTACTCGAACTAATAACTTTATAGCACGCAGCTAAAAAAAACTATTAATCCCTCCTAGATAGCAATCAACTTCATACCACACAGCTAAAAATTGTTAATTACTCGTAGATAGTAGTCATTCATTTAAAAACAATCCGAAACGTCGCACGAGCTCGGTTTATTTTTTCGTCCGGTAGACTGGACGCGGACAGATGCGTCGGTTTTCTCCTTACGTCGTCCACAGACTCTGGACCACAGACGTCAGACTCTCGAGGGAAAAAGAAGGATGAGCCAGCGACAAAAGAACAAAAGGCTCGGGGCATGAACGCAGGATATGCCCATTGGCCAGCCGACGCCATTTGTCAATATTACACCTGGACACCTGCGCGGTGTGCTGCGTTTTCTGTGATTCCCGTGCCGCGGTCATTGATATGCAAATCCAATGCTAACGCGTATCAGTTTTCCAACGGGTTGATTAATGCGCGTCCGGCGTATGCGGTTATTTTTCGACGAACGTGCCACGATATGCCTTGGAACGAGAAGTTCTCGGATCTCTGCGAAGGAGGTGGCGACCTCTGCAGACCGCGATACCAAGCTGACGTCCATCACGAGACGACGCAGCATCGCGAGAAAGAATTCTTCAACTATGCGACCGCGCGCTGTTCCGAGTCAGCCACGAACCGACAGGCACAGAGGGACGACGGCGGAGAAAAGTACAGGCACCTAGTAAATACCTGTACTAGCCAAGCAGGTCCACTTCGAGTCAAAGGCAAGCCTGTTCCTCCTCACTCTCTCTCTCTCTCTCTCTCTCTCTTTCTCTTTGTCGTCCACCTCCGACGCTTACCGTTACGACAGTGCAGAGTACACGACGTGCGTCCACGGCCATGTACAGCACGCGGCCTTTCATTCCCTTTTCATTTCCTTCGCAACGAGATCGTTCGATCTCCCCTCGGAAAACGCGGTGTGCCCGAGGTGTCGTTCGAGCCCCTTTTTTTACCGCGCTGCGTTTCCGATGATCGACGCGGTTGAATCGGTGACCGGTCTTTTCACGCCGGCATCGCGTACTCCCCGAACGACCCGGGCATTCAAGAGTACTTTTGCGGAGAAACGTCGAGAACCACTGGGGGATTTGAATGGGCAAGAGGAACATATGTATGGTGATTTCGTATGGCATTAATGTTACGTTCACCGCCTTGGGGTGAAGTTGTATGAATACGTGTTTGCGTATTTTCTTAGTAAACGACTAATGATTGGGATGTTTGTTTATTCGTATTTGTTGAATTCAAAGACGCTGGCACAAAGTTCATTCGTGCAATAAAATACTAAAAACTGAAAGAATTTCTATTCAAATTGAAGTTTCAGTCCTTTTCAAACCAAAATACGTGAGTTCGCAGTCTACTCGTAAATATTCGATTCGAGAAAACGACGACGATTAATCTGTAACTCGCTCGATTCGAAAATGTCGTCGGTAAAATACTGTATCCTTAAAACAAGGCTTATATTGTTGTATTATATAGATCGTCATAACCCGAACACGCGACGACACTCGGAGCAACTCGAGCCCGTTGAATTCCGAGCGAAGTTTCCTTCCAGACAGACAGGCTGAGAGGAACGGAAAGTCAGGTTTCACCGGTGCATAAGCGCGAGGTATCTAGCCGAAACGCCATATCTCTTCGTTGCACGTCCACGGTCAATAGGGGTGAGCTTCGCCTCGGGAGGCGTAAATTGTACGGGGCCGGCAAGGTTCGCTCGGCATTCGCCACGCGAGCAACGCGCTCGACGACAGGACAGGCAAAAACACACACGACGAAAGGGACAATCGCGGGACAGGCTGGGGACAGGGCGTAGACGACGACCGGTTGCGTAACCGTGCATGCCCCCGCGACAATATCGCGCGCGCGCCGCTTTAAACGCGATTATTTATGTCCGCATGTGCGTGCATACGTGCAAAGTAAGTGGCGCGAGCAGCTGAAAGAGAGCTTAACTAACCTACCGTATTAGAAATATGCCGGGTACGCCGGTCGTTGTATGGCGTGGCTCGGAGCGGCGTGTGGAGAGCGGTGTCACCCGTTCCACCGTATATAACAAGGCGACATACGGCGCGACCGTGTTCGAGCAAGAGCGACCTCTCGGTAGAAATCGCGCGCCCTCCTCCTCATCCTCCGCCTCCTCCCCTGTGGGGGGTTGCTCGTCCATGCGTGCGTACTTTCGCCGTGCCCCCGATCCCGTGTCCCCCGCTCCACCTCCCTGTAGTCCCGCACCTATGCGTACGACAGCGCAAGTACGCACGCACGCACGCACTCACACACTCGCCCATTGTTATACCAATCTGGATATGTACGCTGGCGATGCACGCTTTCGAACGCGCATAGTTGTGCGCGCTTTCGAGAGAACGCGAACACGGAGCTGTCGCGCTGCCGTTGTTGAAGAGGGGTGGAGGAGATCGAGGGAACGAGCAACGGGGAGAGCAAAGTTGAAAAAAGACGGACAGAAGGGGCAGGCGGATAGAGCGAGGACAAGAGGGGGTGAGGTTACGGCGGGGAGGATAGAGGATGAAAGAGGCTCTCGTCCAACGCCAGGGGTGTCGCTAACAAGACACGCACCCCTACCACGATGGGGTACTAGGAGCACGAATACACAGAGACGGCGATGTCTGTGCGTGCACGTTGCGTGCGTAACTCGTAACTCGTCGCTGCCTACCTATGACCGTGCGTGTATACGCGACTCGACGACAGCCATCCCCTAATGACTTATTAGCAGCCGCGCGTTAGTTAACGACGCGACAGGATTACTCGCCGCGCATTGTGACGGCCTCTCTCTCTCTCTCTCTCTCTTCCCTCTCCTTTATTCCTGTTTCCTACGACTCCACCCGCTCCTTTTTTCCCTCGGCGTTCTTCCGTTTCTTCTCCCTCTGTTCTCTGCGACTACTTCTCTTCGCGTCCTCATTTTTTCTATAAATCGCATATGCCATTTCTTTCCTTTTCTTTTTCTTTTTTCTTCTTTTTTTTTTATTTACCTTTCTTTTTTTTTTATTTACCTCCTTCGTCATTCTTCGTTCTTCTGTATTTTCCTCCTTCCTCTCGTTTTCTTTTTTTTTTTCACCGTTATTTTTCATGCGACACGCATTTCCGCGTGGCACTCGGGCGTTTCCACGCAGGTAAGCACGCAGACGCCGGGCAACGCACTCGCCACTCTCGTCTCGGCAATGCGTAGGAGGCTGTGAAAGAAGAGAGGCTGCAGTCATTTCTCACATCCATTAGGGAAATTAATGATTTTTAATTTTCACTCCCGCGGCTACGCGAGAAAACCTCGCCTTTGTGCCGCGACACCGGCCCTCTTTAGCCGTAGCGCAAAGCTTGTCGCGCAACGTTGCTTCCGTGTGTCAGCAACGAGAACACGAACGAAGCCCTTCGAATCGCTAGGAAGCGTAGGATTTTTGTCTCCGCTGTGAATATATTTCATTCCATTCAGTCTCGTAATACGTTTTCAACGAGCTCCATCATTACAAACGTCCATTCCTTTTTCAATAAAATCGATCCTTCGATTGTCAGATTTTTAGCTAAATTCTACTGTACTTAAGTAATTCTACTGTACATGATTACTCGATATGACAAAAGGTCACAATTAAAAAAAAAAAATAAATGGAACCTTAACGAAGAAGATACTCTTGCGAGATAATTACAAGGTTATTAAACCGACTTTTCGCCAGCGAATCGCCATCGGAACGTGTCATTTATTTAATCATCCTAGCCGCTCGCTTGACCCCAGCCTCCAATTTGCTACCGGCGGCAGACAGATTTGATTCGCACAAAGGAATGCCAAGGAGCATTTCCGCGTGACATCAGATCGGTACGATCGATCACTCGGTGGATCATTATCGTCGACACGTCGTGATGCCTCGAGTCTCTGGTCGAGACTCTGGTGTACACGCCGCTGGCGCAGGAGGGTGCGCATCGAATCGACGTGGCACGATCGATATCGTTCGAAGCCGCCTAATTACAAACGCGTCCCACCTACGGGCCGGCATTCCTCGCGTGACAATTAACGATTTGTAACCCCTAATGTTTGGATTAGATCGACTCGACTTCTTCGCTGCCTTCCCCTGTTCATCCCGGAGGACTTCTTCTCTTCTCCTTCTCCCATTTCGCAAATTCTTTCCTCCTCTTTCCTACGTTTCTTCTCGTCCTTCCTTATATTGCTCCTCAACTGTTCTTTTTTCATCGCGTTACTTTCTTACGCCCTTCAATTTCATTTCCCGTCCCGTTTTAATTCCATGCCATCTCTCTGCTGCGCTTCAATCCCTCATTCTCAAGCTAGCTTTTTATCAGCGGTCGAAGTTTCGCAACCCGTTTCTCGTCGACTTTTCTTGCAACTATTATCTTGTTGTTTCTTACGGTTTGCCCTTTCACGCTGCTCTCGATACCTCGATATTTTCTCCATTCATTAGTACTAAACAGTTCTTCCCTCTTTATTCTTCAGCTGCTGCGCTTTTTCAGCTGGTTCAGCGTTTGTTCTTTCTTGGTGTTTTATTGCCCGCAAGCTTTCGTTGTTTTTCGTTTTCACTGCTCCTTCATTTCTGCCTCGTATCTGTATCCTGCGGCCAAGGTACGAAGCCAGCCCCGTCTCTCTCCCCGCCCGCGTCGTCTCGTCCCGTTTCCATCGGGCTGCAATCTGATTTGAATAATTCGATGCGTCAACATGCTTTAGGTGTATCATACCCACGCGCGGCTGTGACAGAGACCGATACACACACGTGGCCTCAGCCACGCAGGAAACGACGACCCTGTTCTGCTCGAACGCTTCGTTCGCTCTTCCACGTTGATCACGTCGCGACGCCACTCGTACACGAAACCGCTTCTCGTTAGCTAGGGAGAAGGGAAAAGGGGAGGAAAAAACGTACCGGTGCTTCGACCCGAGGAAATTCTGTCGGTAATTTCTTCAACAGACGCGATGGTTATCGCTCTCAGCTTCCGCGGCGTCGTTTCCTCCTTTTGGAACGTTGCGTCTTTATTTTCGTTGCCCGGGGTCGCGCGCCTCGACTCTTCTTACGAAGCATTTTTATTTTAGACGCTCAACTTTCTCGTTTAATACCACTTCTATTTGATCTCGACGAATTTGGAGAGGAGAGTCCGCGAGGCAATAAATATTTAAGCAAGTCTCAAATATTCATTGCGCTAAAATAATTATTTGACTGAAAGACGCGTTCGACAGATACTTACAGCATGATTCGACTTTTCCCAACTTTCCATAAATATCCTCGAAATGAAAGTAGGTTCCTTCCAAATCTATTAAAACACTTGCCGCTCGAAACCGCGTCGAGATTGCGCATCTCCGTGCGGGTTAATTGTTTCTATCGTGTTATTTTCTTGCCGCGGTACACCTGTCGTTATCGCGATACAATTACCTCCTACGTTCCCTCCATCCCCATCCCGAAACGTTTTAACGACCGCTAGCAATAATCGCGCGCAACCTGCTGAAACTCCGAGCAGCCGGTAAAATCACGCAGAAGGTACTTACGTACACGGGCGTCGATTACCCGAGGAATGTAAATTCGCGAACACGCGAGCTAGCCTATTCCACCTTCCTCCGCCATTCGCGCTTGTCCGTCTAGTTTCCCTCGTTCTCGCTTCTTCTCGCGTCGACGTGACGAAGACACGTGGACGACGACGACGATGGTAGAAAACAAACTGAGAGGAGGAGAGTGTAACGTAAGTTGGGACGGATGCGATCGGCGAAAGGACGAGAGGGTGACTCGCGGCGGGTTCTTTGATAGTCGCCCCGGCCGAAAAGAGCCGATACACGCGGCGCCCTGACAACGTTCAATCGAACGAAATTGCGCGTAATTACGCGCGAGCGCGAGCTTAAACGTCTAAGATTGAAAGGAATCCGGCGCGGCGGGCATTCGCCAGCTCGCCTCGTGTGCACGCTCGTCTTGTTCGCGCTGCGCTCGCGCGTAATTACGCGTGCATGCGTGCGACGACGCCCGGGCCCCTCGCGACATCGGCCCCCGGCCGACCGGTTCAAAGCGGCGTTCAATTAATATTAATTAAAATGGCGAGACGTGCCGCCGGGGTGGATATAATTATTCCGTTCTTTCCCCGGCGGCACGTTTCTCCTGCTTTTCGAGGGCCGGAGAGAAAACGAGCCAGGAGTCTCGATGTGTGTGCTCGCGAACGCGGAAAATTTCGTTGTGCCTCCGCGATTTCGTTTCACTGGAAATTGCTCTGTAGAATTTTATAGGGACGGAAGACGGCGGGATATGTGAACGCCCTAGTGTTCCAATTAAAAGAGAGAAAAAAGAAGCACGACAGTACTGCGCGCTGAAATGTTTAAAATAACATTGACAAAATTTTAAGTAACAATGTGGTGCATTTTGTCGAATGATTCTCGTACAGTGCTGATGTTTAAACATTTATGGAAGAATTGAAGGTAAATTTAAAGTGTAATGTTTCACTCTCAATCAAAGGTCTTGAAACATCTTTCGTTTTTAATAAAAAATTGAATGTAAATTTCAAATTGTACAGATTTCTGGTAAAATAGTTGAAACAGAACAGAATATATATCTTCTTTGAACTGTCGTAATAAAATTCCATTTTCTTTTAATTTTTGGAGCAAATATAAACTGTCTTGAGATTAATAAACAGGATAAGAGCATGTTTACAGAAATATAAATATCTGTAGTTCAATAATATCCTGCATACATACGATTATGATCATTCGTATGAATTATTACTAAATATCGTACACGATATTATACACCATATGTAATACTACTAATCGACATCTGATTCAATTACAAATATACTATTTGCCTTGAATTATCCAAAGCAGAAAAATTGCCAGCTCAAACGATTGTCAGCAAATTTTCTGTTCTGAATTCATCTTCGTCGCGGCTCGCAGGTAATCTAGTCGCGTCGATCGCCGTGGAATTTCGCATCTCTCGTTTCGATAGAAATTACGAGAAGCTAGGTGAAAGCGCATGTGTCGACCATGCGAAAGTGAAAACTGATCGGCCATAGGTGTTGACAGTTCACTGGCGAAACATTCGCATTCAGTTGCACGGAAATAAGTCTTTTCAACGGCAGACAGCAGATTCGATAGACAGTTTCGTCACGTGTCTATACGCCTGCGTCGACGTTCGTCGATTCGATTCATTAAAACAGCGTATTAATCAATCCGTATTAATTAAACGCGGTGAGTAACTCGACAAGACGGAAGTAATACTGTTTATTCTTGCCCGAAGCCACGGAGAAGTACAATATGTAACTTAACAATAAATGGCCAATCCAAGATCGGTGCGTACAGGCTCGGTCTGTTTTAACCGGGGCAACATTAACGCAGCGAGTAATTACTAAATCCTATTCGGGCCCATTACCGCGACTGGAAATGAAAAACTGTAATACTATTAAGCGGGACGTCTGCGGCTCGTCGCGCGGCCAGACAAAGACACTTTGAAAATGAGCAGCCGTGGCTGATTATACTTAATCGGACCAACCGTTGAACGTCGTGCTCTCTTTTCGGAGACAAGCGAGATAGATAGACCTGCCCCCTCCCAACTTGAGACACATAATTAACAACTGATGTCTCTCAGTGTCTCGTTTAATTAGCAATCCTATTATAATATCAGTGTAATACTGCTAAATGAACGTGATTAATTTAAATATTACTAAAGAAATATCAAGCAAGTTGGAAAAACAAAGTAAAAGGTGACTCTATTAGTATTATTCTTTTCATTCAGGCTCGTCTCCTGTTTTAACATACAAAACAAAACAAAAAAAAAAAGAAAAAAGGAAATTAACGAAATATGCTGTTTAAAGGTATCGGGCAACGTTAACTCGAAACTCGTGACTCGTCCTTCAAGCGATAATGCTCGAACGTCGAGCGCCGTCGAATTATGCATTCACGAGAAAAATCACAACGACCGGGCTTTCGTATAGCCGATCCAGAGATGGCGGCGTCACGGACAACCGGAAGCGGAGGATTCTATCCGGCGCTTACGATTCCCAGGCTCGTTATCGTGATATACGCTTTGTGTGGCAGGTCCACAAGCGGGTCCACTCGTACCGTTCTAAATGCAGTGGACCACCGGGGTTGGTCGAGCCACATGGCCACTATACTTCGTACAACAGCGCACGCCACGCGCATACACACGCGTGCACACGGATACACAAGTAACGGCACACCGGCACGCACTCTTACGATGTCGTGACAGAGAAGAACGTCGATGAGCTCCAACTCATCGTTGCTAGCTCGAGAGAGGGCACATACGCGATGCTTTTAATTATCAGCTCTTCATTTCCTTATCTCCGGGCCATGAGTAACTACAGGTTCCTCGCGAAATGGCATTCTCCGCAGATATCGGGAAAACGGTTGCTCCATTCCGACGCTCGATACGCGGACATTCTCACGAGGGGGGGATAATTAACACTCGTTCAGAGAAATTGCCGCCTGCGTTGCGAGCCGAAATTAATTATTCCGACACGCTGTACGTGGCACGATAATTATTTGTTAAAACTCACTCGAACTATACGTTTTGTAGAACAAAAGTATGTTGAACAATAGTTTCGTTGAACGCGACGTTCGAAAACCGTGTATACAGCTCGGCTGTCACGCGTTTCTGCAATTTCGCGCTGAAAATAAAATTCGAAGCCAGGCCACTTGACCGGAATTTCCCGAACGCTCGAGCATCGAGTAGTAGACGATGTGCTTGTCTCGAATTTTCCCGAGTCGCGCGGCGCTGTTGGTCGCGAGTGACCGCTCGAAAGATGGCTGTTGTCGATCAACCACGAATACACATATTTTCAGATTATCCGAAAAATGTTGATCTCGCGTGCGAATGGGTGCGATGTTTCGCAGGTATTCGTTCGTGCGGGACGTAATTACGTAAACCCGGTTTGAAATCCGGGGGCGAGATTCGCGTCCCATTTCATAGACAAAGGCGTGTGAACGCGATAGCCGATATAATTAACCGTAATCGAAATACGAACGATATGATCCGATTGGATTTAGATCCAATTACTCTCGGCCGATGTGTAATTAGCCGCAAACGAGACGGGAACTGTCTCCGTAAAATCGTCGCGAGTAGTCTATCCATTCCGCCCCCCCCTCCTCTCACCGTCACGTCGATACGATTAATTAGAGCTACTAATTGCTAATCCATCACGCGTGCAAGTAACAGTTGCTCGATCCGGTGTAACATCGATTCGATTGGACGGTCGCTAGGGAAAAGGAGGAAGTAGCGCGGCACGGCGGAACGTGGCGTTTGGTAGCGGAAGCTGCAAGATCGCAGAGTTATTCCTTTTCCTCCTAACGTGCCCGCATTACACGAGTCGCGGTGTGTCCCATGCGTAAGCACCAAGTGCACGCGTACATCGCGTATATTTATTTTAATGAGTTCTCCTCTCGTCGTGGCACGCAACGAGTCACGCACTTTTCGCGTTTGTGCGTTCCCTTCGTCACGCTCTCTTTCTCCCGCGACTTTTTTTATCATTTCCCCCGCGCGCCCTCTTTATCCTCTCTTCAACACGTACACCATCGCGCCGAGTAACAGAGACCAACATCATCTCCTCCTACATTCCCTCCACCACCGTTAACAGTCACCGTCACCCAACGTCGTCGTCGTGGTCGTCGTCATCGTCATCGTCCTCACGATGGAAATCCTACTTTTCCTCGCAACCCCTATGTCGCTGACGAGGGGCGTTATACCTGCTTGCCTGCCTGCCTGCGTACGCATATAAGTGCACGCGGGGACATATACGTAAGTACGTACGCACGAGAAGGGTGGGCGAGGCACGGCAGGGTGAGAGAAGCTGGAGAAGCGAGAGGTGCAGGCAAAGGGACGAAGGGAAAAAAACGGGGTAGAAGGTAGGGCACCCTACGCACAGCCACCGTGGGATCAATGCACCTTCAGGGTGCACCGCCCTGGCGAGTGCTCGCGCGCATCGTCTATGCATCTTCGCATGCAACCAGAACCCTGTTTCATCCTCATCAACCCCTTTTCCTCCGCGTCACGCCACGATTCCCTCTCTCTGTCTCCCGTCTCGCTCCGCTTTCCTCACGGTTTCTCTCTTCTCACTCGTTGTCTCTGTTCCGCTCTCCACGTCCGAGTAGTACCGTTCTCTTTCTCTCGTCCATCTCGTCCCCCTCCCCCCTTCTCACTCACTCACTCTCTCTCTCTCTCTCTCTCTCTCTCTCTCTCTCTTCCTCTCTGCGTGTCGCCGCTCGCCAGTCGCCGCTCCTCTTCCACTAGTCCTCTTTCTCGCCCTCCCCAAAGACAGCCCCGTTCAGGCACACAGCTCGTCTCCCCTTTTACTCTCCACCCTTCACATGTGTTTTCCATCTTGCACCAACCAGCCATCCGTCCTGCTCTCTTTCTTTCACCCTCTGTTCCTCTCCTGCCCTAGACTCCCTCTCGTCCTAGCGAGGGACCCTCCTCCTCATGTCCCTTTTCGCACTTTTGCACTCGGGCAAAACCCTACCCTACCCTAAGAATAATCCCTTCCGCGCGCGGTATATATCGCGCGATCTATACGTATATCTACGAGGAGGCATAGCACGTAACCCCGAGCAGCCAACCCAGACCGACCTACCCCTCTCTTTGTCGTCCTACTGCACCACCTCTGCCACCCACCGTCACCCCCCTTCGCTCGCTCATCTACTACTCTAGCTTCTCTCTTATGAGACTGGCTGGCCGGAGGTACGTGCTGGCAATACCGACGCGTCGTGAAGCACCGAGAGTTGCTACGGAAGGCTGCGTGTGCATGCGTGCACGCCTGCAACCCTTCACCGTAGCCGGGGAAAAGGGTCGCTGGGTGGTCTAGATTTTTTTTAAGTGCCTTCCTGCTGCTGCAACTCCTCTTCGGTTACCAAGGCGAAGACGCGAGGAGCACTCATCGTCGTCGTCGTCGTCGTCGTCGTCGTATTCGTTCCCCTGTGTTCTTCCTGTTCATCTTCCGTCCCTTCGGCTCCTTGCGCATCTTCTCTTACTGCTGTTTTCTTTGCACCCATGCCTGTTACCGTGCACGAACTTAATCGAGCCACCCTGTGCCCTGTGCCCTGGTTTCTTGCCACTCGATCCCACACGTCGTGCTACTTCTCTCCAGCATGCTTTTTATCGCAACGATGCATAATACTTGACTCCCTCCTCCAATCCCTCTGATCGATCTTGTCTTATCGCGTTTTAGAGAATTTACTTACTTGCTACGATGCCTACATACGGAATCCCAGTTCCCAACGGTGCGTGTCTCACGGTTTATGGCTGCTTCGTATTACTTTTCGTTCCAGAGCGCCAAATCACGATTACGAGGGTGAAAAAGCTTTTAATTGGAAGCAGACGCTCGTAAATGTATTTTAAACGCAACCTGCTGCGCGCCAGTTCTTTAATTATCGGTACGCGCCGATAAGCACGAAACGCATTCCCCTGAAAATTCGCGAAGAAGCTTGTCGCTCAGTAACGCATAACTGAAAAAAAAGAAAAACATACTGGAAGCGCGATAACGCGTGGAATTTCATTTTTCCGTGTAATATTTCGCGACGCGACGCGATGCGAGCGCAGCAACGATGCGAAGGGAAAGAACGTGCATCGTTATCGTGGCAGGGACATCGAGCGTGCTACAAATAAGGAAGAAAACACCAGGCGGTCGCAGGCGGCATCGGGAAATCGCGACAGGCACGTTCTCCCGACGTGTACTTCATCCTTACACGAAGTGCCTCGTCCGTCGGTAGTCTAACGACTCCCACCGTTGCTGCTTTCAATCCGACTCGCGTTATCGAACTCAAACAGTCCTCAAACGGTCTTCCTTGTTGCTCGTCTCTTCGCTCGTGAAGTGAAACGCTCGATAATTCGCCAGTCGGTCGAAGAACTGCGCACGCGGTTCCTCTGACCAAGAAGAAGAAGAAGAAGAAGAAGAACCGTGGCCGTGCTGCAAATGCTGGAAGATCGGCCGCGAGAGATTCATTCGGAAGGAAAAAGAGATTGGTTGGCCAAAGAGAGGAGACGCCAACTAGACCGAGCTATCAAGGACGAGCGAGTCCTTTCAGCCTCTCCGCATTTCCCTTCTCCGTGTTTATCTCTCGAGCTACGTTTGACAGGTGACTGGAGGAACACCCTCTACTCCCTTTACCCGTCCCGTCCGTACCATGAGCGGATCTCATCGTTCGAACGGTGTGCACGAGGCTGAGAATCGCGTGGCGTATTCCAATTTATTGCCAACTGCTGGCCGGAGAGTTGCGCGGACCCGATCGGACGAAGCGAGGCACCGAGTTCGTAGGCACCGAGGCAGACCACCTGAGGTGAATCTCGGTCGTAGCCGGTTGGTCAGCCATCGAATCCCCGTCCACGGCAGTGCTTTATACCCGCTCGTTTTCCACGTCGGACCGTGCAACGGTTCTCGGTGACGGACGCGAACCTCGCGAAGCGCCCAACAATCGCGCGATCCGAGAAAAGGACGAACAGGGGAAACGTTCAGCGTGCTGACTGATCGGCGGCCGATGCTCGCCGCGTGGCTCGACGCTGCGAACGTGGCACTGCGAAATAACCTGGACAACGAAACGTTCGTGGCGAACGAGCGATAGGGTCGTTTTAATAAATCGAGATCGCCTGCGAACGATACACCTGCCTGATCGGGTATGATCAACCCATACCCACGACCGTGCGTGAGATCCTTCGTTTCGCGAATCGTGAACGCGGATAACTGCGATCGACTCCTTGCTACGATTTTTCGTCGACTATTTGACTGTGCTGTTGTGTTATCTAATCGAATAATAAATATTTATGTACTAACTGGATAGATGGAATAATAAATACTTTGTTTTTCAGGTACAAGCGAAATACACGAGAAATGTTTCCTTTTAGTTGCCAAAATTTGCCGAAATCCGTTTCTTCGATCGCGTTCGTAAAATTTCGTAACACTTGACGCGCCACAAATTCGTCATTGTCATCGGGATTTTTGAATGTCGTTCAAACGCACGATCCAAGAAGCGTCAAAGCGTAAAGGTGGAAATACAGCTAGGTACATGGATGCTAAAATACACACCAGAAAAGGAAAATACCCCCTCGTATTTGCTGTTAATCATCGATAATAAAGCCAGCGATTTATTCCCGCGGCGGATAATCGCATTCAAGGTTCGTGTAACACGTACAGCCGCGTCCGCGAAACGCAGCCGATCGTGTAAAATACCACGTCCGTTTCCCTCGCGAGCTAAATCACCGTCGCGATCATTACTTCGCGATATTTTCACAGCAACGGCGAACACGGGCCCTCGGTTATCCAAGGGTCACGCGCCGCGCGCGCGCTATGTCGCATTAATTCCACAACGTGTTTGCGTACGCATAATCGCGTACACGATATCATATATGCGCACGAAATTCTCCGTAATGGATTACGGCAATGACGTACATCGTGCGCGCCGATACACAAAGGCGAGACACGGGCCAAAGATACGGGCGAGAGGGAATGGCAGAAGAAGAGAACCGGAAATATCTTGCCAGAAGGAATGAACGAACGGACAAATGTCGCGAGATGAAGAGAGAGAGAAAGAGAGAAGTGAACAGAGAGGAGAATCATTTTCAAATCTCATGCAGTGTCGACGTTGTAGCCACAACGACGACGACGACGACGACGACGACGAAAAACAAAGAGAAACGGTGGAGGAGGACTACGACGTCGGATGGAAGGCAACGCAGAGGAGGAGACGACGAGATGATGAGGAAGAGGTGGATGACGAGCGCGGGGAAACGAGAGACGTAGGCAGAATGGTATATCAAACTGGATGGCTTCCATCCTTATTCCGTATTCGGATGCGCATTCGATTAACATACAGTTGCACCGGGACCAGGTTGCGCTATCCATCCTTTTCGCATTCTGTACGCGCGCTGTACACTCGTGCGAGTGCGTTCGGGAGAACAAAACGGATTGGCTCGCTTGGTGGATTCGGCGAAGAGGAGAGGAGAGAAACGGACGCGAAACGGCGGAAACGATGGACGAACGAAGACGAAAGAACAACGAAGAAAAGGAGAAGATCGAGAAAGAGAGAGAGAGAGAGAGAATGAAAGCAGGCGGAAGAGAAAGGAAGAAAGAAACCGGGAAGAGAAAGGAAGGAGAGCAAGAAAGAGAGCGCGCGTATCGACCAGGCACTGTATATAAAGTCGACAGGGGTATAATAATGTTTGCGCGACTATCCAATGCGCTCGCGTTTCAAATCGACTCGAGTGGGCATTGATCTTTGATCTTGAAGCGGAGGCATGCTTGCTTACTGCATTCTCTTTTGCTGCCGTGCCACCCCCTCGTACCTAACTTCGATCCATCCGCGCCCCTTCGCTCCCTTTTCTTCGCCGTGTCTTCGACGACTCGGCGCTGCCTTTCGACGAGATCCCACCTCTTTCTTCGTCTCTCCTCTTTCGTTATTCTTACCCCGTCTTTGTCTTACACATCTCCGGACACTTTCAGAATCCGCGTGTAGAAAACGTGCGGAGCAATTCGTTATAAAATACCACCGGCTCAAGGTCTTCGACCAATCTGACAAAACACAATCCGCAACATTGTGTCTATACGCTGCGGTATATATAACTCGTCTATAACTCGAAACTTCTCATTTTGCTGAGGAATAACTGCGATCTTGTACATCATGCCAGGCTATCGCGAGAGAAAATGCTTCCACTGTGAGTCATAACATTGGCGGATCCGTCGGGCTGTTCGTTGCGATATTGCTCTCCGCGCGGAGTCTGAACGACCAAGTCTGAACGATTGCACGAGTTTTAATTAAACGAAACCCCGGTCACGGACCACACGCGATGGACTCGACCGAGCGACACTTTAAGATAGCGTTTCAATATCCCGTTTTATGCGCGATAACTCGGACCGGAGCAAACGAGCGGTATCTGTCTATTGTTTCCGACGCGCGGTTCATTCCATGTGCTCGAAATTTATCGCCTCCCGTAACGCCTCGCCTCGTCCTACACGTCACGTTTTACGCTTATATCGCACGCTAATATTCTACATTCTTGTCTGTTTCAGGTAAGTAAACGCCGATCCATCGCCGAGGCAATAGTCGACCCTCGCGACGCAGCGTTTCGTCACTTCGCCGCGCAGCGTGAGTATTAACCAAGGATTACCGATATGAAGGGGGAGGTGTTAACCAAAGTAACCAAAGTCGAATTCAATCTCGGACTTCGACGCCGTCTGGTCGGCAGCTGTGTAATTATTATCCAAAAGTACGACTCGCTCGAGCAAGTCGAGTTTATCGATGGACGCGGGGAACGCGCGAAATTCAAAACAGCGTCGTAAAATCAGCGAATGGCCAGTGCCAATGTATGCGCACGCGCGCGCGCGCGTGTGTGTGTGTGTGTGTGTGTGTGTGTGTTTTGACACGGGTAATCCGTATCTTTATTGACTTTTTATAAGGAGAAACGTCGCGTGAACTTTACTGCCTAACCACGAGGACCCGCCGATGCTAACAGAAGTCTCTCGGCGATTATTTTCGATAGGATTTTTATTCTTTGGTCGTCGGCCGGTAGAAGAGTCGAGAAATTTCAGACATGTTTTACTCGTCGTTACGATGTCAACCTTCTGTCAAAGTATCAACGCACCGTGCCTCGAGATGGATGAGAAAGACAGGATTCTCCCGATGGTTTCATACAGTCGATCACAACAGAGCCAGTTCGCGACGGGATTAGGCGAATAAATTAGTATCGAATTATACGAGACGTTTCGTAAGCTCGGTCCGAGAAATTTCGTGAACGTTGCCTGACGATCGATTAAGGGAATCAAAGTTCTTGGATGAGCCTCTCGTGTCTTGCGTCAATAATAAACAGCAGACAAAAGTATACTTAATATACTTAATTACGATGAATAATAGGGCAGGAAACAAGCGTGTCGGAGCGTCACAGAGACACGTGGAATTCTCACGCCCCGATGGACGCTCGTTCTCGCGGCTAATTAATTCCGGTTTTTGTGATTTCCCGACGATTCGGCAGCGAGTCGAACCGGGTGAAAAAATGCGTTAATTGGTTTCACCGCGAGACGGGGTTTATTAACTTTACGTTGCGCTGCGTCGTGACGTAGCCGTAAACGTCCGGCGAAATTGCTCGAGAACATCCGTCGCTCGTCGCGACCAACGAGAAAAATTCCGGCCGATCGTTAACGAGTAGTCCCGGGGCAGCAATAATTTCCGAATAACTAAACAGAGATCCGCGCCGGCCGATCGTGATCGCTGCCGTGGTACCGCGTCTCGGCAAAAACCGAAAGCCGAGTATCCGCGTGCGTGCACGCACCGCGATCCCCTTTACGTATATACGCATGCATGTACACGCATGTGCGCGTTTCGTTTGCTCTCGCGAGCCGAGGGGCTCTCGATCGAAGCGCGCGTGCATACGCGCCCTTGTCGAGGCGTATGCCCGCCGCGGATGGCCACTAAATTAAGGCAAAAGAAAAAGAGATCGGGAACCGAACGAGGGGAGACGGTGTCGAGGTGGGACGGGAGGGCAAGGAGGTAGAGGTAGGAACGATCTCGAAGACGAACAAAAAGAAAGAGAGCGAAAGAGAGCGATGGAAAGGGGGGCCACGAGAGAGAGAGAGAGAGAGAGAGAGAGAGAAGGACAGAAGGAAGGAGCAATGCGCATGCATAGCTCGGGCGACACGCATCGATCAATCATTCGCTAATTATGCCCGCGATTTCTTTCTTTCGTGAGGCTCTCAGGCATCGCGAGCGGCCATCGACCCCTCGCGCCGAGGAAGGAACGGCCACGACGGATACGTTCTTCCCTCCTCGTTCTCGTCGATCGTCCTCTTCTCATGAGTCCTCCTCGCGGCTAAGTAGAACCGTCCTCGAGGGAAGACGGGACGTCGCGCTCACGCACGCGGTAAAGAAAGAGGAAAACGAAGACTGCGGAGAAGGAGGCTGACGGTTCAAACAGCCCAGGGAACAAGAAAGAGTGGAAGAAGACGAGACTTCCGATCGGAAGAAAGAACTTTTAGACCAAAAGGAGAGAGAGAGAGAGAGAGAGAGAGAGAGAAAGGAACGAGAGATGAGAAAGAAGGGAGAGGCAGCGGGCAGCCAGCTGGATCGGAGGCGTATTAAATGAAATTAAGCAATTAACCATTTAACCGAATTAGCACACCGTAGAGAGCATGGATACGCCCGGAAGAACGGCGTCGTCCGAGTCGCCGGACGAGTCGCAGCGATCCTTCGAGCGTTGCCTCGTTAATTAATTAAGGTCGCCTTTGGATACGACCGGGAGGCCGGACGTCTCTCCTTCGCTCTCTCTCTCTCTCTCTCTCTTTCCACCCGCGGCAGCAGCTCTCGTTTTCTTCTTCACCACCGGAGAAACACCGCAGCGGAGAAAAAAGCTGTCGGATCGAGGTATCCCGATCATCTCCGGCCGTGCCTATTTTGCGGATCGGCCTGTCGTTGCACTTTACTCGTCGTCGACGATCCGTTTCTTTGCCACGTTTCGATCCTACATCAGAGACGATCATCCGGGCGATACGTTCTTGATTTAATTGAGCGATCCTCGATGGCTGAACGTCACCGCTCGTAATGAACCTCGTTTTATCAAGATTCTCGAAAGAATGCCACTGTTTTCCGGATAACGCAGTTAGTCGATTTCCAGAGGAAAGTTTGTCTCGTTGCGAATTGTCTTCCTTTTGGCAACAGCGATTGCTTTTGTCGAGAATTCACGGCGCGGAATCGAGTAAATCCTCCATAAATCCTTTCAATCGATATTTATCGCAAACCAGGATCATTAGCCAATGCTTTCATCGCGGAAAGTATAAGTAGAATTTACGAGTGCGCCCACGTGGATGACGTCTCGCATTGCGGTATCACGAGGCCGGCGCGAGGAGGCACGAGTCCGATGTAATCCATTATCCCCGCGAAATGACCGCGGCGTGACAGTAATGACTGGTTGTAAAGCAATTAACGGTAGTAATAAACATAGCTTCCCGTAGAGCTACTTACACCGGCAACCTTCCACAACGGTGCCACGAGTCGACTCTCGCCGGAGAGGCAAAAGGAGGCGTCCATGGGATCGAAGTTAAGCAACGATCGCGCGAATCGAACGCGCGATGGATAAAGGGACAAGGAAAAGAGAAAGAGGGAGAGGGAGAGAGGGAGGGAGGAGACCCGAGAAGCCCACAGTACAAGAGAAGCGATCTCGCTGGCGAGCTGGTCCCCAAAGCGAGAGAGAAAGCAACAGCGAACCGGGGCCGGGAATGAAAAATGATAATCCTTGAAAATAAAGACGCAGCGGACGTTCACGGAGCGCACGTTGTAGCTCGGAAATCGTCACTCCAACGAGTTATCATTACTCACCGACGGGATCTTAATTTATTCCGGCGAGAACGAGCGCCGAATCACGTCGTCGACGTCCATCAATATCACTGGGAGCTTTAATTTATAGAGACTTTACACGGATCCACGGGCACCGATCGATAAATTCATTCGAGCGAGGGGTCCGCTCGCGTGGCCATTATCCTCGCGCTTATCCTCCTCTCTCTCTCTCTCTCTCTCATCCGTGCACCGCGCTACCGATCCTAGTAATTTCGCTTGTACCCGAGTCGCGTGGTTAATCGATCTGATCGATCTACGGCAGCCTGTATTAATATCGGCTCGCCGCGAACTTATCCGTCAATGAATTACTCCATCACATCTGACAGACACTCGCGAGCGGTAGTCGTACGACGATCTACCCACCACAGAAAATGCGACCGGTATCGACTGATTGATCTATTGGCAACGTGTCTCGATAGATGTACAACGTAACGCTACGACAATGGAGCTTGGCTCCACAGATCCAGAAGTTATTTAGTTAGATTCTAAAAGTTTTCCAGTTTTATTTTCACTTTATACCTGCGCGTAATTCCCGCGCTAACGATATTAGCCACGAATTTATCGTCAGTCGTAGATCAAACCGGTGAAAGGTGGATACCACGCGTGGGCCACGGTACACTCCATCAGGAGACACTGGCGGCAGCCGCAACCACGAAAACCTTGTCCCCCATGTATCGTCCAGCTATTTGCCTAATCCGATTTGACAGGGAAGTGACACGGTGTTGTGACGGGGCTCTAGACGTCGTTCTCTCGGTCCCCGGTCATTCGATCGTGAATTCTATCCGACGCCTCCGATTCCACGATGCGTCTCCTCCTTCTTCTCTCTTTCTCTCTCTCTCTCTCTCGCTCCCTCATTGCCTCGCCGCTGCTGTAAGTCGATCTATTTTCTTATAATAGGACAGCCGTTGAGCTTCTTCATGGTCGTGAGGCCTAGCCACGTACGATACGAGAGTGCCGTGTCCACGAGTACGCGCGCTCAGGTATCCGCTCGGGTCTGTCGACTACCTGTTCCTGCGCTACCGCAGAACCCTTCTCCAGCTCCAGCGATGCTCCTCTTCCTACTTGGAAATCTCCGGATCCTCACGGCTAATCCGTGAAACCTTTACGACGTCGTTAGATCGGAATCGGTCGCTGCGGAGTTCCTCGCATTGTGCACGCTCGGTCCACTGAGCGTAATTTTCTGTTTCACGGTTCGGATCCGTCGCTCGATCTTTCCGTTTCCCTCGTTTTCCTCTTCCTCGTTTGGGGAAACGGGTCGTTCCTTTCGCTCGTTCGTCGAACTGTGTCGCAATGAAATTGAGACGATCGTCGAGAACCGCTTCGAAAAGCAGAACGTGATCGTTCGCGTTGTTTTCTCCGACAGCACGTGAAATTAATTCCGTTCACGGCCGTGTGTTTAATTCGATGACTTCAGCAGCTTTCGCCACGGCTGCAGGAAACGTCTAATTTCGCGTGTGCGTTGATCGCGTTAAAAAAAAAGAAAAAAAAATCGTTCCAACCAGTCATCGCGTCCTCGGCGCTCGATTGTGTGCGCGCGCGCGGAAACGCATTTTCACGCTTGTGAAACGCTGATTGTGTTCTATAACTGGATCGTTTAAGATAACCACGCGCTTCCTCCGGATAACGAGGATCGTATGAAAACTCTACTTGTTTAGCCGTGAAATTAAACTGTCCCTGTCAACCTCGCGTTCACCTTCGCGAACGAAGAATTCTTTCGAAACTATTTAAGAGAACAAAGAACTTTGAAACTATATAAAAATTTGCAATTTTCAACGCGCGATACAGTGGAATTTTATCCACCCAAATGCTTGCTGGAAAATAGACCCGGTTGAAGATCATTAATTTTGCAAGCTATTTGTAATATAATTTTTTCCATTCACATAAAAAGAGTTCACTTTCGCGTAAGTGAATTCAATAGAATTCAAAAATGTTGCAATCATGAACCATCATTATACTGTTTCTCCAACTTGCACGTGCATATTTCTGTACGTTTCTACGGATATTTCCAAATTGAAATTTTATAATAATCGTCTCGTATCGATCACCCACCAAAAACGAAAATATCTCAGTTGCAACTCTTTTCGATTACTTTGTATTATCACATTCCGCTTTATAATATCGAAAGTTAATACAATATTCGAAGGATTGTATAATTTCATGAAATTTTAGGAAATTGAAGTATTTATAACGTTACGATCAATTATTTCACAGTTCGTAACGGGTTGAAACGCCAATGAAATTTCGATTCATTTTACATGCACGCAACGTGAACATAAAAGCTTTCCGTAGAATGGATATTTAGTTGGGCACTATTCTCGTGCGCCGGACTAAATAAACACAAATACAAACAAACGAACGAACAAGTGGATAAAACGGTCGTTTAAACAAACCTCGATTGAACTGGCGCCTGTAAAATTTCACTATACTCGCTTGCAGAGTTTTCGTCGATCGAAAGATTTCGAATCAATCAAGATTTTGCAAATTCGCAATCAAAGCGAGAATCGAAGGAAATGAAGCTAGACAAAAGTGGCCGGGGAAATGCCGGACGAAGCGTTTAAACAACGACTAACGTCTAACGATTTAATGCGACGTTCGTATCGTTGTTGTTGCGTGTCAGCAGCACCGTAGCTGCTCGACGAGGAAAATTATAGGCTACGACGCGGGGCTTGTACACGCTTGTCGTGCAAAAACCGGCGCGACGTATTTTTCAGTTACCCCTAATGATCACGGCGAACGCCACCTTCAGCGCTACCTGTTTACGATTAACAATAATCATTCAATTATAGCGCGTGACGTGCAGGCTGCGCGACGCGTATCATCGAGCCGCCGCTTAATCTCGCTCTTTTTGCGACTCGAACTGCGAGTCAAAGGGACAGGAGTGGCCGAATCACCGACGGATTTCGTCGCGTTCCAAGACCTTTTGAGGATTGTCATACCTTGGTGAAGGATGTTGGAACGCTGTGCATTGGCTGGAAGATTGAACGATGACGAAACATCAACCAGAATGAGAAAATCTGCAAAGGATATGAAAAATATTATTATTATTACAAGACAGTTGAGAAAGTTGTTGATCGTTGTATCTTTAGGTTTTCGTGGAGACAAATGAAAATGGTCGTGTATGTAGAAACTCGGTTTATATTCATAGATAGGCAAGAAAAGAATGGGTTGTAAATTAATATGCTCGCTAGCTGTTTCTAAATGCCCACCGTGTTTGCTAATCACGCCCGTAGAAAATGAAATTTATTACTACGCACAGCTGATTCTCATTGTGTTCCACTTCAATGAATGAATCACCGATTCTTCGTGAATGAATCACCCAATGCACCGCGAACGTAACATGCATATCAAACATCGATCGGATGAAATTGGAATATCCTTGATGTGAATATAATAAAAACAATGTGATACATACAATATACAATATATCATATTTTCTATTCAACTACTTGACATTAATTATAATTACAGTCATGTAAGTGTAACTGACATATCCACTGAAATTCATCTACGAGAATTTACGATACACCACATAAGAACAACGTTGCTGCAAAATCATTTCTCATCCATCGTACAGGCCAGACGCTCGAGAAACACGAAACGTGCAACTTGTTGCAATTTCCACCCGCGAGGAAATGTGGAGGGGAAAAACGAAACCGCGAAACGTCCCGAGGAAACGCGCGAGCAGGAGGAACGCGAAATGGAACGGAAGAACAGAGATTTGCTCAAAGGCTCGTAAAAGAGGCAATCGCGCACGCCACGGCAAGCGAAGAGGAGCGTACGCGCGTCAATGCGGTTTCTATCTTCAATTCTATTTCAGTTTGCAGTTCAAGGGGATTAGGATGTTTCCCCGCGAATCGTCTACGGCTGTCGCGCAGCACGCGCTCGCGAGCGCGCAACACGCTCGCGCGCGCGTGTGTGTGTGCGTGTAACGTTGATCGCTTGTGCAGCGGCTGGCACAAAAGCCAAACGAGCTCGAATGTTTGCTTAGCTGTCTCCGCTCTCTCCTCTTTGTGCCTCGTCTACCTGCTCGTTTGTCTCCTCGCGTTCGTTTCGAAACGCGTATTAAGCAAACAGCATTAATGCTCGATCCGTGCCGCAGCGAGTCCCTGGGCCTCCTCTCTTCTTTCCTCCTCGCTTTCGGTCGACGTCGCGGATCCACGCCGCCACGTTGTCACGCGATCGCGTCTTATCAGGGCTCGCGATGCGAGGAATCGCCTTTCTGACGCGATAACCCGCCTCGCGGAGCTGGTCCCCGGTTCGAATCGACAAACCCAGCCGCCACAACGTACGAAATCCAGTCACGTACTCTGACTTGCAGATGCGCGAGATTGCTGCGTGAGCAATCGCGAGCATTGTGAACGGATTTCTCCGCTTCTGAACCGAGGCGAATCCTCTGCGCCTCGTTTGCGAGATAATGGAGAGATTAAAAGACGCTTCTTGGCACTGGAGCGTGAGATAATTTCAGTGACAAGTGTTTGGACGAAAACGGAGGAAAGAGATTTCGCGGTGCTTTGCGACGATTTCTGCGAAATCACAAGGACCCTGGATTCGGCACGTTTTTACCGTATTTGTATTTTGTACTCTGCGTACATGTTTTCGAGGAACGCGTTCATTTCCAGTAGACGATGTATCAAAATATTTCTGGCAGGCAAGGAAATTATTATTGACATTAAAAAAGCGACATCAGAGCCACGTGAATCGTGCTAATGTCTTGTCTGTTTGAGACACTTATGAAAGAAACTGAGAACTTCTTAAATTTTCCGAACTTTCCAAAGGAAACAAAAATAAATCTAATTTTTATCTACTCCGACGCAATCATTACCTTTCTAACTTTACCACTCTAAGCAGTCCGAATGAAATAGGAAATTCAACAAGTATTCGAGAAAGGGATCTACATTTTCTGCTCTGCTCTCAGAAAACCGTTCGAGGATAGTAGAATCAATCGGCAGGTGCAAATCTCTCTACAAGGTTCTGCTCGAGCGAAGACTTGACAAGTCTTGCTTGATTTCCTTGTTAGAGATTGTCGGTGACGATTCAACGAAAAGACTGTCATGAGGATTAGCATGTTGCTGCTTGAAATTCAATTCCGAGTAATAAAGAGATCAATGAAAGTGTGATTCACCGTGAAGCTATTTAATTAAACCGGCTAAGCCAGCGCAGTGTTCCGCGGGATGGTCGCATACCAAGACAAAGTTGCCTCACGGCCGATGGGCACGTCCTCTTTCCTACATTCTACACGATCCAGACAGTCCCACTTTCCGTTATTCTTCGCCGTGTGGCTACCCACACAACCACTGTGTTTCGACTCTCACGAAATATCTCACATCTCTTAGGCGCATTGTCTATTGTCGAAGACAGATGAAAGGTGCAGTTTACGCCGTGTCCCCTTTTCCGCACGGTAGAGCCCTTGAAATTAAAAATTTATTGACGCGCGCCGTTGCCCCAGCCGCGCTCGCATGCGAAATAGACAATGGGCATTCATATCTCGCGTTTTAATCCCGAACATGACCGCTCCGTTTCTCCTTTTGCCCGATGGTGCTCGCCGAAACGAGGCCAATGCAATCAGAATCGAAGACATCAGGGACAGAAGAGTTTCGCCGCATTAATATTGTATACTTCGATTCTCACAAATCTCCGGTACTGACATTTTTATTGATATTTCCATATCTCCACATTAATTCAACAGATCTGGAAGAAGATTCGAATTGATTTTTTTAATTGAAAGCTCACGATGAAAGGACGTTCGTGGAGATTCAAATCGTTAAGATCTAGGCAGAGATCCGCAAATATATTCCCCTTGATTAATTTGATTATTCTATCAAAGATTTCCTTTCTAAGATCTTACCAAGCAAATTCATACGTTTTACTAGGATACGAGAAGCTGAGCCAGAGCTCGATTCGTCACACTTGAACAGCATCGTGCTTCGAATGTTCTGTGTTTCTCAATTTCGCATAAACGCGCAAAAATCGGCAGATTCTTATTCGCTTATTCGTTAAACCTTGGTCGATCGAAGTTCGCGAACTGCGCTGACAAACTAATTTCTACGGAGCCCATATCTGATCGATGAAAGTCGAGCAGAGTCTCAGGAAAAAGAAGGAAACCGACTGATACTAACGAGGACAGAACGCCGGGCCGGGCCCGTGACTGGAACATACCCCGAATTAATTAACCCGGTCCCCCGTTCGTGTTCACGTGCATAACGATAGGCGATCAGTCGCGAATTTTAACGCGGTGTCCATCGAAACCCCGGAGCGTTTCGCTCTTTTGTCGTGGCATGTCCTGTCGTGTATGAGAGACAGGTCCTCCGGCTCGGTCCAGTGAACCAACACCAGGCTGGCAACCGTGGAAAGGAAAGGAAAGCAAAGCGAGAGAGGCAGGAAAGGGCTGGCCCCGTTGGGCACCGAAGTCGGCCTGTCTCAGATTACATCGTGTCACCTCGGTTCGGCCGGCTTGGCACCGACGCTCGGTACAGAACACACGTGTTAACATCTTGTCGTTCGAAGCCCCCCAAAAATCTTCGGCGGACCCTCTTCGTCGGACCCAATCTCCTCGGCCAGATCTCTCCCCGGCGACTACTCTTCTCTTCGCTTCGGGAATCTCGGCACGTTGAACCGGCATTTCAAAAATCTACCTTAATGATGCTGATTTCGCGCGGGCCGTTTCGACTCCTCTCACCTCGAGCAACCGAGGGATTTAGCGAGGGAACGCTTCACCGCGCGGATTCAGCTACCAGCAGCAACGTTTCATCCAATGATTTATCACCCTACGAAGGGCCTCGAAACGATTAACCCGTGCTTCGTGTTCTTTTCATCTTTTTTTCTAATTAATTCTTCATTTTTTTTTTTCATTTTTATGCGTTTCCTCCTTTTTTTCTTTCGTCGAATGAATTAATGGTATGGTTCGTATTTGTCGGAACGAATCAGGAGAAGAGGAGTCTTTGCTTTGCATTGATAGTGAAAGGTGATCGATCGACCGGCGTTCGATGGGTTTCGAAGGTTTGAGACAAGGATCGAGCAACGAGCTAATCGCTGAGGCGAGTTAAGCGCTTTCGCAAATGGGTTTCAGACACAATGGGTCGACGAGGGGATGCTGGATGGTGGATCGTTATGATAGTCAGAGCCACGCTTTCACGCGTTTATCGTGCATTATATTTTTATTGCGGGGGCCCGGCTGCGTTATAGATACAGCGAGGATTAGCCGACCATGTGTACGCAGCTGAGCTCCGAACGACCACGTTTTCACTTACCCGTGGCCCTGTTCAAACTTTCTAGAATCAATAGTCTGGCAACGACTTCATCTTCCGGCCAGAAAATCGATACTCGCCGGATTATTCGATTCGACAGAGAGAGAGAGAGAGAGAGAGAGAGAAGCACGAAACCGTGAAATAATACATCCGCATTATGCGAGAAAGTTTGGAATTTCAAACTTCGTTTCGTTGGATTGACAAATCTTGAATTCGATTTGAATCTTTGAACCTCCTTTGAATCTGATCTCGCGAAAATTCAAATTCACGTTTCTTCTAACTTCCACTTTTTTATGATCGGTTCTTTTGTCTATTGATGCCAGACGAATTTGAAAGCTCGCACGCGTCGAAATCGGCGGATTGAATCGTACAATACACGAAGCTTGAAAATCGTAATTTCGCCCAGTTCCGCGTGAACCAGAGCGCGAGAGATCGAGCACCGTTTGTATAATAAAATATCGGGCCAATAATGGCTCCACTTTCAATGACATGTTTCAACGAGATGCTTAAATGTCGTCGAAAGCGCTCCTCGGACACTTCGATGCTGGGATAAAAAACGAGAACAAGCCGTGATGAAGAAGAAATAAAATTATAATTGAACCAAATATGATATCACCGTTGTTAGTGTCAAGACACGAGTTAAGTATATAGGATTTAAGCCAAAAGACACGAAGATAGAAAAAAAATTCAGGGAATTCAAAGTAATATTTTCCAGGTTATGACTGAACCAGCAAAAAAAAAAAAAATTTACGATACTTTCAAAAATTACGAAAAAAAAATAATACATCTAATCAAGTTCTAATTCTCCAAATTTTTACTCTTTCGCCACTGAAATTATTTAACACGGAAACAGATTTTGTGGAGAAATCATTTCTTACTCCAACGCTGCGAACAACGAGATCGGTAGGGGACGCGTTGAACGTCCAATTAGAGGATCGGTGAAAATTATTATAATAATTCAAACGGTAATTGTCGAGGAAACGTTCTTGGAGTATCGTTCACGTGGCGTGTGCCGATAGTTTGCCGCGCGAAACGTTAACCAACGTCGGCTGACGGTTGACCAGGACCGTCTGAGAGCTCGCAGTCAGAGGCCACGCTGAATAATTCAGACCGCGTTCCTCCGCGCCATTGTTGCTAGAGATACCGTGGCAGCCGTGTTTTACGATTAAAAATCGAGAGCGGAATACGTAGCGGGGAGACGAAAACGCCGCTTACGAGGAAATTCGCGAAGATTTCCGCCGTGTTGCCATTCTGGTTAAAAATGAATGGCCCGATGCATAATAGAGGTGACCCAGTTTAACAACCAGGTAGAGAAGCAAGTTGCAGAAGTTGCGCACCGACTCAATCCTCCGGTTGAATAAAGCATTCAATGGTGAAAACACGTTGACGGTGTATCGATTGGAAATATTTCGCCACAGCGAATGTGGGGATCCTCGGATGAGCAATCGAGAAAAATAGTACCGTGGAAGTGCTTACAAAGAGTTGAGTAAAAAATTTTTCCAAGGGACTGATGTTTCTTTAATTGAGATACAATGGTATGAACTGTAACATAGAACTTCTAAAATGGAACACGTGATTTGTAAATGATGTAAGTTTTAGTGATGCCAGAATTACTCCTATTGTTAATCTCTCAAAGCAGCAACAAATTAACGATTCAAACGATAATCAATTTGGACGGAGTTCAATTTGAAGATTACTGAAAAGATTACCAACAATGTATCTCAAAGAAGCACGAAAGATTAGAAATATATAATACAACAAGAGAAAGTTGCGTAAAGAACTGAATCAGGATTCAGAAAGAGACGACACCTATCTATATGTTCTGACAATAATATATCACATTTCTGCCAAGAGACGAAAAGCTAATCGAAATTCGTCGAACCCGTTAGTCAACGCCTTATCGAAGAAACACTCGGACATGGAAGAATCGCGGAACTAAGCGAAAAATGATCTTCGGATGCATCCACGCGGCCGTACCGCGAGAGATATCATCGTAACACGATCCGCGTTTCGTTAATATCTCGTGGGTCGCGATGGGTGCCCGGTATGGGTCGCATCGTACAAAAGCGAGCACCCCTCCGAGACATTTGCATCGGAGGACCCAGAAGCATCGGTACGAAAAGGTGATACGTACCTACGCAGCGAGATTGCAATGTAATCGATGAAGAAACGAAAGGATCGAGATGCAGCCGCGTGATAAGCTAATGCCACGTCCGCGATGGCATTATAATACCGCGTGCACTTTCCTCGATGCATCGGACTCGGTCTCGGTCCGGACGCGCGGCGATAAACGCGAGCGCTCGCTAGCACGCGATTCTCCACGCGTGATTGGCCCGAACGAACCGTATTAAAAAGGCTTTACATCGAGAGATCGGAGATGCGATCATCTCTGGACCACTGGCCCCCGACTTCGATTCCCGGCCGTCATCCCGCCATCGCGCCAACGTCCCAAGAAGTCGAACCGCCAGTTTCTGTTCCTGGCCACGCTCTCCTTTCGACCGATCGTTCGCGTAACCGTCGTGTTTCTGCTTGGTCATAAAGCTGCTGGCACGAGCAGAGAGGTTTTGTTGGTCACGGGACGTGAACTTTCTTTTCAATACTTTTCAGTACGTGCTCTCGAGATCTAGTGTTCCGGCCTCGAAACGAGTCGTTGGGTCGAGACGAATCAACTTGATCAATTCCTTTATTATACACGCCGTTCATTAAGCGTTTTCGAAACTTGAGACTCGGATTGAAATCAGTGCTGTTGTCGTACACTTACGAGTCTCTGTACATTTGTAAATCCGAATATATGTAAATTGTAAGATATTGAGAATTGTAAGATAATGAAATGAGGTTGAAATGTATCTCGATTTAAATTCCACTTCTTTGGTTAGGAAAATATAAATTTGCACGAATGGCAATTTGTCAAGACGTTTCACTGAAATCTATATAGGGTCTGACAGCATGTAAAGTCTATCCCTATATCAATAGTTCAGACAGATAGCAAGAATATAAACTGCGATAATAAAACTATCGTCCAGGATACACTTACTCCATTCTCCTTCCCGGAGAAACGAGACAAATCCTCGATTTTTTTTTTCACTAAATTACGTTATTGTCCGCGTGCAACGTTGGCGCTATCGCGGGCGAAATACGACGTTGAATTTCGACGGGAATAAATAAATTCACGAATCGCTGGTAAATCCCTCCGCAACGAGGCGAACAAACCGGGAACAAAGCGATACTGTGCCGCCTACGTGGCGAAAGCGGAGAAACCAGCACCGAAATGTGTATCATTGACTAACGACCGATGATAGCAGCTGTCGTTGCCAAGTCGAAAGAGCTACCGAGCCGGTCAGAAGCTCCTTCTCGGCATTGTCGGTAGCCCTCGCGGAATTGTTATCTCGCACTTTCGAGATATAGAACGCCGTCCGAGCGTGTTCTGCGTGTTTCTATCGCGAGACGTATTTCGTCCGAAAAAAAAAAGAAAGAAAATTGGATATTTCCAAACGAGATATTGAAAGACGAATCTTGGAGGTTTCGAAAGATTGTTGACGTCGTTTTAGAACTTTCTAAACGTCCTACTTTCAATGCAGAAGTATATAAAATTTCCGTGTACGGAAAAACCGGAACGTAAAATTAGAAGAGAAATGAAAAAGTACAACGAAATGGAAAATCGTGGTTGAGATACCACGAGTCGCACAAGTCGCGTTCAGATACTACAGGTCTTATCGCTTCGCAATTTTAATCCGTGAAAGTAATCTTCTTGATAATTGTCTCCCCTTCGCCGAACGGAAATTCAATTTACCCGTAACGGCGTGGACTCTATTTTTCCCATAACTGCGTAGAAACTCGATACACCTGGTTTTCCTCGGCATGGCGTGTTTCACCGACGCGAGCGGGAGGAACGAGCACGGCGGCGACCGGTTGCGCAAACGTGACGCAACGACCGCGAACACATCCACACGCAACGAGGGGAAAATCGTATCTCAGCGGTTTCGAAATCCGGGACACTTTCCTTTTTCCCTGAAACGACCGTCCTGACGTGCATATACGTCACCACCCCCGTGATCGTGTTACGTCGTCCGATCAAACCGGCCAAACGTGGAAGTGGCTCTAAAACCCGGCGTAAAAAGCAGCCGGTTGCTTTATATGGCCACCAAAATAATCGATTCGCCAAGTACACAAGTTACCGAGTGATTTCTCTCTCTCTCTCTCTCTCTTGCGCGCGCGCGGATGTGTGTAACCGCGCGAGCGAGCCTCCTTCGATCGCGAAAACAATAGGGGGCTCGGCTTCTAGGAGAGACCTTTCGCGCCCGCGTTTACAACTATTCGTTCCCCACGCAGCAGCAACCCTGATCCGCTCTCTTCGCCCCTTTCCTACGATTCTCTCCTCTATCGCAAAGTTCGTATCGTTTCTCTCACTCTCTCCTCTCCGTGAGTCCGTCACTCTCGTTCTCTTCCACGTATTGCGGCGTACCAACCGGCGTTGCAAAGTCTAACGTGTACGCGAGCAATAATAAATGTTCCCTTGTATACACGGTAGGCTACGGTGTATAACCTGGTCGCCGAACGCCGCGCTATCGGCATTCAGCTTCGGCTTTCTAATACGCGAGACAATGACTCGGCAAAGGCGCCGACCCGCGTGGCTACTAATTCGCGAATCATCCGGCCACCTTTCATCTCCTCTTCCTCCTCCTCTTCCTCCTCGTCGAGGCTGCCTTTCTCCATCGTCGTTTAATCTCATCGCATTCCGTTTAATTTCATCAATTTCGAGGGGCTATCTCGAAATGAGCCTCAGCTCCGACGACCGATCCGCCCGGTGCACCCGGTCCGTTGTTTCGATCGCCGGGGCACGTTCATTTAATCGAACGAGCAGAGGGGAATTTTCTCGGGACAAACGACGCATGCTGCGTGGCTGCACGTAGGTGAACCGATAACCACCGTCCCGATCACGTGGATCGCTTGAAACGCCTCGCGAGATCGTCGATCGAACTCGAACTGATAATCGTTCGGAGGATCGACGGCACGGGGGCACGCGGGGGATAATCATCGGTTCTCCCAAGGACCGATTCGCACCAGAGGCAGACCGGTACACGCAGAAAAGTTACCTTACCACGGGTAAGGTCGGCTTCCTGCTTGTTTATCGAACTGCGTATCTACGCACAGGCGAATAGAAAATAATTATTGGCTACGCGATCGCCGCTTTTCCAGCGCTCGGGATATTTAACGGGCATTTAAACGGCACCGCGACTTCACCTGCCGCGGTGCCAACCGCCGGAGAACATTATGGAATGGATCGTGCACAATATCCGGAAGCGAGCTTGCTCCCCGACGATAACTCGATTTCCTTTCACCCGGCTCTCTCGTTCAGTCGTTCGATTACACGCGTTACTAATTCCAGGTACGTAGAATTGTCGCTTTGTGCTTTGTGCTTTGTGCTTTGTATCGGTAATATACGCGTTCCCGGCATCGTTCGAGAACACGTATGTATGTATATATGTATGTACAATATAAAGCGAACGTAATTTCGGTCTGGAAACGTGTGACGGAAACTTTGTGACTCGATATGGAAAGAACAGGACAGCCAAGTAAGTACCGACGAACAGTAAGATAATTCTAATCTATTTCAAGTGCCGGCGAACCTGTTTATACCCGAACCACGCAAGCTTCTAATTAACGATACGGTTAATTTACATTTGTTGAGGCAATCTCCGACTCGCTATCAGAATAGAGGTAGTTTGAGTTACATGGCTCTCGGAGGATACGACGATGAATTTCAATACCGTCGGATGTAATTAAACTAAAGTGGAGTTAGTTATCGAGATCGCGAGATTACCGTGTAATTTTCTATCAGTGTTGCCCGGATTCTGCCCGTCTTCGTGAGCAAATAATTGGCAACGAGCAACCGCAGAAAAGAAAACGGCAAAACGGCGAAACGCTGGTTGTTTTCTTTTTTTTTTTCGTTTGAACAACCGTCATTTGTTCAGCGGTAATGCGAATTGTATTCGAAGCAAACAGTGCTCCGCGGCAATTCCCAGCAACGCTTAATACCAATACAACACAGTCGCAGGGCTTACGTCGTTGCTACGCCACTGTAAACGCGTTTACGATCTCAACGTGGACCGAGTTTACTTAGCTGGGTTATGCACGAGGACACAAAGACCGCGCGCGCGAAGGGCGAATGTACAAGTTGCCTTTCGGACGATTATTACGCGCTCTGTTGTTCCCTATTCGGAGCACACGCACTTCCGCAAAGAATCCAGGAATTACGATTTTTCTCGTTACCTTTTCACGACTTCCGCGGTGTATAATACATGTATAATACACGTGCAAGCGTTCCAGCGTTCCAATTTCCGTTCGATTGAAATTTCAGATTCACCGTCGGCTTCGATCGTAAAACTAAACGAACCAGACGCTGTATCCATCGTTCGTAATTCGAATCTTGAAAACAAAAGTTGTTCGAAGCGTCCGGGAAGTAAGCATTCGTTTCGTTTACGTCTATGAGAACCGGACGGTCTCGGGGATCGATAGGGATACGACGCGAGAGAAAACGAGTACCCCGGTGAAAGGGATGAATTAGTATGTAGTGTAAACGGTATGGCTCGCGTGGCATTATCTCCGATCAATTAATTAGAAAATTCGTGCAACACACCGGGCTGAAAAAAGGGCTGAACGAAACCGAGAGACGGGGCGTGTTGTTGCCGAGGCTGTCGGCTAATCGATATTTCGGAGCGGCGTCTCTCAGAAAGAGAGAGAGAGAGAGAGAGAGAAGCGGCTCTTCGCCACCGACTAATATATTCAAATGAGATTTCGTCTAAACAAAAGGTAGCGGCCACCGCCTAAATATCACGCTTCGTAATTAGTTTCGGCCAGAAGTTATAGCTGCTCTTTCGCTCTACACTCGCGCGCTCATCCCCCTGGCGTCTTGCCACTTACATGCCCTTCCGACGACGGCCAGCAGCTTAGGAACACCGTCGAGTCCCATATACGAGGACACGTATATTCACGCTTATTTCACGTGGCACGTTCGCCGCCCCCGTTTTGCCAACGCTAACCTGGCCTGTACGCTCTCGCGCACCGCAACATGAGTGCAACATTAGCATAACCTTGTTCGCACGCAAACCGCCCTTTCGCGCGTCTACGCTCCTCCTTGGATCTCCTTCCTTTGACACCGACCTCCTCTGACCAATGGCGTGGCTGCTGGAAACCCCAGGGTAATTCGATCTATCGGGGGCCGCGCGCTACGGGGTGAGACGATATTTTCTCCCTCTTCTTCTCTCTGAATAAAAGAAAAAAAAAAAAGAAACGATGCTGGTCGTCGGACTAAGGCATCAACTCGGCCTCTCTCGGACGAATGAACACCCTTTTTAATCCATTTCTTGGTCGTTTTCTTTCTGTTGTACCGGTGCGCCGGTAGTAGCCTACGCGAGGTTTTGGAACGGTAGCGGCGGATCGGTGGATTAGGTTCGGCCCGCTAAAACGAACGACAAATTTTTCGCCGGATAGGGTGTCTCTTGCTATGATGAGACCCACTTCCCCTGGGGCTGTGGTACACGCGATATCTTCGCTCGAACACCCTGTATTACGCGGCGGATCACCCACGCGCAATACCGCCCCGACACTGTTCGGTCAACGAGCCTCGACGATGTTGAGGCGTTGTTGAAGAAAAGTATCGAATACCTTTCTTTCGAATGTATATTGGCTGAACCTTCGTACATCCAACTTTAAATACTACACACTTATAGATGCCTATATTCGAAAAGTAACAGTATCTATCGTACTTTCACAATAGAGAATATCGGTGAAATGACGTAGCACGGAGGAATGCCAGCAATTCATCGACGATTATTCAACGATCAGTCAAGATTATCTTTTCCAAACGAACCACTCCTGAAGTGACAACGACGATGAGGTATTCTTCTCTTCATATAAATGACGCGGGAAAAGGAAATCGTTGTAAACGCGGTGGAACGTTAAATACGGTGGATCGGGCAAAGGAATGAAGGCGCGGCTTAAAGCCGCCCTCCTGGTCTGCCAGTCGACTGAAATAATATCCATTTGCTCTCTTCCGAAGATTCACTCTCCTCGAGTGAAAAATAAATGGCGCGTCGTTTGAAAAACGATATAGACGAAGCTACGGATCACAGACCCCGGCAACTTGATAAAATCTTTTCTTCGAACGCTTCTATTAACGCCCAGGTAAGAAGCAACGATACCCCCCGGCGAACTTGAAAAGCGGAAAACCGTGACATAGCGGCAACTGGCCGACGCGTTATTCTGATACGTTTGTCATTGCTCGACGAGTCGCGAGTACCACTAATAGTCGCGCGAGTCGACAGACGTCTTAATAGAAGGTGTTTCGTTTCTGAAACGCGCGCACACTCTCCCCCCAAGCATCGCTGCTTCTATTATGTCAACGTCTCGTGGCGCGCAGTCATCCGCCCTTTGTGCCCGTCATTGTTCGCCGTTCCATCGACCGTGCCCGCCCGGAAGATGAATAGGGAGGCAAGGTTACGCGTGACAAACCGGAAAGCTATACAGCTTTTTATTATCGCGACACATCGTGGCTTTCATCTGGAGCCGCGAGATAGTCTCGATTTTCGTTCGGAAATGTTCGACGATGACGTGGATTCACGTTAAAGCGAAATTAGAGCCAGGGGTTGTTAAGATTTCAACGCTTTCGACACGTAACGCACCAACAAGTTGTAGTTATTTCAGTTACAGTCGGATGCATGACGTGAAAATAGTAATCGAGTCCTCTTTGATACATTTTTTACTGAATAAAGTTACCTAAATTTTCGATCGATTTGAAAAAAAATTTCATCGATAGAATGTTGATATTATAACAATTTTCTTTAATTAAAATTTAACTTTTACTATATGCAGAGAAACTACTTCAATGTGTGAATTAAAGCACACATGTTTTAATTGATTATAATTAACATTTTTCGACGATCACTAACCGCTCAAAGCTACAAAACCGTCACGACTTACATACGTTCTCGTATCGTTTAATTCTGAAGAAGTTGCTACGCATGTGTGCGATACGAACTGCACCCTACTTTTACGTTGGAATTTTTTGATTCTGATGATTGAAGGGACGGTAGAGACGTTCGAATTATGTTGAACGATTCATGCTGGACGGTCACGTGAAAGGACAATCGTCGAGGGCATTTCGAAGCGTTACGAAGGTATTTTCAGACAATGGTATTGGAAGAATGGCCGGTGAAAGAACATCGGTCAGATACGTATCTGAAACGTATCGATGCCTTTCCTCCGGCTTTCCACTAATTTCTCCCCGATCATCGGACTTCGTAATGTTTCAACGGCTGAAAGAGATCACCGACGAGATAATAGGAACGCAGGTATCCCGAAACAAAGATGAGACTCGCGTGTCCCAGCAAAAATTCGTGTGTACGCCCATCCGATTGGTTGACTCATTTCTACGTCCGCAGTCGCATCGATCCTCAGAGGTGCGCCTATTCTTCGGAACAGTCTTCTAGGATATTCTTCGAAATTACCTCGCAGCCTCTGTTACGAGAATTTTAATATTCGACGAATCGTTAACCTGGAACACCCACACATTGTGTTCCCCAGAAAGAACGCATTTGCTGCGAACGTTCTTAGAGAGCCATGAAACAGCCTCCAGCAGCGATAAAATGTAAGAGAGCGACGAACGGAAGAGCGGAGAAACCAGCTGCCAACCGGGAGGAACGGAGATAGTCCGCGGCTACTCGAAAAAAAACAGGTCGACGTTTCGCTTATTAAGACGTTTAATGTTTCCCATATAATCGATTATTTATAGAGGTATTTAAATCTGGCCTGTGGAAACCAACCCGTAGCCGCACGACACCCGACCACGGCCGCGCATGAAGACGTTCGTCGGTTTTACTGGCAATTTCAACGCTTGACACCAGGCACACTTTTTGTAGAAGTGTTTGAATTCTATTTTTCCCCCCTTCCTCTTTTCTTTCTTTTTCTTTCTTTTTTTTTTTTTTTTCGTTCCGTGAAGACACCCGCTGATCGCGCGGGGTACCGTCGCCGTGCAGGAGGTCCCTCCGTTAGGGACTGAACGGACCCTTTCGTAATTCCGCGTTAACACCGATTTATTGGCCTTATTAAGACAATCTACTGGCCGTCACTGGGCGACAACGCCGTGGAGAAAGGATACAGGTTTCTCAGGTGCAACAGTGTTGCAGTTTCCGTTTACGATATCCACCGTTTTAAGTAGAGTTTATAGAACGTCCAGGACTGGTTCTCTGGATGTTGTGTTACTCGTCCCCCTTACTCGTGATACGCTTAATTACGATATTCTCACGGAGTGTGCAGATCTCGAATTTTTCATCGGTTTATCACTTATCAAATAAATTAATGGAACACGAGCTATGGGATTCGACAGTGTATTTAGGCTCTACAAATATTCGAACGCTCGATCTCGCTTCGTTAAACCAGTTTGCGTTGAATTAAACGATGACGACGTGAATTCCAAGTCGTAACAGAAAATCGAATGTATGTTGGGTTTGAAAACGGTACTTAATTCTGTTTGTAGTGTAGCATGAATACAATACTATAAATTCTAGATATATATTTTTGGTATCTGAGAGTAAAGATATAATAGCTTTCTAGATCGTTCACTCCAAGTTTCACGTTTTATTACACCATCACAGGAAATTCTAAAGATTCGCTCAATAATTTCTTCTTTTTTTTTCTTCTTATCATTACGCCTTCTATCTTCTCATAAAGTTCAAAGTGATCAAAGTATTCGTAATATCATCGTTCGGTCCTTAATGGGTTAACTTGGAAAGTAAATTGGAAATATCTGGCGACGAAGACTTTGAGAATGTTCTCTCGAGCGATACGAAGGAATCCTATTTACAATGTTTCATCGAACAAACAAAAATTACTGTTCCACGTGGGTATGTACGAGACACGACGTAACCGGTGTGCCGGTTATTCGAGAAACGCGTGGCCGGTTTCGCGGTTTCATCTTTGTTATGGCAGTCATCTAGCCGCTAATGACCGCGAGGAGAACCACGGATGTAGCCAGCCGTGGGAGTTACGATGTCCCCTCGCGAACCGTTAGTGATTGTAACGTTGCAACGATACGCCTGTTAATACACGGACAACGCGTCTCGTGGGTGTGCGCACCGAAAGTGATATCGTGCGACCGAGTCGCATCTTGCGACAGTATACCAAGCCCCAACCCACCGTGGTCGGAATTCTTCCGCAACGTGCGAAGCATTAATTGGCCGAGGCCGGACCTAGAGAGCCTTAATGGAATCACTCGCGGCTCGTTCTCGCGTTTCTTCGAGAAATAACGCCAGCCAGCGCTGAAACGGCATGCGATATCGTCGAACCTGTCATTACTCGCGGCAACGAAAACTACCGCGAATCACGCGGGACGCGATACGTCCACCGCTTAACGAGCTTGATCGCAGGTCGTGAATTTAATCAGACTGCTCGAAATATGGGATTATTCAAATCGCGCCACTCTAAAGTAACAATTCCACCGAAAGATTAGCCAAGAGCGTGTAAGAACGAAAGCTTCGAATATTGATAATATTTCGTAGCGTGCACTGCAAGTTTCGGGAAATTTTTCTAATATTTTTTTTCTCTTTTAATCAAATAAATACCTTTTCTGTAATGAAATATTTGATTCTTAAATGATGATTAATTAAACTATATCGATGCCACTCGGTATTATTTCTTTCGAAATCTTAACTTACACTTGTTATCAGCCTACCTACCAATAAATTAAATAGGTCCGTGGCTGAAATTTCGAATTTCGTTTCTCCCACGTGAAGTCATTCTAACGGAGAAATTTTATACACTTTCGATTAATTGTTCAATCTGTCATCATCTGTCTCGAGGTACTTGTTGAAACAATCAGCATGGATACACGATACTTATTTCCTCTACTATTCTGAGTCTACTCGTTTTCGAAAAAAAAACGTGAACCAATATTTTCTAGACACCATTTATAAGTCAACTCTATTTATCCTGAAATCATCGAATATTTCGTGGCCACGGGTGAAATTGATTCTCGGTTCGAAGATCGATTCGAAAGAACGGAGGGACGACCATGTCGACGAGCGAAAGCATCGGTCAACGGCGAGGGATCGTCAATAACTCCGTTTCGCTCACAGCTCACGAAGAAAGGGGCTCGTTAACGATCATAGAGATCCATGGAAATGGCCAATCACCGAAGATACGGTGCCCTTGAGAATTGTCGGTAATTATATCTAAACGATCGGCTGCACCGATACAGAACGACCTGGCAACTCATTCCCCTGCGCCGGGGAACGCGGGAAAGGAACGCAGATAGCCGGTATACCGGTTTTGCGAGCAACGCGTTACGTTATCGCGATTGCTTATGCCCGTTCTCTGGCGCTGTCTCTCCGTGCACGCGCACCACCAACACCGACTCGGAGAAGCGTTTAGACCGCTTAGGGAAAATTATCGTTACACCCAGCTAACACGCGAATCATTTTGCCCCGACGCTGCGAGCCACGCCGACGTTTATCGCGCGAGCATCTACCACCGGGTATCAACCCTTAACGCGATATCGGCTGGTATCGGCGTTCGTAATCGGCGTCGCCGACCGAAATCGAAGTAGCCGATTGTTCGTCGGTTACCGTGGGACGATCTCGTCTCCGGTGCCCAACTGTCGCTTAACGTAAGAGATGAGAATTTAACGACGTTAATCCTCCCAGATTGCAACATGTTTGCTTGCGAAAGCTGAAGAAAGATCGAGCAGCGATACTTCGGTCAAGTAAAATATTATTATCGGTAACGTGTAGACGAGAATTGAAAAACACCAAGATAGTCCAGGTTGCAACACGCTCGCCTACCTAGCTAGACAAATTAAGTGATAACAGTTTATAGATCGATTTAACAAATTCAATAGATTGATAATATAGATTCATCCGCCGTTAAGATCGTCTCATGATCGTTCCCGGCTCTTTAAGAATTTCGATTAAATTGCTCGTTTTTTTTTTCAGCTCGCATGCGTTACAGATTATGGTATATGATTATACAGAGGAGCATTCACGAATCGCCCAAGAGTAGAGGACCGCGCGCCGGGATTAACGGGCAGCGAGATTTCGAGCAGGTTTCCTCGGCCGCGAATGCTACGAATCGCGCGCGAAAGTATACGAGAAACGAGCGTGCACGATGACACGATAAGTAGAGCAAAATGGAATTCACGACGCAATTAATACGTCCACTTGTTGGCAGTTTGTGAGACAGTCTGGCGATACTATATAGTAGGATAGCAGGGAATAAAAACGGGATATGTAGATGCACGTGCGTGTCTATAAATATACGAGCGCGCGTTACGATCGTGTCATTAAGACCACGCCTCCCCTGTACAATGGCCCATAAACACTATAAAACATTGGCAGTAATGGCGTAATAGGAATTAAATCATAGCAATCGTAGAAATAATTGCCGGACAAGGCGTCGAACGGTGCGCACCGCCGGTTTGAAATCTGCTTGGCTGTACTTATATCGTATCGGAGATTTACCGGTTGTACGAGGACTCGAAACGGTGCTTAAAGGTCTCGTTAACGAAAATCGAGCAACCAATTACTAGGTGGCCCCACAGCGTACCGGGTATTACGCGTCTGCAATTAATTATACAAGAGAGCGTCTTGACCAGCCACGAAGTGCTCCGATCAACTTGCTCGAAAAACGAGATAATTCCTCGACGAATCGACAAGCTGGTTCCTTCTGGACATAATAACATGCCGGTTCGATACAAAATTCGAAATTTCTGCGATGATCACCGATTCTTTGCTGCTTACGCGGGTCAATTTCGCGAACCTTCTAATTTTATTAATCACAGAGTTCTTATCTGCCGCTGCGAGGTGTCAGTAAAATAGTAATATAATAATATAACGAGATAAGAATGCTTCAGATATGATCCTCGTTCGTTTCAATGACCTTGCATGGTTTTTGTAGTTACACCATCTGGAACTATACTTGTGCTTTTCTATTACGACTGACAGTTATCTCGCCAAATTTTTAATTACGATTAACAAGATTCTGGAGATTCTGGAGACTATTCTCCACTCCCTGTAGTATAGAACTTTGCAACAGTTTTTGCAAAATAAAATTTTGCTCTTTTATCTGGAATTTCTATCACACGAAAGAAGGATCAGCTAATAGAGGGAACACCAATTGTACAAACTATTTATCGCGCAAAATTTATAAAGAATCTCATTTTCCCAGCAATCTATTAACACTATTCCTACCGACACTTCACGTATATCTATTCCTACCGCGACCGGTTAAATGACCGGTCTTTAGCACAACTTATATTTTTTAATATAGAATGAAGATAAAAGCCAATTTGACAGTATAAAAATATAGTTTCTTTTATTCAGAAGTATATAATGTATGCATTTTTTATTTATTTTACAGTCATAGTAGATAAGACGGTGTAAGAAAATCCGAAGTTCTGGACCGCTTCAGATACTAATCAGGCAAACAAGCACCGCGAGGCCGATAGGCAAGCGAGAACTATAAACACTTGGAAGTGCCGTAAATCAGTCCCTGGAAGGCACTTTTCGGCTAAAATCATGCCACAATTGCATTGCCTTTCGTTTGTAACGACTTTATAGCTTTGGAATTGAGTCCTCGAAAGAATACTATTACAAAAAGATATAAATCGTTCTACCGGTAAAATGACCGGTCGTGGTAGGTAAGACAGACTACAAATTTTTCTCAACAAATAAACAATAAAAAAAGAAGTGAATATTGAAAAATGTATTATACGTATATTATATTTGAGGAAAAATCGTGAAGTTTAAAGTCGATTTAATTACGTTGTATATAGGAAATTCTAATCGAAATTTTAAAAACGATCATTTGACCGGTCGTGGTAGGAATAGTGTTAATTACTAATACTGATCTTTTCCCTGTTGCCTAATCGATCAAGCAACGAGGAGGAACAGCAGCACCACCGGCAGCCTGTTTCCAAAGAGGAACTGCATCGCGGAACCTTCGACGAGATAATCCGCGCCAGTCTGACAAAGCTGTCTGCGTTTCATTAATAGCCGGCCATACGTATAAAACCGGGGGGACGAGTGTATCGGGACGCTGGAGTGTTCGGCCGCGTGTACCATCGAGGCGGTCTCTCATCTCCTTAACTTCGTCGTCACGGACATTTGTTTTCGCGATTTTACAAGCGTATAACGTGTTGCGAGGCGACGATAATGCGAGGATAGTTTATTTACTCGAGGTACGCGCAAGCCTTTGCCTCGCTCTCGCTGCTCGCGTGCGCGACGCTTCGAATGCCGCACGACGGACTCACCGAGGCTCGTCTTCTCTCACCTCTTCGTGCGATCAGGCGACACGCTTCTCACTCGCGATACCGCGCATACTTCCTTCGTTGCTTTCGCGCGCGCCCAGCCTACAGCTATGTAACGCATTAACGTTACAGATACGAAAAGAAGAGAAACACGAGACCCCTCGCCAGCCACCAAACAAACAACGATCCCCTAACTTTTAAATCTCGCGCATTTGTATTCCTCCGAGTTCCTCCGGATGGTGTTTGGTATTTTGCTCCTTCTACGTCGCTTGCTGAAGTTTTCAAATCTGACGCATATGTATCGCTCGAATTTTTACTTAGGTGTTCAGGGATTTTTGCTGCTTTGCGCCCCCCTCGCAATTACCTTGCTTGATAAAGTTTCCAATTTTAGGCATTTGTATTCCTCGAACATTTTTTTTTTTTTTTTGATGGATATCAAGGCATTCTATTTCTTTACAATAGTCTTCCTCGTTATTAACATAAATCTTTTGCATCTTTTTCAGAACTGATTTCGTAGATTTAGTCGAATCAGGAACGGCCAAGACATAAAGTGTATCGTTTACAAATTTTCGACGCATAAGATATCAAGAATCATTCGCGAATATAAGAAACTTCGACTGCAAATGCTTGCAATCGTTTCCTACACTTTCGTATAGGAAAGAAGTTTTTTTTAAGGGCAGAAGGGAACGTGAAAAAAAGGGGGGGAGAGAGATCTACAGTGCACCGAATCGGAGGCTCGGTGGCCATTTTTTGACGGGACGCATGTGACGTTCAGGCGGCCGGAACGGTTCGATTCCCGCGGGAGAAGCGGGCGACAACGTCGGCAAAAAGCCAACGACGTGCCAGCATGATGCGTCGGAATACGGGCGCCACGGGAAAAAAACGCTTGCTCGCGTCCTTTATTTTCCGTCACCGCTCGCGAAGATAATGGAATCTCGTTGACACTTTTTGCGCGGGCCCTCACACGACCGCGATCAACCGAATCGATATGGGATTTGTTTCCTAAAATCCATACTCGAAACACACTACAGTTCTATTAAAAAAAAAAAAAAAAAAAAAAAAAAAAATGGAATTTTTAATACGAGGACAATTCTCAAATTCGCGTTATTAACTACATGTATGATCCCTAGTGAAAATTACTCGCGAAAGCAGCCGTATTCATGATAATGTTGATCGAACTAAACGTGAGAAATTCTGCTCGTTTGCTCACGTTTAGTTATTCAGCCAACGAGTTGAATAAAATTCTAATACAGAAATTCCAATAAGCGTGTGATACACGCAGATGCATGAGAGTAAAGAAATGGAAGAAAGTTGCGGAACGGTAGAAACGCTTACAAACGCGAGTGTAGACGCGCTGTTACCGAGTTCCATTGTAAAGTCGAGACTATTAGCAACGAGTGCGAAACAGTTGGTAGAAACTAGGAAGCGAAGCAACGATGTGTACGCATCGTCTAATAAATAGACCGTGTCGCGCGGCGTGTCAGCGAGCCGCTCTTGTGTAATACGCGGCAGAATTTATAGATACCGCGCGGAATGGATAAATCATGGACGATCCGGTCGGCAAGTCTTGCGACTTGCAATTACACCGATGGAATGTGTTTTATATCATTTTCTCAATTCCGCGCGACAAGGTATTGGCCAACGCTTTAAGTATCCGGCAACTGGCACATTTGTAATAGCGTTTCGGCGAGAGAGAGAGAACATTGCAGAAACTGTTGCCGATGTTATCTGCAAAGTGATCGTCGTGGACCGTAAAGCAGCTGTCTCGAACCGCGTATACGTTGTACATATATATATATATTTAAAAGATGATACACTGCCCTCTTCTTCTGCCCTCCTCGAATATCTACCGACAGTCGTTCACCGCATTTGCATAGAAACCATCCACGGAACGGAATATTACGATCGTTTTTCGCTCTTCACGATGCTCGTGCAACGTGCGTTACAACTACTTAATTATATGCTCGTGTATAGGGTGACTCTCGATACTTGTCTACCATCTTCCATTCTTAACCTATTTGTTATCACGATCTTCCATTTTCGAATCGTGGCTAATCGGTTGATTCAGAATTCGAGTAATTTAACGGTACGAAAATTTGAGTAGTTCGCCCGGTTCGTTCAATTTACGAATACCAAATACTATATATTTCTCCAATTTCATTCTATTTATTGTATGATATCGTCGTGTCTTACACGACCACATCAATTACCAATTATTTGAAGAGATTTAAATTCAAGTATTCAAAGAAACTGTCCTTTTCCTCTCTCGGCAAAAAGTTCGATCGATATGAAGTTCCCAGTAACTTTCCCTCGAACCGTCCTCGCAGTACTCTCAACACAATGTCATCCAGCAACGAATGATCCATGTTCCCTTATGAAATCGCCGTAGAAAGTGAAAGATCGAGCGGGGATTACGTAAAGAAGCACCCTATATAAGTAGGTGTGCTTGGAAACGGAATTCAACGGGGCTCCGGAGCAAGGCATAAAACTGACGGCGGAGGCAGTCCGCACGGCGTTCGACAGCAGAGCAGATTTATGGGGATCCTATGGCGCGCGCTTGTACTACTCGAAACAGGAAGATCTTGAACATGCGATGACGATTAATTACGGGTTACGCGTGTGTGTTGAAGCGGTGCCCGCGGCGCTCGAGCCCGGCTGCTACGCTTACACGCGGCGATTACGCGTTTCCACGGCGTATATTTTCGCGTCTTTAACCGGAGTTCCAGACAAATAGGATCCTTCTCTTCTTCGAGTCACTTCTGAATTACAACCCGTTCAATTATTATCAGTGTCGCGGAGAAATCGAGAAACTTTTCCGTTTCGTTCTTCGAACGCGCGCCAACAACTCGCGACAAACACGGCTACTACTTTATGCATGAACTCCACGTTCTTGGTTAACGAGCTGTCCCTCGTGGCGGAACGACGCGCGAACGCGTGGGTGTCGCCGCATAAATGCCAGAGTCAAGCTTGATCGATGGGAAGTGGCCGAGCCGGTGCCGAGATCAGCATGACTTGAAAACCTCGGACACGGCGGAAACGCGAACGACTTTCCGTTGATAATGCGATGATGATGATGATAAGCCGGGCCAGCATCAGCCGGCGGTATTCTCGATACGAGCATAGTTACGAGTTTAGTTGCGTGACTCGCGCAGCGATCTGAAATCCGGGATTAAAACCTGGATAAGTCGTCGGCTCGTTTGCGTCCTACGTTGAGTCCCCGATGCGCCGCAAATCCGTGGATACGCGCCGACAATCGTTTAAGCGAAACCCAAACTATCATTACGTACACTCGCGCGGCGCCGGATTGCTTCGACGTCGAATCGATCCTTATTAGCAGGCGATGGAATGATTGCAGCGTCGTCGTGGAAAACCTCGTGGAGCAATCATTCTCGTTGATGGAACGTCTCGTAATCGGGTGTAATTCGTGAATTAGAGGACGCATAATGCGCCGTGCAACAAATAGAAGAAATCCGCGAGGACGCTAAGAGAAAGAAATAAAGGGAGAAAGGGAGAAGAAAGAGAACACGCTGTAATTTGGAGAATAATTGCAAAGGAGCCGCGAGTCGAGTGAGTTCCAGCCACCGATGGCCTCGCGCGAACGGTGTAATTTCTCGAGTTAGACCGCGTGAACGAGGCGAGCAGACACATCGCAGGCATCGCAGTTTGACAGCCGGGTGAAAGCATGAGAAACGAGCGAATTATGCACCCGTTTACCATAAGTCATAGACGCTGCCACGGATCTGGCTACGCTCGAGGATTAGAGGCGGAGCTGTTGAGAGTCGAGCGTCAACGCGCTGGTGGAACTCGAGCGGATCCTCGTTGCCAGCCAGAAAGTAACGCGCGCCCGACGAAACAAATCGACCGTCTCGAATCTCGCCTCGCCATTATCGCCGCAGAGAGGCGCACCTGTCACGCGTTCTGTGACGAGCGCACGGCTCTCAGCCGCGTTCAAAGAGGCAAGAGAAATCCTCGAGAGACCGGTTCCTTAAATCAAGAGGCGGGAGACAAGAGGATTTTCCTCTTTGAGGAACGGGGAACAGGATTAACGGGCTGCTCGAAGCGCGCGCGTGCATTGTGAAGAAAGGGCGAAAAGGCAAGCCCGGGACACCTGTTGTTCCCGAATGGAATGTCTTTTTTTTTCAGCTCGGAAGAACGAACGAGCGTTGGTGGACCGCCTCTCTTCGTACGAAATCCGTCTACCTCGTTATGGTAACGAGGGAAAAACGGCTAATCCCAGTCGGATTTACCACTTTACTCCTGTTTGCCTGACGAGAGAGAGGTTCCCCGACGACGCGACGCTTTAAATCGGTTAATGAACAGCGCGTCTTTGTTGCGTAAGAAACACTGAAAATGGCGGGACGAGTTTCCGCGAGAGACGTCACGCACTTTCGGCACGACTTGCAACACGCGATAAGCAAACGGGCTGATGCATATTTCAACAACGGGCCATTCGGATTCCCGTTTCACGTTCTAACAGAGTTCACATCGTTTATGCTAACTTATTCACCTAACAGCGTCCTCCGCGGATGAAATTTATTCAATTAAAACGAAATTTATTCCGTCCCCATACGTGATCTTCACATATTATGCAAATGTTCAGAAACTCTCCCACTTTGCTTCCACAAGAGCGGCGTCCGTCGCTCTCTCTCTCTCTCTCTCTCTCTCTCTCTTCTCATCCATTCCTTAAAATTCCGGCGTTAAATGACACTGTGTAGAAATCGTTCTTGCGTCGCACCTTTCCGCGCGACGGAGGTTTCGCGAAAGTTTTTTCGCGAAATGGAAAACACGAGGCAAGGTAAAGGGACCCGCGCAACCATGCAAATGTTACGCGTCTCCGCGATAGTTTTTACAAGGACACGGCGCTCGCGTGTCTACAAAGCGTTATAAATGCGCGAAGGACATCCATTTTAATAAACAAATTAACGAAACGAAAGGCCACACGTACATACGCGCGGATGTCCTCCTCGAGAATGGAACACGCTCGCGTGCCACCGGTGTTTGGGTTTGGTTTAACGCGCGCAAAAAGGCCAATGCCTCCGGAGAGACCGCGAAGGGAGAAAAGTATGGAGGCCGGGGCCAACTTCTTTTCGGGTCGCATCTCCCGCGGCTTAGCCGCGGCCCCGCGTCGTTACCCCACGAAAGATATATTTGTCATAAGCCGCGGATTGACAAATGTACGTTCGGGCCTTGGATCGGGCCACGAACGCCCGACAATTTACGAGCGTACTCTGAATTATTCAACGAGCTCACAGTATCCTGCACATTTTTATATTATTGTTTATGACCGTGCGGTTCAATGCGCGCGATACGTCTTCGATCGCCCGGCGCAAAAAGCCAGCGAGCGCGAATTCGTCGGCCGATTTTTCGATCTCTTTCTCTCTCTCTCTCTCTCTCTCTCTGTGTGTGTGTGTGTGAGATTACTATCTGTAAATTCAGAGGACAAACGACGAACTTGTCGTTTGATAATACGCAATTAGCAGTAAGCCGAACATTCACCACCGAGATTTTCCAATTGCAAGATGGACGTTGACAGACAGTTCGATGGATGGAGGACGTAATGTTGAGAGAAAGTAAACGCAAAGACGGGAGATATAGAGAAGAAACGTGGAAAGGAAAGCCGCGACAAACGTCTATTTCATAGGCGGGAGTGCCTATGAAATACCTGCCGCGTTGCGGAGACTTCAACGCGTGGTAGGTAAGGTCGATCGGCCCGAATCACAGAGCTTCAATCTCGCGGGCTTTCGAGAAGGAACGAGCGAAAAGCGAAGCTTGTTTTGCGAATGCGACGATGAGTTGAGATCCGAGCAAAGAGATACAGACGAAATAAGGAAACGGAGAGGAGATATTCTCTCGTCGATGACGATGTTAATGTCGGCAGAGGTGAACGCGGACCGTGGTACGGAATATGTTTGACAAGGGAGCCAGAGCAAACGCGATGCTTGGCCTCTCTCGGGCTGCGATGCAATTTATTACAAGATACGACCTGCAGTTAAATTCTCGGAGTAATGTTAACCGGTAAATCTCGCGATTGGTACCGACGTGCGTTCTCGTTCCTGAATAAACGGCCGAGTTTTTACCCGATTTTCTTTGAAATGTCGCTGATCGTGAAAAACGCGACGGAGAACTAAGCTAAGCGCACAGGCGCCGTTCAACGCGAGATAATCGATCGCGCGTTACACAAGCGATAATCGATGGAGCTTTCGCGGCAAAGGACGAGGTTCTTGAGAAAGTTACAGCGCCGCGGCTGCGTTCTCTCTATTTTCGTCGATCCAACATACGCTCTCTCGCACGACATGACGTAACTCCTTACGATAATTGTTTACCGAGAAATTACAAAATGACCGTACGGAAATCAAATCGATACGACGCAGCAAACTAGAAGGTCTTCATTAGAGACACGTTCCCCTTATCCGCTCCATTCAGGACCGAATTAAAAGAATACCTCGCGTAACGAGTAGCGCAGTAGCGAGTTCACGTCGAAATAATCTACGATATCTGATTTCCTTCATAGCGGCCGGTCGAAATTAATTGTCTCATCGTGTGTAGTTAAGATCGCGATCCCATCCGCGCCAGCGCGGACCGCCTTAAATTTCCCCACTGTACGAGCGGCGCGGCGCTGCGGCCCGTTAAAAGGTACGAAACTCGTCGTTGCTAAGCCCGTGTCGCCAGTTTCTTATACTTTGCTCGTAATTAACGCAGCTAACTCGAATTTAAATAACCCCGTTACATCCTTAACGATGTTACCCGAACCACGCGATCCTCGACGCCGCAACAGGCCTCCATTGAGACCTCATGTTCGAGATCCGTGGACCGTTTTTAAAAGGCGGTCATTCACGCGCTCGTATTTGACGCAACCATCGCGAAATCGCGATCGATCGGCGTAAACATCTCGAAACGGGCAACGATCGTCCATGGACGGAGCTTAATTAACCAGATCCCCGAGGTAGGCGCGCTGCGTGACGCGCCCTCGACCCGCACGCGATTACCTTCGCGTTTTTACGGCGATCGCGATTTTATTCGCGTACCCGCTTGACAAAGTATCATAACGCGCGTGGCAGGAGATGCCAATCGGTGAGTCGGAACACGCGGAATCCGTAGAACGTGGCCAAAGAGAGGATTTCTCGCTTGTTTTCTTCTACGAACAAGCCCAGGTCAGCAACATTGTGGCCGTGTCGTGCGAAACGGGAAACGGAAACGCCTCTGTGGTCAACTGGAATGTCTAGTTTCTCCGTCTCTTAACTCCTTCGCTTCATCCCAGCGAACGCGCGCGTGCATGTTAACGCCACGGGGTTTCAACCGCGCGAAATCTTCCTTTTTCTCCGCAAAGGTTCCGCGAGCAGCTGGCCGATCATGAGCGTCAATCTCGCCTGACGTTGTCGACTACCGAGTGAAAGAATCAGCCTGGCTGGTCGTTTCGTCATTTTGACGTTTTCCCGGCGGAATCAATAATTACGCGGAGTAATTTGCAATCGATGACATCAGCGAAAGTGTTGCGTTTCGCGGCGAATAATTCACGGATGATTTTGAAGAATCGTCGTGGAGAGCGCGATTCTAATGGTGGCTGAATTTTAACAGCGAGTAATAAAAACGAATGGAAAAGAAAGAAACGAAACAAATGGTCGATACAACAGAAATCGATAAACAACGGGGGAGAAAAGATCGTCAGTAGCCGTCGGAGACGTTTAATCTTTGTCGAACGTTTATTATTCGATCATTTGCGGAACATGTCCGCGAAACTCTACGCGGGGCTTAAATAATATTCACGCATGCGCGTTCGATATTAATCGGCGTATCGGTGCCACATTAATTAATACCCTTCGCTTGAGAAACAGGCGCGTATTTGTCCGGAGGGCCGGCCACGGTCACGCGAAATTGACTCATTAAAGAATTTATCACGCTGTTTTAATTCAAAGCATTCTCGTTCGGCGCTCCCGTTCTCTTTCTCTTTTTCTTTCTTTTCTTTTTTTTTTTGTTTCGTTTTCTTTTCGCCCCTCTCGTACATTCGCCCCTCTCGGAAGGCATGCTTGACTAATTGGCAGGACACAGACCTACAAGACGACTCGGGCTAAGTGTGAACCTGTTTGCGAACCAATGACGACGAGTGTCCTTGGTTCCGTCGCATGAAATTTGTAACCCTCCGCGCGAACCAATATGAGAAATTTTCCGTCCCGCGTAATTCGACTTATAATTCCATGTTTACGCTGGCAGATTTCCTGGAAACGTGTCGCGCCATTCAATTCGCGAGAACTAATTTGACAATTTCCTTCTTCCTTTTGTTATAAGCGCGCGCATGAAATGACGATTTCGCCTGATGACTCGAAGGTGCGAAATTTCTGCGTTGCGGGCCGTTCGTGGAAACGCTACATATTCATTAGAGCGGTGTCTCACAAATGGCGCGCCGAAATTTTTCGAGACTACGCGCCGACGCGTATCGATACCTGACGAGTCGTACATACAAATGATTTCACCGGGCGAAAATACGATTCGACGTATCGTTCGAACTTGCCGCTCGAACGTGTCGTTGGTTACACGTGTGAGATGATCGTGACATGAGTGACCGTTTCTTTGTTCCATTTCGTAGACACTATTGCTAGAATAGGATGATTGATGGGTGGAAGGAGAACGTTCGAAAGTGACTTTTCAGCGATATTATTTCAAGCGCGTTGGTACTCCGAATGAACGCGTCGGATCGGTTCCACGCGTCAAGTTAAACGATTGATCCCGTGACGCTTCCACAACAGTCTTCTACCGAGACTTTTTTACATCCGACAATAGCGGCGAGAACACGAGAATTAAATTACCCCGATCGGGGATTCGCGACGGACGTCTCACGCCAAGTTTCACGGGCTCGCGAAAGTTTCCCGCGCGCTGAAACCGAGCGCGCGCCTCATTTGAATTTCAAACCTCGCTAAACCGTGGCATATCCATCGAGCTGAATTTTACGCAACACCCTGTCTCGCGCGAGAGAAGTGTAACCTGTACGACCAACTTTTACCAGTCCTTCATTTCAGCACGCTCAAATAATCTCATCTAACGTAATTGAATATAACCAAACGACACGTGGAAAAAGTTGATCGAAAACTCAGGTATGACTGAGGCATAAAAAAGACAAGGAGGATGACGTTCGATGGCCTGCCGCGACCTTCCAGTCAGGTTTTTACGGCAGATCCGCTGGCTGCAAATTCGAATTGAGAAGCGTGAAAAACGCATTCCTCGATCGTTATATCTACGATGCACGCTGCCCGGAACAACGCATCCTCTCGTTCGCTTTGACTCCTCCCCGATGTCGAGTCACAAATCACGCGAATGACGTTACTATCAGTCCGAGGGACAGCCGGCAGTAAAGTACTTTGGTTCGATCCAGGCGTGAACTATCCGCGGCGGAGGTCAAGCAAGCAGCAGTAACGAAGCCGGAGAAACTTCTGGCTGCCCGTTTCGTTCCGTTTCGTTGTTTCTTCTCTCTCTTTCTCTCTCTCTCTCTTTGAGTTTCGCTCGAGCGTGTGACTCTCAAGGAACGGCAGCTCGAGCTATAGAGACATCGGCGCGCACATAGGCTCGAGACTTGCACGCGAAAGTAGGAATCCTGCTCGCGGGTCAACAGGTGCATAAAATTTGCGGAAATTGGCGGGGTGGCGGCCGTAAAATTCGACGTATAACGGCGCGGAGCGGCGCGTACGCCGCGATAAAAGGGGAAGATTTAGGTTCACCGTGGCAGACTACGCCCGAGTATCTTTGCAAATTGATCGCGGGGAAGGATATTAACGGCGATGGATCATCGGTTCGTTGAATCCTCAGGCCGGCGTGGTAAATTATTGGCGTAATATATTACGCGGCGCCGACTGAGAACGAAACAGGAGTAAATCTTTTGGACGAGCCTTTAACGTAGCCTTCGTTCTCTTTCGCGCATTATACGCCACGCAACACGAAACTAACCATCCTGCGGTTTTAAGGTACGCACAAGATACGAACAAGAACGCGCACACGCGTAGAAAAATATAAGTTGATTGCTTCCGCGTGGTACGGTATAAGCAGAATGAGATTCCCAGATTTCTGTTTTATACACACGGCGGAGTCCTTTGTGGAGATTTCAGTTAGGTTACGATATTCGTTAATAGGTTACCTAGCAGCATTCATGCTGGTAATTGGCGAAGGTGTCAAACGTAACGACGAGAGAGGTGCGGTTACTATCGTGTACGGGGAAATTGATCATGCGGTGCATAGAACCAACTTCGTATACGAGTGCATAGAACGAACGAACGTATCAACGGTTCGTCTGTTCTATCCTTCATTTATGTTACAAGTCATTCTGTTAGGACTGTGAAAGTTCGTGAAGTTTAAAACCATTAAGACCATGCAATATCCATCTTCGTGCCGTTGTCGTCAATAGTGAATGAAAATGAATATCGAACGGTTCGAAAGAAGTACTTCAGTCGATGGCATCTATCCTCTAACTGTTTACGTTGAGAAAATAGAAATTCAGCGATCTCTCCAAACATCTTCGGACATTTTACGTTTCCGGTACCGCGATAATCGTGTAACCACGTTCTTCAAAAAAAAAAAAAAAAAAAAAAGAAAAAAGAAAAAAAAGAAAAACGCTCGACTATCGCGATCGAACAGGTATCCTCGCTTGTACGCGCGCCTCCACGTAACTATTTACATAGTTGCGCGCGAACGTTCCTTCGAGGCGTACGTAAGCACGAGCACGCCTTCTCGTGTACGCGCGCGTGCACACGAGCAGAGGCTCTATTCACAGCGACGATCACGCGAGATGTCGAGAGACAAGCGGGATTAATCACGGTTACTGATACAGCCGTTCTTAATTGGCAGCCGTTGCATTGGTAGCGTGACGTATCTATTAATGGCGAGCAACGACCAGTTCCACATAGCCGATTCCCAAGATTAGGCAAAGCGAGACGGAGACGAACGAGAAAGAGTAAGAGTAAAAGCCGTGTCCACGCGCGACACGGCGCTGGATACGCGCCACTCACTCAGGACGAAGCACGGGACGAAACGGAACGAGGATAGTTACGCTCTGTCTCCGCACTCGGCGTCTCTTTCTGCCCGCGTGAGAGAGATGAAGAGATTGAACGAGAAAAATGGTATTCTCTGTTAACATGCCTGTTACCGCTCAGAAATTAATAGCGGCTTCTCTAATTGATACGTTGAATGACCGTTGGATGTCTCCGTTCGAGCCTCTCGCTCGCTCCTCCACTTACCTGTTTTCACATCTTCCCCTTTTATCTGTCCCCCACGATCGCACGGATCGTCCTC